>JAJQXH010000024.1:0-600000 GCA_022343465.1 Oscheius sp. G VE-2021 | reverse complement strand
ATACTTTGAATTTTCTATGAGACAGTGTTTCAACATAACCGTTTGCATAAAAACAAATGCGACGTTTTGAACTAAAATTAATAATTATTTTATAAATAATATGTTCTATGCATGCATTGATTAAGCAATATAAAATAGAATTGTTGGTTGAATTAGGCTGGTGAACTTAAACAGTACGCAGATCATAGAAAAACACTTTATTTTAAGCATTTACTTTTTTTTCCAAAAGTCAACAATTGTTTCAGATAACTTTCTGCACAAAACCCGTCATTATGCTACCGTTTCCCGCCGGATATGTAAACGGAATTTTCAAAACTTTGATTCCCACCTACTACTGGGTTGTAATTATTTTTCTGTTTATCTGTTCCTGTCAAGCTTCGGTGGTTCATTTGTTCGTCTACCGATTTTTGATTTCCAAGGGAGAGAAAAACATGCCCGTCAACTATAAGATTTTTGTTGGGGTAATATACTCGGTGGCGTTTTGGCCTGGAGTCGCTTTTATTTTGACTTACGGTGATCCTTTTTTTGTGATCTCAAAGATAGAAGAGGTACCTAAACATTTTTCTTTCTTATTTAATTTGTTCTTAGAATTACTCTTGTTTTACCCATGATTTGTCCCAAGTTCCTGGGTTTGTAGTTTACGACCCAACAAAAATATTATACTTTGTTTGTATTCCATTGGGTTTCCTTGTCGTATGTATTATTACGGTGTCAATTACATTTATCTATTGGACACATTCTGCATTGAAAATAGCAATTGTCTCTTCTCGATCTGCTCGTCTTCAGCATAAATTCCTTCTTCAACTTGTTATACAAGTTACTCTTCCTCTGATTGTTGTTATGATACCGGGATCAGGAGTTATTTTGATTATTGGAGCGGAAATATTCGGGTTTGGAGGTTTGCTTTAAGACATTCTCTTAAAATAAAGTTGCCCAATTGGCAATCACAGTAAACTATACATCTCCGTTGCCAATTTAGCGACTTCTTTTCGATTCAAATTTGCGTCTTTACAATTTTGAAACTTATTCCATTTTCAAAGTTTAAAAAAACTGTGAAGAAAAAGAGATAACAAATTCTAAGGAAAAAAGGTAGATTGTTGAAAAAACTTTTTTCTCATTTTATCGAATATATTTTTGCTTAAAATACTTTTAATCATTTTACAATTTTTTTTCGTTTTTTTATTTGTAATATGAAATTCTATTAGAGAAGTTTCTACAAAGTATTACAGTTTTTTTCGATTTCAAGTTGATATCGTTTTAAATTTTTAGCTGCCCATTTAAGTTTAAATTTTAAGGCAAGTTTTAAACGAAAAACGTAATTAACCGATCGTTTACATTTTCACACAAATTCTTAAAATTACAGGTGTCTATAAAATATTTGAAACATTATAACCTCAAAACATTCTTCAGTCTCGAATTTCAGAACTCGGCCTTGTGATGATTGGATCTATCTCTATGTATGGAACCTTGGGTGCCTGCGTTTTAATTATTGTGAATCCCACATACTACAAGTTCATCACAAATTTTGTACTCAGAAGGAAACCACTGGAAATAACTAGGATTTTCTCAATAAGAAAAGAAACCCGATTTTTGGGGTAGTCGTAATAAAATAATTTATTAGGGTTCGAAAGCATTTTCCAAAATGTACAACGTATTGAATTACAAATACGGAAATGTCAAGTGTTGAAAAAATAAGTACAAGAATCAAAATAATGGGTATATGTGATTGATATTGATTTAATAACCTAGGCATGGCCAGAAGGAATTTTTACTGTTTTACCCAGAAACGTTCCTCCAAGTGCTGAAGATAAACTTGGGCTGGCTCAAGTTTGCCCACAACAACGGCTGCTTTCGTTCGGAATTTCAAGCGAATTAACACAATCGTAGGCATGAACAGGGAGTAGAGAGCCATCTGAAAAAAAGTTTTTTAAACTTTGTTCTTAATTTTCAAGAATCCCCCAAAGCTCTTGTTCCCAAACACACCTGGTTCACATATTCCACGAAAACAGCCTTTTCGACAGGATTAGACATATGGTGCACCTAAAAATAACTTAATCCTTGAAAATGACAATTTATCACCGTTTCTACAAATCCAACTGTGAAAGACGGAACCAAACTCAGAAAACTGTGGGTCAGAAAGCAGGGAAGAAGGAGAACCAGAATTGACCAATTTTCACGGACCTTAAACGAGAATATAAATTTTTTGTTAAAATTTTACTACCTGATATTTCAACGAAAGATTGTGTCGATGGTTTTCTTGATTTAGGCAATGCTGTCTGAGGCCGTTGATTATCAGAGACAAGAAGATCAGTGCAAGAGTGAAAATTTCTCCTCCGGCGTACACAAACAACCAAATCTGAAAAAATAAATAAAATTATATTTAAATATAAGGCAAACCGAATAATAGTTTGCATTTTCCGAAGTCCTCAAGGTTGTCATTATTTCAATTCCTTCGTAGGTGTTGTTGGGGTAAATAATGAGAAAGAAGAATGTGCAAGAAGCACACGTGATCTGAAATCCAAGTCAGCAGAGTTATTCTGGCCTTATCCGTTATCTTCAATTGTTTGTGAAATGCCGCATTTTTAAAAACAAAACGATTTGTAAAGATTGAATGTACTGTTTATTCCTACATTTATCAATTTTCAAGAATCCCCACCCCCCAAAGAGGGCCGCTTTCAAATTTGTCAAACTAGCTCGGCATTTTCGAAGGAATTATTGACCCCGCCCGGTTCGTTTTTTTCACCTTTGCTACCAAATAAAAACCCAAGTTTTATCTTTATAAAAGTTTGAATACTTCGAAATCACTGCCTTTTTAGACTAATTCCCATAAGAAATGTAGCACTCTCTAATTGACGTAAAAACAAAAAAACGTTTTTGGAATTCGACTCCCATGCACTTTGTTTTAAAATTCGTGTCCTTGCACTAATAGTTAAAAATCTTACCGCAAATAGAGTCAAGACGATTCCAAAGTACGGCTTTTTGACTTTCTCGTAAGTTGCAGGGAAGAGAGTTGATACAAAGCGTTCAATGGCAAAGACACACATCGTGATGGACTGAAGGTACGAGCCAAACAACGCCGGAACTCGGTAAAACATAGCTTCTTTTGCTGTGAGGATATTGTCACACCCAGTTTCCGAATGCCTCGCTAATCTAAACTTCTTTTGAACATTTTTTCATGAAGTTGTTTTACCTCGAGTAATCATAGGAATGTGGGATCAGGTAGCAAAGGGCAACAACAATAGTCAGGAACATATGAGTTTTGAAGATAAATTTGGCGTTGGGGTTCGCCACCCAATTGATACACTGAAATTTTTTTTTGATTGAGATATAAAAAAGAAAATTTACCTCTCGACGGAAGACATATAAAGAAAGGATGATTCCTACAACACCTCCGATTATTTTAAAAAGAATGACAAAAGATATGTTTGACTCTGCAAGGGATTTCGCATACTCACAGTACGACGCCATAACCTAACCTTGAACACTGAAGTTACAATTTATAAAAAGTATGAGGCGGGAAAAATATTTAAACAAACAATATACAAAGAAAAAGATAAAAACAAATGCAAAGAAGTTTTAAGGCCAGATACGAAACAATAACATCACCTTTTATAAATTTTTAATTAAACTTTACTTTGTATTTACACAAGTTTAACTTTAAAACAGTTCTGCTTGGTTAGATTGCAATTGAGGCAAACAAGATTTCCATTTGACGTTTGATCATTTAAAGGCTCCGTGTTTAAAACATTTAACATTATCTACAATTTTTAATGTCTAATTTTTTTTAAAATTTTCATAAACAATAAAGAAATATTAAACAAAATCATTATAACAAATCTTCTCTACAAAAAATTAATTTTATGTAAGTGCATATTAAAATTAAGTGAATAATTTACTTTGGTTTTTTGTCATTATAAACTCTGATATCAGCGTACCGAATCAGAGTACCTTGTGATAATGAAATTTAAAAGCGGAATAAACTAACGATTTTGCAGAATTTCTAAGAAAAACTGAAACGTGGATATGAAAGCAGAAGTTTATAATCAAAATACAGCTTATCAGCTGTTTTAAATTATTTTTTATTCAGTTTTTCTGTTTCTGCTTGAGTGTGTTTCGGAACAATTTTAGTCTTTCAAAGAAACGGGAAAAATTTTCCTTACAAAAATTGCAAAACAAAATAAAACTGGGTGTTTTTTGTTGTTGTTAAAAATTTGCAGTGAAGAGATACTTTTGGGATTCACGTGAATGTCAGAAAATTGCACTGCGTGGGTAGCACTTCGTGAGAATAGATTTGCTATCCAGTTTTTTAAAAACATAATTTTTGAAAGTTTTTAATAAAGTTTCAAAAAACCATGGTTTCGCCTAATTTGTGGTTTTCTATACAATAACTCGAATAATCTGGCGGATAAAGTGTACTAATGAGGAAGAATGGTTTGGTCTATTTATCACTCTTAAGAAAAACGATTCGGAAGAAGAAATGACTTGAAAACCTCCACATCTGTTCATTAGTTCAAACTTCACATGCGGTTTCTAAAAAGTTTTAGGAAAGCTCGATTCTAGAAATCAAACATTCAAGTTCTCTTAAACTCAATGTAATTATTAAACAAAAACGAAACATATTTTTGAGTTCAAAGCCATGGAACAATGAATTTTTGGCAAACCAATTGTCCAAAAGTTTGCATTAATTGGATTTTTCTTCATCAATTTTGTAGTTTGGAAAATTACACATGGGAAAATTAACACAGTTCCTATGATATAACTGAAAAAGCCGTCTTTGAAAGTAACGGCGCATTCATGTAAACGGAATTGCGAAGAGTTGGAACTTTTGTAGTATGCGAAATTTCGGGGACTGCGCAGACTACAAATCGTTGTAGCTTCGAAATTACAATTTCCGTCGATGAACCTTAGGAGTGAGTAGTCAAAGCCTTTACAGATGTGAAGTAATCTTTAAACATTGGAATGTTTGGTAAATAAGAAAGGGGTACATTTGGTACCGTAACCCCTGAGCTGCTACTACAATTCTTTGAACGGAAGGCCAAGCTTTAAATGTTAAAACCGACCAACCATTTGTGGAAAAATAGTTTTGGTCTAAAAAACAGGTCACCTATTGAGTTAGGCAAATCTAATGGGCAGAAGCTATTCCATAACAACAGACACGAATCTACGCCTGCTAAGGCCGCACATCCAAGCTTGTTGGCCTACGACTAGAAAATGAAAGGGGTACACATAAGAAAAATTGGCTGATCATTGAAATAATGTGATAAAAATCCCACACACTGGTTTTTCTCTATTGTAAGGGGTAATTGAAAAATCTTGCTGGCAATTTTAATCTGACTGCAGACCGAATTTCCCCCTCAAAATTTTTTTAAAAAATTGTAAAAATTCGTGTAAACAAAATTGCGCAGGGTTGGAAACTGGGTTACTTTTGTAGTGTGCGAATTTGCGTGGAGTGCGCGTACTACAAATATTTGTAGCTTCGAAATTCCGATTTCCGTCGATGAACACACAATTGTCAAAGAACTTTACAATTGTAAAATAATCTCCAAACATTGGAATGTTTGGTAAACAAGATAAGGATACATTTGGCAAGTAACCCCTATAATAATTTGATTTACCAATCAAACTTCCTAAAACCTACCAACATTTTTTGGAAAATCATACCTCCGTATACACTGTCAACATAAAGACCTTTAAGGGAAGCTTGGCAATCTTGCATATCTAAGGGGAAAGAGCTCACAAAAAAACTCTAGGTCGACAAATCTAGGTCCACAATTTAGGCCGCACTTCCATGCTTGCTGGCTTAAAGGTATAAATTGTAAGGGGTACATTTAAGAAAAAAACTGACTGTCCCCTGAAATAATGTCATAAATATCCCACACACTTTTTTTCTCCATTGTAAGGGGTAATTGAAAATTTTTGCAATTGAAACCCACACACTGGTTTGCACAAATGTTATTGAAAACAATGAAAAATCTGGATGGCAATTTCATGTGACATTGCTGAATTTTACAAAAAAAGTGAATTTCCAATGTTTTTTCTTCAGAGTGGATTTCAAAGCTCGAAATGTGTACTCCCAATTAGCTACAAAAGGCTCACATAATATAGACCAAATACACAATAATTCTAGTTTGCATAACACAAATTCTAGACTTGCAATGTACAAAAAATGGGGATGTTTTGTAAACAAGTTATGGGCTACATTTGTTACCATAACCCCTGAACAGCTGCAACAAATCGTGAAACAACAACTACAATTGAAGGCGAGATCGAACTTCAGAAGCCAAAAAAGTACAAACATTGGCTACCTGTGAAACACAAAAGTCACACTGAACGTCATGTTAGAAAAATGGAAATTCAACAACGAAACAGTGTGATAAACTTCCCACGCCGTGGTACTCCCCATTGTTGGAGGTAAATTGGAAAATCTTAACGATTCTGACGTTGCTGAAAAAACGAAGTTTCCCGCTGTTTTTTCGAGGGCGTGGAAACTTGTTTGAATATTTAGATTTTGAGAAACAAGTATTTGGACTTTTGAACCAAAACGTGGGAAACATATACGTATAGAGATTAAAAAAGCTGCAACAAAATGGAAGTCACAGTTCTCATGACAACACGTGGGAGAAGTGCTTTTGCAGGATTTTTATTCAATCGTTTTACAAGAACGCAAATTAGAATGGTTCATAGATTGTGGGGTTTCCAAGGCTTTAATACAAAAGGAAGTAAATAACATTTCTTTGAGGTAGGAAAAAACTCAGTACAGCAAAACTAACAATTGAATTAAAGAGTTTTAATTTTGATGAGGAAGTCAGAAAGGGCGTTTTATGATTTCCAAGAACAATTCCTTAAAAAACCGTGGCGGCAGCTGATAAAAAATGAGAATGTCATAATTCATTTTATAAAAATGGAGTCGGCGCGTCAAAAAATCGTTGCTTCTTTCGTGGAAACAAACTATAATAATTTAAACAAAACATTGGTTCTAGTTCTCGTCCACACATTTGAACAAAAATGCTTCAAAAATTAAGAAAATGAACAAAATTGTTCTTTGCATCTGATCTTTCCCCGTAGTACAATTATTTTGAGCAGGTATATCTTCCCAGAAATTAAAAAAAAATAGAAGAAGGAAAAAACTAAATTTCAGAGAACACGATTTGTTTGTTCCCTTTTTAAAAAATTGAGTACTGAACTTTGTCTTGGATATGTGATTTCATTTTTAAAAGAATGTTTTTCAAGTTCAATTTCATTTTTTCTAAAATAAAAATTATTCGGTCATCAAGAAATTTAATAAAATATAGTTGTGTTAAGATTTTCAGCTCATCATCATTCGATTTGATCTCGCGGTCGTAACAACCAATTGACCAAATGAGTGGTTGCTTTTGAAAACTAACCATTAGACAAGATGAAACTGGCAGTTTAGATAGTGCAATCTGCAGGATTGCAAAAGTGTTCTCTGTAGGATATTCTAGAAGAAACACATTTACAATGACTAAGAAAGGAAAATGATGGTCTTCAAAAAAGGCGAAAAAAGCCCATCTGCGTTCAGAGGACACATCTCAACCGTAAGTTTTCTTCGTTTTTTTCTAAAATTAAGAATTTGAGCCTCAACGAAACTTGTGAAAAATTTCTTACTGCTACCTGTAAAAACATAGAATTGTGAGGACGGTCTTGAAACAGTGGAATGATATGAAAAAGGAGAGATAATTAAAGTTTTCGATATGGCTTTACAGTACGATTTGACTACTCTCAGCTCAATTTCAAGCTGACGTAACAAATTTGGAGTTTATAATCAAAGTTGCCAGGTTACACGTTCACGTAACAAACGTATATGATCTGTGAACAAATCAACTACAAAGCTAATCAACTCTTATGCGGGCCCAGCTGCAATATAGTTCACATGCTCACGCTCATACATGTTTACACGCGCCCACATCCGCATAACCGCACACTCACTCACACTGTGACGACAAGAAATTGTTTCTGTCTGTTGTTTTCACAAACAGTTATGTAAACATGCAATTGATAATTGTTATTTATCAGTAATGCATCTGTTGGTGAAATGTTTTCAAACATTGACACACCACGCAGTCTTATTGTTTTCGAAAACACGGAAACACGCTGCGGTAATCATCGATAAACATTAGAATTAAAATGGGATCGATAAGCTGAGCGACGGGTAGAAGGGCGGAATATGTCAGGTTGACATAATCCGGCAAATCCATGGAAAGGACGGCGAGAATTGTAGCTACTAACACGGGTATGAAGGCGAAGACCAGGGGAAGGGTGGTCTGAAAAGGAAATTTTGTATTTGATTAATATTTTTTTACCTGAAGAAGAAGCAGGCAGAAGATCTTCTTGTGGAGAATCCTTCGTTTTGTTGTTACGTTTACAGTACATCTGAACCAGCGGAATGTTTTAATGGCGCAGCAGATTATGACGATGAAGCAGGGAATTACGAAAGCAGCGAACGTTGCACTCATCCAGAATCCAGTACCGTAATTACCACTTGGGTCATTCTAAAACCAAAATGTTAAAGAAGACGCCGTAAAATTACTGTTAAATGTTTCTATTCAAATAAAGGTTACTGTAAAAGTTTTCTATACAAAATGTTCCTTTGGTTTTTTTTCCTGGCAGTTTTTGTCCTGAACAGAATCAAATTTTACAAAAGCCAATTAAACATAGGGAATTTTAAAAAAAACGTTGTTGTAGTAGTTATGAATCAAAAGCCAAAACACGCAGGTTCTATCCAAAACATTTTTAAACTACTATTGTTTACACAAATCTTGAAAAGCTCCTTTATTTTTTTGTCGGAAAAAATCTGCATGGGAATTTAAATTCATTTTACAAAAGTTGCTGAAAAATTGGATGAGCTTTTAAAATTATGCAATTAAAGCCAATTTTAAAAACAATATAATGTAGCCGCTATTGTAAATCGCTTGTTTATTTCGTCGCAGCATGTCGCTGGCCCGGTTGTTTCATATCCGCCAAATGTCGCGGACACTATCGGCCCAAGTAGTATAGTGGTTAGTACTCCACGTTGTGGCCGTGGCGACACAGGTTCGATTCCTGTCTTGGGCATTCTTTTTTGCTTTGTAAGATTAGCGTTTTTCCTACGGTATTTATTCAAATCAAGCGTTTCCGGTGTTTTTATTTTTCCCAAATCAGTGTTTTCTGGCCTGAAGGTGATTCTCAAACCTGCTTTTATTTGTGTTAAGTTTTTCTGTGAGAAGTTTGGTGAACTTGTCAAGTGGCTATGTAAGCTACTGATTTCGTTTAGGCCCCCGTGCTTCATTTTCAAGCGTTGGTCGAGATCATTTGCTGGCAGATAAGAGCACATCAGTCAAAAAAATTGGCCTTTTCGTTAATCTTTCTAAGATAAGATTGCCATAAGTTACCATTTAAGAGTGACAATTTGGCTGCAAAGTATAACTTACAAAGAACTCTCCCCCGCAGAAGGACAAATCATGCAAAGACGTTCCTGTCAATGTCAAAACACGTGGAGCATACGCGTTGATAGCGTGTACCGATGGTGGTGAAAACAAGCACATGTTGCCAAAGAGCAAGACCAGGAATAGCAGAAGAATCACAATTCCTGACACGGTCCATTTAGTGAAGAGAAGATTTTCCCGATTGCGGATAATTAGCATACGGTATATAAAAGACAGAGTGAGGATCACAGTCCAAAGTACATAACAGGAGCCGTGGAGGATCATGGCTATGTTGCCAACTATTTTATTAAAGCGGGAAACTGTTGAAATGAAGAGGAGGCCATCTGATGAAGGGAGCAAAATCTGAAAAAGGAATAAAAAATTGAATTTAAATTTTGCAGTTTTGGGTTTTCAGTAAAATTCTAATTAGAAAAATAGAGAACACATTCAAATTTACAAATGAAAACGCTCACAACAAAACCGTTCAAAGTTAAGTGATCCATTTTTAAAATCGAATTTTAGAGTTGTGATTTGTATGCTTTTATCAATTTTTTTAAAAGCCCCAAAATGGATTGAGAGAAAAATAAATATTTTTTATACAAACGATAACTTCTATTAAGGGCAAAAGTTTGCCAAATAACGCAAAACAACTTTCCGAAAACGTAGTTTGAATTTTTTCCTTGAAATTTAAAGTAAATGGTATAAAGAAGAATATATTGACGAAACTTTGTTGAATTACTACTTAATTATCGTAAATATTTGAAAATCAAAGGTTTTCCTTTTTGTTTCTTGTGTGTGGTCTGATGAAATCACGCTGTTCAGTTACGCTACATCCTTTGTAAAAACTGCCCTACGTGGACCTCTACAGTCATAGCCTTCTCTTATCTTAAGTGTACAAGTTGATTGGCGTTTCCGGTTGGATACGTCAATGCGTACGCTCCAGACTCAAAATATTTGCTTTTTGATCATCATCTTGTTTGACAAGTTACAGTACTCCTGTCTATGTTTGTTTAATTGCATTGTCAGCTGTTCAAAATAATATAAATACTTTTTGCGAAGGGAAAAACGATGTTATGTTTGAATAACTTAAAAAAGGTCATGTTTTAGATTTTTGAAAAATTCAGCGTTTAGAAACACTGAATTTAGATTAAATGATTTTCTCATTCTCATTCTACAAGTGGGGAATAAAACTCATTTATATAAAAAACATTTACAACAAAAAAGTGAAAAGTACTGGGGTAAGCGGTCGTTCATTTTGGGACTCTTTCTCAAAATATTTGATTGGTACCGATTTAGAAAAGTAAATGTTAAATGATTTCGGAATTAATATAAGTGAACTTTGAGACGTCATCTGAATGTACAATCATTTTTCCATTTTGTGAGAAAGATCTTTAGCTTAAAAAATAGGTTGAAACACTGATACTTGTTTTAATTAGGGTTTTTTGAGAAACGCAAAAAACACACGGGCAATTCTATAAGAATTACTGCACTTGAAATCAGTGACGACGTCGTATAGAACAAAAGCAGATATTTGTAAGTTCCAATACAATTTCCGGATCTAAAAATTGAAAGTAAAGCTAAATATTTAATTTTTACCTGAATAAAATAATAAAAACCAGAGCAAAGTTTAAACACGTAGCTGCAGCGCTACAGTAGGTACTGGTTAGTCGTACAACTTGGATATCCATTAGCAGCTATCTGGAAGAATTGGATTTGTTTTTCGTTAGCAAACATGTTTTTCTGATTTTAAAATGGCGACATTTGCGTTTCTACGCACAACTCTTCCAATAACATGAAAAATACGGAAGGGTACGGTGGGAGAACTTACAACAAGACCGATTTAAAAATTTACCGGCGGAGATCCGTGGCTTATAAGCCGAAGCACAAATCCTGGATGACGCTTTAACATTTCAATGATGTCAATGCTCCGTAAGATGAGCTAAATTGGTTGAATAGCGGATAGAGTCCTCCTGAAATGCGTCATTAAGACGTTCTGTGTGCGCGTTTAAACCCACTTTTTTTAAATGAGGTATTAACATTAACTTGTTCTATGTCTTAACCTTAACTGTCGTTCGAACGTGTGTTTTGATCACCTTAGTTACTCATAATCCATGGAAGTGATTTCTGAATAAAGACAAAAATCTAATATTAGATATATTAGATAATAAAATCATTCTCTAACACAAGTAAAATGTGTTTTCCTCTCCAACCTGCATTATTTATCTAAAAGCACTATTTTGAGAGTTTTTTATTTTGCAGTATTGGTTTTTGGACCCAGGTTACGGTAGGTCACCCTGCGGTACTGTATTTCAACCCAAATTGATAAAAATTTGAATAATGGGACAAATTTCTACTTCTTGTCACATATTGAACAAGTTTTTTGAAATTGCGAAACACAAGAATAAACCTGGACAACGTTTGTTAAAACCAATTTTTCCTCACTTTTGGTAAATGTTTATCAGTTTTTTAAATATATTTATCGGCATGTATAAGCGTCAGTAATTTTTACAATTAAATTAATCTCTAAAAACTTAAATAGATCAACGCTTGATCAGCTTTTCCCCTAATTCAAGACTACATTGAGCTTTTTTACGTTAGTTTTTAACTTTCTTAACTTTACTGATACCCAAGTAAGCATGTACATAATTCTCACATTTAACCAGCAGGAATGTCGTTGAGTGTGCGAAAAAAAGTAATTGAGGTTATTTAAACATTTCGCACATAGAACATGAAACATAGCATTTTTTTAATTGGGTAAACTCCTATTTTACTGTTTCAATTTTTTTCATTAAAGGGCTATTTTCTGAACCATTTCTTGTCAAAGTTATTAACGACGACTATAAGGGATCTGCTTGAACGAAAAAAGCAATGGTTCAAATCGTTCAGTCAACAAAGTTGACACCATTCTTGATAATGAGTTTTCACTCTACAAACTTATTACAAACCCTTTTGTTGATTGTGCCCTCCTCATTTTTAACCGCTAATGCACGCGTGAGAAACGGAATTTTGGATTGACATGGGAAAAGTTTATAGCTGATTGATTGACAGGTATCTCTAGGAATCCAATAGAGAGATAGCGCTTACTGTGATCAAACACGTGGCAGTGGTGTTGGGTGCATGAATCATGGAGTACCAAAACTTCTTCACAAGAAAAGAAATGCTGGGCATCTAAACCTGAAAAGTAAATCTGACAAGATACATAGACAAGGAATATCCACATTTCTAACGATTGTGCTTTGCAAACAATGAAGACTGCAATGTGTTCCCTGGATAAAGTACAACACGTGTCAAAGTGAAGGAATGCATATGACTTTGAAAAGTGATTTGCACTTGGAAGATAATTTGCAGACTATAAGGTCGGAAAGTGCAATAAAACTATTTTCTATTTAATGTGACGAAAAAAGTGAATTTTAAGATTTTTTTAAAGTGAGTTGACTCGGTTGTTAAGCAAACATTTCCACTACAACCCAGATAAAAACAAATGTGAAACTTTATTTATGTTAGAAAAACAGTTTTTGAAAACCAAAACTTTAAACCAAATTTGAAAAAAGTTTTTAAAGTTCTGTTTTTGTTTTTGAATTGTTAAAGGCATTTTTGTTAGATCTCCGGCACCTAAGAACATTCTGATAACCGGATTTAACGTTTTGAAGTACAAAGACTGTAGCTTATCATGAATGCATGAAGCAACCAAGTAATATTTTTGAAAACCAAAGTTTTTAAAGTTCTGTTAAACAGATTTCTAGAAAAAAACTAAAAACTGATGTGTGAACACAGATCCTAAAAAATCAACAAACTTTGCAAGCTAATGTTGTAAGAATTAATGAATAGTCATTGTTGTGAAAAAATAATCGACGAATTTAAAGGCTGTGATTTCACTTAAGCAATCACAATTTTTTTACCCAATAAATATTATTTAAAAAATGGCAGGAGAAAAAGTCCTGCAAATGGTTTCATTGATTTCAAACGGGGCGTTACGTCAGTCTTATCGTTCTGTAGGAAACAAACATTTGCATTTCATTTTGTTTGTTGGCTTGTGCTTGTTTAAAGTTTGACCTAAAGTGATGTCATTCAGCGCAGCCATTTCGAAAAACTTGATTCAAATAAAGACCTAATTTATGAAACGCGGTGTGCTATTTTTGGAAACTATTCTTTTCTGTGCAACAACGCTACAGTAATCCGTTTTATCAAGATGTCTTTAAGATGCACTGAGCACATAAAGGTTAGCTATCAAAGACCAAAGTGTCTTTTTTATAGGATAGCTTGTGACGCATGCAAGATTACACTATATACAATATAATTTCAAAAAAACTCTGAAATAACTCTCTTTTATAAAAACAGGCAGACAAAAGGAAGTTGTGAATGATATCCAAAAATCATTATTTTTCTTTTTTAGGGGACATTTTTCTCTAAGCATTTTTAGACTGCCGCCTTGGGTAGCTGTTTTCGGGGCATTTAAATCGCGCATCAGCGGAAGACCAAATACCCAAATATGATATTTTCTCCACTTTTTCAAGTTTTTTTTCGGAAGTTGGCGGAATCTAGGTGTGTTGTTATTGGAAATCCTCATTAATACATCTTTTTTCCACAAACTAGGGCCACGTTTAAAAAATCAATTTACCACGTAAGTAAATTGATTTTTAAAAAAATCAAATTTAATACAATATTCTTATAAAAAATGTTTTAGTAAACATTGTATTGGTTAATATAATTAAACTAATAAAAGAGTAAAACAACGTTGACAGTGATGTTTGTTGTGTTTGTGAGACTGATTTCTCACCAGTGTGTACTTAACACAATATGACATCACGTTCCATTCCGAATCGTTTAGATCCAGAAAAACTAATTAAATTAAAATTGGTTGTGATATAAACAAAAATATGTTAACTTTTACCAGGATGAAAATTAGTGAAGTTCTTATGTTTTTACTATTTTTTACTACCTCTTAAATAGGGAGAAATATAGATTTTTAACTTTTCAATAAAAGCATTTCATTCTTTTAAAAACACCGTAAATTAGAAAGATTTCACGTCAATGCTTTCATCACAGCGGAATTCTCACCCTATCAAAGACCACTGCACCGCGCGCATGCTTTACGAGAGCGAGATTGACATCTGCTAAGAGAAACCACACAGTTAACAGCAGTTATCAAGGCGCCTTTTCAAGATATTTCGGTTACATGACGTGTAAGCCAGTACATAAGCCAAGTTTCGCCGTCAGAATTCATTTTCTCATCACTTTCGTGAATATTTAGAAGCTTTGTTTCATCTAGCAATAATGTTTCCTAATCTTGAAATTTCAGAAGATGCGCACACTCTTTTTACTCCTTGCCTTTACTGCCACTACCTCAGGGTACATCTTCTTGAACTTCTGGAACCACTGCGATACCGCAGTTGACGTGAGTTTATTTTTTGTGTAAAATCTACTGAATTTGATTCTAAATTTTGTGGTTTTATTTCAAACATATCTCAAAAGTTTCTTTTTGACTAATTTTTCACTTTTTATGGGAAACCTGGACATTCATTTCCTTATGTTTTTTTTTGTTGCAATAATGCGATTCACTAAAAATTTTAAATTTTTTACGGTCGAAAAAAAGTTTTGACCATCTGCTACAAAGGTTTTTAAAAAAAACTTATAAGTTTGAAATTGTGTTTTTAACATCAACATTGGCATATTTCAGGTTATCAGCATCGATATGGACGACAACGTGGAGACGGAAACTATTGCCAAGGGGGATCATTTCGTGGTCAATCGCTACAACGACCCGGTCACTTACACTTTCGGAAAAGCAAAACAAGCCAAAATTCATTTTATCTTCAATCCGCAAGAGACTGCTTTCTCCCTCGATGTCCGTGATGGACTCGAATTTTCTGTCCAAATTCAACCTACCCGCTTCATGGAACCAAATGGTACGGCAATTTCTTGCACCGACGCCAGCGACTACAACAAGTGCCCTGATGCTATCCACAATGATAAGGAAGAGAAGAGTGGAGAAAAGGTTGCAAAGAGTTTGAAAGAAAAACAGTAACCACAAGTTCAGGTCTTGAAAACGGTTGCCACTGCGCTGGAAATCAGAATGTGCTTCGACTCTGACTACCCCGATGAGGAAAATGACTACAGAAATGAGAAGCGCAGTCGCCACTTCAAAGCAAGAAATGATGACGATTTCTATGATGAACAGCAGTAAACGATGGAACCCAATAAAGTGTTAATAAAGTTGGATTATTTACGTTCTTATTCAAAATGTATTAGGTACACCAGTTCTTCATACAAAACTTGAAAAGCTAAAAAACGATTAGAACTTTTACAAAACAAACTGTTCGTCTAAGATCGGTTGGTATGAAATGAAATGCAAACACTTTTAACAACTTATGTTTAAAACAAAAAGAACTTTAAGTTAAATAACATTCGTAATCTATACAGCATAAACTTGTACATAGTCCGTTCAATTTAATGTTTTATTTGTTTTAGCAGCATATACTGTTCAAATTACCCTCAAAAAGGTATTGCCTTATCAGAAAACATAGTATATCCAGTCATATAGTTTCGGCTTTTAGTAATTGGTTTCAGAAGAATTAATTAGTTACTGATGGCACTGGGCAAAATATTCTTACTAGTCTAAACGTAAACGCCATTTGTAAAAGTGTCTTCTTGTTAGTTTTCAAGTGTAATTGAACTTTGAGTGATTGACATTTTTTTAATTTAAAAAAACATAATTAAGACAAACAAATGGGGTGTATCCTTTTTTCTAGTGCAAGAAAATCATGAAATTGAAATTAAAGTAACTTTGCTGCAGATAATCTTTGTTTTCAAAGCAGACAAATCCATCCCAAAAAATTTCAGAACTTTAACAACATACTTTAAAAATGCGCAAGTAGGAGAGAAAGTTCGGTTTGCTTTCCAGAAATGAAAGCTATAAAGATGACGTAGGTACTTTGCAAAAGATAAGTAGAATAAATTATGTTATCACACAATTACAATAAATAAAAAAGATCGGTCAGCTCTGCTTTAGTAGGCTGAGTACCCCTTTTGTTAAGAACATGCGTCTTCAGCAAAGTCACAACGCTTCCGTATTTTTGTTATGTAATATTTTTAGCTTCCAGTGTATTATTACGGTACAAAATTACTAGTGTAAAACTGCGCCGGTGGAGCTTTCATATGTACCTTTCTAGTCTTACAAGTGATTTTTCTGAAGAGGAAATTCTAAATTTCTGGAAATCTAGATTAACAAAAGATGAGTTTAGGTTTCATAAAACATTGTAACAGTAATAGATAAAACATTGTTATAACGTTACATGCAATTTGTAAACTCTTGCCTTTCAACATGAAACACATGCTTAACTTAACGCTTTCCGTTTCCCATTTTATTTCTTATTATCACTCCATTAGTTAAGAAAGGGTTATGGTGTTTGGCTTTCCAAAAAGAACATTTCAACAAAAATTCAAATAATAACATTCATTTGCTAAGATATAATTTGTCACATGACACCGTTCATTCAAATGTTGTACTGATCTTGTCTAGACAAAAAAGTAAATAGTGAAAGGGGAAATTCTAAATTTCAGGAAATCGGGATTACGCAAATAGTGATTTCAGGCTCCGACTGTGCTTTCATTAGAATCCGATGGGAAAGTGCTTGGTTTGCCCACTCCGCTTGAGGTGGTGGTAGTGGCTCCAATTCTGTTGCGAGAAGATCCTGAAACACAAGTTTGAGTTAAAAATGCTGTTTTTGTTGCCGCAAAGGATTTTCCTCACAGCTCGGCGGTATTCTCGAATGCAGACAACTACTACAATTGGGTCAAGAACTTTAGGAACAGCTGTCAAGAATGAAAAAATTGGAGAGATGGCTCCAAAGGTGAAGGATTTGTCCCAGAAGGGGAAGCTAAGGTAGATCAAAGAGGGAATATGGCAGAGGAAAAGTGGGATCACTGTCTGAAAAGACGATTTTACTAAGTTTCACAGTTTGATTTACCTGAATCACAAGAGTTATGAACATCTGCCGTTGGAGATTGACCTCCCTAAGGTTGACAAGATCCTTTTGCATACGGTAAATGCTTCTCCAAATCATGAAGCCACAATAGAAGATGATACAGATGGAACCAGCAACCAAGACATAGTGATTCACAATTGAGGTAATTCCTCCAGGTGAGAGTTCTCCTTCAAGAGTCTAAATGTTGAATTTTGAAACCAGCTTAAATTTTTGGTTACCCTAACTCTAAGAAGAATGTAGCCAATTCCGGTAGGCTCCGGCACCTCGAACTGGTCGGCGATGATGTTTGTCAGTTCCTGTAAATTGGATTTCCAAATTATTCATTTAACGTTGAACTACCCTTGAAATTTCAGAACGTGTGCAGAAGTACATTCCGCAAAGGATTGCGTAAGTAACGTGGATAAGGTAAACGAATATAACCAGCAGCTTCAACATTATGTTATCATTGACGTTTTGTTTCCACTCAGGCCTAAAGTTTGATTTAAACTGGTATTTTGATCAAGATCAATAATAAGCTTCTTTTTTAAAATTTCCGTATAACATCAAATTGTCTAAGTTTATCAAATTCATTCATCTAATTTTCGTTCAGAAGCCATTTTATTAAGCCAACTTTATTAAGCCGTTTTCGTTTGTCCGTAAACAAGGAAAGGGTAATATTGTGAAAAGGCAGCTGCTATTTTTGAACTAAGAAGTTAATTTTTCAGGATTTTGCATTACTTAAATAAAAAATTAAGTGAAATTTATAAAATAGTAGTTATTGAACAGCTATTTGTTTGAAAACAGCCATATGTTCTTTGTCACACCAGTTAGTTAGGCCAACATGAAAATTCAACAGAACGAAAAAATTCGGTTTTCGAGAGGAAAAAGAGTAAAAATTGAAATCTATGTATTTTACTAGAATAGTTTTTTACTTTTGCTGTTGAAAAAAATTAGATTTGACAAAATTGGCAATTTCATTGAAAAAAAATGAAACTTTCAAAAATTACAAAAAGTTTTTGCAGTTTTCAGTCAAACATGGATGTGAACTCAGAAGGCAGCCCTGAAACAAGAAAACAAGAAAACTTACTTGCAAACAACCACGAAACGGTAGACGAAATGGACCACGACGAATCCCATCCACAGCTCGTAGAAGGTACAGTACAACCCGGGTCCCAGCCAGTTCCACTTGGTGTGCCCAATGATCCCATCGTGGTTGAAGACGATCCAACTGCTATCCGCGATGAAGTTGATTGGCATTCCAACCAGGACCACAACGGCATAGACCATCTCGAACACCGCGAAGGAGATGAGGATGTACTTGTAGAACCCGATGTTACTCTTGGTGTGCTTAGCAATCACGTAGATGAGGAAGCTGTTGAGGAACAGAGCCACGACGGTGCAAGCAACTTGCAGGTACATGAATATACCGAGAGCTCCCATGGTGTCCGAGTCAGTGAGCTTTTCTCAAGTAAGAACTGAGCTGGAGGCGGTACCAGTTTAATTATTCGGGCTTATATAGTGGACGATCGCATTAGCGCAAATACTACGACATTTACGAGATCGGCGGACGGTTGGTTCATAACAGTGGGCGTGTACAGGGAAGGAAGGGCGTAGAGGGAAATTGATAATATCATTTTAACACTGCGACATATGATTAACTTCAAAAATTTCATTTTCACAGCGGTATCGAAACAAGAAAGTGATCTCATTTTCATTAGGGTCATTTTCGAATTTGAAACCTACAACTTCTTGCACAATACTTAATTGAAATTGTTGAACCGGAAGTTTGGCATATTTCTGAAAATCATGCTGACAATTCAGCCACAAACGAACTTTGCATTTTGTAATATCATTACTTTGAAAAGAACATTTGAACATACAATTATTACGGCCTCAGAGAATGAAAAATTTTGATGACGTTTGAACTATATTTTAGGTGCTGTAAATTGACGCAACAGGTCATTAATTTTTCGCGGGGTAATTTGATTCATGGTGACAACTGTGTTTTTAACAGGATGAAAAATAAAAGAAAAATGGGTTAAGAAACTGCGATTTCAAAGGGGTTTAAAACCTGGAAAGCAGCACAGAGAAAATTATTATTTCATTTTAATACATTGAAAACAGATAAATTTTGAAAATTTTATATTAAAACATTACGGTTTGGTCTCTTGTTATGGTAGTTCTATATTTTTGGAGAACGTACTCTGCCCTTTCTTTCCAATCTGAACTTGTTGAATTGCTAATCTTTTTTATTTTTGCTGCACTGGTTTGAAAAGCTTCAAATACCTTCATGACAATCCATTTTAAATCGCATATGAAATTCGTTGAATTTCGAAGAATGAGCATGAGGTCGTCTGTCTGACTGAACTCAATCCGTCTAATTTAAGAAAGTATTCTAATCCGGCGAGGTTGTATCTTAAAACGTTCTCTATAAATAAAACAAAATCGTGTATTAATTTGACGGGGCAATTTTCCTCTTAAAGGGGAAAGACCTCGTAAAATTGATTTTTCAAAGTGTCTTTATTATAGTTTCATTGCGTAGACATCGTTTCCACGATTCAAAAACATACCCCTTTTATATGATTTGGACTGCAAAAGGGGCGCGTTTACACGGCCATCATACGCGTTTGCCGCACGTGAACACGGCTAGAGTGGGCGAGGGAGTGTGGGAAATGGGGAGACGCAGAATTGGCGGCAATTCAAACGGGAATTTCCCCACATTTCAAGCGCTCCTAAATCGGTTCATTTTGATCCAAAATGGGTAAAAGAGGTATTTTTCGGAATCTTGGGAATAAGATCGAGACTTTTATCACAAAAACAGAAAAATTATTTTTACGCGGTCCTTCCCCTTTAAGCAGTTCACAATGTTTTAAACTAGCTTAAACATTTGTTTTAAATTTTCTTCACAAAAAAAATAAACAATTTGGATGACATTCAAAAGCCACTTTTATTTTAGGTGGCGGAAAACTGACGCAAATGATTATTTAATTTGTGCGCTGTAAGCAAACCTCTTTCAAGAGCGTGGTTCAATTGTATGCCACTTTTACTATACTTGCTAAATTTGGAACCATTCTGAATTTCCTAAAAAGATTGGTTTTAAACTTATTACATACATTAACTCTCCAGTCATTCATTTTCGAACTCAGTTGTGATTCTCTCTTTATCATAAATCAAATAATCCGTTTGTCCTACTTTCAGGCTCACAAACTACAAAAAATTCTTTTTTCTAAATGCAAATACCAATGACTTCGTCAACGTTCACTCAAACCAAACTCAATTCCTTGTTTTCATGGTTCTTCAGTCCATCTTAGTCATAATCGTTTTTAAACACCTAAAAACGCAGACATCGCGTCATTATCAGATGTGTGGTGCCAATCCACTTATGTTCAATAAATGTTCTGCCATTCTTCCTCATTTATTCAGGTGGGTCGTTGACAGCCATCAAGCGTGTGATGAATCAACTGTGCTTCTTTTTTTGAAACCCCTCGGCTTATCCCAGATTATCAAAGCATGTGTAATAGTTTCTTTCCATTCCCTGTATTGTACATTCAAATGTTTAGAGACAATGGTAACTCAGCAAAAAAAAGTTTGCTTTGTGCAGAAAGATTTCCTTCAACGTTGTGTTTGTTTGTCGAAAACAGTGTGAAAAAGACATTCTGTCAGAAAAAAACCTAAACCCTTGAGTCACCTTATATGTGTTAGAAGAAGTCAAGACAGGCGGCTTGAACCAAACCCACAAAAATGGCCATCAACTTTTTAAAATATTTTAAAGAAAAGTTAAGGAAAACGTCGAATATCAACGATTTCACACTTGTAACGGTCTGTGATGTTTTATGTCACTTACGCTGATGTTATATGTTACTTACTGATGTTAGTACACTGTACTAACATCAGTAAGTAACATATTATGCAAATATCACTCGTTTGCAGAGAAAAGTTAATCAAACCAGCGATGAGCAGCAAAACAATCTTCCTAACCGGAATGAAAATGGTAAATTCAAGGTTTTGCATAAAAACAGTTATTGAAATTCAAATGCTTTTACGTACTATGAAATGAGTTACAAAAAACGTTGATCAGTTAGAAAGTTTTCAGCATTCCCCAGTGTATTCGTCCAGACTTTTAGTTTCTGCGCCATTCAATGTTAGAAAAACTATGACACTCACAGCTGCGCATTGTCAAAAAACAAGCAAACTTCAAGGAATCAGTCAATGAAATTGTATTTAGTCCGAGGGGAATACCTTAAAGATGATGTCGTTCCGGGCAATCACTGATGTGGTACGCGTGAGAGCCTTCGCCACCTAGATAAAGTCAATGCAAACAGTGGCATCTTCGAACCGTTGTCTTAATCAGTAAGTTGTCTGAATCTATGGTAACACAATTATCTAAGACACCTACACTTGGCTTTACAGGATCAGGTTACCAAGTAACCGTGTTACCAAGTCCAATTTATTAGATTGTTTTTGAAATCATTTCTTTTTTTATGACTAATTGGATTCTTTCTAGCCTGAAATAATCTGCAAAAAGATGCATGATCATAATTAAGATGATAAAAAGAGCCTGCAGCCGTAATTCGATTATCGTATTTACACTTGAACAATCTTTTGAGAGTTTTTAAGTCGCTGTTGTAAACCTGACGTGTTATGACTGTGAAGGTGACTTCAGATATGAATTCCCACAGAATGCGATACAATGGTATACCGGTACATCACACTGATTGAAGACATATATGACCAGAATTGTTATACGACCTTTAGAAAAAATCTCTTCGTTATGCATCTTCACTGGCCACGGTCTTCATCTTAGGTTAATTACTAATCGGTTTCTCTGCTGCCTGAACTACACAGCCTAAATTAAGAAAATCAAAACAACCAGCATAATGAAATGATCGAATTAACACTTGAAAAATGTTTTGATTTATTCGAATGTTGTATTAGCTGTCTTTCTAAAAACCATTTCAGATGTAACCTGCCCCTTCAAAGTCACATTTTGACATTTCATGGTCTTAAATCTACAAAAATAAGCAGTTTTCCAAATCTGGTAATGTCACATATTTATAAAGTCTTGACAAATGTTCTGTTTACTACTTGATAACATATCCGAGTTACCAGGAAGTAAACAACACTTTTTGCGCAATAAACAAGGACATAAATGCCCGTAACGGATTAGGAAGCAGGATATCAAGTGTACAACTGCCTTCAAATTGGTTCGATGTCATTTCCGTGATTTTTGCACCGCGATTGAATTTTACTTTTGGAAGGGATTGTACTTTCGAAAAAAAAGAAATTTTTTAACCGTAAACAAATAAATTGCAATGTTTACAATGGGGAAACGTGTCGAAACACGTGTAGGATGCCGTGAAATGATTAATTCAATTAATTCATCCTAATTTCAAATTTTAATACGTTTTAAAATTACTGCATGCAATAACATTCATTGCATTTGAAAGAGTAACAACTTGTGCAATTGTTATACATGGTTCATGATAAAACAACTTTATTTAATATACATAAACTAACTCTGATCGTCTCTTCTTCCTCTGTCCGTTTCAACATTAGCCAGTTAAAACTTTTCACAAAACATTAAGTTTAGGATCATTGCAATCTCACGCTTTGAATAAGAACATGGACATAAATATTACTTTCAAGGGAAGTGCATATTCTTAAGTCGAGCAATTCAAAATCGGCCGATTAAAATGTCAGAGGGCTCCCAGGACTGCCCAAGGACGGTTAAATTAGCTGCCGCGGATCCTAATTTCGAGATTTATTTTTTGTTTTGCAAGGGGTTCATCACCGCACAAGCGGTAAATCACAACAGCGCCTGTTTGTCCAAGTCCAAGACGCACTGTCAATCGCGTGGCTCTCAGTTTGATTGTGGTTCGAACCCTGGTTACTGCTGTTCTGTTTTGCTCAATAAAGTCTTTTAATATATATAGAATTTTAATGTAATTGTCAAAACTATTTGATTTGTTATAAATGCGACGCAGGGAAAGGGTAGAATATATTGTTCATAAGAAATGAAAATGGAAATTTTTGTTTTAAGACAATTATATTGAAATTATTTTTGAAACAATGTAATTTAACGAGCAAAACAAAAAGGCATTGAAAAGGATTCGAACCACAATCAAGAAGAGACCCTCGGGATTGGCAGTGCGCCTTAGACCACTTGGCTAAATCGGCGTTGTTAGACAAGGCCGCGGGTTCGCTGATAATGCAAAACAGAAAATGCATATTATCTCGAAAATGGGAGGTTCGTGGCAGCTAATTAAGACATCTTTAGATAGTTCTGGGCGTCTCACACAGACGGCTTAATTCGCCGATTTTGAATAGCTCGAGTTATGAATGTGCACTTCCCCCGTGAGGTAGTTTTTATTATTTATTTAGGTGAAATTATCATCATGTTACATTACGTAATGTTAATAAGATCACAGAAAGAAACACAAGTTTACAAAGCCATGATGTATTTTTCTAGAATGATCAACGCCGCTTTGCCTGATTATGCATTTGCGTTACCACTGAAGAATGTATACAATTCTATGAGCCAGAATAACCTGGCCATTAGACCCAAAAATTTACATGATTTCCTTTCCTCAAATGTTAAACTTAATGACACGTTCAGACAGTAAATTCCGGTTTGTTTCCGTACTGCCGTCGTCGGCGGGGAACTTCAATGGACGCAACATATGAGTCAAACCGTACGTCTACGGCTGGAAGGGCCTGCTTTGTTTCTGGCTGTTTGTCACCTCGGTATTCGGTATAAAAGGGCCGCTTCGCTTCCCAATTCCACTCTCCCCTTCGTTTTACAGTTGCCGTGCCCTCTTTGCCCACCCAATATTAAAAGCAACTTTCTATCAGAAATTATCTGTTTCGATTGGGAGTTACTTCTAATAACACAGAATTTTCAGAACAATGCGCCTTGCTGTCGTCTTGTTAGCCGTGGCTGTGGCTCCACAAGCGTTTGGGCAGAGTAAGAAGTTACAAATAACAACCCTATATTTTATTTAAGAACTCAACGCTAAGATGCCTTCTGTTCCTCCACGCTTCACGTTCCCTCCGGTTGTCACAACCACCCAGAATCCCGATCCCAGCGGTAACTTAGCATTTTTTCAAACAAAAACAATTAATTACAGTTGTAATCGCAGACGAAACCAACAACATCAGAACATATCTTATGATGACCGAGCCTGAAGTTGACCGATTCTTTGATAAAGTCGCCAACGTGGAAGCCATGATTGAGGAAAACAATGCCAAGTTTAAAATGGCTGAAAATATGCCAAGTGGAAATGTAAGTATACAATAACGCAGTTTTAACCAATGCTAGAATATAATTTAATTTACTATTTTTCAGGAGAACGGAGAAGATTTGCTTAAGGAGATGATGAAGAAAATCCAAAAATTGGTTGTTAAATCGAAAAAGGTATAATGTTTAATTTTTTTCCGAAATGATAACACTTTTTCAGTCCGGACTTTCCTCAGCCGAGACGGAGGAACTGCGCCAAGAATTGGAAACTGCCTTCGCCATTTGGGAAGTAAGTGATTTTTTAAATAACATGAGAATTAACAGTAGTTTTAATCTTTCGCAACTTTTTTTTAAATTTAGAAGAATTTTTGAAGTTAACCTTTTTAAAGCAGATGTAACCATAAAACTCGCCTCAAACTCATTTCAGCATAGAAACGTGGGAAACTTTCATTTTTACCTTTTTAATCAGAAAAAAACGTATTGTTTTTGCTTTTTCACCCAGAAATTCACGCCAGAATTAAGTAATTTTCTATAACACTTAAATTTATGCAACTTTTAATTTACAGGCCGTCAGTCCTCGCGAGACCACATCAACCACCGCTCCCACCACCACTCAAGTAAGTTTTCTAAAGTGTAATTGTGTTACGAAATAGCGTAACATTCACGTTTACACGGTCCACGTAGCATTTCCCGAATGGAACCGCCTGCGCAACTATACTTGTTGGTTTAGAGAAGCCAAACGTAAAATAGTGTAGTTGGTGGTACGATATGCTTTTTATTGCAAAACAAGTGTTTCAAAGATAGTTTGTTTAGTTTTCCCCCGTTCAACAAATTTCCTAGTTTTTGTGTAAAACACCGATTTCATTACACAATCAGGGAGCGGGACACTTTATTTATCTAAAATCAAAACTTTGAACAGCTGCAAAACGCTTTTTTAATAGAGTCATTGGTTGCATACGGGTTAAAATTACATATAAAACAAAATAGTAAAGCCTTTTGCCTTTAAATTTGAAAATTTAGTATACCTTTAAACCTTTAAATTAGTATACCCTAAAAATTTGCGCATTTTTGTACTAAAGTTGTATATTTTGTAACACTGATTATTATTCACTATCTTTCAGTCCGCCGCCGAGAAGGCTGTCAACAACTGGCTTCTCGATCTGTTCTCGAAGAATGGATACTCCGCTTAGGCAAAGTATCTACAACCGCTCAACGACATTTTCGCCGCAGTGCATTTGGGTTTTTATAAGGTGAAATAAAATTTTTATGTAAATCATGATTGATTGACTGCTAAAAGCCACATCCTCGAGATTTGAAGAGTTATGTACACGGGACTTTATAAACCGTGCATCATGAAGATGATCGGAGTCAGTTCTCGGGGTATATTCCAAATTAGAATCAATTTGCTAGAAATAAAAGTAATATAACAAAGTTAAAAAGTTGTGGTGAGGGGAACATTTAAATTAATATCCCTTGATATAGTGAACTTTATCCTCGTTGACGTTTTCTAATACTCCTGGACGCTCAAAAATCTTGACGTATTTTTTAAATGATTTTAGGCAGTCGGTGAAAATTGTGTAACTTGCTTAACAATGTCCTTGTGGAAAGAAATTGAATTTGTTTCCAGCCATGCCGGAAAGAATAAACAAGATGAGCTATTTGTAACGTCTTACTTACAAATGGAACGTTGAGCAGGTACTTCACAGAAGAGTTAGTCCCATCAATGCTCCTCATGGCAGTACAAACGTCTAGTTGAGGTGCTATTCGAGAAATCCATAAATGTTCGATAGAGTCATCACGGCAGACGTCGTGCTTCATAGCCTAAATTTTTTTGATATTACGAGCCTTTGAGTTTTCATTGTCACATCACGGCTATAGATCTTGTATGGAATATAAGACCTATAGCCACAATCAAAAAATCAAAATAAACTTTTGGCAAACGTAAAGTTGTGAAACTAAATTCAGGGATGATATAAAGTCACGTGTAACAGACAAAGTATCATTGGTGCTAACCGTCCAAAAACCTGTTCGCCTTCTTTCAATCCCCGGTTTGGCCCAAAAGTTTTGTCATAAAAAAACAAACAAGCTCACAACATAACCGATCACTGAAAAATACTTCTTTGTCAGGCTCCTCCGTGAGAGTTTGTTGTAGAACGGTTATAAAGAGTGGCAAAATATCAAGTGGTACAATTCTCGATTTTGATGCTGGAGGTCCTCACCGGTTTGGCCTAGTTTTTTTTCAAAATCGGAATACAGAAGAAACAATTTCTTCTGTGTTTTCTGAGATTCAAAAGCCACATTATTTTTAACTTCAAAATTTTAGAAAATTTTCACTAC
Source organism: Oscheius sp. G VE-2021 (assembly GCA_022343465.1). Lineage (NCBI taxonomy): Eukaryota > Metazoa > Nematoda > Chromadorea > Rhabditida > Rhabditidae > Oscheius > Oscheius sp. G VE-2021. Next base: position 573,040 of record JAJQXH010000024.1, on the reverse strand, counting down.
CTTATCCTTTGCGATTATTTTTTGAACGCAACACCGTGAAATAAAACGCCGTGCTAAGAGTCTTTAAACCATTTTTTTACTATGCCGGCAGTTGCCTTTTTGATATTCAGTATTTTCAAGGCCATCTGTTTGAAGCCGCGTTTTGATATGATTAGCTTAAAACAATTAATGTTGTTTATTAAATCAGAAAAATTAGGCTAACTGAATTTTTTTTGCATTTCCACTCATTTCCATTATTTGTAGAAACCTTAAAAGGTTGAAAAACAGATTTGGACGGAAGCGTTTGTTGAAAACAATTGACTAAAAGCACGATTCGAAAAATATAGTACCACCCTTTTCAGCAACTCAGAAGCGTATAAAAATGGAATTAAACTACAATCTGTAAAAAAATAACTAATGTGTTTTTTCATAACAAATCAAAAATTAATTTAACACAATTGCAAAATGCTGCTTTGAAACTTACGTTTGTATTCTCGAAAAACAAATGTTAATTTTGGTCATAATCACTTGGTTAGTAGGTGACACTCAGTCGAGATTCCCGTAAAATGCGGCCGTCCCGCCAGATTTTTTTAAATTTCTGATTTGCCGTTAAAAATTTGTTGTTAAAAATTGCTTGTGACGTGGAAATCACTCTAACGATGGGAGGTGGCCGTTAGAAGTTCGCTCTATGCCTTGGCACCTCGACGGTAGGCGCCCTAAAAAAGGACATTTGCCTGAGAGTATTCTCGCGGCGGCGCCAACTATCAATTAGCGCCGGAAGGCGAGTTTAAAGGGATTACAGGTCTGAGGGGAATAAAAGTCATAATGTAACGATAGAATACGATAGAGTGGAACCTGCATGGTACTCATTTGAGTTCCCTCCGTATCCGATTGATTCTGTCACAATCTGTATGCATGTCATGTACATTGGGACAAAATAGTTTAGGAGACAATTCCAATTTGCTTTCTCAACAGTTTCTTTATGAATTTTTGAAAAATACAAAAAAATACAAAAGGGGACGTCACCACATGGGTAGCCGGGGAACACTCACGAGACCATTTCTGACCTCACTCCCGATTTAACTTAACTTGGTAGGGAAACTAGCCCTTCACAACGATTTTCACCGCTGCACAGACATGGAGTTTTTGGTTTCGCTTATAAAACCCCACTCAGCGGCGTTGCCGATTGTTTACGGGTTCCCGCCGCATACTCTCTTGCATAAACATTTTGGGGCGCTGGTCAGGGTACTCATTTGAATACTTTGTCTCAGGAAAACTTGTGAACCAGTACTCCTCAATTGCCCGACTGTTATCTGATGCCGTATTTCCAAACTTCGCGGTCAACTTCATTCTGTCGCTTGATCTTCTGCTCCTGAACAGTGGTGTGTCTTAATGTTCCCACCGCGCCCTTGCGAGAGCTTTCAACATCTTGGCCATAGGAAGAGGTACTTTGATCGTTCTGTCCGGTACCAGACGGGAAATCCCTTATTTGTACCCGCTGCGATCGTACGATGCGCAGCGACCCTTGCTCGCCGAGGATGATGATCGCCAGTGTGACGTAACGCGCCCCCGGGTAGGCTAGACTGGGTTACCGATTTCCGTCGCCATTGTCGTGGCCTGCAAAAAAGTAGATTACAACGGGGCTAGAGTGGAGAATCGCACTGATGAAAACACCTACAGAATGAGAGAAACTACAGCGTAAGTGCAAGGATGATAAAAACAAATGCGATTCGTTGGCTGTCACAAAAGTATTTGGCAAAGGAAGACGAAACCAGATTCTCCATATAGAGTTCAATGGTCCTTTTTTGCTAGTTAAAAAAAGAACAACGTCCTTCCCCGGAAGAACACAAAAATGAGGGCAGGCAGACCAACACCCTCACAGTTCTGAAAACTTGAACGAAAACAAATGTTATTTAACGTAAACAAGAAAGATCCTTACCATTTGTGTCAACATTTCCCGAGCAACTTAGCATTAGGTATCGTTTCCCAAATAGCCTTCCGGTTTCAATAAAACGAATTGCGCGTAACACGTGGGTGGCCTCGCCCTCATCGCCCGTTTAAAGGGCGTTGTCCATTGTACGTTTGACGAACTTTGGATTCAACATGTTGTTTAAAACTTCAAATTTTTTCAACAAGAAAAACTGTTATACTAGAGGAACACCGGGCCTGCCGAATTTGGATACCGTAGCCTGAGAAATTTGTTCACTGCTCTTAATCATTGTTGTGGAAAGCGGCAGTCCAGACAGAAAAAACAATCGACAAAGGTCAAACCGTATTTCGAGAAAAAACAAGGTGAATTGTTGTCGAGACGAATGGACATTTCTGGTTGATGGAAAGGCACGCACAGAAGTTTGCAAAAACCATAGTCTCAGACTGACTGCTGAAAGTCACATTACGAAAATTATAACAATCATACTTCTCACGGGCCGAAACCGGGCCTAGCACTTTTTTGGAGCTAACTTTCCTCAAACTCAGTGTTTTTTTATTCTGAAAACGGAATATGAAAGAGAATACAATTTCGCGTGTTTTGAAACTTGAAAATCAAAAAGTTTTCATTTAAATTTTTCAGGAGAGCAAAAAGCCCGTGTCGGCCCGTACGGGCTTTTTGTAATCCTGAAAAATATTAGTAAGAGGAATATGTGGTCAGATAAAATATTTATTATTACAAACACACAGAAAAAACTGTAAAAACAAAAAAGAAAACACGTGCCAAAATAGCTGAAAAATTTCTGGCACTTGTCAGAAATTCACTCAACTTTCAAATTTCAAGAGTAGGTCAAATGAAAATGTGAAAACTCTGTTTAGAGACGCTGGAAAAATTCTCTTCATGTTTTTCCAAAGCATATCGGTTGGAATCTTAAATTGTCCGTTGGACTCCATTTTCCAATTTGTAACAACTAATTTGGTTTTTAGGTCTTTCAATGAAACAATCACAATTTTCGTAATTGGAAATTTAAGTACTTTTTCGTTCGTTTTATCGTTAAAATTTAGCTAAATAATTTTCAAAGACTATTTGCAGTGTCATTTGCAGCAGTGATCTTTCGAAAGAAATTCTTTAACAATGCAAACAGTAAGTGCGATGTTTTTTTTGCAAAACAGTGTGCACCTTCAATTCATTGAATCTACTATCTTGAAAACAATCCACAGTGTATTTTGATCAAAGTTTTGTCCTTTCCCTACTAAAATCTCAAAAGAGCACTTTCAAAATCGAAGATCCCCCAATAGAACTAAAAATAAGACAATCTGAGATTCATTGAGTATTGTACAAGTATGTCACAGAAAAAAGTAGTAAGAGATCATGCGTGTTGTCTAATAAGGGCGTACTGTTCTTGAATGGCTTTCAAGATGATGCCCATGTGGCTCCTTCCAGGAAGCTAAAAATATATATTTAGAACGGTTTCTTTTAAAAACTTACAATAATTTCGGTACTTCCAGGGAAGTCGTGGACCTTCTGGCCACATTGGTTAACGAAACCGACAACTTCGTCAGTGTTGGATGCCAGGGCGTAGCGGTGTTTTCCAACGAGAACATTGCTGTTGTTGATATCGTTCAAGAAAGCGGAGTTGCACTTGAGACCAATTTGTTCGCTGCAGAAACCGGGGGAAGCCACTTGGCAGAGGTAAGAACCTGAAAGACAGAGGTCATAAAACTTCAGAAAGATCACGGCTAAAGTGGGTTCAAAACACCAAACATGACAAAAAGCGGCCCACATGGGTTAGAATTTTGACGGCTGAACGTATAACCACAGTTTATGATGCAAAGGAATGCAATAAAATCCACCCACTCTGTGGAGGCCTTTTTTTCTTTACCACAATTTGCTGAACAGCATTTGAGAACGTGCTTACGTCAACAAAACCAAACAAATCGTGGGTTTGCTTTTCTATGACGTATAAGTTTGACTGAATAACCATTTCGTTTTTGCTAAAGATGTGCTAGAATTCTGCTAGGCGTCAATATTTGTTATTTCGATTTCCTGGAGTTGAAACTTGCAGCAGCTTGTTTTACTTACCGTAGTTGGCTCCAGCAACACCGACGAAGGTTTGAATTCGGTCGTTCAGAGACTCTCCGATGTACTCTCCAGTATCCACACAGTGACCTCCCATGATTGCCTGAAAATTGGATTTAGACTGTCAAAACCACAAAATTACCTTTCTGGAGATGGGAGATCCCATAGAGTAGCCGATAACATCGATATCGGACTTAAAGTAGTCAATAGTGGCCTCGAGCAGACGACGAACCTGAATTTTTCGATTTTCCAGGTTACTGTAAGATTTTATACCTGCATTACGTACTCGCAGTGCATGCTTTCCTGAAGCGCATCAAGAAGTCCCACTTTTCCCGGACCGTAGGTAGTGGCGACGAGTCGGCCGAGAGGCCATCCTAAACCCGAAACTGTTTATCTCTCTTCTTATTGTCGACGTCACACCACAAACCACAAAATACATACCGTTTCGGGAAAATAACTGGCGATGGGCGGCGAGATGACCGGCTTTCATGCGGAGTCCGTGGACGAAGACCACTGGGCGACGGCTGAAAAGATCAATTACGATTCCAGGAGAGAATGATGCTTTGATCTTCTCCATTTGCACCAAGTTTGCTAATAGTAAAGATCACTGCGTCAGTTTTCGGAGTATTACGGCGATTTTCTGTAGCCTGTGGTGCATCGTGACGCCACGTGGGCGAACGGGTTCTTATTGTCAGCGGAAGATCAGAAATGAAGTACACAATGGGATAGACTCGCCACACTTTTTTGGAACTGGCCGGAAACTGCATAAACAAGTGGATTTTGGCTTTGTGATGTTCAGAAGTATTGTAAAATTAAAACCTACAGTAATCCCAATTTCAGGTAGCTTATGTAAAAATTCAAGTAAAAATTTGTTCAATACAAACTATCGTTTTAAAAGATTTTTAATGATTTCGAAAATTAGGCATTTTGTAAGTGCGCGCTGTATATATTACAACTTCGGCTATATTTTGCTATTTTCTGGAGAGATGATGGTTTTAAAGATCCTCTCCAGCTAGTTTAGGCAGTCAGCAACTGTTTTCAGAAATTTGAAGACAAATATGCGATTTTAAACTTCTCAATAATGGGTTTTCATCACAAGAAACAAAACTTTAAGTTGAAAAACTTTGCATTTGTGTAACTCTTCAGTTATGAGTGGAATTTTTAGGAGTTAAAATTTGCTTGGTTAAGAGAAGTTAAGGGTTTGCATTACAATTCACAATTTGTGGGTACCCCCTCAATACGTAAAATCATTTGACCTCTGGTATCCGTTACAAACTGCAGTAAATTCCGCTTTGTTCTTCTAATTGCGCGGAATTTTTAAAAAGCCCCTGCCTTTGTGACAGGCATAGAATTTGTGTCATTCCATCAGCAAAAAGGTCTTTGAAGGTTGTCTGCGGTGGCTATTCGGCAACTTTGATCTTTGGGAAAAGGATCTGTGCGCGATCCGATGCTATAAACGACGATGCTTGTTCTAGCACAGCCCAATCTTTGGGCTATATGGTTAAAACCAGGGATTGAATAGTAAAATAGGAAAACTGAATAAACTCACTTGGAAGGCTCAGGATTTCCACCTCCGAAGCTTCCGGCGATTCCTTTTCCAATATCAGCTCTGTTCAGTGATTTGACAACTTTATCTCCAAACTTCTCAGAAACGAATTTCTGGAAGTGTGGCCTGAGAATAGCCTGGCAGAGTGGTAGCAGCAGAAGAGTTGCGACTCGCATTGTGACGTCAGGTCGGGCGTCTAAACGGCGAATGTAATGAAACGGGGCGGTGCCGTTAAAAGAAAAAAGAACTGGGTCACTACGATACAGTATATACCCCTCCTACACAAAGCACAAGGCGAAAAACTGACAAAGTGACAAAGAACGAGATATTTGTAGGCTCTCGAGATGTCTGTATGGCGACCAGTCTTGTAGTTCTGATAAGGCCGCCTTTCAAAACAAAACTGAAAAGGAACTCGCTGTAAGACGATCTGGGAACTTCGTGCTGACAATGGAAGATAGTTACACAGTTGCACAAAACTACAGAAACGTCAGAGTGACCTTCCAAAACATCTTTTTAAACATAGAAACAAAAGAACAACAACATTTTAAGTGTTGGCAAAAGAAAGCAAGACTTTTGAACAGAAATGGGTCAATTGCACCAAAACACAACGAACAAGTTATAAAGAGAAAATTAAGTTTAGGGTTGGTTACGGTTTAAACTAGATCAAAACACCGACTTTCGGTATTGGTGACGTAGAAGTTGTGCGCTAATTGTAATGGCTGTTTTTTAGGCACTAAGCAGTTATTTGCAAAATTTAGAAAGTAAGCGAAAACAGAGAGAGAGAGAGAGAGAGAGAGATAGATAGAAAGCGACAGAGAGAGAGACAGAAAGACAGATAGACAAAGGGACAGAGAGGCAGAGAGACAGAAAGACAAAAGACAGAAATACAGAGACAGAGAGACATATAGACAAAGGGACATAGTGGAAGAGAGACAAAAAGACAGAGAGACAGAGAGTTAGAGAGGCAGACAGACAGACAGAGAGAGTAAGAGACAGAAAGAGATAGAAACAGACACAGAGAGAAAGAGAGAGAGAGAGAGAGAGAGAGAGAGAGAGGGAGAGCGATATAGATAGAGAAATAGAAAGAGAAACAGAAAAACATAGAAACAGAGAGACAGGGATACAGTAAGACGCAGATACAGAGAGACAAATAGACAACGATACAGAGAAAACGAGAGAGAGAGAGAGAGAGAGAGAGAGAGAGAGAGAAAGAGAGAGAGAGAGAAAGACAGAGAGTAACGAGACAGACAAGATTGTATAGCCAACCTTGGAATTACTTCAGTTGTTAATTTTCGTTTATTGTTTTCTTAGAAAGGTTAAGGGAATCCGATGATCGGTGCGGAAAAAGTGTTGATGGATCGCTAATTCGGTGGAATCATCATGAAACGTCAGCGCAGGAGGCCAAACTCCATCGGCGGGAACGGTTTTGCGGGCTTCCTTTAAATGCCCCGAAACTGTTGTCAAGGTTGTTGTAGCAAAGTACAACAACGCGCCCAGCGCCGCGGCTGGGTCGAAGTACAGACGCGTTCCAGCAGGCTTTGGTACAGATTTGAACGGCGGGCAGCTTATTTTCACTCTATTCACAGTTTTTGGTTAACAGCCGGTATTCGAAGGACGCCGCCGGCGAAGGTCTGTGACCTTCGAGGGCACGCTTTCTTAGTTTAAAACGAATATCACGAGAGATCAACTGACACCGAGAACAACAGACTGTGTAATGCTTTATTCCGACAGTAAAAGGAAGCAATATCTTTTTCATAGAACCCGTTTATTGCAACGATTGTAAAATATCAGGAATGGGTCTGCAAACGTCAAGATTTGTCTGCCAAGCGCCGATGCTTAAAAACCTCAAGTATTGTATTGTAATTATTTGAAAAGAGAACTTGGAGAAACGAGTCAGTGAAACAAAAATAAACCCATGATTTCCTTGTTTACCATATTTTTAACCATAACCCAAAAAATCTAGGTTTTCCAGAGAACCCAATTTTGTTTCGCTTAAGAAAATGGACAATGGTTTAAAAATTCATTCTTTGTGCCCGATCTTTGTAAGGGAAGGTTTACAAATCCTATTGTTTTCAAATTACGTCATGGTTTCCAGCACGTGCTGTAAAGTTGCTATAGATTTCTATTTTCATGCGTAGAATTGTTTTTAGATAACAATTCCCGTCATTTTACACCGCATATTAGGGAAACCAACCTTTAAACAATTGTTTTGATGACTTTCCTATACTATGACAAATAAGAGGCTGGAGGTTGCATATTCAGACCTTCAATAACAAGATATTTTTTGTGAAATGGAATGATGTAACAAAAAATGACAAGCACTTGCCCGTTTATTTTAGGGGGGTTTGTTGGGTTTATAAATTCACTTCTTTCATGAAAACTGTGAACTTGCGCAAAAAAAAATTCCACTTAAAAACGTTAAGATTCCAGGTTTCGCAATTCTCACGTAGGAATGCGTGACTTTGCGCACTTGTGATACAGTTTCCTGGACTGAAATCGAAATTCGACGGGTTTATGATATATTTTCGATTTAAGGTTTTTTTTTAAAATTTTTGAAATTACTCAATAACAGAATACTGTCAATTGCATTTCACCTTTTTCTATTTTAGGAATTAGGTTTTTGGCATTTTCATGGTTTTTGCTTTCGCGATTATTACTTCTGATTTTTTCATAACTCGAACCGCATCAGATCTACAAAAGCACACAATTTCCATCTTGATCGGTTTGTCCTGGTTACTGACAGTAGTTTCAATTTATGATATCTTCACCTTCATGCCGAAAACGTAGGCGCAGAGGTCAGACAATCACGTCACAACTCATCTGATGGTCCGAGACCGGTCAAATGATACTAAAAGGGTAGTTGATTTGCCGAAACCTTGAGACACACCCCGCTAATGATGACCGATGAACCTGCGAAAGACGGCTACATGAAACTAAAAACACATAACTTTTTGACCGACGAATAATATTGTTCATCTGATTTTTGAAGTTAAAATCGCATGAAGAAGGCACAATAATTTTGACATAACCTATAAACGGCATGTAGTCGAATCTTTGACCGATTAAAGTGTTAGGAAAGTCATGGCTGCAAAAGTATGCGGCTTCGTGTTTTTTGCTGTTGTTTTCTTTATTATCTACCTGATCTTCCAAAATCAAAATTTTCTTCTTTTTTTATTTGGTTCTATATTGCCAATGCCCAACTTTCGTTTCTACTTGTTGTGAAATCTTCTGCTGATTTTGTGTTTTACACTATCTTAGCCGCTGCCCATTCCAACAATGTCTGAGACGTTGCGCCTACAGACTACAAATCGCCTTCCTACATCGAAACACTTTCAGTTTTCGCTACGTAGGCAGGTCAACAAGTGACGTAAAATTGACAGAAACTATTGAAAAAAGGAGGGTGCATTGTTATTATGATCCATAAAACAAGAAAATGCATAAATATGTTTTTAAGATAAACCTCGTCAAGTTACACTCTTTATTTTTGCTATTGTTTCTGAGTTTTGACCAAATATTCAAAAGCGGTTCATCTGTAAAGCTTATTCTCTGGGTTTAGTTTTTGTTTTCTAGAAGTATACTTTCCCATCGTTTTATATAATCTACAATCCACCCTACTTTAACGGTTCACTGAATGAGAATTGCAATCCGCCCTTGATAACCAGGGCGTGGTGACGATCCCGATTCGCAACAGTTGAAAACCTATTGTGGATCCAAACTACACCCGCCCTGACGGCAACTTATTCGATTTTCGGTACGTCTGAGGGGTTGAAAAACATAAACTTGAACCACTTTTGCAATGGTTTAAAAATATTGGTCCTTCGTTTTTCCCTGGATCATGCTGGCTTTTTTTTGTCTCTCTCTCTTTTTCTCTTTTTTTTTTCTCTCTCTCTCTCTCTCCCTCTCTTTCTCTCTCTCTCTCTCTCTCTCTCTCTCTCTCTCTTTCTCTCTTTTTCTCTTTCTCTTTCTCTATGTGTCCTTCTCTTTTTCTTTTTGCGTACCAACGTCAGTGGCTTTTGGTGACGAAACGGTTGTTTTATCTATTTAACTCATTTACCCTTTGTTGCTTATCATCAACACAAATAAAGTATTATGTTCCTTCTATTTTTCTCACTCTTCCTCTTTCTTACCGGTTATTCTGCCTTTGTCACAGTGTAGTTTTCAGGAAGCCGGCATAATTGGTCTTTCACAAAATTTGTCTGCGCTTTTGTCTTATAGTGTTTGATCTTTCACTGTTTCGATATGTGTTGGAATCTACATCTTATTTTTCAATCAACAACCATCTGATACTTTGATCCATTTGATTTTAAATTTTTCAATTACATAGGAAAACGTGAACACTCAAACAAGTTTATTTTAATACATCAAGCTTTGCTTCATTCCGCCTTGGGCGATTCGTCGATCGACACTGCTATGTGTTGATCACTTGAGCTGAAATCCATTTCTTATTTTAAAAATCGACGTTTCTAATACCTGTGTGCATTTGCAAATCCCACAGCGTCAGCAACCGTCGGGAAAAAGTGGTCAACAGGGACGTTTTTCAAGAAGCCTGCTTCAGACAAAACACGACGAACTTCAGCTGAAAGAGAACTTGAACTATTTCTACAATGCGGCTTACCATTTACTCCTGTTAGTAAAACGGTGATGTCATCCGCGTGAAGTTCCCTGCAGACTTCTTTTAAAGTGGTAACTCCGACTGAATCAATGTAGACCACTGCAGAGCAATCAATAATCAATTTTCGGTTTGGTACTGGTTTGAGTTCTTCTTCCCATTGGGCTACCGTATCGTCAATTCCATTTTTAAATCTGAAACATGTCAAACTATTCGAGAAAAAAGGAGATCCACCTTTCAGCATTTGTGAACTGAAGTGGTCCTTCAAAACGAAAGAGGGCAAGATGGGCATGTTTCTTGTTTCCAGCTTCGGAGGGGACAAAATACTGCCAGTGAGGCCATTGAGTCCTCATAACGACGGTTAGAACAGCAAAGATCAGAGAAACAGCCAGTCCTTCCATGACATCGATGAAGACTGTAGATGCACAAGCAACCACCCAAGTAATGCTGTCGTACTTTGAGATCTTCCAAAGTTTGACAGGTTCACTGAACTTTTCGAACATCGACTGTAGAGCAACAACGATGATAGACGCAAGAACACACTTAAAGATTAGTTTAAAATATCTTAGTGTCTTGGGTACCTTAGGAAGTTCTGTAAGGAAAGGACCAAACCAGAGGATCACAGCCAGAAGGAGGGCACAGCTGAACAGTGCAGAAAGTTGAGTTTTTGTACCACTTCTGACGGCAACCATGGTTCTACCCAAAGCTGTGGAGACGGAGTAGATTGGGAAAAGGGCGCCTAGGCAGCTGCTAAGACCCAAAGCATAGAGTTCCTAGAAGAGTAATGTGAATAAGCGACTTTATCCGAGTTGGTCTGGGTTTGAATCGCGCCTATTTATTCCCCACTTTGATATAGCAACGAGAAACTTAAAAGATCAATAGACAAGTACACGTATCACGTCAGCTAAAAAAAAAGGACAAATCGTTGTTACCGAAACTGTTGGATTTTTGAAAGGTTAGCAATTTTAGCAAAATTAAAATTTTGATGCGGTTTTGGTTTTTTTTTAAAGTTTTTTTTGCCATTCTCACGTAGAAAACCGTGACATTTGAAACTTTGAACACTCTTTTTCGCTCCGAACGGAGCTAAACTAAATTTACAGGCTAAATACAAACAGCGTAACAAAAACAACCTATTTCGAATTAGATTAAAACCTTCTAAAATATAAATTTTTTATTGTTATTTTCCCACGACTCTAAAACTTTTTTCACTGACCTGATGAACATCCACTTTGTAGCCAAACTGATTTGCAAGCATTTTTGCCATCGAAACATGAACAGCAATAGCAACAATTGCAATAGACACCGATCGAAGAAGACATTCGGGAAGTAGATCAAAGTATGGTAGAGAAGGAGCAGGCAGTCTAAAATGTTTTATTTACATAAATTTGGTTTTATTTACCCAGCAGGAATATGCCCCACAGTATATACACCAAAAGTGGTCGACCAGCTCCAAATACTAGAAACAATAGTAGAAATAATAATAGCCATTAGTTCGTAGGGGATTGGGAATCGCAGTTTCACTTGACGGTTGATTGTCGGTGAAATAATTTCTTTTCCAATTAACAGAAAAGTAATGGTTCCTGCTGAGATCAACAAAGTGGCAATGTTGATTTGAGAAAATCTTCTAAAGAGATCGGCCATTCTCTAAAAAACTGATGTTTCTTTGAACAATCAGGTGTATACTCACCGTAAACAAGTATCCTGGACCACTTGCATTGGGAACATTCACACCCATAATGTCATCAATTTGAGTGACAAATACGTGCATTGCTGCTCCTAAAACAACAAAATAAAATTTTAAAAAAACACTATTTTTCAGATTCTGATTCTGTGTTTTCCAACAAAAAAATGTATAAGTCTACGTTCAGTTGGGTTCTAACACCACTTTCTGAATTTGCATACTCTAATTTTCGACATGGGTTTTGGAATAATTGAAATTTATCAGCCGAATACATGTGAAACTGATAAAAATTCCCAATTTTTCAAAAAACGCCCAATTTTCCTTTGTCAAAAAGACAAAATGTTGAAAAACGTTTTTCAAACCCAGGCGAAAACGTCGGCAGACTCGGAAGATAAATCACATCTACCCCAAATTTTGCCCTCAAAAAGCTCATAATAGTTGTAAAAGGCAATTTTTTCTTTTTCGTTTTTAAAATTTTTTATCCAATTCAGAAAATTCAAATTAATTTCTTAATTTCTTTAAACTTCCATGAAAGTTAGACAAGTTTTGACTTTTGTTCGTTCTGAAATTCATCACATTTTGTTACATGATGTTGAAACCTTCCAATCGGATTTGTCACCAAAAATGAAATATTCTAAATAATCAGTTATAATTTCCACGTGAGTGGTAGGTTTTGTGTTTTGTTTATATAATTTGTGAGAACAAAATTTGATGTTTCCTTTCAAGCCACACAAAACAGGTCTAAAGAACAAAGTTTACCCCAAACAATGATACCAACCTGTTGAGAATCCAGAAACAAGTGGGGCAGAAAAATAAGACAAAACAAATTGAAGTCGGAGCAATCCACAAAGTACCTACATTTTCGCATTTCCGAATTCAAATAGAACTTTAAAACCTGCCATATTCCTACACTGAACGCAATGGTCGTGGCCACCTCAATGGATGACGCTGTCACAAATTTTTCCATAACTTGTTCCCGTGCAATTCCAGCCATGAGTGCAACCACAGCGAATGAGCCTAAAAATGTTATTTCAGCTTTTAAATCTTTTTTTTAAGCTTTTAAATTTCCCAAAAATCTTAAAATTCCAAATTCTTACCTAATGACGTGTGCTTTGAAGTACCAAACAACATGTAGAAGAAAGCAGGGAAGCAAGAGGCATAGAGTCCATAAACAGGATCTACCCCAGCTAAGAGGGAATAAGAGATTCCTTGAGGAATGTTCATAATTCCGGAGGTGAGACCTCCAATGACGTCAGATAGGAAGTCATTCTTCCAGTCGTAACTAGGTAGCCAGGAAGTTATAGGAATAAAGGATAGAAGTGAGTCAGTGAAGGCATCTTTGGAGGCACACGATGACAGAAAGGCACGTTTGATGTTTCGGCGAAAACGGTGAGTTGGATGTTCCAAAGGTTTCGTAGATCCGTATTTGTGGTCAAACTCTGCCTTAAAACGTGTTTTATTTAAATAAACTAATATTATAGGGGGAAGCTTAACGAAACAATGAAATGTTGGTCAAAATAACATATTTTGTCAAGTCTAAGCTTCCCATTGTACTTTGTTACCAAACTTTTAAAAAGGTGCTTGTTTACCAGTTTGTGAATGTTTTAGAAACTAAAACTTTCGAAAGTTACACATTCAATGTAAATTTTTATTAATGTTTACTATGTTTTCAAAAATGCCGTGTTTCAGAAACAATCGATCGTGGAAATCGACTTTTTCAAGCTTTAAAAATATGTTTAACTTTAAAATTAGAGTTTATTTTTTAAACAATTTTATCATATCACGAAAATAACTGAATTTTAAAAACGTCAAGCTGCTGAAAATCTGATTTGACATAACAAGTTATTTGGACCAACAATTATATGTATGTGGAAAAACGTACTGAATGTTTAGTAAGTTATAGAGTATAATATACTTTTTAAAACAAAAGAAAGATAATTTTTTGAAATTAGAAATGTGATTTCCTGCTTATACACGTCAGTTTGAAAGTTTTTGAAGAGACTTACCTGAGTTAGCGGCGGTCGATCTAAGTGATCCAAAGCCGTAAACTTCAATTTCTCTAAAACAACCCATCAATAAACCAGGAAGACATAAAAACCCACCTCCACCCATGTCGACCGGTGATGGAATCAGCGGTGATTTGTATGCGCGCCGCCTGCGTCAGTATTTAGGTTTGGGATGATCGAAAGTACAAAACTAATCCTGAATAAAATAAAAAGAACAGCGGAACAAGAACTAACACACTGCGGGAAGTAAAGTTTAGAATAAATATCAGTTAACGATTATGTCTACGGTTGATTCGATCAAAACAAACAATATCGGGAAACAACAGGAAGGGGGTCTTCTTGAAAACTGAGAACTGGTGGAAAGTGTAAAATTCACGCCATAAAGTCTTATTTACCATTGTTCTACTCGATAACAAACCAAGGTTAGGTTATTATTTGAAGGTTATTATTGGAAGATGTGTTCTATTCTTACTATCTGAGTCCAAATCGTTATCGGCGATCACATCGATGTGTCCATTGATTACGCATGCAGTCGTAAAACAGCACGAGAAATCACAGAACACAAACTGTCTGGTGGTCGAACTCTGGTGGAGAAGAACGTTGATCTTTATTGCAAGTGGGATATTCCAAAATCCAGAATTTGAAGATCTAAAAATCAAAAACCATTAAAGCGTCCTTTCTGTCTTTGCAATTATCACGTACGCACCTTGACGTAGTGCTTCTTTGAAAAACGACTGATCTGGTTGATCTGTGGATTTTCATTGTAGGAGAGATCTACGAGCGGCTGTATTTGATCGATGAAAAAAGAAAAGTTTTCGGGGTTTCGGATTTGTCACGTACGAAAGCGTGACTTTTCTGAAATAAGATACAGTTACTTTGCTGTTTCGGGGGTTATTTGTTAAGAAAATAGTGGGTTCTCCGATTTCAGACACAATTAGACTATAGATGTCATAAAGTTAAGTGCGACCAGGTCATCTGAAATTGGATAAAAAATTGGGCTAAAATCACTTGTAAACATTAGATGGTTTTATAGCCAGTACCACTAAGTCACAAACAGGTAGGCTCTGATGTGTTTTGCCCAAGTTTCTTCTTGAAAACAATCCTCCAGATTTCCGCTTATCAAAAACAGTAAAGTTTGGTAATCCTAAAACTAGAATTATATCGTGTGTTGTTTTAAGATTGTTTTCTGAGTCTGCCATAGGAATTCTAAATCCCGAATGGATTTTCGGATCAACAGGGAAATGTGGTAAATTAACTTTTTCAGGCACCATGGCTCTAGAGTGCGGTAATATACATATAATAAAGGCATTAGTGACTCTATTTTTAGGTGAATTTAAACAATTACTAAACTAATAATTGTAAGTAACTGTTTTAACGTTTTTTTTAAATGTTTCAAAAGTAAAATCCCTAAATTGAAAGATTCCAACTTCAAAATTCGGAAAATGGTTCTTAATTATTTACTACATGCATTTTATTTTTTAAAATACATGTTTCAAAATTCAGTTTTTTATGAAATGCTCTTATTTAATTTTACATTGACACAGTATTACAAAATGATTCCAAATTTATTTCCATGAAAACAGCGGAACTTGTTTGTTTTCCCGGATTAGTCGTAAATTTTAAAAAAAAACTTATCCAGCTCGGTAGTTTCTTCCAAGAAAAATATTGTTTAATGTTTTCAATTATGAATTGTAAATATATCTGAGGATGATTAAATATTTAGCAGTTTTAAACAAGTGTTTAGAATTGAATGTTCATTCATCCCCTCTAAAACAGCTTCTTTTCCTTTAAAACCCTCCGTTCGTTCGTAATACAATCAATCGATAGATCCCGAATGTCTTCCGCGATTGCCCCGCCCCATTCATTGTTGCCAAGTTAATAACTAATAGTAGTTTTTCTCGTCCGCGCCAGATGTTCATAACGTGCACGTGGGCTGCTGCTGCTGGTTACACGGCCCGCTCCGCATCGATTTTGCGTCCGGCGAAAGATGCCCGGCTCGTCGTGCCGAATTATTTCCTGTCTTAAACCGTCCGAAGAAGAAGAAACAGGCCAAAATGTGCTGTCTATGCTACCTGACGAACTCATCTTCCTCGTCCTCCGTTACCTGAACGCCACCGAGATTCAGAGGAGCCGTCTCGTCTGCCGTCGCTTCAACACAGTCTTCAATCAGAACAAGAGCAGGTGGCCTCTGCCAGAAATCGCCATTAATGTTGTAAGTTTTACTTATTTAAGTAGTGGGGGAACTATAATTGCTTAAAATTGGCGTTTTGCAGAATCAGAAAATAATAATTTGAGGGGGAATCATCAACAATAACAAGCGCTTAACCACTAGGCAGGCTATCGAGCAGGAAGTTGTTGGACATTCTAGGCCGGAACTATATGACAATTTAGATGGAATTAAAAATGTTACTTCCAATCTTTTTAGGAAACAAACAAAGAAATATTATCTCAAAAATAAGTTTTCGGAAGTAAAAACCCGGAAAATTTTTATATAGTTTAAATAAAACAGTATCCAAACAAGAAATTAGTTTTACTAATACTTTTTACTCTTGAAAATGCTTAAAATATTAAAAAAAAACTCATTTTTCAATCGTTACAATGACGTCACTAACAAAGATTTTTCAAAGATGCAGGTTTGAAATAAGCTTAATTTTTCAGATCATTTACTCAGTTTTCGGGTAACTAAGGTGGAAATATGTGAAAATTTAAAAAAAAAACTTCATATAAAAAAAATATTTTTTTAAATTTGAAAACTGGATTTCAGAATCCGATATTTTTGTGGTTACTCCTAAAAAATCATCTTTTAAAACTAAAACTAGAAAATCTGTTTCTACATTTGGTTTTTGCATAGTGACGCTGGCAAATTTGAAAAGCCATGTTTTTAGTTTAGTTTCAATTTTTCAGCTCGTTTTAAGTTACCATTTTCTTTTTCCAGGGTTTCGATTGGTACAACGATGAGATCAACTTCACAGTGCGTTCCATGGAGCACCCCAACCAGGCCCCTTGGCTCTCTTGTGTTATGATCTGCCATGCAAATGAGGCTCTCGTTGTTTCCGAGCCTGCCACTCCCAAGATGCAGCTCGAATTCTACAAGAAGCAGAGTAGGCACTTTTTCCTTAGTCACCCTTTTTTCTCTTTCTTTCCCAATTGTACCTTCGCCCGACTTTGCCCTTTCAATTTCATAAGGGCAGGTACATTCTGCCAGGTACGGTAGCTGACCAAGCAGGTGTGCGTGGGCGATGTGATAATGAGCTTTCTCACAATCAGCAAATTGTGTGACTTCAGGGCTCTACGTGCCTCCGAATGTCGTATCGCAGATGTTCCGCAAGAACCGGAAGGACGAGGTCCGCGTCGTTGTGGCGAACATGGACGAAGCCATAAAATTGCATTTGGAGTACCTTGCGCCGCGCTTCCAAATCCACTTCGATGAGGTATTGTTTTCCCTTCAGCTGGTGAATTATTAAACGGCAGGTGTCTTTCAACGACAATCCGTCCAAGCTGAACTCCTTCGTTCGCAGTTTACTGGAGAGTGACGTCCGCATTGCGTCAATCCGCTCCATTGTCAAGGCCTACAGTGATGATGTCCCCCGCTTTTTTGAATCCATCTATTCCCGAGGTTTGTTCAAAGCTCTTTTTTGTAAACAACTTTGAAAAACACTTTTTTCAAAAAAGATTTCAACAAAACAAACCAATTTGAATGACAACATTCAAGTTACCCTTTGTCTTCACGTCATTTGTATTTTCATTTTCCATTTCTGGGAAAAACTTTTGTATTTTCATTTAATACAATACCGTAAACAACATCAATGACCAGAAATACATAAGATTCATGAATCAGGATACATTAATACACATACATCATCCTGCGTTGGCTTTTGAAAACATAGAAAAACGGTTGATTCTGAATCAGAATACATGAGTCTTATTCTAGGAATAGATGATTCAGAAATCCAGTTTAATTTGGGAAGACGAAATGTTTTGAAAACGGGGGGAGGGGAGGGAGGGGAGAAACTGGAACTTTTGAAAAGTTCTTTACAAAGAAAAGTTTAAAAAAAATATGAACATATTTAATTGGAACATCCGCTAAAATATTTAATTGGAACATCCGCTAAAATATTTAATTGGAACATCCGCTTTCTTATGTTAGAAATAGAATATAAACATATAGTTATATAGCCGCACCATTGTTTTGAGCTAAATTATCAATTTTCAGGATGTCTAAACTACACGGTCGTGGATATTTCCAAGAGAGACTGGATCCAGAAGGTCCCAATCCGCAACATCCACTGCGTAATGCTAGATTCCAAGGTTGCCTGGGAACTGGACTTTATGCTTCAGGTGGCTAAGGTAACACCATTTTTGAAAATCATTTCAAACTTTTCCTTTTTCAGAGATGGCGCACTGGTGAAATCGAAGTTGGTGCCCTCCTGGTGGTTCATGAGAACTGGTGGCAGATGGAAGACAACCTGAAAGAGATCCGCAAGCTGGATCCAGGACTTGAAATTGACTGGGAAGGCTGTCTCATCCGTCGTCCGAAGGATACCAAGAGTCTTCGTTTTGAACGTTTCCGTGCCGGTGGAAACTATGATAACTCCCGAACCGTATTGTACAACTATGATGAGGCCCGTTCCCTAACCGCTAACCGCTACTCTCTCTACAAGGCCATGCGAGAACACCCCAACCTGGCCTATTCCCGCGGATTCCTCCGTCGTTGATCCTGTAAGTAGCCGTAACCCGATTTACCGATAGGTCTGACTTCACTCAGGATCTCAGAGTAGGCGGTCCCCGAGTTCCAATCAAAATGGTGATTTCATTTTCGAGTATTTCAGTGTTCGAGTAACTATATATTTGTTCCGGTGGATAAACATTTCGGATTTTGTGTTGTTTCGGCCAGAAATTTATTTTCTACGTAATTCCGAAAACAGGAAAAGCCCCATTTGGGAGGCAATAACAGTTTAGGAGAAACCATTTCCGGCTGAGAATGCTTGAATTTTCAATTGATGGGTAAACCGCCGTGGATGGCGGGTGTTCTGCTTGCGTCATCATTCAGCTTCCCGGAAGGCGTTCATCGGCTGTCCATCTTCCTCTTTTTTCGGCTATCGTAGCCGGAAATCGGCTGCCATCGTAATTACTTCTTTTTCTGAAGGATAATTGTGGCGTGTGGCGTGCGCAGGCAGATTCTATGATGGCGGAGGGCAAAAAAGAATGGGAAAAGGGAAGGGCGGCAGGGAGCTTTATAAAGCCGCCATTTCCTTTAACAAAAACAGAAGTTGCCTATTAAGGCAGAAAATCAAAGAAAATCTTAAAGAATACAGAAGACAGGGTACTGTTTAAAGTTTTTTGAACTTGGAAGTTTTAAAATCACAAGAAAAGTGAAAATGTTATGCAAAAGTGAAACTTTAAAAATATTAATGTTCGCCGTTTTGTAAAAACTTTTTTCCCAATTAAACGGAATAAAGTTTAATTTTTGTTTAAACTTAAAAAAGCTGAGTGCATTAAAATGAATTAGTCACATAATTCCAGTAGGCAAATAGAAAAAAAACAAAATTCTTATTTCTTTGTCACTTTCTTTCAGCAAACTAAAGATTCAGAAGCTGGAAGAAGCATAACGTCACTGTGTTTGTTTTGGGTCACGGCTGCTACACACATACTGAGCTGATGTGTTTGTTTGTGCGTCTAGATGATTGTTGTCCACCTGAATGTTATTTTGCCTCTGACAAAAATAACCTGCAGGAACAAAAAGGAACAAAAAAAGTTGTGATTCAGAATTTCTGCTTTCAAAGTTTCCTTTTCAATCTAAATATACGCAACAAGCAAATATTGGTTTAAGGTATGTATTAAAGATTTTGATTAAACAAATGATAATGTTTTGTTATGACGAAAAAGCAATCAATACAAAAAATGGGGGGGGGGGTTATTGGGTTGCCAGATTTACGAAGATTTTAAAGAAAGTCGTTTTTACATTAAATTTTTCCAAACGAGAATTTTATTGTAAACGATTTTCCTCAAATGAAGTTAGGTCAGTTAAATAAAGGTATTATTGCAACCATTTAAAAACATTTCAAAATTATAAAAAACATCTCTATTATTTATATTCTTTCCTTATTACACTTTCGTTTAATCCACATTTGAGTTTTTACGGAATTAGAAGAATTCGCAATAAAAACGGAGGTTCCACAAGCAATTCCGGTTTTAAAAGTTGTTTATACGAGATATTTTTTTTAAAACTGGCTTTCGCAGGAATCTTCACAGATATACAGGGAATCTCAGATCGTTTGATGGTTTACGTGTGCAATTTCCGTCGGCTGTCGCCTTCGAGTTTTCCTGCTCTCCCATCTGCTGGTTCTAGCACAACTTTGCGCCTACACCAGTACGGCAACGGACGCTCCGCTGCACTGGGTTATAAAAGAAAGGATGCGGCAAATGCTTTCGCCCTTCGGGGCCGGCAACGGAATGCAACGTAACGTAAAGAACCCCCTGGAACCCCCCCCCCCCCTGAAAAGATCCCCATCGCAAAGCCCTCCTTCGGTCCGCACCTTGACCGATTGGAGAAGGTTTTTGACGTTTTCGGAAAAGAAATGCCAAACTTGTAACACCTCCTTGCCTGTTTTTTTAAAGTTTTGTTTGATCAATTTAACTACTTATTTAAGATGAATGAACTTGGCTCTGTTTGATTCGCTAACTTGTCAAATTTTTGACGTGCCTTTGGAATGTGCTCATTTCTCATTTTTACTGACTAAGTGAATGACTGGTTGTTTTTTGTGGTTGACTGAACAGTAAAACAACTTCTTGTTTTCCTTTTTAAAGTCATGTGACTAAAACGCGGCACCGTCATATCGTATAGCAGGTTTTCCAGCTGCCTCTGGAATTATACCCCTGTCTCAAAGACAAATAGCCAATGGTTCTCATGTCAACCAAGGATTTATTCAAACAGATACATAGAACGGACAATTATCGTACGGACGCCGCTCGACGAGCGCGTTATGTGCAATTTCTTGGGGATTTATGACACAACGTCATCTAGTCATGGATATGGCGAAAAGTGGAGAGACAGCATAGGAAAGGGAGGAATTTACACACACAATTAGAACATAAGGTACATATTGCTTAGGAGAAGATCGGGGTATGACCTGCGGGGGGATATCAAAGATTGAAGGAAGGACGTCACAGGTAAGCCGGCTGTTCCGGTCGCAAGGCTTGCACGCGGCGGATATATTCCGATTCGCGGAAGAAGTCAGATTGGAAAGAGTTGTGACGGATAGTGGACATTCCTGGAAATAATCATACTAGCATTGGCAAACATTGATGTCATATTTTTGTTTTGAATGCAAAATAATTTTTTAAAGGTTGTTTACCAAGAAACACAAACAAAAAATATTAAAATTTTTTAAATTGTTGTTTCCCAGTAAATGTTTCTTAAATAGATTAAAATATATTTGGTTTGCTATCTTTGTGGCAATTTGATTATTCTAGTTTTTCTAATACCAGTTTGTTGTACTACTTAATTCTCACACCCGCAAATCGTTGGCGTGAGAGTAAGAATATATTTCTTTTGCTATTTTTAGGTAGCTTATATTAAAAATTAGACTCCTATGAGACTTTACAATAGGATTTAAATAAAAACTTTTTTTAACATATGTTTTTAAAATATGTTAGCTCCTTGTTAAAAAATAAGTTAAACTTTTTAGTAACAGTTTTAAAAATATAAACGTTTGTTTAAACATAACTTTCGCATAATAACTGAATGTTATTGAAACAAGTTTTTAAATAAAAAAGCTTCTTATGAAATGCATAAAGATTTTTTCTAAAATTGGTTTTTACGTCATTTTAAAGAAAAAAGTTTTCACTAACATTTTCACACAGTACGCAGTTTTCCAAAAACGATAATTAATAAAAACTATACTAATTCGACTAATAAACAACAAAATTTTCTATTTTATAACAGTTTTCAATTAGATAAAGAATAAATGGTTAAAAAAGAGTCCTTACCTGAGGAGGTTTCATCAATGAACCGCAATTTCATGAGCAACTCATGGGGCTCGAAGGGTCGATCCCTCAATTCGTTATCGAGGAAATCGCGCACATCGTTCCAGGTAACCTAAACTTTTAATGTTCTTAAATTTTGGCAAAAATTAACCTTTCCACCCTTTTTCCTTCTCATCGCGCCCAGAAGAGCAACAATTTCCTTGAGCTCCTCGCTCATTCCCAGGAAGCTAAAAGGTTTTCTTAAAGATTGAAAAGCAAAGTTATACCGTTTGGCTCTACCGAAGTAGTGAATTCGGGTAAAGTAGGCTTTGAGGTGAGTTGAGGCCAAATCGACACACATGGTTACAACGGAAAGACCTGATTTTGAAAAATTAAAATCATTAAAAAAAGATTTCTTACCGACGATAACGAAAGCAACAATGAGCGAAAGAAAGATGTAGTCCTTGACCACAATATCTCCTAATCCGACTGTCACTATCAAATTGAAGCCGAAATGGAAAGCATGAATGAAAGACCACGTCCTGAAATTTCCGAGTTTGGTTTGAAATGCGATATTCTCACCGTTCCCAATTGATAAACATAGCTGATCCCATGGAACAATATAGGCAAATACACGCTACGTAGGCACCTAAATACATTTTTAGTTTGGTAACAAAGAAAGTTTGAGACGGTTTAGTACTGACGACTATAGTAAAGGACAGAACAGAGACTAGAGGAGAACAGAACAATTAGGAGACAGAGGTGGTAGGAAACAAGAGGGCTACCGGTCGCAGCTCTCACCGATCGCGAATTTTATTTGGGTCTTCTCTCCGGTGGGCACTGTTGAAAACAGAAAATCAATTGTGTTTGAATAATTAACAAACTTTGTTAACTAACTAAAACTTATATAAAATTTGTTTCTATTTTTCTTCGGCATTACAACTGAGGTCAAGCTATT
The DNA here is from genome assembly GCA_022343465.1 of Oscheius sp. G VE-2021. Taxonomy (NCBI): domain Eukaryota; kingdom Metazoa; phylum Nematoda; class Chromadorea; order Rhabditida; family Rhabditidae; genus Oscheius; species Oscheius sp. G VE-2021. Next base: position 550,290 of record JAJQXH010000024.1, on the reverse strand, counting down.
GTTATTGATACCAAAATCAACACTTTCCTTTACAAAAAAAATGCGTAAAACAAACCAATGCTCGTTTTTATTAAACAATTTTTATATAATAGAGAATTTGCACGGAAAAGAACGCGTTTTGTTCGCGCATTGGTACATAAATAATTCAAAATGAAAAGTTTTGTAACAAAACCCTATTTCGAATATAAAATATTTTATAGTTTAAAAACTCTAAATGTTATAAATATACTTATTATCATAATCTTTTTTATACAAAGATAAAAAATGTTTTAATTTTTTCAATATCTTTAAACATTTTTCAACTATTGTAAGCATTTTTTTTGTTTCGAATGTTAAAACAATCTTAGGAATGAAATGGAATGAAAATCAGATGTCGGTTTTTTTAAAAGAAATAAAAGGGTTAAAAAGTTAACTAAGGACTAACTAAAAAGTTAAGCATTATAAAGATGACTAAAGCAGAACTGAAAAAGCTGAAACTCAAAAAGTGATAACTTTCAAATTGTTGTTTCAAACCCACCAATTGGAAACCAGAGTTTTTCCTCAGTTCCTTCAACACCCAAAATATCCAAAGTGTCGGTGTTCCCATTAGCTGAGGTCATTGACTTTCGTCGACCATGTCTGCTACGGAAAACAAATTGCTAAAAGTTTCAAATTAAAGAAATAATTTAAACAAAAAACCTTGATTTTTCGTGTCATTCGGTTCCAATTGCTAACAAATTTCAACAACGTCTCCGATAAAAATTTTCCTATGTCGGCGGCAGTGATGAACATAAGTGGGATACCGACGAGAGCGAAAACGACAGCGAATACTTTTCCAACATCTGTGTCTACGGAAACTTCACCGTACCCTAAACACACTAATCCAAAGGGACGATAGAAAAAAACCAACCGCAAGTAGTCAAAACAGTCAGAACATAGAGAAGTGCAGTGGGGAAGGTCCACTTATTATGCATATTACCCAAGTCGTCCGGTTTTTGGAGCTCTTTTCGTATAGGCCTTCGGTCGTCTACTACTTCGGAAACGGAGAGCATCCATTCACTAAAAAAGATGATTTTATTTTCAAATTTTCCTTTTTCAATGAAATTTTTGTTATGAAGATAAATTTCAACCGAAAATAACATCAAACAGGTTTTCGATCTTAGTTAGCGCATTTTAAAACTATGTTAACAATATAACATTTAAAATACTGAAGTTTTAAAAACCGAAAAAAAGTTTGTAAAGTGTTTTTTATTTATAAGCTTGTTTTATGTACTATACATTGAACCCTTTAAAAACCTTGAAAATGTGTAGTTTATTTATTCGATTTGAAACCGAAACCATCTTTTTACAAAAAAATGGTTTTTAATAAAACATTTGATTGCATCGATAATGAATTTTGCAACAAAAATCACTAAACGGTTATTCTAAGTTTAAGTTTGCAATATCTCTGTTCTATTAATTATTTCTTGTGTGCTTACTTGCACTTAGGATTTTCTTGCAAGGAGCGGCATATAAAATTATTCAAGGACAAGGAACAATAGAGATAAACAACGTTTTTAGAGAAAAAACAAATTTGACCTAATTTTTATAGTGAGAAAAGTTTTTTATACTAAACAGTTTAAGTTAGCTTTCTTAGCTTCGTGTTTTGTTGTTCTTTGGTTATTGTAAAAACTTAAATAGAGTTCTATTGAAACCAGGTTTACTTTAGACTTTCTCTCAAGTTAGGTTTTCTCTTACCAATAGATTTCAAAACAAAACAATTTCAAAATTTCAGTTAGACTCATTTTATAAATTATATACTCCCACCTGGGTGAATTAAAACTAACCGAAATTGTGTAGCCCATTGATGTTCATCTACTGTGTGGACTCCATGCTGCGCATCGTTCAGTAGCCTCCAGCTGTCAGAAGTGAAGTTCGTCATCATGTTGGTCAGTCTAAAAATTTTCTTTGTCTGCCGTTACTAACCAAAGACACCAACCGAACCAGTTTCCTCGACCTTGCCAAAAGCTCCGTCCTTGTCTCTAACAACATCAGAATCCAGGCTCCCAAACATAAATATCCAATCAAGACCGTAACCAAGATGACGTGGGGAGTAAGGATTTTGATGTACTGAAGAAAAACCTTTGTTTATGAAAATAAAAAGTGCTATTCTAAAGAACACTTGTGAGTGGGTTTAGTGAGTGCACACTCTGGCTCTCTAATTTGTGTATTGTGTAGATGAGTATCAAATCTGTGATTACCTTTTTTGCGAAGGCCATAAACTCCCGAAGGTACTAAAAAAATCATAATTTTCACGATTATTGTTGCTATTCTACGAAACAGCTGATGATGCATATGTCTGTTAAAGACAAAAAAAAATGAAAATCAAGCTAACTTTCAGAACTCTCTTTGATGCACTTCAGCTTTCTTTTTTTTAAATTTTTTTTTATTTCATTTAATTATTTACTAACAAGAAAACACCTTCAACATTTTTTATTTAAAAAGCAAGGTTTTAATTTTTTTATAGTGTTTTTACCGTAAAAAACCTAAATGATTTGAAAGGGCAATTATTCCAAACAAAGTGGCAAAGAACTTGTTAAAAATGAATAGTTTAGTTTGTTTTCATTTTGTTTGTGTTTACTTGACAGCTTTCTCTTTCCCTTTCAGGGACCCAGTTGTACAGTGTGTAGTTCACTTTTCTTTCCCTCAATCTTCCAAAATTTTCCATTTTTTGAAATTGGTAAATTTGACTTAATTTACTCTTCTATTCGTCCTTTTCCTTCAAGTGACCCTTGAACTTTTTTACGAGGCCGCGCGTAGCAAAATGCACCGCGGAGCGCTTTCCCAAGGGAGAGTTCCATTTTGAGTTTGAATCACGTCACATTTTGCGGCGCACAAATCACCACGGCCTCATAGCAAAAGCACAGCTACGTATTGACTAGTTATCCAATATAACAGCCATCAATTTTCGAGTTTTCAATTTTTCAAGTAGGCCTCCTCCGGGGAGACAACAAGTCTCTTGCGCAGATACAATCCGCGTGTGGTTTTGGGTTTCTCATCTGAGATTATTACTTCCTACGGGTTTCTACCTACTTATTTGCTCTGTCTGGCAGGCAGTTTTGGAAAAATTTGAGTTTGTTTCAGGCCACGAATTCCGATTATGCAAACGAGGCTGTGTCGAATACGCTCCGCCTCAAAAAAGGCACATGGGGGTAGACTTTTAATCCGTGGTGAGCCGCCGCCGTGAGCGATGAGTTCGGGCGTTCCGTAAACAGCGGCCGACAATTAGAAGAGGCAGAAGTGGCCCACACGACAACTACGTGGAGCATCCTTCACAATTTCAGAAGAGAGGCTGCTTTACAAACTCTTAAGGAAACTAAGAGGGACTCGAGAGGCTCAAGGAGTAGACGACAACGAAAAGTGGACTGAACAAAATCTTTCGCGTAATCAAAAATTGAACAAATGGTTAAAGAAACTAACTTGGGTCTCAATTTTTCCCAAAACAAGGAAAAATATGAAATCGGTAGAACAATATCAATTAAAACTTTGTAAATTAAAAAAAAATCGCTTTAAATCTTGTGTAATATATTTTTTTAAACTAAATTTCTAAAAAGAAATACGAGACTCAGATTAAAAATAAACGTAAAAAAACTATTTTTGAAAGAAAGGGATTTTAAACATTTGCAAAAAACAATGTTTTTCAAGCAAAAAAACTCAGGTTAAAGTATCAGGTTTTCATAATTAGCTGTGTTTAAAAAACCCATTAAATAACTGAAAATTAAAACATAAAAGAAAACTAAAGCCTTAAAAAGAAAATCAAGTTTTTGCAAAACTAAAAATAAATAAAACCATTAAAAAATTTTCTTTTTTTACATTTTTTCTTCTTTGTTTTTTACATTTTTCTATATGATTAAAAAAATCTTTTAAAGCATGCCTCTTCTGTATTAAACAAAACTGAAATTGTTAAAAATAATAGTAATTAAAAATAATATTAATTCCTTTTTAAATTCTTCTAAAAATTGACCTCCAACCTTTTAAACCTTTTTTTCTCATGTAGCCCACCTTGACGGTCTGTTGAGGACAACTTTTCGGTTCTTCATGATCTGCATCCTCCTTGATGGTATCCGTAATAACCGTTGCCCCATCATCCCCATCCAACAAAGCGGATTGAGAATTCAAGGGCACTCCTTCCCATCGGGCTGTTACATGATCTGAAATCATTTATTTTACATAAAACTTTCATAGTTTCAGTTTTTTCTAGTCTATCTACCACCCTTAGCACTTCCATGATCACACCATCAAAGCCGTAACATTTCTATCCCAGCCCGTCGAAACGCAGTTGTCAGCCAGACTTCCTTTTGGGATTTCGCTTGGCGGGTACGTAATCCCGCTGATTGATAGTGGGGCCATGCACTCATTTGACACGGCGCAACACGCTCAGTCACACGGCAAACTCAGAGATACCCTTTCGGGGCCGACGCGGACTTTTGAGGTAGGGCGGAGCGGAATCCGGCACCTGTAGGAGGTCCGGCCTATAGACGAGGTCGGTTGTAGGACCTAAGATGATGGCTGAATCCACACATTGAAGTCTTGTTTGAATTAGTTGCTTCCATTAGTAAAAACCTTCTGATTACCACTTTCGGAGTTTACTCCAATGTTTCGGCGAGTAGTCAAGCCTAACTAGTTGCGCGCGTCTCATCGCCAAATAATCGGTTTTGCCACCGGAAATCTAATATAATGCCTCTGTTTGCGAGAAAAATACGCGACAACGATTTCAAAAGCGTGAAAGTTTGCAATCAAGAACCGGAGGGTCCAATTTAGTGTATAGTTTGCTTTTTAGGATACAAAAACGCGAAATTTATATTTTTTGAAAAGTCCTAAACCAAAAAAGAAAGATTATTGAAATGTTTAGTTACATGAAGTAGCACATGCTTTTTTCACAATGAGTTTCAAAAAAACAATTTAATTTAATTTTTCATAAAAGCGAAGATAAAGTATTGAAATCATAAGAGTTAAAAATATCTAAGCAAAACTAATCCTCACTTAGGCTAGTGAAAAAAATGAGAAAATTAAAAAGAAAAAAGAAAGTGAGAAAAATCTTTTCGATGTAAAACTCGGTTGCTTTATTCTTATTTTGTTTTAATGATCAAAACTTAATTTGTTTTGAAAAAGTTTGGAAATCGAAATTTTTGCAATTAATAAAAAATCGAAAAAATCTACTTCTCATTATCAGCATTGTAAGGAAGCGGGAGAGGTTAGGGAAGCACCAGTTGCACTGGCCGAAATCCAGGTGGCTCAACGTTTCAGAAGAGTTTCTAGTGCAACCAACCGATGATAATCTTCCCGTCATCCTGGATAGAAATAGTCGGTCTTCGCAGGACGAGTTTTTGTCTGCTCGGTCGTCTTGACTCATTAATAGAAAATACAGGGGAAACTGGCGCTGCGCCCTCCAACAGAAGTTCTCGATTCCGAAAACTGTCATTCCGATTGATGTCTTGTGGACTTCTGGTGAAAAGATCCGAGACCTCATTGGCCCGATGGAGTATCTCCGGAATCTGGTAGGAGAGTTGTCCGACGTTTAATTGCTGCTGAGCAGAGGGAGCTAATGTTAATCTTCTGGGGAGAGAGACTGAGGGTCTGGAGTGAGCCGAGTAGAAGAAAGTCATCTTCGGCTGGTCTTCTCCTTTTGGCTAACTAGCGTCTAGAGAGGGAGTCGGACGAAGTGGGGGAGGGGCCCGCATTTGGCGAAGCGCAGGTCGCCGGCCAAAAGCAAAGCAATGGCCGCACGCGCAGGGGCGGGGGCATATCATAAGCAATGGCATAATCAGAGCACTGGCTGCGCGGGATCGCCTAGCCATATGATTGGATTCGGACCGCCATCAGCTGCCGAAAGTGCTCGAAAACACTTCAAATGTCGTTTAAACTTCCTGATTTGTGCTCCTACGCAATGAATAAACTCCAACAAACAGGATATTTGCTTAAGCCTTTTAAGATGGCTCTAACCGAAAGTACAAATAAACAAAATTTGTTCATTACATTCTAATGAGAATGTGATGCTTGTAATATTGCTGTCAACATTTTTCAGTGTTTGTCTGTACCTGTGTGGGGATTGACGAAAAATTCTTATTCTCAAAACTAACTTTAAAGTTTTTTTAAATGTTGTTGCAATTTTTCCACATGATTTAGAAACCAATAACTATTAAAACAAATGTCAATTAGTTTATGGTGGTTTTCGGTGAAACAATTAAACACAAAAACCAAACCAAAGTGTTTTTCTAAGTTTTGAAGTAGAGTTTTTGAAATCGTTATAAAACACATGTTTGAATTCGTTAAAAAACCATGAAAACTTTTCAAATTGCACTTTGCTAAGTTTATGATTTGTGTCTGACTTACAAGGATAACATGAAATTCCTCATGTAAAAGTTAAGAGGTCCCACGGGAAACAAATTATGAAATCATCAACATAAATGTATGAAATTGTTTTTATATTGTTTTTTATTGTTATTATTTTAGAAGATATGTTTTGTTTTAATATTTAATATTGTTTTTAAAATTGTGTTTAACCATTTTAAAAAACTAGTTTGGGAACTATTTTGATTGGCTAGCGAAAATTATGTTTTGCGTTTTTCTGGCTTGTGCAATTTCTTTAAAACTTTCAAGGCATGCATTTACATTTGAAATGCCATTACCCACAATTTGTTTAACCTTTTTTAAATGAAAACAGTTTATAAAAAATTGAGTTAACAATAGTAATATAGCCCCATCTATGTCGTCAAAGTTTTACAAACTTTTTTAACAAAAAAAAATACAATAAGTTTTATTAGCTCACCTCCGTATTTAGCATAAAGCTCGACAATGTCCAAAATTCTCGGCGATATCATCTGCCTCTCTTCATGCTAGAAGAAAATGTTTGGGGTAGGAGGAAAGAGTCTGGACACCATGCTCTTAATTACGGAGAAATGTGCTGTGTTCACGCGCTTTGAAGCAAATTACTCGCACAAAATGAGCAAAAATTCGGGGCCAAAAATAAAAACCTCGCAAATGAAAATAGACGAGTCTCCAAGGAAGGCGTGGATTCAAATTATGTTAATGACCGCAGCCGCGGGACCGATTTATGTCGGAAGTGAAAATAAATGTTGCATTCGCGGCCGAGAAGAGCTGGAACAATTATAGAAAAGCACTCGATGATGGCCGAATTGTGAGTGCGGTCCTTCAAAACAGACGATAAAGAGTTAAGCGCCCCGCGACGGACGCCGTAAGCTATTTGCGGTCTGATCTTTAATAAAAACTCTTAAGGATTAATTCACAAACATCTGCTTCTAAAAGAAATTTAAACGAGCTTTAAAATTTTAAAATCCGATGAAAAACTAGAATTTCAATTGATTCAAAAAAGGCTAAAAAATTTCAACTTTGAGCAAAAAAGGTCAAAAAAGATGTTTGTTTTTTCCACATACAATGCCTGTTCTTAGTACTTTTTGAAAAAATTCACTTTTTCCAACTTAAAAAAAGTTTTGTTTTGCGAAATTTTATAAGAAGAAAACGAAAGAAGAAGGCTGACTCTCAAAAATAACTTCACCGGAAATTCGAGGCACTTGATGAAATTAAATGGTTAAGAATCAATTTTCAATTCACACTCTCTTTTTTAACGAACACAAGACGTCTGAACAACATATTATTTTTATTGAAAACAAAAAGGGCTTTCCTCAATTGATTCATTCATTTTGAATTGCTTTTTCTTTGGAAAATAAAAATGCTTTTCACATGTCTTTCTCAGAATAAAAATAATGAACATTGAATAAGTTTTTCAGAACAAAGTTTTATAAACTTGTAGTAAATAAATATTGTTCTTTTTGGAAATAGTACCGCATGAAGCAAATGGTAATTTCAAAGAAAGCTAGCTTAAAAGTGAAAAATAAAAGAAAAAAATTACACTTGAGCATTTAAAGAAAATGCTCCTTGAATTGAAAATAATGTTTGTTTCTATTTTATTTGAGAAAATTTCGTTTGAAGGAGTTTTCAAAAGTTTTGTTTTGGGTTTTTAAACGTTTTCAAGTGTTTAAGTTTAAGTTCAGCAATTTCTTTAAAAAAGTTCGCAAAACATAAACTTTCAAACAGTAGAAACATAAATGTCCCATGGCTGCACTCATTAACAAAACTAGCGCGTAGTAACGTGGCAGATTGTGGAATTGTTTGCAACTTTGGCTGCCGCGGAGCACCCGGAACGGGCGCCCGTCGATGGACTATAAAATCTCAAGCACCCATTTGTTGTAGATATCGTTTATTAAGGGCGGTACTATATCGAATTGACACCTTGGCATGTTTTTGAGAAAAAGGGCGAGAGGCAGAGAGGAAAATAAAGGAAGGGAGGAGATTACAAAGCGATCTAAGTATAGGTTTCGGCGCCTGAATGGTTAATGCAGGTTGACATGGCCCATGAATTTTTCCAGTCTTCTGGAAATCTTGCAATTTCCGTGTCAACAGACTTAGATTTCTGGAATTTTGCAAATTTGCATAGAAATAAAGCTGTTAGGTCCAGAGAGTCACTATAACTGGTCAATTATTAGGAGTAGGTCAAATGAACCGTTGTCCAATTGTTTTTGGCCTCAGCCGTCCTATTTGAAGCATAACTGATGCCAAATTTGACGGCGCCCTGGTCTACATTATTAGTGTGATGATGAAGTGGAGCCGAGACAAATACTTCTGTGACGTGGATCGCATTGAAATGGAGAATTTAAACAAGAGCAAACGTATGTTAGACTGAAATGAGCTTGAAAGCTGGAAAAGTTTCGCTATGTTTGACTTTTTTCTCTTTGAAACTTGAAACTCAAACTCTTGAATGCAGGAAAAGCAGGAAAAGCAGCTGCTCTTTTTTTGCTTTGCTGAAGATAAGGTTAAACTTCAGCTGCTCTAAGAAATCTATTTTTACAAGTTTGTCTTTGTTTTCCAGGAAGTAATACAAGTTTGTAGTTTCCAAGAATCAATCTAAATTTTTTCCTCAAGTTGTTGACTTCTTATGAAGTGGACTGATTACTGTTTCAGGGAAATGCATATTGTATCTTTTGATCAATGAACATGGCTCATATACGAATGAGGACACAAAATTGGAAATGATCATAAATTAAATGTAGAAAAATAGAATTTACCTATAACAAAATAATTTGATTCTGCAACTCAGGAGGTCGTGAAACTTGAATTTGCGTTTTTAAAAAAATCCTATAAAAAACCTGTTTTTTAGACGTTCTAAATTCAAAAAATTCTAGTTTCAAAAAATGTAGAACTTTAATTGAAAAACCCTAAAATCTGCATTTTAGATTTCATTTCGAAGTAAATCGAACTCTCTTACTGAAAAAAAGTGTTCATTGCTTATTTTTCTAAAAGTTATTTTAGGTGTGTAACTATTTGGTAAAATTAAAGTACGGTTTGTAAAACACCAAGCAAGGAAAAACAGTTACAGGAAAAAGGTTTTGATAGAATTCGTCAAAAATGACGTTGCTGATAATGAGACATATGATTGATTAAGTTCATTTTTCAAAGACGAGGAAATGAATTTGAACTCATTAATTTTAGTGTGAACTCAATCCATCTTGTGAAATAGTGCAATAAGAACAATATAACATGAGAATTCAAAGATTATTTGTATAAGATATTTCAAAATTTACTAACCTGGCCTACCTTTAGAACTCTTTTTCTTTTGGTCCGCTTCATTCATACCAGCCGTGGTTCGGATGAGGCCGGCGGCGGAGAAAAGTGCCACCGCCGGCGAGTATTGCTCGTTGCGGAAGCCTTGCGTGAAGATCATCTCCTTTTACGCGTACCCACGCCGCTCTCCGGCGTTAATGACATCTGTTGCATGAATCGGGGCGCCGCCTTGGAAGGAATCCGCCCTCTTTGCCTCTATCCGTTTCCTATCTCTACAACAACAATTACAAAAGTCCAAGAAAAGGGGGAAAGGGGTCCAACGGAAGGGCAAAATGAATGTGACATGCACTTTTTAGATCAGACGTCCGGATATTTATGTCCCCGCGGTGACAGCGATTGGTGGCCCGGAGGTAAAAAGAAAGTAAAAAGGGACCTCCGGAAGATTCTGCAGGGGTACTAAAAATAGGTAGTGTGCCAAAGTTTTCGTGTGTATGTTGCAAAAGCGTTCGAACAGCGCGGCGATTCATCGCGGGGATTTGAAGGCAACCAATTATACTCGGAATGAAGGATGAAAGGTACGCGGCCTAGAAGTGTCCCCCAACGACCGTTGGTCTTCTAAATTCGGTGTGAACTGATTTCATAGGGTCACGCGTTCGGAACTTCAGAGTAATTTTGTTTTGAATCGATGTGTTCCGGATGGGGGTGCCAATGATGAACTTTTAGAAGAAAAAGTGTCACAGATGACAAATGGTACCCTATTATCAAAAAAAACTTTTAAAAGACAGCCTGTTTTCGAATAAATAATATACTAAAATTTGAAACATTTTAAAAAATGCATAAATAAAAAACTATTTATAAAGAGCTTCCATCAAACAAAATTCAGAAAATCAAAAATGAACCCGAAAATGGAGTTTAAATTGTTGGGTATACACTGTTTTCCACTAAAAACTTTTTTACAATTTCAGAAATCTTTGAAATTTAAGAAAACGAAAAATTTTGTTTGCCACAAATTTTCCAAATTAATTTTCAAAACAGAATTATTAAAAAAATGGTTACATTATTTAGCGACGAAAAGGAGCATTCCTGAAAAAATTTTCAAAAAAGTTTTGCTTTTGTACTTTTGAAGAATTCAAAAGTGCGAAATTCACAACAACAAAATCTCAAACTTTTAAAGTGTTATTTAAATAGAGAGTTCTAGTAAAAGATAAATATTTTCCGAACTCAGCACGTCAATGTGTCAAATGCCCTTTCGCGCTAACTGACAGACCAAAACGGGAAAGCCACCCAAATGAATCTAAACAAGTTCGAAATCGGAAGTCGTTGCAACTTCTTCACCCGAGACGCCTTAGGGCATATCCTGGTCTCGCTCAATTCCTTGTTGAACATTTAGTTAAAAAGTGAACTTTAGAATTTTCTGTCTAGATGAAGACCATCAAAAATGTGAAACTTCTCCAATTAAGTGGTTTCTTAAGGTAGAAATTTGCAGTTTAAGCATAGACTACGATGTCTGATGTTTGGCAAAGCGCGACACTTAGTAAATGTGTATGGGGTATACTATTTGATTAATATAGCAGTTTTGGTATATTAAAAAGTGTTTGCGTGGCTTTCCTTCACACCACGATTTATGTTGTTGCCAAAGTAGGACATAATAAATCAATTGGGCTTGAACGCTTGGGGAGGGAAGTTCTTTGGAAAACAAAGGGTAGTTCTTGAACGAGGAAAGGTTCAGGAAAATTTTAGTTGTACAAATCGAACAATAAATCCTTTTAATTTTCATAAAACTCTTAGCAAATTATTAATGTTTGATGTTTGGTAATTTAAAAAATCGCTAAATTTTGCGGAATTAGAATCTTAAAATGTCATCTTCCGTGAAAAAAGAAACCCTTTAATTTAGCCTTTAATTAAAATAGGAAAATTCCGGGTAATGAAAACGTTGAATTGAAATTTATTTTTCCAAATATACTACTTACTAAGATTTCATTATGGTTTTTTAAATTTAAAAAGTATGGTAAAACATTTAATAAAAATGCAAAACATTTTGAACCATTTTTTGTGTTGTTCCTTATATAACTGTCATAATGCTTACACAAAAATTGAAATTAAAGTTTTTTTTAAAAGGGTTTTGCGACAAAAAAAATTAAATTGGCGTGTCTGACTTTGTGCTTTGGTGGAACTGTGATTTCTACGCATTCTGGACAGGATCTGACGCAAAAGTTTGCCAAAGAAAAATACTTGACTGACGACGCGACGCATGATATGCTGACTAATTGGGCTCGGATGGTGTCATTCAAAAAGAGCAACATACGAGAGATCAATAGAGTTCGAATTAGGTCAGGAAGAACCCGCCGCTCCGCCAATGCTGCGTTTCTTATGCCTAATTAAGGACATCCCAATAAATAATTCAGGGCATTCTTTGCCGCCCCCAAGACCATTGGTCCGCTTTAACGCGCTTAAAAATGACCCTGCCCGCCGCGGATTGAAGAAATGCAGCTCACGGACTGATTTACAGATATGCAAAAAAAGAGTGGTTATTTATGGGTCACCTCCGCCTTTTTGAGATGGTTGGCGTGATTTATCAGGAATTTATTTGCAATTACGGTTTAGAAACAAAAAGAAAATTTACTAATTTAAAATTCTACCATATGGTTGGGGACAATTCCATAAGCTTTATGTTCCGAAAGGATAATTAACAGATGTTTGGTCGGTGGCCACTAATTATGTATGCCAGTTTTTGTACCTAGAAGCATAAGGAATATCAATTCCGGATAGAAAACAGGGGGAAAAAGGCGGCGTTCAAACAAAAGTAAAAACGAATTTTTAAAATCTGTAATCAAATATTTTTTAAACGAAAATGGTTTAGCATTCTTTTGTTGCTAAAAGAAGGCAAGATATGTGTGTTTAAAAATGTTTTGAAAAAACTACAATTTTTTTCGGATAAAATTTGCAAATTCATTTTATTTAGTTGTTTGAACTTGTGGATTTCCCTTTTGTAGAAAAGGTTTTTTTAAACATAAACATGAATCTGAACATCAAACACATTTTGAGAATTTTTGTTTCCAACATTTGTTCTCATTTAGCTTTCAAACATTGAAAAACTACATCTTAGGCAAAATATTTCGTGAAAATAGCTCATGAATTGTTTTTTTATTTGTCGGTGAAATAACATTTGAAAGTTTCAAACAAATAAAACTACGAAAGTTTTTTAAAACTTTTTGTTCATCATTGGCACAAAGAACAGCAAAGGCTGAGGTCAATCACAAACTGACAGAATTTCAAAGTGAGAAAGCATCAGTTGGGAAGGACATGGCCCATATTTGTGCATGCAAACAAACGCAGTTTTCTCCGGAATTCGCCGGCCAGATTTCGCCGGACCAATTTAGTGAAGCCATAAAAAGATTTGCTGTTGTGGAACATCACAAGTTATCGATGGGATGCGTTCCCGCGCATATTACCCATTTTACGAGGAACTTTGAATCACGGCCCGGAAGAGTTCCCCAGACGCACGTTCTCTTGTGATTGGTGTGTTTGCAAAAACGATGCAAAAACGGTTCTTATGTAGTGGAGGAAAATGCAAAAAGAAGTTTGATGACGAAATATTTGATGGCAGAGAAGGACAACAGAGGAGCAAATTATAGCTGTGGAGCAGGTTGCACGCATGTAGATTTATCATCTACGGGGAAAATATGCATCAGTGCGCAGCGGGAGAGCACCAGGTGTAGAAGACAAAGCATTCAGAAGGAAACTTGTGAACACAAAGAAAATTTTACGCTACGATTGCGGAAGGAACACATATATAGAAAATGATTAAAGTACTTTCAAACTTTATCACCCAAACAAAATTACAAAACAAAAATGTTATTAACAAAATGATGTTTTTGTGTTTAAGGTTTTTAAAAGGGACCCTGGGGTATCAAGAGATGTTTTTTTCCCAGAAAAATGTCTTAGTAAATTATAATGAAATACAGAATCTTAAAAATAATTTTAAAATTTTTGAAAGGGCGACTTTGGTAAAGAGTTGCGACTCCCCCGCGTACCAAATCAGTGGCACCGCTAGATGACCTCTAATCTTTCGCTTTTTCGAAAAAGGAAAAAAAGTATTTTACAAACGGTGTTCCTGTTTATGTTGAATTATTGAAATTAAAAATCTAAAGTTTTCTGCTCTTCCAATTTTTGAGCACTACCCAGCGTCAGTCACTTCCCCCGTCTGTCTGCAAAACAAAGCATGCAAAGCTTGTACAAGCCCAAGTTAAACAATAAACAAATGCCTTCTGGAAAAAGTAATGGACTTGGTTTATTGGCCAAATAACTCAATCAACAGAATGGCTACTTCTATAAAATTTTAGGAAAAGTGGATTTAAAGATAGCAATAAGACCACAAAGAAAAGGGAATTAATTAGCTCATAAATTTAGGCATCGGATAATATAGTGTCAAAGAATAAATTTCCTAGTAAACAAAGATCGGTGCGGATGTGCAAACAACTTTGTTATGCTTTAACGCACCTTTTGTAGTATTTGAGGTGATAGGTCATTTCACTGTACAGAATTATCCCAACTTGGGTGTTTTTAAATTATATAAAAAAGTGGTTTGGTTTGGAAGTTGGAACAAGCGTAAAGAAGAGTCCGGAATAAAGAAAATCATATAGTATTTTATAAAAACCAGAATGTAAAAATTACAAGTCGTAAACAGAGTAACATTAAAAATATACAATTTGTAGCACCAGTCCAATAATAAAATGACTAACCTTTGTCTTCGTCCTCGAACTCTCCATAAGGATACAATTCTGCTAACTCCGCTTGTGATTTCAGGTGAACTTTCTTTGTCCCCGTAGGCAGTACGGTAATTGTCATACGCCGTGCATTTTCCTCTAGAGTCCATTGGTTCCAAAACTTTCTAAGGAACATCGTCGCCTAATACATTCACTGCTGAAAGGTAGTCCGTTTGAAGTAAAATGAAAAAGAAAACAGTGTAAATGAATTAGAAAGTCGGTGAGTGACGGGTGTTTACGCATTTCAGCTTGTCTGGGTTTCATGAAAAGGAAGTTTGCTGAAGAACTATGCCAAGTGCAGACAACCAGATTGTCTGTTGTCTACATCAGAAGACGGAATGATTTTGAAAGAGTACTAGTTTTTCTCTATTAAAAGTTTCAACTGTTTAGAATTTTGAAAAACAATCAAAACCTAATTATTCATCAAAAACATAAAAGAAAATAATTTTGTTTTGAAAGATAGGCTATATTTATTACAAACATTTACAGTTTGAAATTATTTTTTTCATTTCCTAATTTAGAGGGAACCAAAATCGGAAAGAAAATTGAAGTATACATTTTAGAAAAAAATTTCAAACTTTGAGCCGTTCAGAAAAAATATATAATTAGAATGTCATGCTATTTTCAACAATAGTTTAATGAGTTTTTCCACTTTTGAAAAATTCAAAATTTTGTAGGAAAGCTTTAAAAAGGAGATTTTTAATTTATAAAAAAAACGAAATATTCTTGTTTAGATCAAAAGAAAAATCCCTCACAAAACATTGTAAACAGTAGTGTCAAGTTTGACTTTTTTCTGTGAAACTACAGGAAAAAATTTTTGAAGAGCAAAACAAAAAGTTTGATTAATTGCTTGTTTTCAACGTATTTCTTTATGTATTTTTGAGGTTTTTTGGGGTATTTTTGAGTTACGATCACCAAATTCAAAACACAGAATTGAAAGAGCAAAGAACTCGCACCGGCGTGATTTTTGAAGCCATTGAAACGGAAGCGGGGTGCCCTCAACCAGTGGTGTCAAGAGGGCTGAAAACAATGGCCTCGCGCGGGTGGATATAGGAGAGCCGCAGTGCTCCCAATTCCTCAAAACGTGGGTTCTGATTAAAATGCAAATGAAATTTCTCATGTTTTCACAGAGTGACGACATTTTGATATAAAAAACACAAGTAAACGTGTAAATCACTGAAAATTGATTTGAGCTGTTTTTAAACTTTTTGGTAATGAAATAATTGTATTTAATTAAGTTGACTAATATGGGTTATTGAATGCGCAACAAGGCGTGAGAATGTCATTCAAACTTTGCCCCCGTTGATTTTGATGCGCAAAAATTCCTTAGGGAATCTGTTACAATCTTCGGCGTCGAGTAATTGATGTTTAGCCAATTGACGCTTCTCCGTCGCAAAATTTAAAGCCCACTTGACCGAGATTAAGCCAAGAGAACGACACTTTGAAGTTGATTATGCAGTTATTTTGTTAATTACCTTTAAAAAATTTGAAAACTTTATTTTAAATCGTTTGAAAAAATCCAGCATACATATGTAAAGTTGAATAACTTTTTTTTGGTTTTTAAACTATATAATTTTGACAATTTGTTCTCATCCCGTTATGTTATTTTAAAATGATTTTTTTTTCTTTTTTTTTATTCTTTCTTCTAAAAATGATTCTTTCTTCTTTTTTTCAATGTTAAAAAACTTGGCAAGTGAATGTCAATAGTTTTTTTTTTAATTCGGGTAAGTAAAGAAATACAAATATGGATTTCGTTTTATAACGGCTTAAAGTTTAAAAAAAATCCTTTTGATGTTTTAAAAATTCTTTTCTTCAAAAGAATTTATTGTTCCACAAAATTTGAAAAAGAAATATAAATTATAAGTGTTGTAAAAATTGCTTCAAAAACCGTCTTGAAACATTGTAACCACATGTCAATATAAACAACATTGCGTTTAAACTAATTTTATTAAAAATTACAACATATTTGTGAAATTAAAATTGTTTTGCATGAAGTTCAACTCTTTGGTAAAACTCGTTTGTGAAAGCAAATTATTCGTAGCTGTTTTCAATAAATTGGATACTTTATTTGGCTAAAAACATTTTAGGATAAAATTGTAGTTTCGCAATAGAGTTTTTAAAGGCGCTTGACGCAAAGCAAACCGCTGTTTTCCAATTGAAAAATTACTCGTCGCCTTATCTATTTCGAGTGTCACTTTGCACTCTATTTCAGTCGTGATCCATGTGGACCAATGCGATATTCATCACGTTTCCTGATGACTGATGACCGTGAAAAGTTCAAAAATGCGGTTCTCCTTGCTCCGCTTGCTCAGGACAAAAGGCGCTGGAATCGCTTCGTAGGAGCAGGTGGGCCGCGAAAATTAGCCGAACTGCGATGAGGAGGTAAACGGTTTCCCACTATCGCCGAAGATGGATGTGCGCGTTTGACCTGCGGTCATTGTTCTCCATATTTCAGGCTGCAGCCTATAAATTCCTTGTTTATGCCAATTAGGGTGCAAACTTTTGAGAGAAAAAGGGTCACCTGGGAGAACACAAGTGTACAAAGTCAGCGTGAAACTTTATCTCTTTGCTGTGATGTCTGGGAAAACAACATGCACAGAAACAAGGACACGTTTAAAATATTAAACTTAAGTATTTTTTTCTGTGTTGAGCTCAAGTCTTTGGTTAAAATTTTGTGGGACCCCAAAAATTAAACCTTAAAGGTAGTTTTTGTTGAAATTATATAAAAAAAAGTTTTTAAACGCTTACTTCTCCAATGTGATTTTTTTGTTGTTGAACAAAGTATTGTTCATTTAAAAAACCTTAAAGTATTCTATTTTGAAAATAGATTTTATGTTGCTTTTAAAGTTTTTTTTAAAACAAAACCGTAAAGTTCCTGATTTCTATTCACAATTGTTTCGGAACAAGCAAATTACAAGTTTTGTGTTAGTTTATACTTGTTAAACCTTCAAATCTTTACATTTCTTTTAAAAACTCAAATGTATGATAAAATTTGCGTCAGTTTTCGACTGTAGTAAAATAAAAATATAAATAAAATAAGAATAAATTAAGTAAATTAATGAAAAAAGATAATTTACGTATACTTTAATTATCTTTATACTTGTGAGGTTGGAGACCTCGACAAAACATGAACTAAAATTTCATAAACAAACTTTGCATAACATTTTTGGGGGATCAATTTTTGGGACCCTCAAAAACAAATGCACAAATGAAATTTTTGACTATAATTACAAAATATAGAATTCGATTTCTTCTTAAAAACAGGTTGAAGTTGATTTTCTTTTGTTTCTCTTAAAGACTTGTTTTAAAATCGTAAACATTTTGTTCTCCGCGGACCCGGATATAACAAGAATATCCACAGCTGACCTCTGGGACCAGCCATAATTGCGGAATCCCTAGCGCAGCAAAGAGCACTTTTTTTGCTTGCGTTTTGGCAGTTAAGTGGACAAAGGCGATCTCGGAAATGGGAACAAATGGGAGCTGAAAGGACAAGCTGATGTTCTGAGAGGACTCTCACACCGTGTGTCGCCAGGCGGGATTCTCGGATTACGGGCCGCCGAATGTGAATCCGCCACAACAATCACTTTGCAGATCTTGTAAAGAACGAATTCTTGCGCATACTCTGGTGGGAAGAATAACAAAGACAACATATACGAAATCTGTGTTTCGTAGGATTTTCCAAAAACAGATCGCTTTGAGCCTAAGAGGGATTCAACCTCACTCGAATCAGTCGCTTTGATCAAGGCTCTAGCATAATTCACACAGTTTCATCAACCATCACACGCGCCAAACTAACTATTCTAATATAGAATTTAAAAAAAAAAAGATTTTCAATCAATTTCTTCATTTTTTAAGTGTCACAATATTAAAATTTTTGTCTAATTTTGAAATATTTTCAAAATTCAGAAAATTTCTTTGAAATTAACGGAACAGTTGAAAAGTTATTTATTCAAATTCTGCTTATCATTTTATTTTGAATTTAGCACGGTTTCAAAGAAAATTTAAAAAAATCTTTTTTATGTCAAATGAAAGTTTACAAAACTCAGTTTTGTTTTTAACAATTTAAAAAAATAGAAAATTTTAAAAAGTAGATTCAAGTTTTCCATTTTAGCTATTTTGATTCTTGGAAAGTTCAAAAATTAAAATTAAAATTTTCACAAGAAGGTATTTTACAAATAAAAGTATTTTACAAATAACAAATTTTTCAAAAACTCGCAATTACATTGCAAAAGCCATTTCAAAGTACAATTGAAAAATGCAGTTTCAGAGGAAGAAGTGAACATTGGATTCCGCTCAAATTCAGTCCACCCCATTAATATGCTATCGCGATGAGGTTATTGCGCCCACATATTCACTGACATAAAAACTTAGAAATTGAATTCAAAGCAGAGGAAACCAATTGTGAACGCGATGTTCCTGTGTGGGTGTAGGCGTGGGAACGTGTTTAATAATTTCACACAGCAGGAAACTGAACGCGTGATAATTTTCACTTTGAACCCATTAGACTAATTAAGATCCACTAATTAATGTCTAGGCTAATTTTCGAGATTGGTGGAATACACGCACAAAGTGCAATCTTAACCAGATTTTGGTCATTTTTCACGAACCTACTGTTCTGTTCCTAGGTCTTGGTGCCGGCAGACGGATTGGAAGAGGGTTGAAAACAGCCCATCCTATGGGATTCTCTTCTGGAGGTCGTTTCTCCATGCGGTAGTCTTCGGTAATTAAGGTTCCATGCCAATGTGCCGGTGCAGCGAGTAGATTCGGATCAGTTCCGGGTGGCAGCAAAGATTCGTAGATTGTGTCCCTCCTGTATTCTTTGGGGGCCTGTGTTATTCTGGAGGGCCTCCGCTCCTCCATAAGATGAGCGCTTACAGATTGCAGCATCTTGGACCGTAATCACTGATGGCGGCTGGAGGGACGGATGAGGAAGACGAACGACAATGGTCGTTCACTTTTTGCTCATCCCAACTACTCATGCGTACTCCCTCGACGATAATTCAAGAATGCTTCACACTGCGAATGGCAACGCGCAGTTTGCCGCCGAAAAGGTTCTCTGGAGGGTTGCGGACCGATGAGTACCCTATCCTTAACAAACATGGACACAAAGAGAACCCCCATGCATTTTTCAGAACTGCGTCTGAAGGCACTTGCAAGTTTGGGCTTTGGTTTGCCCTTTACTGCCTCATTTGTTGTTCATTACCCCGCGTGGAGATTATGCCCTCCTTGAACCGCGTGTCTCTCATTCCAATTCTGGTGGCGGGGACCACACGTGTTAATTGTGTAGCGGGCGTCAGAAATCGGCGCGTGCTAAGTCATTTGTTATGTCAAGTTCTCATTGTGACTTAAGGGGCGCCCAAAGATCGATACGGACCCCCTCCACTAAAATAAAGACTTCTGAGGACAGATGCAAAAACGCCCGACGCTGGCTCCATTACGAGCTGGACGCAGTTTGTTCCCGGAAATGATGTGAACTTTAAGCCGAAATCGCATCCCTTGTTTAAATGGCCGTCTAGAGCTAAAGTATCCATGCGGAACTTACAATTTGGAAGAGGTGGAGGGGCGAAGGGGGTGAATTGGAGAAGAAGGGGGGTACGGGAGATGGTGGGGAGATTCTGCTTCTTCTCATCTCGTTTTCGGTAGGCGAGAGCAGCAGCCAAGGGGTCCACCTGGACTAGCGACTCCCGAACTCCACGAAGAGCCCAAGTGACGAACAAGGGCGTCGAAAAAAAAATGATATTTTGAAATTTAAGTTAAATTGTAACCAAAACCTATGCCAATATAAAACCAGGTTGTGCATTTGAACTTTTCAAAAAGTTTTGAAAAAACACTCTGTTTTTTTTAAAAATTGTTTTCTACTATTGTTTCAAGAAAAACAATGATTTCTTGTCTATAAAATAATTTTTTACTGTGTTATCTTATCTTGCACTTTTATTAAATTCAAACTTTTGAATTACTGAATCAAAAATATTAATTATTGAAGTCGCAATTTTCAAGGTTAGTTTGGTTACACCTGAACTCAATACAAAAATTTCAATCATAAATTTTTCTCAAACTAACCGGGTCCTTCTTTCTCCGCAACGGCATGCTAGAGAGGTACACACTGCTATGCTTATTTGGGCGATCACGCTTAATTTGCCAAGAATAGCCAAACGTGAGTGGAGCCAGGAAACAGGCTAGGCCTCAGCACACAGAGAACCAAGATCTGCACGATTTCAGTGCTAGAGCTTTGCAAAAGGGATGTAAGAAGGAACAAACTACAATTTTAAAACACACGCGAATTTGACAAACTTTTGTCGGCGCGCAATTTAAGACTCATAATTTAAATACGTCATTTTTTACAATTTTACTTTGAAGATTATAATAAAAGACCATTTCTTGGCCGAAGAATGTAACGTTGTTGCTAGTGTGTCCTTTTTTATTTTGTTAATCATAAAACTAGTTTTTTTTAAGTAGCACTGCCAAAAAGTTAGTGTTAGCCAATAACATTAAGACCTTGTTGAGATAAAAGGTTTGAGTAGTTTTTCAAAATAGTTATAAAAATTTCTTTTAACATAAACTGTGCTATATTCAAAACAAAGATTTTCACGTTTGAACTTACAACAGAGATTACTCAAGCAGAAAAGTCCTTACGGCATTCATTCTACTAAAAAGGACGTGTAAATTCTTAAATTATTAATCCGCATTTGAAGGTCTGGATATTGGCAATATTGGGCTTTTATTATTAAGACAATTAAATTTTTTAGTCTGTCTGGTCTAAATGAGAACAGTAACAAAACAAATCAGCTTTTTGAATTATAGAAAAACAAATGTTGTCTTTCAGTTATTTTTCGTTATTCTATTCGATATTCACTAGGAGGCAGATTTTTGTTGTTTGTCATTTGCACAGCCTGGATCAACCTTGACAACAATTGCATAAACCTTCCTGAAACAATCAATAAACTTAGCTCACCTTAAATAACCAGCACATGAAGTATGAATGAGGAAAGGTAATGGCGCGGCACCCCACTGCGTTCGCCAAGTCGAATAAAGGCGATAATATGAAGGATAAAGCGGCGGAATGGCTGTGATTAGCTGCAGCTCCCCGAATACGCTCTACGTCTTCAGAAGCTCGAATGTGGACAAGTGAATTCCAGCACCTCTTCACCCTTTGTTGTGGGCAGACGATTTGTTAGGAAAAGGATGTTTGCTTCGAGAATTTTCAATTAGAGCCGTTGATAATTACATTCTTCGTGGTCGAGGACAAGTCTGCGGCAAATACGGTGTCATCGGCGGAGGACTACCCTCTCTGGGCGGTCGAGACTCATAATCACGGGATTACCTCGGGCAATGATGCGCTTGAAACACTAGCGACACACCACACGCCCTTTAGAGTCCGTTCCGGGATTGCGTCTTAAATTGGCAGAAAACAAGATGAGAAAAAGAAACGACGTATCGTGTTTATGAGACAATGAAATCACACGAGGAAGAGGCTCAAAGGATAAACAGGTTACATATACTATAGAAAGTGAGATCATTGTGTTCGGAAAGTAGCTGACTTGGTCAAAACCACACGGATGGGGTTCAACCAATGTACTTAGTCATAGAGTGAGTACCATACAATCTAGTAAAATCCAAAACAAAAGTTTCTGATATTTGCTGCTCAGCTTAAGGAGGTAAACAAAATTTCCACAACATTCATTTATTTAATGAAAACGTTGAATTTGTATTGTAAGTGAAATAATGCGGTTTATAAAATAAGGAATAAAAAAACAAGCAGAGTGCATTTGACGTATGCACTCGTAAACACTAAAAAGTCTTGCCAGTGTTGTTTCCCCTTCTTCAATTAAAAGACTAGCACAATTTTTTTCAAATGTAAGTGAAAGTTTAAAGTTTTTGCTACCGTTTAAAGCAGAATTTCACACAAAACAGCTTCCTTTAAAACCGCAGACACACTTTGAAAGACACAATCTTTCAATCTGACAAAACATGGCAGCATATTGACAGAATTGTAAAATATGTTTTGCATTATATGTATATCATAAACATGTATGAATTCTTTTGTTTTTTTTTCAATTTTCAAAATTCCTTTGTTTTGCACAAAAACGTAAAGCGCGCAGCTGAAATATGGACCATGTCAACCTGCAACCTTTACTCAATCTCAGAAAATAACTCAATACAAAGCAGAAGGAAAATGCAGCAGATGCCATTGCAGTAGACATCAAATTGCAAATAATTGCTCTTGGGATGACAGAAAACCGAACTTCCGTTTATTGCTGACATCTCAAGAACATCTCACAGAGACGTCGCTTAATAAAAGATGCAAAGACAGAAAAACGTGTCAGGGCTTTTTGATCAAAAGAGTTCACAAACCATTTTTGGCGATGTTTGTTTTATCCAGTCTTTGAAACGCTATCGGGAAAGAGCTATTCAAGTATTTTTGTCTAGACTTGTGCATTCAGGGTGCAATTCCACTATCAAACCTCTACTCTCCCGAAAGATCAACACTGCGTGTGCTTTTCGGTTAAACCCTTGAATCGATCAAACCTAATCCGCACGCAGGGGAGATTGAAAAGCTGTCTCCGGTGTTAAAAAGAGCATCTTAGTTGCAAAAAAATGTAACTTGAGAGAAATTTCAAAGTAACTGACAAACTGAAAAGTAGACTATATTAATTAAACGGGAAGAATAAGGAACATTTAGCAAATTTAAAAAAATGTAAATTTAACAAATGTGTTATAACGGAAAAATTAACATACAGAGGCGCTAAAATTGGAAAATGGTGAAATTCTTCAGTAGAAAAAATCATGAGTCCGCATAATCAATGTTGAAAGTGATTTTTTCCTGGTAGACAAGCAATAGGCCAAGAAAACTCTTTATCTGTGTGTATTTATTCGAGATTTTACAGGTACAAACCAATTTAATGTGGGGCAAAAGAAAATCAAACCGGTTTTTGCTCGAAAACCACCATTAACACCCCCCACAATCTGATGAAAACAGATGTACTTCTATTTTTCTTTTTGTCGCTTACCTGAAGAGCAAGTGTTACATTGAAAGTAAACCGGAGCAACCGAATACTTCCTTCGGAACGCTTTTTGCCGCACTAACTTGGGCGTACCTCCCAAATCCAAGAAATCCAAATCACTGCTTCCAATAAACAACCCCATCTGAAACTTTTTTCATCAAAAATGCGAGCAGAAAATTGGAACGGGAAGTGCTTGTTTAAGCATGGGAACGCCTGCTAGAATAAACCACAGGAGTGAGGATTAATGGCAGAAACCAGTGCAGAGCGGAGTTAACTGCCTGATTATGCATGGCACCCATAACGAGGCTCTGAATTCAAATCATATGGGTTCATGTTCTCAAAGAAGGAGCTAGGGTTGAAAAAGAGAAGGACCTCCAAAGAATTTTGAATAAGGATAGTCAATTCGATTTTCTTCTTTGGCTCTTTTTATTGAATTCTTTTGAAATTACTGGTTTCATCTGTGCTGAATACATTTGTGGAAAATCCAGTACGTTGGTTAGTATCTGCTTATATAAAACCCATTTTTAAGGCGACTAAAACACAGTCATTTGTCACACACATTTAAGGATATTCTTGCTAAAAAATGCATAGTTCATCATCACCCTTTTAATGGAATAATCTAAAGTGCACAACGATTTCTGAGCATAAACACAAACACAAATTGCTTTATGAGTGACCGGATTGGCTATCTTTTCAGAAAAACATCGAGGGATCGGATTCCCCCCTGAAAAACCTTTATTCCCTCCTTTATAAATAATTGCAATGGTGAAAAAAGGTGTTTTCTTGTTTTTTTTTAAATATTTTAAACACCCGCCAACTAAATAACCAATGCATTAAAGAAAAAAACACTGAACAACATGAACATGCTTGAAACAGTTGTTTGAATACTCTCTGAAGATGTGATCCATGGAAGTGCATCAATCCCAAATAAGCAATGTAACCCACCTTGATTCAGAAGATACAAAAGTTCCAAAGTCTCTTCCTGGGACAGCGGGAGGTACTTTTGTCGAACTTGTGGTTTTCCCTTCTGCGACTTACCACCAGTGATTAGAGGCGACTGAAAACCCCGAAAGTTTAGGTTTCAACTTTTTGATCATACTGGTTTATAATGCTTCAACTGAATCGTGGAGGGCTGCATTGGGGAAGTGCTCTTTTTCGCAAGAGTAACTATCATGAATTTATTCATAGTGCATGTGCAGCTAATCAAAGGTATTGGGGCGTACTTTGGAGGGCTATTTAGAGTTGTTCGCTAAAGTAATTGATGGCGTATAATATTTAAATATTGTACAAAATTAAAATTTAAGAAAACAAGGTTCCTATTTGATTAAACAGCAAAAAACATTTTATTTTCAAGTTCAATATTTTAAAAAAGGAAAATATCCTGATGAATTTCAATTTTTTAATCTGCTGAAAATGCGCTAAACTTGTTTTGCAATTAAATGCAAAAATGCCATAGCTGTCATTAGCTTTTTATCACTGACAATATAATTAGAAAGCATTAATTTGTTTCAAAAATACTTCATTATTGGAAATTTCAATTACTGAAAAATATTTTTACCCGTTGTACCCGTTTTCTGAGTTTTCCTTAGATGGTTTATCAGTTTACCTTTTCGTGACCACCGATATCCTCCTGGCTGTTGGAAGCGGTCAGTGGCAGCATCGAAAGGGCTCGCGGCCGTTGTCTCGTCCGTAGCAAGCCCTGAAAAGTATCACATTACAAGTATACTTAGCTCTGGTTTTGCGCTTCCCGAAATCTAGAACAAGGAACATTGTTACACATTCTGAAAAACTCTGAAACCCCATGAAGCTTGAGTTCCGTGAAGTTTTAATTGTTTTAGTAATTACTTCTCGTAAAACATGACTGTTCACAGTTTTTTTAATAAAAATAATTGTTTTGTTTGAAACACAAATTATATAGACGGAAATTTGACTATGTGTGTTTTGAAGAAACGTATACGTTATGGAGAAAATTGAAAATTGTTGATGTCTCGCGTGAATTGGGGAGCAAGCTGGCCCCTCTTTGTATAAGCACAAAGTCTTTCGGCAGGATTAGCGCAGGAACAAGCTTTTTCTGGAAGCAACACAAAACCTGGAGGTATTCCCAAATATTTAAAACAAAATCTTTGAAAAAAAGTTAAACAATTAGGTCACTTTCAGTTATTCTGCGCTAAATAACAGCATAAACAAATTTCTTTTTGTAAAATAAAAATATAATGAGTTAGACATTTTAGAAAACAACCTAATTGCGAAATCGTTTGTTATGAAAAAAAAATTACAAAGTTAAATAAATTAAATATCAGTTAGTTTTTTTTCAGTTTTTTAGTTGACTGTGTTTTCTAAATTGGTATGTCCACGGAGAGAATAAAATAATTCATTTTTGAATTTCAAAATCAAAATTTTCAAATTTTGTAATTTTTGTTTTCAAAATTCAAGATCTTCCTTGTTCAACTTAAGGGTTTATTGAGGTAATTTAGGCAATTAGGTAAATAAATTAAGATTTTCAAAATACTTGATTTTTGTTAGGTCCAAGGTTCAACCCGCCTAAACTTGAAGAGAAGAAGAGCGCCGTGAAGCCCTTTACTATTTTTTGCCTTCCACTCTAATTCAATAATTGGGCCATTGAGAAACAGCCGCCCAATCGCAGTAATATTGCGCAGATGGAGCGATAAACAGGCTAAACAGTAGGCTCTTGTCTGGAAAAATTTAAAACTCTTTTCCGTTACTTTTTATGAAACATTATCTTTACTACGTGATTTAAAACGAATTAAAGGCATCGAGACAAATAACAAAACCTTTCTAAGTAAATGGGAAAAACAATGGCAGTAGGAAATTTACTGCTCTTTGGTGTTTTCACATTCACAATTAAGAGTGTGCCTTGAGAGGGCGAGGCCAGAAATCTTCCGTAAGTCACAATAAATTGGAAAGCGTTATTTCAAATTTAAATGACGAATTTCAAAAACATGAAAATTATTTTTTTTTTCAAATCTATGCTTTTCATTTATTTTGCTGCAGCCGCTTCTCCGAAGATCACCAATTCAAAATCTTAAGTTCCCAAAAATTAAGATCTTGGAAAGCAGTCTAATTTTGCTTCAAAAGTTTGTTGTTTTAGAAAAATCCGTCTTAAAATTTTCAACACAAAATCGAAGACATGGGAATTACGAATATATTCAGAACAAATTTTTTTTAAAGAAATCATTGTTTTTGTAAACAAATTAGTGTAACTTGTGTTTTTATAAATATAACCTAATTGGTTAGCTACAACTACAAATATGAATCAGTGTTTTCAGGTAAACACAACACAGGAAAAAGAGATTTAACATTGTGAAACCTATGGGATTTTGGCACGCGAATCGCCTTTCTGAATCATGTAATTTTGAGAAAAAGCTAGAGAAAACAAAGTCAAAACAAAGTCCAGGCTGATTCAAAGACCACACATACATTGCAAGAATCAGAAAAGCTACTGGATTTTATGTATTCACCAGGGCAGTTAATGCAGGGTACGAAAACTAGACAAACAGAAAGGACATTCTAAATCTATACCTGTGAGCTTAGTTATTTATTAGCTCTTTTTGCTTGCAAAAACAAAACCATTGAAGGATTACAAGGCAAAGTGCAAAACCGAAAAACTTCAGAGAAACTTCCGCTTTGATGTTGAAAAGCTGAAACTTAAATGACAGCTAAGTGTTACGACGGTGGGTAATAAGAAACCAACTGTTTTCATAAAACAGACACTCTTTGGAAATTAGTTCTGGTTTAAAATGTGGAACTTTTTTATCAGTCTGTGAAAATTAGGCATTGAGAACACTACATTGAACAACAGCAGGTGATCTTGGCATTTTAAACATTTTGAAAAATAATGGAGAAAAATATTTTAAAGGATTTTGAAAAATAGTTTTTTAAAAATAATCGTTGGTTTGATTTTTCGCTTTTGAGCGTTGACGTTTGATTTTTTAGTGGCCAAGTGTTCTATTTTTTTTTAAATATTCATAAAATGCTTCAAAATTTCTGTTAAATTTCTTTCCCAGTTTGAAATGAAACTAAGAAAATATAGCCAAATTGTTAGTATAACTTGCTTTAAAATAGAATAAAACGTAGATTCCAGCCATTTTTATTAGAAGAAAAACTTTTCAATAAAAATGTCAAAAAATTGTCGAAATTTATTCTTTTTACATTTGGAACTCGTTTTTTTTTGGAATTAGTAAAAATACATTTTTTAAATGATTTTGGAAAATCTAGCATAACACTTAAAGTTTGAAGGGCACAAAGCAAAAACCCTCTATTCGCCGAAACAAAAACTACTTGTTTTTGATATTGTAATTATGACATTTACGAGCACGCTAGCAATTATTGTCATCTTTTGAAGTTGGCAACGTCGGAAAAACATAACCAACTTTAGCGTGAATCAACGTGTTTTAACATCTTCTAAATGAAAAAATGTAATATTTAGAAAATGTATTATTTAGTTGACTTCGGACGTCCTATAGTCGAAGAGCTTAAATGTCCTCCCTCAACAGCCGTAACTCAAAAGCGATCCGGGTCTTTGAACGTTTCCAGACGTCCTGTCGTTCGCCATTAAAAAGTTTTAGGGGAACTTACAATGGCCATGTGTTTCGGGATGTAAACGGCGTTCATCGATAAGACCACTAGACACACTGCTTGTTTTTCCCAAATGCACTCAAAAATTTGTTTCGAAGGAGTCATCACCATTATAGGCGACCAGGGGGGACTTTTGCAAACAACAAACACAACACCATCAATTCTGCACCCGCACTTCCGCACAGAGTTTGAAAAAGTGTTTTTTGAGAGTATTGCTTTTTTAAAGGATTTTTGTTTAGACAATAACAACAGTTAAATTTAAGTTTTTTTTAACATTTCATTTTTTTAAAATTGTATATTTATACAACTAAGTTGGACAATTAAAAAGGCAGAAAAAGGTTAAATGAAAACAAGATAATTAATATTTTGTTCTTTTTGTATTTATAAAGTACCGTAACTGAAACAGTTCTAAGTGTGAATTCTAGAATTGTGTGAATAATGCTATATCTGCTTTTTTAAATTGTAGAATGTTATTCAAAAAGAACTCTTCAAAATAATTTAGAATTTGATCAATTTTCGGCAATTTGATTGCTGAGAAAATTCTATAGAATGAAATTCAAATTCTATTTTTTCCAATTGTTTTTACCTATAGAGTATAGTGTTGCCATAATTGGATTTGTTTAATAATATAGTTTTTGACTCAGAAATGTTAGCAAAATTTTTTAAAAGAACGATGAAAAACCAAGTTGTTAAATTGAAAACCCACGGATGCAAAAAACCCTCCTCCTCCTTTTGGTGTTAGTCCAATGTGCACATCAGTTTGAACGTTAGGAGTTACATGCTGCATAAACATGGGTGGTCCGATTACCATCTGTGTTAGGTTAATTTATCATCTTTCATGCAGTTACATACCTGTGGCGGGGCACTTCCCTGTGAAGTCTTTGTCCTTGCTTGGGAAGTCGCACGGGCGGCCCTCGCCTTGTCCATGAGGTTGTTTGGAGCCCCAACAGGGAGCACCATCTTTGGTTAGTGTGTTAATTCACAGAAAACTAGGAGCTACTGAAAAAAGTGTTAAAAAAAGGAAACATTTTTAAGAAACAAGCAAACAAAGAAAAGTAAAACAAAAAAATTTATTTCAGCATTATGTTTCGTGTTTGAGGAAAAATAACATTTATACTAATTTACTTATTTTAAGGAGATTAACTTTTTGCAACGTTTTCAATTAGCATTATATTATCCAGTGAAAATGTTTTGTGAAAATTTAGGAAAAAGATGTGAAACATTTCTTGTGAAACATTTCCGTATATTTAGGGAAAAAGTGATTTCAGTTTCACATGTTTTCTTTTCTTTCAAATAACATTTCTACACTAAAAAATTCAAAATTATATGTGTTACAATATTTTACACTAGTTTAGGAAAATCTTTCACACTGAAAAGGGAACAATTTTGAAAAATATATTATTTGATACAATTGATGATACAATGATATAATTAAAATTTAGTGAATGCACCATTATTACAAAGTGGCTTCTGGAGCTCAACCAGCAAAATATAAAGATCACCAGCTCTCTTTCTTTGTGAGAAAATTTAAATTTTAAATCTAACCTTGGCGAGAGAATGACTCATAAAGTAAGTTCCTGGAAGAAGTGGCGGGGGAGGCACACATGTGATATTCATTTTGTTTCAACGCACATACGTGATGAGAAGCGGAAGGGCAACATAGACAATTGTTAAACATTGACTTAGTTGCAAAAAGAAAGAATTCGGTTTTTTTTAAATTTTGCTAAACTGATAATTTAAAGATAATTGAGATTTGAAAAAAAAACTAACAACGAAAATGCACCAAAACATTTAATTTTTGTTTGAAAATGCGGAAAAAAATTCATCATTGATCGTTGCAATTTTTCAATAAGAAAAACGGTAAATACATATTGATTGCAAATCCCGGAACTCCATGTCTGAGGGTGTTCTAATTAGGTTACTCAAGCGAGAGTATCTCAGTTGATTGCTGAATGCGCGTAATTAAAGTTGAAACTGAAGGGAGGGTTCAATCATGGCAGTTTATTTTGCATTAAGAGAATTGCACTTTTCCTGATTGGAAGGAGTTGAAAAAGCAAGCAGATTCTTTTTAGTGTTCCAAACCAATCGTTCCTTAAAGGGACGGTCTGAGGCTAAAAAGAGCTAGTTTCAGGTTGCAAAAATTAAAGACTAAGTAAGTAGGATTGATAACTAGGAACTTCCGCTTCAAAGAACCAAAATTCTATTTAAAAGAACTGCGGTGGTATAAATAAATGAACGAGATAGCCGTTGGGTGGCCGGCCGAAGGCGACGACACAATGCAACAATCAAAGAATCGCGTCGCTTGCCCGATTCGTGGTCAGATAACTAGCAGGGAATAGTAATGGAGGAGATGCACGAGAGTCTTGGCCACCCTTTGATTAATAGTCATTGCCCTAGTTTGGAAAAAATTGAGAAATTTCTATATTTTTGAATCTTTGTCAATTCCGACTAAGAACGCGAGTTGAATTTTTATTCCTCGTTTTAAGCTAACAAATAAAAAACAGGGGCTAAAATAGCACTATTTAAAAAAAATGTCGGCCTCAACAACAAAACATTTTAAAGACTAAAAACATTGGTGCCAAATATTTTGACAAGCGTTATTTTTTAAAGTTCACACGCTTTAACAAATTTTATCAAAATTTTTATATTTTTTAAACTTTAAAATTCTTGTTGATTGGACATACAAAAATTTGAACTGAAAAATTTCAGAAACTATTGAAACAAAAAATTAAAAATGCGAAATTCGAAATTGGAAAAAAAATTAGGTGAGGGAAACTGAAGGAAATGCACAAATTTAAAAGTTTTTCAATTTGGCAGATAATTTTGGTGTTTTGCTTTTCTATTTTTACATTTTTCATAAAAAAAGAAAAGGTTACTGTTGTTTATGAATATAGACATCCAAAAATTAATTTTCACAAAATTGAATCAAACACAAATAAAGTTTAAAAAGATATGCTACACATTTACAAGGCAATTTGTAAAAAAAGATTTTTAAGATATCTCCAAATTCTAGCTCAAAACCCAGCTGAATTGAACTGGTTTGTTGCGTTATTGGCCATTCTTGGTTGCCATTCTGGAAGGTTCTTATGGCCTCGGTATTTCAAAAGCAGCAGAACACAAAAATTGTATGAAAATGTCAATTTATAAAGAAAACAAACAGATGCATTGGTCCAAAGTGAATTCTAGTAGTCCTGCCAATTGAGGGCTCCACTTCCGGTCAGAGATTTCCAAATGAGGAATGTTTTGTCTGCACGCTAGCATCAAAAAGGATGAAATCTGCGTTGTAAAATGAAGAAATTGTATATTTCAAAGTGTTTTGAACTTTTAGGACAACAGTGACATCAGGAAATTGGTCTTCAAGCTATTTTTTGCAGCAGTATGTCTAACAATTCGCAGGGGAGAGGTATTTCAAATAAAGGGCAGTTCATCAGAGTGTGAAATATTACCACACTTTGGGGACTCTGGGTCGTTTTGTCGAAAGGCTACATGTGTGATTTGAGACGCCATTATATGATTGAAGATGCGTACTCGCTGTGGGACTCTGGACGGATCTCGCGCAATCAGTGGCTCCAAATGACCTCCAAAGATGGCAACAATCTTTTTGTTAAAGCTAATAATAATGGTTTACCATTGAAAGTGCAAGAAAAATTAAGAAAAAAACAGATTATGTATAAACAATTTCGTCATCTTTTTAAAGCTTTGATTGTATTATATCATGTTGTCAATAATATATCCGAGAAACTATGAGGTAGGTAGGTAAGGTTAGACTTGTTCAGCCGGATTCCTTGTTGTGAACAACTGGTCATTTGATTTATTTGTGGATTAAAGATGGATAGTGTACAGCTAGTAATTAGAGCAGTAAACAAGTTTTGTTGTAAAACAAGATAATGCTTCCGGCTAAAAATTACACATTTCAACTTTTCTGTGAAAAAGAAAAACAACGAGAGAAATAAATAAAACAAGGAAAAATTGAAAATGTTTCTTTGAGAGGAACTGCATCAATATAAGAAAACAGAAAACACAAAAAGTGAAGCAGCTTCACTTTGTGTTAATTAGAAAATGTGAGGAACTGAAGATCAAACAGCACTGGTTGCTTGTCTATCTAAAGAATGCGCGATTTCGCAGATTATGGAAATGTGTCGGAGCACATCATTCTGCGCGAGGTGATTCCCCGGAGTCATGCCCTTCCGTGCTTTGAAATGTTGCCAAATTGACTGTGTTTGAAAAAAGTGCACATATGTTAGGCAGGAATTTGATTCTCTGGTAATCTGATGATTCCTGGTCAAGTAGCTTTCAAGAACTACAAGAAAAAACTGTTTTTTTAAAATCAACAAAAATCAAATTACAAATTATAATTCCTTAAAAACAGATTTTAAGGAATTATAATTTGTGATTTGATTTTTGTTTAGTTGTCATAAAACAAAATTTTATTAACACTCTCATTTTGATTATTGATGCTCAGGCAATTTTGCGAAATAACTTCTTTTAATTCGAAAAAGTATTAGTTTTTCGACCTCTGGTAATTTCAAGAAAGAAAGAGATAAATTTAAAAGGAGAAAATTTAGCTTGATTTTTGCGTACAGTTTTTGAAGGACTGGGAAAACTTTTTTTTATAAACTGAAAAATGAAAAAGAAAAATCAATTTAGGTAAATCAGTTTTTTTACTATAAATTTTACAAATAACCACTAACACAAACATGGCAATTGAACCGGTTATCTTTTTTGAAGACGTCTGAAATACACAAAAGTTTACTTTTTTCAGGCATGAGGCAAAATACATCATTAGATGCAAAAGTTTACTTCTTAAACTTAATATGGTTTCAACTAGTTAAGTTAATTGAGAGTAGCAGTTTTGGTACGAATAACCGATTAACACACTGTTCTGAATCGTTAAAATTCGGTTATACAACTAAAGTTTTTTGAACCAAAAATGAGCAAACAAGACAGAAACATAACCCAGAATAAGCGGAAGTGAGCCTATGGTTTGGCTACGTTCGTTGTAAAATTAGATTCTCCAGCAATTTATCCCTATGGAACCAATTGAATTATACTCGAAACGGACGCATTTTCCAATTTGATTTGCTTCCCGTTTTGTGGAACGCGCATCGAGAGTACCAAAAAAGTGAGGTGGACCACTCGCGCGACTGGGAGACGTCTAGGCTCATTAATTAGTCGGCTCAAGCGTGAAAGATCAGCACTAGTCGACGGGATTGTAACGTTGTGTTCTCGCCATCCGTCAGCCAGCCGCCGATTTGTCAGTGTCATTTTTTTCCCACGGACTTGTGTGGAGGCGGGCTCAGGAGGCAACACCTGATCTGCAAAAAAGATCGTAAAAGACGGGGGTTTGGCGCCTCGGTTTTTGTCTCGGAAAAATTGGTCAATGGACAGGGTCTGGAAGAAGGTCAGCCTAGAGACACCCACAACTAGCAAGGAGAAACAAAAAAACTGTTATCAGGAATTCATTGCAGAACTCTTGGACATTCTAAGAATTTATTAATAGATACTTGCAGGCACTTAGATATGATCCAACAATGTGTTCCTGGACTTGAACAGATACACATAAACCTTTTCTTTTTGCCATTTTCAATACATTTTTAAAACTAACAAATTAACCAACACCCGTTGGAAATTGGCGCGTTTTCCAATTCAATGAAATTTTGCAACAACATTTGCTAAATAAAATTGTGAAAAAGCTCAAATGTGGATGACTGAAATAAATATCTGCAACTGGGAAATTTCAAAAATGGCAAAAATTCGAAGAAGTATATAACTTCCAGTTGAAACTTCGCACCCTGTTTATTTGATATTTGCTAAGCGTTTCTTTAATTTTTTTAAATTTTAAGTTACATCGCTACATTTTTTCTCTCAAAATATAATGTTAATGTGCAATCGGATCTTATGAGTTTTATTAACGAGTTTATCGTCTTCTTTTGTATAAGGCCCACTACAGCTGCCAACGGCAAGAAAAACTGTTCCATCAGCTTTTTCAGACCAAACCTGTACCAGACGTTTTCTGAGAACAAATTTACCTGAAGGAAAACAAAACAAGAAACTGTTTATTTATTGTGATTGTCATAAATTTGAATTGTCACAACAATTCAAATTTACCTGATCATTTGAGATCGAAAAAAAATTAAAAAAGAGAGAAAGATTAAGTTCGATTTTAAAGACATGCATTAGTTTGAGAAAATAGTTGAAGAAACAAGGAATGGGTAGATTAAAAACGGCAGAGAAACATTTAGAATTTGAAGTTCAAAAAATCCATGTTGAAATTAGGTATTGCTTCCCGAATAAACAATGCCATAATCTTTTTCCAAGTAGACTCAATACCGGTTTGGTGATATCTCGTCTAATAGAGACAACAGTTCCGATTGCCTGAAACAACGGTTATATAATTGAGACTTTCAACAAACAGTTGTGTTTGCTGAGGTTGGCCAAATCGGAATAGTGTTGGTGGATTTGTTGCCGTATCGTCATCACCTTAAGATGAGGAAAGATGAATGTAACGGTATGAGCTTACAAGGAGTGATGTTAGTTGCAGGAACATCCCGGGGTTGTGAAGTTGGTACTGGAAAAAAAACTATATGTTACGTGATTACTTTAATTATTACTAGTAGAAGGCGAAAGCAAATTCGCATCCATTCCAGAAAGGGGAGCACAACTGACGGGAGGATGACCTGTTGGGGACTCGGTTCCAAAAGCAGCACTTTCGTGATTGCCCTTTTGTGCTAGAACTTTGATCAAAAGTTCCCTTTTATGAATTACCTTGTGAAATAGAAGATGCAGAGTTAGCAGCAAATCTTTCTTTTTCTTTTGCCTTTACCCAGCGCCTCATTTCTGAATGAGACGTTTCTGGGGCTAAAAATAATATTTTTTTCATTTTACTGTTGCCAAGTTTTTTTCGTTTTTTTTTCAGATAATCTAACGCAAAACGACAAGACTCACTTAGTCTTTCAACTTGTATCACCTATAGACGACACCCATGAATTTTCTATTATATAATCTATTATATAATTATATTTTCTATTATATAATAACACCCATGAAATTTCTATTGTTTCCGTACCGGATGATGATGTGGATGTGTTTGTTGCCTCAACTGGTTCTGCAAAGGGAAGCATGTTCGGTGCCACGTCTTCCGTTTCATTGCTTGATTGAACAATATTTTGTGGTATTTGTTCCACAGGTGAGAGTCCTCCCAAGCTTAGTGCATCTGAAAATAGATTTAAAGTTCAGAAAACTAATCAGGAAAAGAGTGAAATGGAAATGTTACTTTGAAGGTCAGCTGTTGCAACTGGGTGGTCTGGAACTGCAACCGGATTCACAAGTGTTTCAGAAATGTTCCTCAATCCTGCAAAAAACTTTTTTTTCGGAAACAAGATCCATTTTTTTACAATTTTCCATTTCATAAATTAAACTTTTCAATAAAAAATTTATATACTTTATGCCTGACTCGTGCTTGTCCTCAATAACGTGGCAGTTTTGCTACTCTCTTCCAAGCTCGGACCGTTCAACTACCTGTCAACGAAGAAAACGGTTCCTGTTCCGAAGAAGAACACTGCACGTTGCA
The DNA here is from genome assembly GCA_022343465.1 of Oscheius sp. G VE-2021. Taxonomy (NCBI): domain Eukaryota; kingdom Metazoa; phylum Nematoda; class Chromadorea; order Rhabditida; family Rhabditidae; genus Oscheius; species Oscheius sp. G VE-2021. The sequence goes on along the minus strand of JAJQXH010000024.1, from coordinate 514,759 downwards.
CGACAAGTTTTGTGACGATACATCGGCATCATTCCCCTGTCGGAAAAAAATCCCTGAAAATTATGCTTCAAGCAGAACATTTTGCCACAATCGTCTAAAAACAATTTTAAGAGAGACTAGCTCAGACCTGAGTTAGGGTCGACTTCATGGCTTGCCTGGTTCATAGGAATGCAAGTCAACACTGAAAAAACTTTCTCTTTTTATCAGGGTCACCAATTTTACTTTGTGGATTGAGTCTCAAAATTTCGTTATAAATATGAAGTTGCTGCAGTTGCTGGATTCTAGTCGAATCATCCGGAAGTCCTAAACTTATTTACATTGTATGTTAAAACAATCTGACAAACCGTTCGTTCCTAACAATGGAAAATTCAAGTTAGGGCTCAATTGATCAGAGGAAGAAGGCCCACTCGTGGTAGTTGTAGCCGTGGGTTCCAAGAAGGTATTTGCTTCATTCACTTCTGAAAATGCTTACTGAAAATTTGAGTGAGGCTCACATATTTGTTAAACTATTTTATTCTTCACAGAAATCCCTGTAGAACATTAACCGTTTTAATTCAAGTTTGAAAACATTTGTATTTGCTGGGTTTATTGGTACTAAACCGTACCTGATGGCTGCTGCTCTTGAATGACGTGCAATAAGTTTGGTGAGACATCGGCGAAACGCGTGATGGTTCTAAATAAATTTTAGAAATATTCAAAATTTGTAGAGTTTGTAGAATGTTAAACAAAATTTTTAATAATCATGGGGTGCTTTATGTAAAATTTATGTAACACAATGTTTGATTTTAATTTTAATGGGACTATTTCCAAATAAACGGTTTTTTGTTTCCAAAACGCTTTTGATTTTTTAACAAACAACATTTTTAACTTTAAAAACATGTTCAATTCGTTGAAAAAGAAAAGGAAAAAACGGTTTTTCCTCTCCCATGGCATAATTCTCCATTGTCTACCATGTCCTCAAACATTAAACGGACCGTTAGCCTTCTTATTCATGTCCTTTTTATATGCTTGAGCAGGTTGTTTGCAAAAATGCTCCAAGAAATGGCTATTAACAAATGGCTAATTACCATATAAAAATGGACCGCATTGAAGAAAGAAGCTGATTTATGTTGAAAAAGGAAGTTGGCAAAAATACAAAAAACATGAAAGTATATAAGAACATCTATGTTCCATTATGCAAACGATTGTCGAAAATTCTACCCACTTTTGTTACTGGAGGCTTGTATGGCGGATCATCAGAACGAGGGTGCTTTTGTGACCATCTGGGCATTGTGTAACCACTGGTTTGGATGTTTTTTCTAAACGAAATGGAAAACTCCACCATGGTTAAATCAAAGACGAGCCATCACATAAAATTTGAAACATTATGGATTGTTTAAAACAACAAATGGCAAAGAATTGGAAAACGAAGATGCCGGGAAGAGAGGCTATATTTGCAGGTGAGGCTTATTTAGAGACGACTCCGAGATCGGCATGGAAACCGACCCAAATCGGCAGGTATGATAGATTTAATTGCAGAGGGGAGCTTCTCTCGGCGGTTGACATTCGATCTCTGCTGCCACCTGGTCTGGCTTTAATCCCACAATAGGTAGGAGGTCGCGCGGTTAATTGGAACGGCTAGGTTTAGAAGTCGATTAATCCGCATTTGAAAGATTTGAAGCAATATGGTAAACAAGTAGCTAACGAAGAGACTGACAAAACAAAAAGTCAAACGGTTAACATATTCTGCTAATTTAGCTTCCTTTTTGCCTTTACAAAAATTTATTTGAAAACAATGTTTTTTCCACATTTTAGGGTAAAGGTGCTTTGGGGACCCTTTCTGTATGATTAAATGTATTTGTCTTGGCAACCAGACGGTCGAAAGTGCATTTGCATGTACTCTCTACACTCTCCTTGCGAGAGGTTCCTCGGAAACCCCCGTTATTCATCAGCCGTGTAGGAGCAAGGGGTTATATAAGTGACGCGGTAATGAACGATGTCGCCCTTTGGGGCAGACCAACCAGAACCAAACCCCACTACCCAAACCTACTACCCAACCCTACCTTCCAACAGTACTCAGCACCCTCACTGGTCCCTTTGACCGTGAAGGGTGAAAAACTTTTTGGACTGGATATTTCAAAATTCTATTCCTCAACTCCTCCTTGATGTCACATCTGGAGTTATGTTTCGTTGTGATTCACAACCGGGACAGTTTGATCATCATGTGACATTTGTGCCGTTTCTTGACTAAGCTCTTGTTTGAGCACAATTAACGAAACAAGGAGAGTGGCAATAATATTTTTTTTAAAGTTCCTGAAAAAAACACCTCCTAATTTTTTTAGTGTTGTTTGTTTTACGAATGTTTTTAACAAGGGCAGAAATTTTGTTTTCTAAGACTTCAACACATAAAAAGTTTTTTGGAAAGTGTTAGAGGAACAGATTTGTAAATTTGCATAGCTAGAGTAGTTGTTTCATTTCTTTCAGCGGTTGGATCAAAAAGTGCATTTGCCTGTACTCTCTGCACTCTCCTAGCGAGACGTTCATGGCAAACCGCCGTGTTTCATCAGCCGTGTAGGAGCACGGGGTTATATAAGTCATGCGGTTACGAATGTTGTCGCCCTTCGGGGCAGACCAACCACAACTAAACCCTACTACCAAACCCTACTCTTCCAACAAGCACCCGCACCCTCACTGGTCCCTTTGACCGTGATGGGTAAAAAAACTTTTTGAATTCGGAAGTTTCAAACGGTCTCCTTTCGTACATTATCATCATTTGCTCCCCAATTTTACCACTGATTTTGCTATGTATTTCATAATTAAGTACCATTTCATTGCTTTTTGGGACTTTTCTAACAAAAATCTTGCTGTAACACTCAAAAGGAGCGTAACAATGATTTGAATATAAAACCAAGTAACTGCTAAATCCACTATATTGTTGCAATTTTATTGTGTTATTTGGATAACATCTGTTTTGAAAATAGTAGCAAATGTTAAAATACGAATTCGGGGTGTTTTTTAACACGTAAAGCATCGGCAAAACAGAACCCATCGAAGCATTTTGTGTATGCTATTTCTTTAACAAATCTTTTCTCTTATCAACTTCTATCATTCATAGAAAGTTTTGTTTGCACCGTGTTAGGAGAGCAGATTTGTTAGTCTGCATAGTTAAGGAAGGTGTTTTATATCTACCAGCTGTTGGATCGTATAGTGCATTTGTCTCTACTCTCTGCGTCTACCGAGCGAGATGTACCGTGCGAGCACACGTAATGCATCGGCCGCGTAGGAGCATGGGGTTATATAAGTGGCGCGGCTATGAATGTTTTCGCCCTTCGGGGCAAACCAACCACAACGACTACCCAACCCTACTTGCAACCAACCAGCACTTTGAGCACTTGCAACAACTACCCAACACTGGTCCCTTTGACCGTGATGGGTAAAAAAATTTTGGGGTTTGAAGTGTTGAATTTATGTGTACAAAGTTATTCATTCAATATTTTGTTTCAAATACTTACAAGTAGAATCTAAGAAAAATGGCCTTTCATAGGGTATTTAAAGGAAGGTGTAACACGAAAGTAAAAGATGGAGAAGTGAATTTGTTCCCGAGGCCTACTCATGACTATGTGATTCACTCCTTTTTCAATCACCTCGTGCCACTTGCCTTTTTCAACTGTTAGATTCCAATTAATCTGCTTCTCTGTACCCTCTCAGCGAGATTTGTCCTTTGTTCAATTACCTCTCGCAGTTGACACACAGGGGGACGTGTTAATAAGAGCTAGGGCAATGTTTAAAAGTTTACTCTTTTGGATCTTTCAATGTTCAAACCTCTATAACTCAAGCCTTGTTGATTATTTATTGACTTGTCAAACGATTTTACGTTTTGGTTATATTCTACTTGGTATTCTTCTATTATTGTTTTTGCAGAGATTTAGAATTGAAAAATACTTTTAAACTATACTTACTATATAGTATAAATTACCTTCTGTTAACATGAAGATCTTCTTTTTGAATACGTATGTCTGTCGCCTCTCAACGAGATGTAATTATTTTCACCCTTCTTGCATCGGCAGCGCCTGCACACATTACTTAAGCGAAAAAGCCATTAGTGCCTTTGTCCTTCGGGGCCTACAATACCAACAAGAATTACACAGAACACAGTGCCACAAAAACTACACAAAACACAATGCATACAAGACCTACACGAAAAGCCTCACTGGTCCGTTTGACTGTGATGGGTGAAAAAAAACTTTTTGATTTTAGTTTTACTGTGCAATTTTTTATATATTTTTTCTCGAAAAATTGAAAAGCTCTCTGTTACATGAAACATATTTTTAGTGTAAAGAAGACGTATTTCGGGTTTTTTAAGTGAGTTGTCCAGTTGATTTTTGAAAGGAAATACCGATTAACTCATCAAAGCGACTTTTTACGAATAATGAACCATACTAACCTTTGATTAGGCAAAAAAGGGGACAGCAATGTTTACGATTGCGACGTTATTTTTTCTGCCGTATCTTAACGAGAGATTCTTTGTGCCAACCGTATTACACCGTCGGCGCCGCGACACAGGGTTAATTAACTGAAATTCTCACCACAGTTTTCGTCCTTCGGGACATGAGTCAACACCCCCAAAACTGAACCCTCACTGGTCCCTTTGACCGTGATGGGTAAAAAATACTTCTGCGATAAATATCTTTAAAACTTCTTTGTGTTTTATGGTTTATTTAAAATTAGAAACACAATATAAATTGATTTTTGCGTTTTTTTTTTCCTACAAGACCGCTTTTTTATTCAAGTTTAGCGACCTTTCGTGCGTCCCGAGCCACACACGTTTCCAAATCAGTGCCAACCAGGGGTCCGAACCGGGCCGGGCAAACCAACTTCTCGTTTGTCCTGGATCTTCCATGTTTCTTAAGAGTTTGATTGACCTAAACCACTGTTTACTTTAGGTCTATTTTCAACTCAGGGTACTCTAGTTTAGTCCAAAATGCTTCAAATTAAAAAAAAGGGGGCAATGTTCAAATATCTGTAAAAGTTGTGGCCCTTTGTGAGCCTAGCAACTTAAAAAACTAGAAATTTTAGCTTTTAATCATTTTCCCCCAAATTGAAGACAACTTCACTGCAAATATGATTTTGTCGTTGGCCTGCAATAGGATGTAGATAGTGGGTACTACATTTTAGTTAAACTTTCTAGCTTTTTGGACTTTTTAGCATTTTAACTAATTCAAGAGTAGTCAACATTACTTTTGTTGTTTGTCGAATCTTGATGAGAGCATGCCTGTGCTCTCCGGGCGAGAGATTCCCACCGGCGCACATATTACACCGGTGGGTCAGCGACATAGGGTTATATAACAGATGCAGGTTCCACCACTCTCGCCCTTCGGGGCACACCGAAACCTCACCGAAACCAACTGTTACTGTAACAGTCACCGTTGAACCCTCGCTGGTCCCTTTGACCGCGAGGGCGAGGTTTTGTAATTTTTATGAATAAATTTGGATTAAAATAATAAAACAACAAACATTTTGGGAAATGTTTCGCTTAGCAGGGTATACTCCGTTTCGATAGTGTTGATAAACAAACTTCACTAAAAACTGTTTTTTAAACAATTGGTTTTACAAAACTTTCAATAAAATATCCTGTCAAAGTTTGATGCAAGAAACATTTTCAAACAGTTTTGTGATGTAATTTTGTAGCTTAGATACGAATTAGTTTATTTTATCGTCTCTTAGGGATTTTTACTCTTTCTATTAGCCTTTTAATGTTTTTTTTCAAGTTTTGAAAAAAAACTAACAGGTTGAGTTTCACGACTTTTTCCGCTTATCGGTGCCCTTGTAGATTAGTCAATTTCTATGAAACCAATATAGTAAAAAAACTTTTTTTTTTAAAGAGTTACTGGATGAAAAAGGGGAAAATTCCAATATACATATATATATGTATATATATATATATGTATATATATATATATATATATATATATATATATATATATATATATATATATATATATATATATATATATATATATATATATATATATATATATAAAGTATATATTTATATAAATATATATATATATATATATATATATATATATATATATATATATATATTTTATGTTTGTATCCTAGGTATCCAATCGTATTTCTGTAATAAGCCGAAATGCAAAATCTTGATAAGATCTTGTTTGCGCTCTCCGGGCGAGAGATTCCCCGCGCCTGCCATATCACAACAGCGGGTCAGCGACACAGGGTTATATAACCGATGCAATCTCCACCACTCTCGCCCCGCGGGGCCACCCAAAACCTCAACGTTGGCGTCACAGTCACCGTTGATCCTTCGCTGGTCCCATTGACCGTGAGGGCACCGGGGTTTTGGACTCCTTGAATACATTTTGTGAAAGTTGCTGTAAGTTATAAAATAACAAGCATGTTGACATTTTACAAACTGTTTCTTATCCTTCGTTTCACAAATGTTTATAAAAACATTGGTGAAAACTATTTTCAAAAATGCGTTAAAAAATGATGTTCGAATAATGAAAATGAATAAACGTTTTTAAATGTATTTTTTTCTTGAAATATAGATGAACCACTGTTTTATTAACCACATCCCTGTAATTAACATGAACGCAAGATCTTGATAAGATCTTGTCTGCACCCTCCAATTGTGAGACTGCCGGCGACAACCGTATTGCACCGGTAGGTCCGCGACATAGGGATATATAACAGATGCATCTTTCGCTACTTTCGCCCTTTCGGGCAGACCATCACCTATTGCTACATCACCAGAACCCTCACTGGTCCCTTTGACTGTGATGGGTAAAAAATTTTGGATTCGGAAGTTTCAATCTTTCAGCAAATGATTTTTATAAAACTGATCTTGTTTGTTTTGTTAGCATTGTAGTTTATTCGAATATGTTTTTCCCGGTTTTTAGATTATCTGTTTTTATAAACAAACTTGACGATATGTTCTTCCAAGAATGGATTTTATAAACAAGTAAACAAAGTTTAAAAAAAACAGATTTTTATAAATTTCTTTAAAAATATAGTTACAGATTCTTTAAAAAAATATTGCTAATAGAAACATAGGCATTTTTTAAAATTGCGAGTCAAGCGTGGTGGCCTGCCAGTTTTGGATTTTTTGCATTTGGTGAACCAACGTTCAGTTTTTCCGTTGATTCCAGAAACGTTGCCTGGCTGAGGATAGTGGTTTCTAACGTGGATTGCAATTACAAAAATTACACACTTTGACTTTTCAAGATAGGTCTTTTTTATTATTTCAAAAGTGTTGATAAACAAAGAAGGGCAAAAATTCAAAAATGGGTTAAAAATGTTCAGATGAAGAAAACTTTTAACTTTATAAATCATTAGTAGAACACTTTTGTGTTATTTTAATTAATTATGTTGTTACTAAATAAATCACGGTTTTGTGACCCATATCGCTATAGTTAGCCTAAACGCAAGATTTAGATAAGACCTTGTCTGCGCACTCCGGACGATTGACTCCCTGCGACAACCGTATTGCACCGGCAAGTCCGCGACACGGGGTTATATAACAGATGCATCTTCCACTACTCTCGCCCTTTGGGGCAGACCACCACCTATCGTTGCCATCACCAAGTGAACCCTCACTGGTCCCTTTGACTGTGATGGGTAAAAAAAATTTTGAAATCGGTTTTTGGATTTAAGTTTCAAACTTTCAGAAAATTACTTTTGTAAAAGTGATCTTGTTCATTTTGTGTTAACATTGTAATTGGTTCGAGTATGTTTTTCTCAGTTTTCAGATTATCTTCTTTCTTGTAAATGTTTGATAAACAAACTTTGACGATAAGTTCTTACAAAAATGGATTAAATCAACAAGTCATTCTTCAAATAATACAACATAAATTTAATCTTAGTCACAAAGACGTTTTCGATATTTTTTTATCTTTAGTTGGTTGTCAATACTTTTAAGTGATATTTGTTTACTTTATCATAAAAGCGTTGATAGTTTTCATCATTGTTTTTTTTATTCAGAATCCTAAAAACATTTATTACTAACTTTTGGGTCAAATCTACTAGTTAGGCCGAGAAAAAAGAGCTAAAGGACTGTGTTCACGCTTTGGTTAGTTTTTCACCAAAGTTATACATCTAAAAAATGACGCAACTATATAACGCCACAGGCTTCGCGGTAGCTATGAAAGTTAGTTTGAGTATGTTCTATACTCAGCCTAAGTTTCGCGGCTCAAACCCAGACAAAACCAGCAACTAAGCTGACAAAATACCAGTTGTTCACAATGAAGACCGGACATACATAAATATTCAGCTATAAAGATACTCCAAACGATTTTAGATGAATTTTCGCCCAGGATGAGCATGCTCAACAATTAGTTTTTCAACTTTTTATAAAATCATGCTAAGCATTTTTTCAGACCAAAAACTCCTGCACTTGTTTAGACATGCAACAAACATCGCCCAATTCATATGAGAACAGTAGCAGCTGTTTTTAGCCAAAGCAGCTTCCAAACGCAAAGATCGTACTACCAACAATTCCAGCTGTTTCCTGTACATTCTCTGTTTTTGCTTTACCAAAACATAGATCCGGTCCCACATGTTTGAGAAAGAACACGCAACTCATTCACATTCCGTCTAGACAACCGCGCAAACAATCACTCGCGAAAAGTGACTGCTGGGAGTTTTTGTTACTGCCAACAACTCCTACGCTGTTTCCTTCCATTAGTAATAAGCAGGAGAAAGACACTAAAAATAAACCCCTCTCATTATCTCACAAGACTTTCTTTTAGCAGTGTTTGCACAAGTTGTGGAAAAGCAATCAGCAGCCTTTTGCTGATTGGAGCGATGTTCGATATAAAAATGTTTTCTGAGGCTTTGCCCGACACAATTTTGCAAGTGAAGTAAATTTTAGCAGATCTTGTTTCTGCCCAGACATGATGTGATTTCCTCTCGAACCCAAGCTTTTCAACAAATCTAAAGCAGTAAGAGAGTTATCCGGAGGTCTGTAGAAGGTTCCGTTCATGTTCTGTGGTTTGTCTTGTTGTTTAGCAGCAGTGTAAAGCTGTCATAAGGTACTCCATCAGTCTCAATCTTTCCTTCAATAAACGAGCAGGTTGGGGAGTGGTTTCGTTGAATTTATTAATTGTTTTGTCTGGCGCAAAAATTTTCAGAAACTTTGTCGCAAAACTGAAATAAAATTTTAAAATTTCGTTTGATTTTTCATTTTCAACTATTTTTTCATACGTTTAAACATTTGAAAATACAAAATCAAAACCAAAGTATCGAACTTATGATTTTATGAGAAAAAAAGCAAAGATGTCGCGAAAATAGGAAAACACCAAAAGATGCTAAGTACTAATATAGCGCAAACAATAAAAGCTAGTCTAAAAAACATAGAACATTTTATGTAAAAAAAATTAAATTTTAGAGATTTTTTAATCTTCTACTGTTCCAAAAATATGATAGCTTTGTTTGTTTTTGAAGATTGGGGAAGAGTAAACTCAGTTATCTAAAAATACGCTGACACCCATCCGATACTAAAACAATAAAAAGAATACATTACTAAATGAATTTTTTAAAAAGCAGTTTTTAATGCGTTCATTTAGACTGGAAGTAAATTGTCTTTACCAAAACTTATGTACGAATGGTAAATAAAATGCATTTTTACTTTAATCTTGTGAAATCACCATAATTTGTTACTACGAACTTCAAATGCTGAAATTTCAAAATGCACACTACCTTTCGTATACCGAGAAACAGTTGTTTAATTAACAGAACCAATGTTTCTCCAGAAACCAAGAATCCAATTAATATTTTTGTAGCTGAAAACCACACTTTGTTGTTTGGTGTCTGGTTCTTTCAGATGAAGAATTTTTGCAGATTTCTGAATTTCCTGCTGCTTAGAAAACAATCCCCACCGTTAACTATTGGTTTCCCTGCCCGTACACGTGTTGTTTTGGAGTGCAGATTGGCCTCCCCTGCATATGACGTTATGGGAAACAAATAAACGGGCTATTTTAAGCTTCTTTTCTAGAAGCGGCCGTTCAACATGTTATGAAATTACGATCCTATTATGAATAGGTGTACCTCCCCAGATTGCTGGGTTTCATACTCCCTCGCTCATTCAATCATGATTTCTGGGAATTTATGAATGTTTCTTGATTGAATGGTTGTTGAGGACAGATGAAATCATGCAATCAACGGTTCAAAAGAGCGATTTTGTGTATTTGCTCCCTTGGACTCCCCCTTATTTTATTTCTCTCTTGCTCTCTCTCTCTCCCTCTCTATCTCTCTATCTCTCTCTCTCTTTCTCTCTCTTTCTTTCTCTTTTTCTCTCTCTCTTTCTCTCTCTATTGTTATCTCTAGCTCTCTATTTCTCACTTTCTCTCTTTCCCTTTTGTGGAATTTCCCTTCCCTTTCAGTGATATGCAGGATTGCGCTGTTTTCCAAAAAAACATAATGGATTGTTTTTCCGATTCCTTGAATTTTTCCAGACCTGTTTTCATAGAATAGCTTAACCGCTTAGCTGCTTAAAGGTGCAATCCGAATAATCCCAAATCCTCCTGTGAGAATAAAGCTGTCATGACGTGTGCGTCCCACAGCGCTTTAAACTTCTTTGTGTGGCGGAGCTCTGTTGACGGCTAGTAAACAAGAAAAGAGAATCTCCAGCACAGCACTGCCCATTTTCTAGCTCTTGATAGATTTCCAGGAATCTTGGCTTTACTTTCCAAGTACCCACCAACTCGGAGTATTCAATACGGGTTAATTCTGTTCTCTCATTTTCGCCAGTGGCGCAATGCGGCAACACTAATTCCCCCGCTTAGCCTTTCTTTACTCTTTGAGAACTACGGTTTGAACTTTCATTGACAAAAGGAAAGTGAATGAAAGTGAGTGAGTGAGTGAGTGTCTACGTGAGAACTGAGGAACTGATTAGCAGACCCGATTCACTGCTTCCACCACTTCCAATCGTTGCCCCATTCTGCACAAGGACAACTTCCAGACCAGGGATCATTGAACGTAGTTTTAGACTTGGTCGCCCCAATGTCTCCGAATAAGGAAAAAAGTAAAAATCAGAACTTTTGATTTTTGCAAACTACTTTGAAAACGGCATTAAAGAACATCCAGGAGAACGGAGAGACAAGGTCAATATTTTTCCAAAACCCGGAAGTCTGAAAAGATGTAAAGTGTTTTCGGACGGGCAACTCAAGTGTTACAAGTGTTTCCAGAGACAAAATTAGTTTTTCAAGTATTGGGTGGAAATTGACAAATTCAATGTTTATTGTAAAACTTCAAAGCTTAGCCAATTCACATGAAACACCGCACCGTGTGTCCTAGGTGTTCGGTCTTCCGTAAAATACACATAGACTAAGCATGGTTAGAAGTGAATTTTTAACTATGACATCACGTTAGTTAAACAAGCGTAGTTTAAATGCGCTGTGAATAAGGCGTATATAAGATTTTCCCCATTCATTTTGTCTTCTTTCGATTCGTTTTGATTTTTAAAAAACGTTTGCTTTTACAAAAAATCTTTGGATTCGTGCAAAAAATTTTTTAATCGAGGGAAATCCAAGATTCTTCACTTTCAATGTTTCATTTTTGGCCAGATTGGAAAAAAAATGAAACATAAAATCAGTAAAATATGTACCTAAAATAAATAGCTGCTGACAAGAGAAAAATACTTATGTACCCTGAAACCTAACCCTTTAACTGTTGTCTTAAATCTTTGTGGTTTCGTTTAAAGTTTAACAGCGTATATTAAAAAGCGTAATTATTGTTTTTATATTGTATGTTCAATAATATGAACTTTGCCTTGTTTTTTTCTTCAACAAGTCTAACCTAATGTTTGTGTTAGCATTAAAACATTAGTTCAACTTTCAGTAATTCCAATGCTCGCACTTGTTTTGTTCTTGTTATTTCAAACTCATCGTTCATGCGAGGCGTTTTCCGTACTTGAAGAAAACAGAATAATCAACATATCGTGGCTAGACAACATTCTAGTTTTAGCATTCTGATGTTTTTGTACATCATCAACATACCTCGTCCGTTGACTCACCCGTGACGTCTAAAAATGGCTTCCTACTCGTGATTCTTCTGTTTATTCTCTCCACCAATAATTTTCTCAAAATACTAGCGCCGCAGGGCCTGTGACGTCATGAACTCCCCGAGAACACAGCGTAATAAGTGTGTTCCTGGCTTGTTCCGCAATTTAGTGGGACTCATTTCTCGGCAGGGGCTTCTGCTGGCCTTTGTCTTTTTAATAGCTCCTCTCTGCAGCTTTTCTTGATGTTTGCCCAGCAGTTTCTCTATAGACTTGAGAGATAACACGAATTTCGTAGGCTTCCGCCCGGTCTAGGAACGGCCGTAATCAAGTTGTGGCCGAACGTCCATTGTCACTAATGTCGGAGCATTCCGAGGAACTCACGGATTTGGAGGAACGCAGGGAAAGCACAGACGTGAGTTTTATTTATAACCTTTATAGCAAAGATCTTATTTTTGCATCCTACTGCATGGAGAAAATCGTATTTTAGTTGTTGATTGCTGTCTGCAAGAACGGGCGGCTAGTATTAGCCCCGTTTTGGGTTATTTACTCAAGCTGGGGGTGGTTGTTTAGATCGAGCATGGGCTATATTCCAGAGAAAACAAACACAAACAAGAAGTATGTTGACCATTCCTATGGTTCTATTCTTTGCAACTTGGAGAGTTTATCACAAACGCGAAGAGTTTGCTGATAAGATGTTCCATTGTTCCGGAAGTCGTCAAACAACTGAAATTATTTTTTAGCAGGTTTTCTTTAAAGGTCGGTAAAAAACTATTTTCGTTTTGTGGCGAATTGTTACTTTGAATTTTTATCACAAAAGCCTCAGTTTTTTTTTCATTTTTGAAAAAAAATTCATTATTCAATTTTTTAGATGTGGCTGAATCTTTTCAACATGCTCAAGTTCATGTTTCATAAGGAAAGCTCTGTAAGGCGTTTAGTTTATAGGCAAAAATCTACCGACTGTCTTGTTAGTTTAACATTCTCACTGATTTGGCACGTGTGCGAATTCCATTAGTTTGTTCTACTTTGTGGCGACAAACAACTGCTGCAAGACCGCTTTGTTAAAAATCCCAGTTTTGCACTTTGTGAGTTTCAATAAGAGAAAATCTCTGCAGAAAACAAAAAAACTGCAAAAAATTAAAATAAAAGTGTAAAACCTTAGACAATAATAGAATCATAATGGGAAAGTGTGTCACGTAAACACAAATTATGTTTTGTGCACAGTCATGAAAAAGATATTTTTAGCAACAAACCAAAGTGAACAAACTGATAGGAACACACGTCATTCTATGTTTGAATTGCGCCAGCTGTATTCAAAAACCAGACAACGCAATATTCCCGTTTTCATTTTGGTGTTATTTTTTATTGTTTCCTAAGCTTCTTCAGTAACTTTTGAAAAGTCACTTTAATGAGGTCCCTTTGAATTGAATTTCGTAATTGGTTGGCAAGATTGCATGTTATTTGCAAGTTGTCAGCATTTCACATACGTATTTTCCAGATTATTGGATAAATCCTTTTCAGCCTCTTAAAATCCTCTTCTATGCATTATTTTTCATTTCCCTTTCCATAATATTTGAAGGAAGGTGTGAATTTTAGTTTTTTTCTTATCTTAATTCACTCTTTCTTTTGTCCTTTTTTCTCTTCAAATTCATTGTAGTCTTTCATTCCACCCTGTTTTTCGTGTTCTCTGCCATTTCACTTTTGAACTCTTCTGCTTTTGGTCTGCCAGTGGACCCATCTCTTTTTATGTGTCTTTCGTTTTTCATGCCCATAGCCCATTTCTCCGAATTTGGCTGAGTGCCTTCTTTCGGACGCCCGCGCATTTTTAAGCTGTTGGAAACGCGCCCGAAGGCGTCTATTGCCGTTCCCAAGCCGAAAAGTGCCCTCCAGAGACGCACGGCGTCCGTCCCCTTTTTTCAATGCGCCTCTATTTCCGGGTTGAGTTTGCAGCCCACCTTTGCACTTTCCAGCGTTTTGCCACACTAGAGAGCCAGGCCGAGGTCCTCATTTCGTATTACCGAAGCCATTAAATCCAAACAGAATTTCTTTTTTTTTTGCGTTTTGCCGCAACATTTGACCAAAACTACAAAACTAAGAAAAGTTGAGCAACATTTTAGGTTTTGTACTCGAAAAGCCTGATCAGCACCAATTCCCAGTGTTTTCGCAAATGTGAAAATAAATTGGGGCGCATGTTGTGGCACTTGTTTCGGTCCCAAAGCGCCAGACAAAAAGATGTTTGAGATACAAGAACACCCAGCTTTTCCGTCGAAAACAGCTTTCCAGCTGAATTTCAGCCGTTCTTTGCTTAGCAGACGATTTTTGTTGCTTCCTCTTGTTACTCTATCTAATTTTTCATTGTTCCGTTTTTTTCAAAACTCTTTTTCTCCGAAGGTGACTTTGTTGATGGCTCATTTACTGAAAGCGACCATGGTAGTTGCTCTTTCTTTATAGCCTACTTTAATATTAATAACTGCTTCCAAATACAAAACAGCAGTTTTTGCAATCGTGCAGGTTGCAACGCCTGACTCCCAGATGAACTGATTTAATATGCAACGAACCTTTCATTCTCAATAATAATAAAAAAAGTTGATTCTCACGTTTTGTGCTTTCTAGCACTAAATCCATTTATAAGAACTTGATTATTTCGAATTTACAATTTCCCACTTTTCAAAGCTTTGGTTTTTTTAATTAGCACTTTTTAGACAATAAACTTAGAATTAGCTCAATTTGTAAAATAACCAAGTTTTAAAAAAATCAAATTGGTTGGCCTTTTCTCCATGGAGTTAATAATTACAATTAACATTTACCATTACAATTACTTTTTTAATAATATTTTTTTTGAGTTCTCTACAGAAGTTTTTGATTTTTGTGAATTAAATCAAATAAATTGGTGTTTTGAAGTAGTACTGGCTTTCTAGCAACTACTTTGATATTTTATTAAAACTCTTTTTGTTTTTACTTTTACCTTCATAGAAACCAATTCACAAAAATTGTAATCCCTCAAATGAACTGATTTCCTTATTTTAATCAAATTTTACACAAACATGTTTTTAGCCTGGCTGTGTTTTATGATTGTAATTGCCCACCCACTCTAATTCATAAAAAAGTGTCTGTTATTTTTCTTCAAAGAATATAATTTTCCAACGCCCTAGGTACAACCAAGCAAGCGCCAGATTCCAAGCGTAATTTGATCTTTCCGACATCCTCATCTGCGGGATTCATGTCCGGCGTTCTCTGCCCTGGAATCGTGCATTTTGCGAATCCAACAGTCAGCCTTCATTAAATAACGGCCATAACCATGTTAGCATTAGGTCTAAAATACTACTTCCTGGACCTCGTCCAAACCAAACATGGCAGCTGAATGATTTATTGAGATCGAAGGTTGAACAACCGAAATTGTAAGGAATGTTGTAAAATCACACAGGTGTACAAAATACCGTAATTCAAACCACTACAGTAATCCGGTCAAGGCCTTATTAAGGGTTGCTTTCGAAATCAGAGCGTTCAATGTCAGACTCCATCTCCTTCATAGAGGCTTCGCAGAAGAACTTGTTCCGTTCGATGAGCTGCATACGGTCCATGGCGTCCGTCACGTGACCCACACTGAAAAATAGTTCGTTGACGGGTTTCGTGGAAGATTTATGAGCCAATTTAAGTGAGTCTTAATATGCCAAAAAACACGTGGGTGGGAAAGAGAACTTTGTCTGTCTGGGGGTATTTTAGTTTTAAAAAAAACAGACATCAAGATCTGTTTTCTCTATCTTTTATTACGGTTGTTTTTACTTTTGTTCTTTGATCGAAAATCTGATGATAACAGTTTTATTGTCATGTATTGTATAAGAACACAATCTGTGGTCACTTAAGATTGTCAGCTAATTTGGTTAGCATGACATTTCTTTCTTTCTTTATAGTTGACCATTTTTCGTTTTTAGTATATTTTCAGCATATCCCAATCAAATTTTAAAAATGCGATTATTTTAAAATTCAGTAGGACTTTTTATTAAAACCATTCGCAACTTTTCGGGTCGATACTTTTAAGAAAATTCCCAGTGCTTGTAAATTTTTTCTTGAAACATGTCAAATAGTGATAATTGTTACGAATTTATTTTTAAAATGGTCTAAAAGGAATGGGGACGATTCCCTCAAATCACGTGACTGAAAAAGTGTCCAAAAAGCAAAAGGTTGTGAATCTGGGGGACGTCCCCACCCCTTCGTCAATCAAGCTCCTAGAAGCGATCGGTATGAGATGAAGCCAGCCGAACCCCAAACAGCTGAACATTAACTCACGATTCACACAGGAGGCGCTCTACTAACGGCGTGCCCCGGATATACGCTTACGGGTGACGCTAATAGTTCCAACTGCTTCATGCAGGCTGGGGAAACGACGCCGCTTATATAACCCCGTGCCGCAGCGGCGCCGATCCCTTACGGGTGCGGGCCAAATCACAGCCGCGTCTCCGCCGCTCTTGCACACAAAGCAGAATTTAAGGGCAGCCCATTAACAAAACTAACTTCAACCTTAACCAAATTAACTTTTGCAAAAAAGGTTTTCTTTGAAAACACCTTATCTTTTCAATGACCTTGTCTTCAGCAACTTGGCAACCAAAGGCCGCTTGACCTTGTTTCTGGCAATAAAAGCCGTTTTTTGGCAACCAAAGGCCGCTTGAAGGGAGAACCCCCAACCATATCAATAAAAAACTAAATCAATACTCTTTATTCTCTCTCTATCACCCTCTCTCAATTGGACCCGTTCGTTCCCTTTTCGTCCATGACTGCACACATGTAGAACAGATAGGCTGTCGGTGCAGTTACAACCAACAAAAAGGAATTTTCTCATGTGGAATTAACAATGAGCAACATTTAACATTCAAGCCTAAATTAAACTAACCAAAAAAAGTGTTGTAAAGGTTTTAAGAAAGCGAAATTATACATTTAGATCAAGTGTTAAATGTTTCACTTATTGTCAGTTATGACTTCTTAGTAGTTTTATTGGGCTTTTTTTCTAAAACCCTTTTTTGAATTGACCGAAAATATAAATTGGGAATTGTACATTGTATCTTTCGTATGTTTTACTTGTTTGTTGTGGAAACAGAGACTACTCCCGGTGGGATCGTCGATTACCCCGATGCCAAAATTTCCCAGAACTCCTGTAGATCAAGTGTTTGATTAACAGTTTGTTCTTTGCGTGAAAATAGATTCCGTGATGACGTCCGATCAAATAGCATCAGTAAATACTGGACCACGGGGGCAAACAACACCACTGCAAACGCCGCGTGGTATAAAACTGGCCAATTGAACCAAAGCTTCCAAAAACCACTGCTTTGTTTTCCCAAGCCTTCATTATTTCTGTGATCGACGGCCTGTGAAATAAGGTGGGGGAGTTTAGAAAATGTAAACAACACGGCTTCTGAGGCCACAAATCGCCCACTCAGTCGATTTTTGTCTACGCGGAAGCTTTTCTCTCTTTGTATGCAAAAAAATAGTTTTCCGGTTCGTTTAATTCGCGAAAAAGAGAATTTTGCGGATAATGCCGAAGTGCATACCTCGAAGCATCTGTTAGCACATCTGATGACCACATGTTGTCCTATGAATTCTGTTGGCCAACTTGTGTCTAGCTCATTCTAACTTCCTTAATGAACATTCTTAATTGATTTCGGTTATATTTATCATGATACTCAGTCAAGCCTTAGAAGTCAAACTATACAGAAACACATTTGTTTTATGTCGACATGGGAAAAGCCCCGCTGACTAGACTCTGCCCTGAGTTTTTTTTAAAATTTAAATAATAAGCACAAAGAATATGCTCTATGGTCTCTAAAATCGATTTTCTCTTTGATTGCTATTTGCATTTCATTTTCTTTCGATCTTTTTTTTCTGTCTGCGCAATCCGCAAATATTACGGCTTCCGCTGAGGAAAAGACTTCAAACTGTTTAACAAACTTGGCCTTTCTAAAAGTTTTCAATTAGTGAAAAAAGACATTTGAATGATTTTAAAAGCTGAAAAAACTGCTTTAAAACTTTTGAAATTGCCAGTTTAATAATTTTCAACGATTCAAAAAATGTTTAAAAAAATTAAAACAAACACGAAAAATGGTATTTAAAATGATTGATGCTATTTTAAAAATTGTTTTCTTTTAAAAAATTATAAGTTGAATTGTACAATTTTGAATGTTTTGTGGAGATTTCACAATTTTCTAAAATAAAATCTGTTGTAGGCGCAAATTTGTCACTTCAATTAATCACAGTTCTATTTTTGAATTTCTCTTGCGAAATTCACTATTTATTTTATCTGTGTTTACCCTCTCAGCCATTGTTCTATTCGCCCATTAATTGTTTGAATCCTATGATTTTCCATTTCTTTTGTATCTTTCACCTTCTTCTAGGCTGATGAAACAAATGTGAAACATTCATAAAGATGACTCAGACAAATTCTCGTTGTAATGTTTTGATCCCTTGCTTAGTCGCCTGAAAAATCCGTTGCGGATTAGAAAATCTCCTGAGTTTTCTCACTTGTTTTTTTCTTCAAACTTTTGTTTGGATAAGCCATTTTTGACTTTTCGAGCCATAAAAAGCTTTCGAAAAGTGCAAATTTCAAGATTTGATGAAAAAGACAAATTGAAGCCTATGAGAACCCAAAACAGCTTGACGTGAAGCTCAAAAAGCATCGAATAGTATAAGAAAGCCCTTTTTGTAGGCTTGCCTTGTGCTCTTCATGTTATTTCGTTTCGATTATGTGTTATTATCGAAAATTCATGGCTTTTCGTTGTTTCATCGTTGATGTTTTGTCCCATATTGCGACAATTATTGCCATTCCCCCGTAAAATTTCGCCAGTTTCGTTTTCTATATCGTTCTTTTTCAAAAACCCACAGCTGTTCCGGGAAAGTGCAAATGCTACCCCTGTCGTCCTTCCTATCCCGCGTAAACCTTGTTGGGGCGGGACCCGCGGCGAAGCGAATCACTTCAGAGCCCATGACGGGGTCCTGCATCGATCTCTTTTTATACCTACGTCACAACCCGGGTTGAGTTTTCGTCACTCTGCTGAAAGCTGAGATGGCCTTTAGCTAACAAATACCCTGCAGACAGAAGGCTCAGAGGTCGGCGTGATTCGCGAAAACAAGCCGAATTGAGAGGATTAGCTCGTTTTGCGCCTCGCCTGCCTGATTCAAGCAGTCTATTCTTAGAAGACGTTCCGGGTTTGCCTACAATCTAACTTTGTGAATTTTCACAGTATTGTTTTGCTTTTTCAATTATCTCGGCTTGTGTCGTCACGGGATTAACTGGATAATCAGTCTAGCGGAAATGTCTTAAATCAAAACACGCCTCATGTTAGTCAGGAGCTTCTGTCGTTTGATCTCTGATTTCTGAATTTTGAAAAAGCATGTTCTCATTTTCAAACAACCATAACTCCCAGGGGCAGTTTTGTGTCTCGGGAATTAGTTTTCTCGAGATCTCTGGTTCTCGAAACGATCCATTTGAACGCATTGCTTTCATTTCCTGAAACCGAAATTGAATTCCGCCTGGCTCTGAATCTGATTCCGACTTTGCGCTGAAAGTCCACAATTTGTCCCCCGCCGCTCGACAGCTGCTCAGGTCAGGCCCGATGACGTCATAGTTGACGACGCAAATAGAGCAAGGGAAGGGGAGCTTCCGCCATCCCTCCCAGCGCACCCGATTCTTCACCGCGCTCCGCAATTTTCTGCCTCTCCTGGATTGGCAATTTGACATCGCCCGGCTCACTCTATCCCACACAGCCGTTTTCGCAGTCATTTCAACTCAATAGCAGTAGTTTCTGGTTTATGTCACTAGGTTGACGAGTAGTTGTCTATGCACCTGTTCTCTCTAGAGCAAAGTTTGCATTTTTTGACGCAATAACAACAAGAGGAAACCATTGTCTTTCAGATGGTCGCAACATGTCAGTCTCATCGCGCCTCCGTTTGCTCTACGATCCTACCAGAATTCACAGGAGAGTCTGTCACACTGGCCAACAGGTAATACTTATAAAAATGATAATGATGGTTTTTAAAAATATCCAAAAACGACTAAAAAAGTATCAAAATCACCTTTTTTGAATTTTACAATGTAGTCCTTGTGAATCCTAGTTCCCCCGATTTCGAAGCTTAGCGCTGGTCAAAAGACACCAGACGCGAAATTGCGTACAAAACTGTGTTTAATCGTATGTACGCAATACTGCGTAGGGTTACTTTTGCAAATCGTTCGAAAAATAGGATTGGCGACGACAATAGTTCTTTTAGCTGAAATTCTTTTTTTTACGATTTCTTTAAATTAAAATTGTCGTGTTAGGAAAATAAGCACCGTGCAATAATTTGTTATAATGTTGCTCAACAAAAGCGCAAACAAATTGGCAAACAATTTAATTTGGTGGACAGGTTTTGAAATTCGACTATTCCGGAATTTGTGAATCTCATTTTCACATATTTCGCCTTTTTGGGTTCTTCTGTGGCGCCAGGAGCAATTTACGCATTGGTTTTCCGTCTATCTCTCCACAAAATTGCCAGTTTCCTCAATCCCATGCATAATTTACGCCTTCCTCAAAAAACCGGAAGTGATTCTACGTGCGCGGAATGCCCTTCCAGACAATTTATGACGAATAATGTGTTTTCCAGATTCTCCTATGTTGATTCAATGGAATCCCTAATCGGACTGGGAGCTTTCGGCGTCGTTTTTAAAGGACACGACCGGGAAACACTCGAAGATGTAGGTCCCCGTACTTTTACCTACGGTACCTGATGTCATGTCTGTCGATTGTTGTCAACACCCCTCTTTCCGTGTCAAGTTTCATCGTTTCAGGTGGCTGTCAAGAAGATGTCGCGTGTGCACATTAAGGAAAACGAACTTCGGGTCATTAAGTATGAAGGCGGATGTTGTTCCAACCGACCGAATTCGTTTAGATCGCTAAGGAGCCAGTATCTGGTAGGGGTTTTGGACATCTGCATTGTGGATGACGTCTACTGTTGCCTCATAATGGAGCTTATGGACGCGGATTTAGAGTACCACATCAAGCAGAAGGCCGAGAATGGGAAGCTTAGACCGACTAACTTTAGGTAAACAAGGGGAGAAAAGGGAAAAACAAGATTTTAGGCTGATCATTGACAACATCGCAAGAGGTTACAAGGCGCTCTTTGATCAGAGGATTGTCCACAGAGATATCAAGCCGCAGAACATTTTGGTTAAGTACGACGGGGCCTCGGACCAGCTTGTTAGCGCCAAAATCACGGATTTCGGTGAATTTCCGTAAACATTGAGTTTTGGGGCTTTGAAAAACTATGATTTTCATCTTTCGATTTTCTGCTCTTCCTACTTTCAAACTCTGCAAATCTGTTGATATCGGCTAAAACAAACTGCAGCTGGCTCCGCGGGCTTCCCCATTAATAGGATTCCCGTTTTCCAACAGCTATTTGCATTGACCAACGAGCATTGACTAGGATTCGGGGGCTCAGATGGTCTTTCCATATTGGGGTTGTATTTGAAAACATATGTTTTTGAAGCATTCTATTTTTCCAGGATCTTCCCGGTAGATAATTGAGTTGAGAATGAGTCAAAACTCATTTCCATGCCCAATTTCCTACGTAGTTTATGGTACCTCATTTGAACCAGGAATTTCGTTTAGGTATCGCTCGTACGCTTGACGAAGACGGAGAATCAGATCTATGCAATGTGGCAGGGACCCTCTTCTATATGGCTCCAGAAGTAGGAGCTAACCTTCTGAAGACCTGCCAATACGACGCCAAAGTGGACATGTGGAGCATCGGATGTCTTTTGTATCAATGCGTCACTGGGGAGGTAAGCGCTACCAATCAAATCGGCGATTGTAGTGTAATTGAATTTTGTTTGCGGGGGAGCGAAGCACGAGAATTAACTATTAGCTTATTACCCTTGCTGTTAGAAGGAAAAACAAGGTGGTCAACAGGCGGTGGCAGGAGAGGAAATGACGGGTTGGAACGCAAGGCTAAAGTAATTAGAGGCACAGAAGGAAAGACAGGGGTTGGACTTCAAAGGAAAGAAAGAGAGTTCAATAGAAAAACAATTGAGAGAGGTCAGAGTCAGAGAGAATTAGGGAGGGAGAGAGAGAGTTACAGAGAGGCAGATAAGCGTTGAAATAGGGAGACTGGGAGACAAATAGGCAAAGAGAGAGAGGCAAAGAGAAAGGCAAAGAGAGAGACAGAGAGTGACAGAGACAGAAAGAGACAGAAAGAAAGAGAGAGAAAGAGAGAGAGAGAGAGAGAGAGCGCTCAAAAAACTTAGTCAATGTAAGCTAATCTCTTTGTTCCAGATCCCCTTCGACGAGTGCTGCCTCTGCAAACTGTTCTTGTACACAGCTGGTGCCAACTTCGAGGCCTATGATCCCCCTGAACTTCCGGAGCAGACCAACGAAGAAGTGTGCAAAGTAATCCACTCCCTATTGGAAATCGACTCCACCCGTCGTTGCACCCCCAACCAGTTCTACGACACCGTTACCCATTGGAACCCAGTGATCTGCTAGCCTAGGCTATCATCTAGGTCGAGTGTTTAAGTTATTAATGCGGCGTCATTTGTTTAGCAGTGATTAGTGTGTTGTTCTCATGTCTTGCGTGTGACGTCACCGCCCACTGGGGCTTCCAGCGGAGGTGCCATAAATTGACCCGCGACACACTCGATTCGAACGCGGAGGCAAAGCACTTCCGGGTGGTGACGTCACCAACATTCCCAAACCGGGTCGATTCTGTGTTACGGTAGAGTGTACAATTTGTCTTGGATTGCAATAAAAAGTACCTATTTTCCACATGGATGCAGTCGTCGTTGAGGCTATCCAGGAGATCGTCAATTGTGGCTAGTTGTTGATTGCAGTTGTCAAAGACTGCATCCATCACAGCCATTTGTTTTAGAGTGGCGTTAACGTTCTGGAAAAGAGCTCATTAATCAAATATAAATGCCCTACTTCAGAGGCAGGGGAGGCAGCAACCGCATGTTGGACAGCCAGGGCCACATCGCAAACGACATCCTGTAAAACAAGATAAACATGCCCAGTTTTCCGGTGCTGTGCGTTGTTTTCAAAATTGTTGTTCAACTTATTTATTGCGGTTTTTTATCAAAATCATGATGTTAAAGAGCATTTTTTCAGACAAAACCTCATGCAACATTAGCTATTTTTGTGTTAAAGGGACAACGCTTTGATAATATAAATTGAAATTTGTGGTTGGTGTTACAAACCTAAAAGTCGCAATTTACAAAAAATGCTTTAACGAAATAATACCTTTTAACAAATCATGTTGGTGTCTCCCATTTCTTTAATATGGTTGTGACTAATGTTTACGGACCTTATTTTGATAAGAATTTCTTTAATTGTTTTTTACAATTTCCCCCTCAAAATTGGCAAGTAAACGAACCAGCTGTGTGGTGCCAAGTGCAGATTTTCTGAATAAAAATTTTCCATACAGTTTTGTGTAAATACTTGCAAGATGATAAAAGGATAATCTAATATAATTAAAATTTTTTAAATTATTTCCGGAAGCGCGTAAAAAACTCACTTTGGCTACTCGAAGCTTGAATTGTAGGATAATACATTTTAAAACTTGTCAGGCCTTACTGTTTGCGTTTTAATTGACACCAGACGCGAACTTGCGTACAAGCATTATGAGTGTAAGCATACGTAAGTAATAGTCCGTCGTGGTTACAATTGCAAGTGGCTGGGTTAAAGGTTTTTATCGCCGACCAAAAAGTGTTTTTTCACACTGAAACCAAACGAAACAAACTATAAAAAGAATTTTAATTTTTCTTAAAAATACATCACTATATTCTTGACGATTTGGCTGGAATTGAGGAGTTAAAGAATGCTTGAACACTTAAAGTGAATTAGTTTGCGCATTTTTGTTTAAATCTGGTTGAGTGTTGTGTAACATTCTAGATTAACAAAAAGAGATTAAGTCAAAAGTTATAAAAAAACTAAAATGTTATATCAAATCCTTCCTGATTCAAAACCGTGTAAGGTGCAAAACGAGTTACTACACTGAAGGAACGAGGCTGCGTTACCTTCGCATGATTTGTATATCCGATGAATTTAGAGCTAACCTGAAAGGCGCCAAAAGGTTTAATTTTAAAATTTTGGTCAGTACCTGAACTTTTCCCGGCAACTTCTGCCTGCTCTCCAATGTCACTTGTTGTACTTGTTGCTTGCTCATCTGTGAATGTTTTTACATTTAACTTTTTTATAATTTGTAATAGTATAATTATGATAAAACATAAAATTTCTAATAGTAACAACAACTTTATTGAATATCTATGCAGCACAGCGAACTCACAACGCAGGGCATTGGGCCATGGAATAGAAAAGACCCATGAAGTGAGCCAGGGTTATCCGTAGAGGGAAATAGAATAATTAGAGGCTTGGAAATTAAAAACAGAGTGAAACATGGAGATTGCCTAATAGAAGGAGATGTCTCGACAAAACTACTAGTAGACATTTCCAACCCGACAGCGGCGAAACGTGTGAATGCGAGGGTCAGGCTCAACGGCGGCGGAGCACAGGGTGAAGTAAAGCTGGGACATTGCGAGAAAGACGGCCATCAAATATATATCTGGGAATATGACAGTAGGCGAAGTCAGACGAGCGTCTCGAGACGGACGAATGAGGGAACCGGGAAGTCTGAAAAAAATGGATAAAGTTATTTTAATTAAAAGGTGCAAAAAAAAGTATTGATTGTTTTAAAATCATTGTTTCCCAAAGTTCAATTCAAGCTGGTCCTTCTTTCTCTTAAAACTGAAGTTGGTTACAAGTTTAGTTTTTTACACATATCAATAAACCCGTAAACAAAACGTTTTAGCTTGTTTTTAAGCCATTCATCTTGAATTTGATCATATTTCTGCCGTATTCAAATCAATCACGAACATTAACTTTTTGCTGTTTAAAATGCCATAAAATAGGAAGTAAAAAATAAAGCTTATTTTTTCAAAACTTTTAAGGTAAATTTTAAGGTCTTTTCTTAATTAAATTTGTTTACGTCTTGCATTGGTATTTGCAAGTTGTTTCACAGCACGTGTTTCAATTTCCGGCGGAAATTATTTGGCGTTGCAGCTCTTGCAAACAACGTAAACATGAATGCAATTAGTTTGAACTGCAAACCAGTTTTTAAAAAGAATGGGGGGGTCAGGTTTTACAAAAACTAGAAGTTTTGGATGCAAAAAAGGCGCATGTCAAAGAAATGTCAGTTTTAAAAAACCTCAGCCCGTAGAAAACGCAATTTTTTCAAAATATTTTTTCGTCAGTACCTTTCAAAATCCTCAAAATGTTCTCCAATAAAAAAATTACAATTTTGCAAAGTCTGTGTGTGGTATTATTAGTTTGTGCATCACTCCACTCATATTAAAAGATTAAAAAGCAAAGGAAAGTGAGTATTCACCAGTGAAATTAGAAGGGTCGCACAAGGTTAGGCTGCAGTTGACCGCTCTTTCTTTCGCATGAAGGAGAAGAAACCTTTCTTTTTCTTCTTCTTTCCATCAGCAGGGATACCCTGAAACAAGGAAATTTGTTAAAAATTGAACCTAACCCTTACCTCATCTTCCGAGAAAGTGGCACACGTTCTTGCTGAGTGGTCGCCTAAACGTTAAGTGTTGTAAAGGCAAGGGGAAGTTTAAAAAGGAAATTGCGGAAAAGAAAGAAAACCATGCAATGCTTACTACTGAGGATCTCAATTGTGTCGGTTCTGCGTTGTTTCTTCATGTTGTCCTCTCCTTTGGGGGTTGAGGTAGCCAGCGGTTTGGAATCTGCACACATACATGCATTGGCAGGGGGAGGAGGAGACTTACAATCAAGCTCGAAGTCTCTGTCGCATGCGCGGGGAGAATCAAAGGTAGAATCACGACCACTGTCCACTGAAAGGAAAGAAGCCTAGTAAAGGATAGGAAAAAACATATCATTTGATTTTCTGTTTCAGTTAGTAACTGTTTTTATAAAAACAAGATAGTTTGGCGTGAAATTTAAGGTTTTTTACTGGACAATCGTGAATAAATGCCCTAAAATCAAAATCAACATATTCCAGAAAAAAATTGTGGACATTTGTATTTAGTTTTGAAGTTACTGAAAACAACTTGTTTTGACATCCCACATGAAAAGCATTATTCAATTTGCATTTTAAAGGTGTTTTGTGAAGTGAGTCAAAATTACGAAGAATCGCATGATAACAAATTCACATTTTCACTTATTTAAAGGCTTCAACTTCAAGAAAAACTCATGTTTAAGCAATGGCGCATTTATTAAACTTTTAGTGACTTCTACGCGGTTTGCTTTTCAATAAAGAAGAAGGCAAAATTTTGCCGGTTTAAAAAAATAAACAATTCAAAAAAGTGTTTGCTGTCTTTTAGAAACTTTGCTTTCAACTACAATGATGTTTAACAAATACTTTGTTGATCAAAATTGGATTTGAAACCAAACATCTTGACGATTCATTCAGTTCCACCAGTTGCTTGGTGAACACGTTTTAGGGTCACTTTTCATTTGGAAAATCTTTATGAAATCTTCGAAGAACAGCCTCTACTGAAAAAAAGCATCATCTAGCTAAGAAACTGAAAAATAAGCCCGAAATCGAAAATCTCGTGCACACAACACTTTCTGAACGACACGATCGTGCTGTCGCCCACCGTTGATGGCTATAGACACCGAGGTGTCGCCCAACTCTAAATCGTCCATCGACGCAGAGGTGCGCGAAGCGTCCGCATTGCGATGCAAGCGAATGCCTTGCATTAGCGAGGCGACATCTGAGATTTCACAGCGTTGAACACAAATTAACAAAGAAGATAATAGAAAGCTCACCAGCACCAGGGTAGTCATCCACAGGGCTAGCCGTTTCGGCCCTTGTGTCGACCAGGTGATCCCTCATTGATGAGGTAGGTGTCCTTGATTTGGGGGATTTCAGCTCAACCTGAAAGTAAGAAAGGTAAATAAAAAGGATAAGAAATATTTACTTCTTGGATGTACTTCTTGATATCTTCATCAGTTTCGACCGAAAATGGATTTGGGGCGTAGAGTTGGCGGTAAACCTAAATAATGGGTTTCATATTGAAGCTTAAAGTGTCCAGTAACAATAACCTTTCAGAAGTTTTTTCAAATTTTTAGATAAAAAGTTTTGAGTATTTAGATAAAAAGTCTTAAAATGGCTTTTGCAATATTTTGTAAGTTCCTCTAGACAGAACGAAATAGAACACAAAGCAAAGGAAAACATTTGAGAATTGGCCTGAAAATTTGATTTTCAACTTTAAAAAAGAAAACCCCAGCAATTTCTTTGTTCCATTTTATATTAAAACAAATTAACCTTTTTTTTCTTTTTGCTTCTTTAAAGAAAATTTGTTGTTCAAGCCTGCATTTTTGAAAATACTAATTGAAATGTGTTTCAAATAATATTTGCAAAATTTAGCAAAAGGTTTTAAAAAATTACAAACCTGTGCATTATGCTGATGTTGCCGATTGATGATTCCTTTGCTGGCAGTTCCAATCAGAATTGACCTGTCACTGGGTCCCAGGGTACCATCATGTTCCGGCTAAATTGAAATACAAATTTAAAATTTCGACTAAATGCCCACCTTTAGCAAGCTGAGATCTTCATACGTCACTCCTTCAAGCACTTGACTTTGAGGTCCTGCTGTTGTTACTCCAATCAGTCTGTTTTCCTGAAGAAAATCGGTCAAAATTTAGAAAGGAAGGGTTTTTTAACCTTAATCTGCTTCTGCTTATCCTTGAACTCTTTAGGATTGACGGACATTGGGCTGAATTGGTGGGCACTGGCTATTTTCACTGGGGTTCCATTCGCCGATGGAGATGTCACGTCTTGAACCCACTAAATTGGCAAAATTTAGCAAAATTGAAGCCAATTCAAAACAAATGCAACAAGAATAACATGATTCTGACTCACTTTTGTTATCCTCTTTGGGCAATCCGTGTTGGTTTCAAGAATTTCCACTTTTTGGTAGGCATTGGGACTGTTTAGCCATCTGGATTTCTCCTGTTCTCGTCGAAGAAGAGCCAATTTGTGTTGAATAATGGAGTCAACATCGGATTCATCTAACTAAAATAAAAGCTATTTAATTTATAAAACTTAAATTTAAAAATATAAAAGCATCTAGAAAACTAGGTAGAAATTGATTTTTGAAAGAAAGCGGTGCCATCTGACCCACGGCTAATATTGGCAAGCGTCCAAGGGCTGCGTAAACAGCGGGCAGATACTAGTCCCAAGATGGTAAAGTAATAATAAGTGTTTGGTGAATAAGACAAGCTTTAATTTTTGGTTTTATAAGTTTATTAATAATTATGATTTCATTTTAAAATAATAGAAGGTTATAATAAAATCAGCACAAGTGGCTAGGAGCAGATTACAAATGAGCAGCTCAGGCGGTCCTTAAAATTCAAGGCCACTTGAGGGGCATAAATTAAATCAGGAAGCCAAAGAAAGTGAATTACATGGATGTATGAATGAAGAATTGAAGTTATTTAGGGTTCTCTATTTAACTTTTACATAATAAAAACTTAGAAACAAAGTAATTAAAATTGTGTTTTTCTTCTTTTTTTATTAAACAAAAATTAAAATGGCTTACCGATCCCAGAGCAGATGTAGCTGGTGGAAGAGCAACATCGCTTGTGATGTACATTGATTGGGTCATCTGATTTCTTGGCTTCAGTTGAGGTTGACGGTAGATGTGGCCAGTTCGAAAGCCCTGAAAATGCGAATAAAACATTGGAATTTGATTGAAAAGTTCAAAATCACGGAAAAATTAATAAGAAATTTACATTTGACATATTTTTATGTTCTCCTTGCTAAAAACATTACAATAGTTTTAAATTATTTAAAATAAAAAAACTAACCTGATGATCCAAAACCCGCATCCATGCCTCCCATTCCAATTCCCCAGTCTTCAATTGCAGAGGAGCCTCCTTAGCCGGCGAGCGAATTAGGCTGCCTGCAAGCGGGGGTCTCATAAGCGATACCACGCGGCTAGTCTACGCAGCAGCGTGGCGCAGTGGAAGCGTGCTGGGCCCATAACCCAGAGGTCGGTGGATCGAAACCACTCGCTGCTAATCTTTTTTGCTTTGTATGAAAGTTACATTATCTTGTTTTTTAAGCAAAACTATGAACTTTTTAAACTGAAAACTTTTATGGCAGAACTTACCGGATTTCTTCGCCTTGTTGTACGTCTTCTTGGCGATTTCTTCATTAGTAACAACTAAGTTAGTAATACCCGCTTTGGCTGCACGAATCTGAAACGATTTATGTTACAAGCAACAAAAAATGAATTACCTGAGTTTCACAAGCAGTTACAGTATTCTGCGC
The DNA here is from genome assembly GCA_022343465.1 of Oscheius sp. G VE-2021. Taxonomy (NCBI): domain Eukaryota; kingdom Metazoa; phylum Nematoda; class Chromadorea; order Rhabditida; family Rhabditidae; genus Oscheius; species Oscheius sp. G VE-2021. The sequence continues at coordinate 485,445 of JAJQXH010000024.1, read as the reverse complement.
GTAAAACAAGGCCTCTTCTACAGTATCTCCTACAGCAATGAATCCTCGATTTCGCAGAAGGAGGACCTAAGATAGGATAAATTGAGGCATAAAAGGAACTCTTACGTGGTTTTCACCCAAACTTGAAACAATCGCTTGAATTTCCTCCTCGTCATCGAGATTACCCTGAAAATATAAATTTTCATCTATTTGGGCTGGATTGTTGAAAAAGGTTAAAAACATGATTTTGACAGCTTCATCAGTTTCAGAATACAAAAAGCTGCCAATCGGATGCAACAAATATTATTGTTGGCTGGGCCCTTAACAAATTAAAAAGACCCGGTTTTAATACAAAGTTGAAAATTGTTGATTTTATTAGCTAGGCTGCCTTGTAATCAATCAGGTCCACAAAATTGCAAATTTATATGTCAATTTTATGTCAAATTTTGAATTTTATGTTTGCCAGAAACTACCAAACTTAGTTAAGATTTGGAAAGACGAAAACCAGCTTTAGTTTAATTTTTAAAAATACATTTTCAAATAACTTTTTCTAATTATTTTTTAAATGGATTGTTCAAATTGTAGTTTGATGTTGACCCTTCTCCAAAATAAAGCGGCCACCCGATCGAAAATCCGTCATCCATTTGTTTTCCCCCTTTCCTTTTTCTGTGTTTCGCCTCTCGAGACGTAATCCTCGAGCGGTCGCCACAGAGTTGCAGCGCATGACAAATGGGACTTGCGGGAGGAGATAAATAACGACGAAACAAAATGTCGCCTCCAACAACACAAACTAACCGAATACTCGTGACAATTGACATCTCCTATCAAAATGGCCTCGTGGCAGAGTTTCAGAAGCCCGCATTGCATACTAGACACAGCGGCCACGACAGCGGTGTGCAGTTGAAGAACACACACGGCTGAGGGTCGTGCTTGGTGAATGGCAGCATGGAGGTCGAAAATATTCTAAAACTTGATTATTTTTAGTTCAGTTTTGTAAACATACCGGATTTATTCCTAGTTTTGAGCTACCCGCATCTACAATTTCACCCGATAAATTCAATTTCATAAGGCTGTTGGCTGAAATCTCATGGAATAGAAGGCCGAAAGGATTGATTAGGATCTCCTCTAACTCTCCTGGCAAGCGAACCTAAAACAGAATTGTAAACTGTTTTAAGCCAAAACTAACCGTAGCATGATTATTGAGCCCTTGAACCCAGTGGAACATGTCTACAAGTCGGAAGAGTGCTGCTAGCTTGTTTCGCAGAGTCTTTTCTTGTTTTGGGGTTCCTTCTTGGGGTTTGAAATCAGCGATCGGCATAGCAGGAAGGCCTGAAAAAACACAATAAACAGCATTCAAATGTTGTATATTTTTCGTCTTCTATTTTTTTTCCACTTTCTCTATTTTATGCGTTTTGGGTTCAATTTAAGGATAACGTCAACCATTTTTAAACATTTGTGAGTCTTACAGAATTTGAAAGTTGTTCATTTGATAAAACTTTTACAGGAACAAAAAATAATCTTTTTGGTAAAATAACGAATCTCTTTTTGTACGTTATAAATTAAGATATCAACAATTTGCTTAATAAATTTGTTATGTAAAAATCTAAAATCTCTTTTCCTTTTTATTTGTTTTCCACATTTAAAATAATTTTTTATTTGTTAAACCATTCTTGAAATTGTGAAAAATTACCGATAAAAGGTGGTAAAGAAAAAAAAGTTTTTTAAATTAAAAAAAATAAAACGATGTGAAATGATTTTAACAAAAACACTGAAATGGTACAAAAATGTACTTTAAATGTTTGTGTAAAACTAAAGTAAACTACAAAGTACAACAAAGTTTCCCCTAGATACACAAATTCGTCTGGCAATGTTTTTACGTTTAAGCCGTGATTTCTACAGTTTCTACAGTTTTTGCAACTTTACCCTAATTTTACAGTGTCGCCACAATTTCATTCTTTGCTGTTTCCCCTCCTTCTCCAGGATTAGTAACCATAAAAACAGGGCTAATCCCACACTCGAAACCAAATATTATTCCACGAGTCCTCATTGAAGGACGCGGGGCTCTCAACCCGCTGACAGCACAATAATTAGACAGCTGTGGGTAGCGAACGACACTAATCGCCTGACAAATGTTTTCGGGCAGACGCGAAAATGAATAATTCAGCCTGTTTTGTAACCATAATTACCCAAAATTTCATATCCCAGACATACCCAAGTTGTGGATGTTGTTGATGGAAACGGCTCGGTTGGGCACAGTCAATTCGGCGATCCGTTGCTGCATTTTCAGTTGTTCAGGTTCACTTCGGACTACCTCTGACTCGGTTTTGATTACCTAAAATTCAAAAATCTAATAGAGTGGGCAGTTTATTTTACATTTTCAAGTTCCTTCAGAAAGCTCTTCGATTCCAGGACCTGTTGAACCCGCTTTCTTCTTTCCATCTCGGTTAGATCCTCCTAAAAAATTAGTAATGCCACCGCGGAATGGAACGGTAAACAAAAATAATTCGTTGTTAAAAAAAACTGCGTTTGTGTCTGATATTCTGTAAGTTTTTTGATAAGTTTTTTAAAGAAGTTTTTGTAATATTCTTAGCATCGTAGTGAATTTTTCGTTTGAAATGATCGAATGGGTATATAATTCAAAGTAAACCAACACAAAATGGGCACACACCGAAATCTAAAGAAAATTAGAAAATTAAATTATAAAAAGCTAAGAATATTACAAAAATTTGACATATTAATTATATTATAACTTACTAAAAATGTTTTTTCTGGTATGGCTACAAAATATATTTTGAAATTTAAAGGTTTCAAAGAAATTATAGTTTTTAATTTGCTAAATATTTTTTTCTGGTATGGATCTAAAATATAATTTGATATTATGTGCTCAACAAAGAAAGACTCACCTTTTTCATTACTTTAATATTTGTATGGTTAATGCAAAAACATTTTTTACAAATAAATTTTTTTTCTTGATACTAATTTAGTTGAAAACTTTTAAAAAATCGAACAAAAAGATGATATGTTCGGTAGTAAATTTGCATGAAAATTATCATTCTGAATAAATAAGCTCCTTCTGAATCACAATGTTACTGTGAAACTGACAACTCTCTTTTTCGTTTTTTGCTTTCGCCTTGGTTTCTATTTTTTGTTTTTTAAATGTTGCTTAAAAAAACTGCTTTTCCAAACTTTCAGCAACTGTTTGCAACAAATTACCCTGCAACCTCAAACAACTGCCGAATTGCCTGATGTGTGCCCGGACGGGCTGCCTGCCATTTTTCAGCCTCGGCTGTGATTTATCGCCGAATTCAATGCCGGTGAGATGTAATCGCATCTACCGATGCACAAACATTGTTGAATTAGCGAGGATCTTATTTCTCCTACTTGCACTTGCTTCGCCCGTTCCCATAATCTCTGCAATTTGCCGGGTTGCAAGGGCAAAAAAGTGCTAATCGGCATGCGATTATCGTCACGGAATGTGGGCGTTCGGGAATTAGTTTTTTGATGAAATTTCTTTCTCTTTGGGGTTGAAACTCTTTTTGTTTACCTTGATGACCGCTGGACGCTGGAGATCCTTGATGTACTCGGGGCTCTCCGGGTCGAAGAGCATGGGTCGCTCTCGGTCCCCGCGACCACTCATCGCCTGGAACGTCTCTAATTGAATGCTCAACAAAGAAAGACGAAAACACAAAATACGAGAGCAGACGTCCTTGATGGATGAGGTTTGGGCAAAAGGTTGCGTTGGGGAGGAATTTGATTGAGCGGAGGTAGTGTGTTCGAGGGCGGGGCGTGTTCTTCGCCAGTTGAGGAAGTTTCCCCAAAGGCAGAAGAAACGAAACCAATTTTTCGGAAATACTTTCGTGTTTTGGGAACTTCAAACATTGAGAAACAATTTAGGCGAGGTCTACACCCTCGCAGAGCGGAGGGATTCGTATCGTTGAAATCGATACCAAACAAAGGATGAGTAAAACCCAACCGCACTTGAAAACACCGAAACAAAGGTAGAAACATGTTTTGCTCAGAAAATGCAAAAATTAACGTGTTTCTCTTAAAAAACAAAACGTATAAATTCAGCGTTTTTATTGAAAACGGACTAATGAATAAGTAAAATCCCAACTCAATAAAACCCATTAATAGACGTGAACATCCAAAACAGCGCTTTTATAAAAATACAGTTTTTTTTAATTACTAACTTTTTAAGCATGAAACATGAACATTCAAAAGTTCGTTTAGAAAAGTTAGTTTAGAAAAATATTTTAGAAAATATATAAGTTTCAAGACACGGGCAGGTAATGAAAGTGTAAAAAAAAGAAGAAAATCAAAAAAAGTTAATCAAAAAAAATCTTACATTTTTTAAGTTTTTCCTCTAAAATAGTCTAAATAAGATTTTTTCGAATACAAACGTCAAAAAAGACAATTAAAGCTAAACATATGAGAATAAACATCAAATATAGCATGTAATCAGCAAAAATGCCTGCTGGGATGCAAAAAAGTTCGTCTCCTTAGAAACGATTGCCAATCTCATCGAGAGATATTTTCATCCACCTATGTCATCTAATCCCAAAACCAATGCGACCACGAAAAACATCATTGCTAATATAGTCTCGGAAATATTCCCCCAAAAATGGTGAAAATAGGAAGAGATTATGTTTTTCGCCTTGTAGGGCACGTTTTTTGCGAAGAAGCGGAGAACGAAGCGGCGTGTACAAGCGAATGTGCTCATAGGCAAGGGCAAATAGACATTTATTGACAGTTCCCATAGGAAGCTGATCGATTGCGATCGGCTCAGACGATCGTCGCATTCTACCGAATTACCACCACCTGCCGACGGACAACAAAAGAAGCCGACTTGGAATAAATTCTTAGGATAAAATGGAAAAATGGGATTAAAAAAAACGGAAGTTGTCAAAAAGTGTAAATACAAACAAAAGTGAAAATTGTATTGTTGTGTTCCGAATTGTCTAGGAAGGCCGGGCGTAAAAGGCTTATCTCGCATTGTCCCAAGTGTCGAAAGCGATAAGACGCCATCCGGCCGAGTGTTCGACCCTTCCCGGGACGATCGCTCGTAAAATCGACGAAAATGCTCAATTATTCATATGCAAACAAGGGCAAACAGACTCATCGGCAAGTCTTTGATGAAGTTGGGTGACTGTGGGAACAGTCACACAAGCTGAAAATCGCGTGAAAAATATTTAGCAAGGAAAGTAAGCTTCACAGTTTTTGTGAAAATTGTAATTTGGGGGTTGTATAGTTAACGAATGTAAGATGTCACGCAAGCCCTCATGAAAAATCACGAAATGCTGTTTTTTTTTCAAATTTCTTTATCAATAATGAAGCTTTTTTCCTAAAACGTTTAAATATCCTTGTTTCGAAAATTTTAAGCACATTTTCAATCTTGTAAAACGTAGTTTTTTTTTCAAAATTGAAACATGGGTTCACCTTTAAATTAAAAAGTTTAACGCAATAAGTAAAGTACTCTTTCACAGTTTGGCTGAAAAACCATGAATTCAATAAAAATCGGTTTGTCTTTAACTTAAGAAAATTCTGAAAGTAACTGGAAACTGATAAATTTAATAGTTAAAATTAGAAAATCAAGATAACGGAATGATAAATCTTTAAGCAAACAATTTCAAATGCCGAAGTCATTCTGCCAGGAAGAACTTTTGATCTTAGAAATCAAGCGTTATTTAAATAAACAAAACTTAGGATTTCTGCCAAACACTCGTTTGGTTGCTTTGATTACGTAAGTGATCTCAGAAATCAGGTGTTGCCTGAAACTGCAGAAGATGTGGCGCGTTGTTATCGGAAGACAGCAAGTGCTCGAGTGCCTACTGCAGGCGTCCCCTTCAATAATGAAACGAAGTTAGGGGCGAACACAAAACGACCAGAAAACGAGACCGCCGACAACCAAAGCGGTCATAATTGAATAATCCGAACGAGAGCAATCTCATCATTCGGAGCATATGACCTGTTCGCTTTTTAATCAATCCATTTGCGCATTTTCAGCCAAAGAACGTAATTGAAATGAGAACGGGAAGTGGCTGATCACTCGGTTTAAAGCAATCTTCCAGTGGCGACAGGTGGCTGTGGTCAAGTGATGCAAAATGGTGGTCCGCGAGACGCCGGAAGGACAAATCCCACTGCCTAAAAAGTCCCGCGAAGGGCGGAGGTGTTTGCTTAATCTTAATGAGAACCTCAGTATCGAATTCGTCAGGTGCGTGACGGAAGAAAAAAAAAGAGATCATTTGCTTTTTTCAACTGGGGCTGGAAGATAAGGGCATTTTGTTCCAGAAGAGTGTTGATTACAACTACCTACTGTCAATCACAAATGGCCTCTTGTTGTGTTTCAAAACATACCGAAACAACAGAAATGGGAAACTTAAGAGGGAAAAACTCATTACTATATTTTTTCATATACATTATTAATAGAAAAACACTCCTTAATAGCGGGGATTCCATTTCATTGTTTTCTCTCTCTCTCTCTCTCTCTCTCTCTCTCTCTCTCTCTCTCTCTCTCTCTCTGTCTTTCTATTTATATTAGGCTTGTCATGTTTTTATGTTGTTGTTTTCTTATTCCATCTTTTTGATTTACTGCCTATCCAACTAACTACAAGAGCCGGACGAAAACAACGACGTTTGCGCTTATTCTGGAGCCTAAAAATGATAGCGCGTTTTTCTTTCAGGTTTTTTAAAGAGACATATTAGAAATAACCTTTAATATGAAGGATGGGGAAATAATTGACGAAGAAAATGATTGATTTTTCAAGAATTTCAAATTAATAAAAAAATTTCTAACAACAGGCCAGAGACAATTTCAAATTCAAATCAAGAAATTTTAATTAGAAAAATTCAAATAGATACGATAAAAAATAGGTTGCAAATTATGTAGTAATTTGGTTTAAAGAATGTAAACGATTATAAAGAAAAGCAATTTCTATAGCTATTTTAGTAGCTTTTGTAAAATTCATTGGACTAAAAAAAGAAAACGAAGGGCTCTTCCTGATTCACGGCGCCGGTAATTCCGCGTCGCCTCCATTTTTGGGAGGAAAATTGAATTTCATCTCGCTGATGCGGCTTGCCCAAGGGCTTCTCCTAATTCGGGGCGCTACACGATCGCTGTGATTAGCGCATTGCAAACATCTGTCCTTCTGAGATCATATTTCACTGCGTTTCCCATCTTGAGCCGCCCACAATTTGGGAGTATAATCCAATCCGATCTTCGATCCCAAGTGACAATCGTCAGCTGAGGGGAGGGTCTCAAATTAGATTCTGCTACTACTGGATGTAGAAAAAAAAGGAAAGAAAGAAAAGCAAGTTTTGGTTTTGAAAACAGAAACCAAACGAGTTAAAAACGGGAGACGTTTGTTTTGCTTGGTCTTGAATGTGACACTGTGTGTTGATTGGGCGGGAGGAAGAAACAACTTAGAAAGAGAAGAACAGATTCCAATTTGGGCGCTAAACTCGTTTTGAAACCTCACGTGCAGTCGAGTTTTCATCTGGGATGCGAGGGGCGAAGTGCTGTGTTTGGTGCCTTTCGCCGCAGACGCGACTAATGCCGTCGGGAACGCAGAAAAAGCCTGCCATTGCTGAATGAGATGAGCAAAGGGCAATCCTGGTTCCCCTCCTCCAGCTATGCAAATGGCGCCATGCCCCCTAATGTGTTCTTAAGAGAACAGAGAGGGCGGAGAGAGCGAACGCCGGGCGCCATATGCAGCCGGGCGCTAATGATGCGCAAGGTAATAAGGACGTGGGGGAGGGCGTTGCGCAATCGAACAAGCACGGAACTTGCAACCTTCAATTAGAAGGCGAGTTTCGGGCTCCCTTTATATAGATTACATCGAGCATGAAATTGGAAGGACCACCGACTTCATTGCCGAAATGGGCTACCGACAGAACGGTCAAAGACTAAAAGAACAGAAGAATCGGACAAACTTTGATAGGAAAACAAAAGTTTTTTCACTTGAAAAATTTGTTTGAAAATTCCTGAAATGATAAGTTTCGCAAAGAAAGCACACTAATGTATCTTTCAACTGTGAAAAGTATTACATTTGACCCAATGACTGGGAAATAACAAAAAAGTTGGGGAATAACAAAAAAAACGAATGAAATTTGAAAGTTCAGGGTAAATGAACAATTTTCCTTCGGGTACATCACATTAGATCAAAAAAGCAGCTCATGGTTGCTTGCTAGAATGCAAGCAAATTGGCTTCTCAGCTGTGTTTTTCACGTTTCGTGGATGTACCAAAGATGGCGATTTGTCATTTGAACACCACAAACATGAAAAAAATGGAAGACGTTTGGAATTGGAAAGAAAAATGTGGAAAGGCAGAAATATCGAGAAAAATGCTCTTCAAATTGGGGAAATCGAGAGAAAGAGGGCGAGAGAGAGAGTGGAGAGAAAAGTTGGGAAAGGACAGACGAACAACAGTGTTGGTCACAATTCAATTGAGTGAAATATATAGAAAAACTGAGATAGGCGAGCGAGAGAGAGAGAGAGAGAGAGAGAGAGAGAGAGAGAGAGAAATGGTCCTCGATCCGCTAAAGTGACCTCTAACCAGTCCTGTTCAAAAAAGATGGTGAAAGTTCGCATACGTTTAAATCGGGAGATTCCCACCCGCCGAGTTGCGTCAGTGTCAATGGCCATGTGAGGAAGGTCACCAATTGTTGCAACGGGTCGTCTTTAATGGGGCATTCAACTAATGAAGTAAGGGACTAAAGTTTAACAAAAAAGATGAGTTACATCAAATTGTGAATTTACTTTCAAAGAAACAAAAAAATTTATATTACCTTCTGGTTGCTGGGGTCAATACGGTAGGTTTATTTGAATTCCATGCGATCGTTTGGTCTCTCAGGGCTTGATGACGTGCCTTTTTTCGAAGATTACTTGCCCTCCCCGACATGGGAACCGCGTCGGCACCTTTGTATTCGTAAGTTCCCGCACTACTAACAAAGAACTTCCGCGGCCTGGCTCACCCGCCGAGGAAATTATTCAAATTTTGAAGGCACCGCCGTTCCTTTTCCGACAGAAAGAGAGCAAGGGAAAGAAAAAGGAACGAACGACTTCCGGTGGATAGTTGAATCAGATGGCCCTCGATGAGCATTATTGGCACAGGCGTTTGAAGAGCATAAAAGGGGCGCGTACGTGTTTCAAACAAACAAAATCGGAGCTCGCCATGTTTGCAGAGCCACTTGCCGTAGAGATAGAAAACACTGCGGGATGCCAAATAGGTGCATAGCGGGGACAGGTTGAGATGCGGCAAGCCGCGCAAAGCCGACTGGAACTATTGAAATATAGCCGTTTCGTTTTCGCTCTGCTCATCAAGTTATGACAAAGCAAATAGGAAAGTTGGGAACGTTCATTTTCGTCTATCTCTCGTTGTCTATCACTCTCTATTGCATTGCCGGATTCGAGAACTTCAAAAAGTTGTTTTACATAACGTTTTAGTAAAAAGGGAGCTCAAAATCGGATCTTAACATTTGTTGTTTTAAGTAGTGATCTTCCATTAAACTATTTCTTTTGGGATCAAAGGTAAATTTGACCATAAGCGTTGCGTTTTTTTCAGTATAAACTGATAACTGATTATTAAAGTGGTATACCCTGGTCTTTAATATCTTTTTAAAAATTTTGTTTATACAAAAAATCGGTCCTAATGAGGTGACGTCATGATGCTTCTGTTACAATTTTTGTGTTTTTGAAGTCAATTTTTGCTTAAAAATCGATCTGTCATTTAGACAATTAAAGAAAAGCATTTTAAGAAAACATCACATTAAAAATTTTAAAAAAACTATGAAGTTGCAACAAAGTCTGCAAAGGGACATCGGTCATCTGAAGTGCTGTTTACCGACGCATAAGCACACAACAACAAAACTAAGTGGCCGCAAACGTTATCTCAACCGAGATCAAGAGTAGCTTTTTTCTAGTTAAAGTGTCAAAAAACGTTTAAATAAAATAAGATTGATCTTAATGTCAGCTTTTTCTTGTAGAAAAGCGATTTTGGGAAAAGTTCAAGTAAAATTTGTGATGCAAAAGAAACAATTTCCCCAAAAACCGAGAGGTGTTCCTTTTAGTGCAAAAGAAGCTTTCGTGAGAGAAATTAGAAAGTCTGTGGGCGCAATCGCGCACCCGTTTTGAATAATGCACGCAAGGTTGCCAAGATTGCCGGGAAGCACTTTGGTAATCATGACCGCCGCTTTCCCAAATTGTCTATCCGTCCGCCATTCTCTATTGACGTTTCGACTAGACTGAATTCACAGTAATCCGGGACAAAAATATTCTTGGGTAAACAGTAAAGGATGCGCTGTTTGAAGAGAGGGCAGCGGAAAGGGGATCACGGTAATCGGTGTGGCAGGCGCTGACACCTCCGATTGCCGCGTTCGGTGTCAGACTGTAGGGCTACCCTGTAATTAGCCACAGAAAAGGCAGCCGCCGAAGTGGCACGTGTGAAAGTCTTTGAACGGCGCAGAGAAGTTCACAAGAGAATCAGAGTAGAATAGGATTAGATAACTATGGGTAAACAAGTATTGATCTTTGGGAACGCATCATTCATTAACTACAAAACCTTGCTCAATTTCTAAATTTATATATTTCGTGAATGTATCTCCCTCCGTATGATTGTAACCTCCTACCATATCTTAGCTTCCATTGAAACTTTTGGGTTTATCTTTCAATATATTGGTACCCTAGGCAAGTAGATCATAGGTCAAACATTGCCTTTGGGTCTCTAAGCGATAACGTACAAAAATTGCAAAAAATTAAGTATAGAGAATTAAACCCAAATTGATATCGATCGTAGCTTATTATTTTGTTACCTCAGATCAATAATTATTGATTGAATGAAAAAAGTTCGCTATAAGATATCTTTTTTACATTAGCACAATCGTTTTGGGTTCATCGATTTAAGCAACTTTGATGACTTTTCACTTTTGCAAGGTTTTTGAACATTTCCAGTTTTTTAAACTGCATTGCTGACCTTTCCGTTTTTCCAAAAAGCGGAGTTGGACGCACAACTCGGACAATGAAGTTTCCTAGGCGCATACCACGTGTAAATTGGGTTCAAACTACAAAGTCGATCTTTTGTTGACCGAGATAATGAAATTCACAAATTAAAGAAATTTGAAAGGAGACTATCCATCAAAATTTGAAGGCAATCATGCAACAATTTGAAAAATTGTTTTATCGATAATCAATATTCAAGTTTAAAATTAAAACTAATATTGCAAATTGAAAACCGAAAAGTTCACGCGTTGTCATGCACTTGTTGTGACCGTTTCTATTTAATTTGACATTTTACATTTTGGAATGTATAATATAAAAAGTGAGTTACAAAATACTTAATTATGATGTTCTAAAGTTTCGAAACTGAAAAAAATTATGTGCTTGTTTCCGTGATCAACAAGAGAGAATTCAGATTAATTTAAATTTCAAAATAAGACAATGATATAGAAAGCAATGAGACAATAAGAGATTCAAGAAAATATTAAATTTCAATTGCCATCAATTGAAATTGCGCAAACGTAAGACACTGTGCTGCCGGATAATGTGGGCACTCCGGCTGATTATCTGTTTGCCTTACGCAGGACTTCGTGATCGGAAAACAGCGCTGATTAACCGGATTCAAGTGCTTCTCCGAACACTGATATATCTCCTGATACATCTCGGGGAAAAACATGTTCACAACACAGGGGCAAGGGAAGCGCCGAAGCAGAGAATCACACCGGGCGGTCGGCTGAGTAAGGTGCGATCGAGAGGGATATTGCGAATCGGGACCGTGTCGCGGTGTCATATGTTGCAAATTAACCAAGCGCGCAACGGTTTATGTCCATCGAAAGTATAATCTGCACACGTATACGCAATACGATACGCATCGCCGGGTGCCAACAACATCATTCATCCCGAGCGAGTAATGTGGAGTTGGGCGTTTGAAACGTTTAAAAAAATGGATGAGTAAGCTGTTGACATCATTCAAACAAGGAATGAGACTAATCCAGATATAGGAAGAAACAACGAGAGAGAAAAGAGAAAATAAGGAGAGAGTGAGAGAAAGAAAGAGAGAAAGAAAAAGAGAAAAAGAAAGAGAAAGAGAAAGAGAGAAAGAGAGAGAGAGAGAGAGAGTGAGAGAGGAGGGGGGGGGGTTAGAGAGACAGTGAGTTAGACAGCGAAAGAGAGAGAGAGAGGAAGATAGAGAAAAGGAGAATGATTATATGGGAACAATTGAGCTCTCGACAATGAATGGGTTCATTTTTCTGATGAGAACGTCGCGAATGACAGAGATTGTCTTCAATTTGAAGAAATTGGTTGGGTGGGATGCGCAGCCCTAAATCGACTATCTTTGGGGACCGCAGACGATAAGGGGTGGTTGGCCGCGCACCTCCATATACAGCAATTTATCATTGGACCACCACGCTAGGTCTATGTTTAAAGAAACGTCCCATTGGAATTTACAAAAAAACAAGATTCCGGAAATGCAGCCTTTGTTTCGGCATGTTTATTGCTAAACAGAAGCGTTTCTCTTATAAAAGAAAAACCACTACTGAAACAAACACTTGCTGGCGAACCAATTCAAAAAAGCCGAAAATGTAAACTAAAAGTAATTTCAAACAGGGCGTGAGGTCAACAAATTTTAGGTGCACGCCATGGTCACCATCTTTACTATGTGCTAGTGCTTTGATTTTTCAAGTAAAGTTGACCATCATGAACTTCCGGTATAAAAACGTCTCGTTTCCGAATCTTGGCTGGTCCTGATTAGCGCTACAGCAGATTATGTGCTAAGCGGGAGGGGAAGTCCGTTGGGGGAGCAGCTGCGTCTATTACCAGCCCATTCCAGATAAACGAATTAGGAGCCCACTCGAGGACAAGTCCGATCAGCGATAAAGTACTCGCGACCGGCGGTTACTAGAAATTGTTAGATAGGAAGGGAATTTGCTGATTATTGGCTTTAATGTTCCGAAAAAGAGGGATACAAGTCAAACTTCGTGACGAATTGCATGTAAATTGTTACAGATGAATAAAACAGCAACCTGAGACAATATTTCACCTAAATTTAATAGAGGAAAAAGGGTATTCGAAATTTGAAACGCATTGCGGTTTTGAATCGCAACAAGTGAGCAAGTTTCCTCTGATAAGATAGTCGTAAAAGAGCAATAACATTGCAAGAAAAAGCTGTTTTTCACTTTCGTACCTTCATTTTGTGCAGAATACTCAAAGAGAAGAAAGTAAATAGTAATAAGTACATAAATTAGAGAAATCGGTTAACTAATCTTAACAAAAGTGTCTTTAATTTTGAAAAGTAAAATAATGTTAAATAGTTTTTTATTTTGCCTAGTAGGGCGAAAAGGGCATGCAAATTTTGTATTTGTAAGTTTTTTTATATAACTTATAATAACCCATCCCAGTCTAAATTGCATCAAGTGAGATGAAACTATTCTTCGTTTTCTTTTTTTTAGTGATCAGGTTTGTATTTAAGGTTTTCCAAATCTTTGCTATTAAAAACGAAGTTTTAGTGACGCGAAGGTCCAAAAATACAGTTTCAATTTAAGATTTTATTAAACAAACAATTGTGACTTAGCGTATGTAGTTACAAATAACTAGATTAACGCCAAACTGTGTGTACTGTGGGTAAATCCGATTTCGCAGCCAATAAATAGCCGTTTCAGTTTTATAGAAAAAACTTTCATTTTTTTTGTTATTTGTTTTCTTTTTTGGTGTGCTAAAAGTGATTTTAATGACATAATCAGTTCTATGAAAAAAATAAGAAAATGTAATAACTCGTTTCAATTTTTCCATTGGTCGAATAGTTAAAGCAGAATATCACATTGTTAGTTTACTTAGTTAAAATAATGTGAATATCTATGAGTACACATGTTCTGACCAAGGATAGCACTCGGTCACGCAGCGAGTTGTCGGGATTAAAGAGCCAGAGGGCGCAGCATCGGCCGTCTATATGGAAATGCAGATTATGAGTGACCGTTGTCCGCAGTGACAAATGTTGCTACTCCAGGGACCCTAAGTGCAGCCGCGCGCTCTTGCGTTTAGATGCACCCGATACACATCTGCACCTGCTTCTATGATTAAGAAACATGAGGAAAAGAGAGAAAAAAATACTTGAAAAGAGTAAACATTTAATAATCAATCTTCACAATTCGGGATACTAAAGCATCGATGCGACACATGGCTAACCGGTATTTTCTTTGTTTTTTTCTAATTCGAGTGAGTAATTTGAACAACTCAATGGCGACTGAGGTCAATGGTATGAGAAGGGAGATGAGATGGTTCTATTCTTCAGGAATGACATCCGTCTCACGAGCCTGGTCACGACGCATCTGAAATCTCGGATAAGCAAAAGAACGATATGGAAATTTACCTTGCTAGCAGCCAAAGATCGCTCCAATTCTTCACGGAACTGGAGGGTGTGGATGTCTTCGGTGGTGATTTTCCTAGGAGGGGGAGGCGGAGGCACCTTCTTCTCAATTCTGAAAAGTTGTTGTTTAATAACCATGCTTGTATCATACTGGTCAAAATTTATAAATAACGCCTTTTTTTCGTTTGTTTGTAAATTTAAAGGTAAAAAGTTACACCGATTGTTTGTGGTGAACTGTTTTTTTTGTAGTTTAGTTGTGTAAAATTCTTTTCAAAAACTTTGCTTTAAAAGGACACAAAAGAAAAGCATTATTTCTGCTTTTTGACTTACTTTTACGTTAAAACCAAGTTTTTGAAAGATACCATGATTTTATGCTAGGTAAAAATTTAGTTGTTTCTATTTTTGGCTTAATTTAAAGAAACACATTTGTTTGTTAGCACAGAAAAGAAGAAAATAGTCAATGACTTCAACTTTCTTAAAAACCTCAGCTTTTTGTTATCATTGAAAACGTATGTTGGTACGTTTGTTTCTCCAGTTTTTAAAAAAATAGTTCAAATTTTTCATTATTTTTAACAATTTTTTATTTTAGCCCCTTACCTCAACCACTCGCTGTCGGCATTCTGCTCAAAAGAAGTCCTTCCCTCGTCGTCCTTACGTTTTTTCGAATTGCTAAAGAAAAACATTTGCAAAAGTTTTGACCACTGAGCGGATCGAACGCCCAACCTTTCGATCTGGAGTCGAACGCGCTACCATTGCGCCAAGCGGTCACAAGGGTAGAGCCCCGCCGCCGTTGTTATCTACTGGGCGGCCGCGCTGCGACAAACAACTCACCGACGGAAGAAACCAAAGATCCCCGAGCTTTTCTTCTCGCGTTTGTCGTCTACAGGGCCGCAGACTTCGTAATCACTGGCGTAGGAAGAGTTGAGAGGAGAGCTCGTGGACTGAGGAACAAAGTCGAAGGAAATGTCGTGATGAGAGCTAACAGAAGAGCTCGTAGACTGCTTGCTCTCCAAAGTAGAGTTCTTGCTAAAAATGAAAAAAATTAATTTAAAAACGCTTTAAAAACCCCATTTTTCCCTTTAATGGTAGGTGGCGATTACCTAATTTCGATGAACCAATTTGCGTGTTATCGCGCGTCAATCTATTTCGCTTCGAATCCATCTCCCGTACGTTTTAGGCGCATCGCAATTGCTCAATTTGACACCTCCCGGAACCTGTTTTGATATGCGTAAAGATTAGAATGAACTTTAATTTAACAACTCAATTGTAGTTTCTAACTTGAAAAAAAGTGACAAACTAATTCTGAATGGTCTAATTAACCATGTTTTTTCATTTAACAATTAAATGTCCCTCGTAATTTCATATTTTCGAATTGTCCACTACAAAATCACAAAGCAATTCACTACTAACTACAACTAAGAAAAAAGTTTTAAAGCACTTTTTGACAGAAGAAAACTATAAACTGCAAATGCTTGATGTTAAAAAAACACTCAGCTTGACGGCCGACGTGAAATTTAGGTAAACTAACGCAAAAAAAACTTTTACGAAAAAAAAACATTTTTTATAAGAGGATTGTATGTTGGATGTTTCACATTTTATGATACATAGAAAATTACCATACCTAGTCTCAGGAGTGTCCAAAGAAGGAGGAATGATAGTTCTGCTGGGGTGATACGTCCTGTTGTACTTGTTGGAAGTCTTGACACTGACAGGTGTGAACACGGACGAAAACCGAATGTGACACCTAAAAACCTTTAAAATGATTAAACCATTGAATTCTACCTAAAGCTCTCCACAATCACCAAAGGCTGGGCACAGATGAACTCGTAGATTCCACAATTCTCGATTTCAAATCCAAGGCAGTTTTCACCAGCGGCAATCCTGAATATGAATTTCATTATGCATTTTAAAATGAACTTGCCAGACAAAATCGCAGTACTGAAAGTTCATGACTTGGGTTTCGGTGGTGGAGAGGACAAGGGAGTTTCCGAAATTGAGGGTGTAGCTTCCTTCGGACAACTGCTTCGATTTAGTCAGAGGGGACGGGAGGAGGAGGACAGGGTAGGTGTCACTCAAAACGAATTCTTCCTCGGAAGTGGGGGAATCCAGCAGAGGGGCGCTAGTCAAAGTGACGTACTAAAATCCAAGTAAGTATAAATGAAAAAAAAGAAAATCTCACCTTCTTAGGGAAGGCGATTCGACTCAAAGCTTCCAGAAGAGCGTCGTGGTTCTGTGATGCAATTTCCAGGGTGGAGTTGTCCTTCAGTTGGATTCTGATAGTCTGTTTCTGGCCTGAAACATCAAAGTTCTCAAATTCTAAGGGTCAGAAACCTGTGTGAGATCCTCTCATTGAAATGCAATCCGTGAGCAGAATAGTCCTAGTCGGGGCTCCGTCCTTCACCTTTTCTTCGTTGACAAAAAGCTCCAGGCGGGCTCTTCCATACGTGGATTCCTCGAAAACCAACCCAACAAGCTTTTTCCATTTCTGAAAGTATTTTTTTGATTGAAGAGGATCGATTTCAAACCTTTCCGAGCAGTTTGTCATGAAAGACCTCCAGGTAGGTGGCGTAGACCGGGTGGTCCCCGCCCTCGGATGAACCGTCGTTCATCTGAAAAACTTGATTAGAAAACATTTGGGAAATACAGCTTTTTATAAAAAAAAAAGGACAACAAAATGAAAGATTATGAGGAAAAGAATTCCAGGGCGAACCTTCCAGAACGAAATGCAATTTTTTTGCCAAAACTTTTGGTGTTTGAAATTCATGTTTAACCGCAATCGAGGAAAACGACATTCAAATGCCACTTGAAAACGGAAACAACAAGCTTGAAATCCTGAAATAGCAACCTCCCACGAATCAAATTCGGAAACATGAACCGGTTGCAAGGGAATTGGGGTCCGCCAATTTCTGATGCACTAGGTACACGCATTGTTCAGCGAGCGGAATCAACGGCTAACCGGATATTTGTGGGAAAAACGACCCACGCCTAACCATTGAGGTTGCAAAACGAGCCGAAAGTGGTAATCGTATTTGGGCTTCTTTGGTGAGCTATGATTTGAATACACTTGCGCTTGTTGAATACGAAATCGGAGGTTTCCGCCTACCGGAAGGTAAAGGGCGAGAATGTGTGGAATGGGGGGGGGGGCGTGGACAGATGTCAAAAAAGTGCATCTTTTCATACTTTGGCAATCAGTCATTACATTCATTAATTGCGCAATTTACGGCTTTTCAAAGGGTTTAAGTTGTAAATCGGAATTTAAAGTTATAATGAGTGATGTCAGGAAATGAAACAGTCAAATGAAGCATCATAATTGTACGAGCCTCAGGCAAATGAACCGTCGCGATTCTTGCAACCCTTTTTTCGAGTTCGGGACCGTTTAGCGGGTGAAAAGAAGCACACGCGGAGCCTGGTACGGCAATGAAGGGGTGCTAGCTAGACGTAATAGAAAAACTTGGAATATCACATTTTCAGTTGAACACAGTTTTTTTCTGTTAAACTATTTCTGAATGGAAGAACCAATAAGAATACATTGAAATGGCTTGCAAAATTCAAACAGAGGAAAGGTTGAAAAAAAACCTATTCCTCAATTTTAGCGGTGTTTTTAAAAATTGACTAAAAGTGTTTTTTTCCAAAAGGTTTATGAAGACAGTTTAGATAATAAAAAGTTTAAAAAAAAGGAAACTATCAGTTACGGTTTAAATTCTCAGATTGCGCCTGAACCACAAAGGTAACCCGCGTGCCAACAAAAATTTCGTTTGTTTTCGAAGGTGTAGTTCACGTGGGCCGTGGATTGCGAAATCGAATTGTCTCGTAAAAGGGCAATATGAGCTGTGAAACCGCCGAAAACTAGTAATCGTCTCCGCTGACAACTTCGATTATCTCAGGGACAGCAAGGGTGAATCCGATTTGCCACAAGGAAAAAAACGTAAACAAGTAAGGACTATGATATCTTCTGCAAGTGAGTCTGAGAGAAGATTTTGTAAAAGGGAAGGTGTCTTAGTTACTGTGCTGTTTGAGAAAAGTGAGACGGGAAAGTTAAAACTCTTTGCAAACGTTTGCATGTTGAAATAAGGAAAGAGTGAGCTGGCGGTATCAGGAAAGCAACAATGTGCCAAGTTATCTTGAAACTATAAATGGAACGGTCCAAACAAAGGCTCAGTGTGCAAAAGTTGCTCTGTTGACAAAGAAAAGGAGCTGTGACAAGGCATTGTCACGGCTTCCTGCACGTTCAGTTATCGATCTCCTAGGTTGATAGGGTAGCGGGGTTCATCGCCACACCGGGGTGTGAGAAGCGTATTCGCTGACCGTTCGTCAGCCGCTGACTCACGTTTCCCATGCTCTTCTACACAATCGACGCACGCACACCACTCAAACGGTTGGACACACGGTCCGTCAAAACATGAGAAGGGCGGGCAAAGGGCAGGGGATCACACAAATGCCGTTGGAATCCGGTACGGAAAGACACAATCGCGTGATAGATCTCGGGGCGTCGAGCCATCACCACAATGTACATTAAACAATGCGGGAGAATTAAATCATCGGACTTGTTCTTCTTCCGATAATGGAACTGAAAAGGCGCTAAGTGGGACAAAGTGAAGAAACAATGCATTTAACACTGTTTCTCTTTTTGAAAACATTAAAGTCTAACGGTTGATTTATACCCCATACACAACAAGCGGCAAACGGTTTAAGCGTGAACTGTTTTCATATTGAAAACATCATCCTAAAATGAGAACGGATCACATCGCATTTTGAAAAAAACTGGTCAGTTCCAAAACTGGGAGGTTTCATATCTTTAGTTTGGCTCAGTATTAGTTAAAGTAGTATTTTTGACACAGTAATCAGTTGAAAACCGTGAAAATGAAACAGTTTGGTCTTTGCTTTCCGTTTTTTAAAACTGCGGGCAAAATCTTAGAAGCAAACACATGGTTACGCTCGTAGGTTTGCTCTTTAGTAGTGGAGTCACGTGGTCAGGGGAAATGTTAATTGCATGATGTTCAAAACTGCTAAATTATGGTGAATTGGCTGTTTTCCCCAAAAAGCCCGTGAAGGTTCCAAAGGGCAAGAGATGATGTCAGGTGCGGCGGGGTGTATGAGGACGGCGCCTGTCCCAACGGTTTCCCAGGACGAAAAAGGGCGCCGAAGAGACAAAGGCGGGATATGCGTCAGCTTCACGAGGTTTGAAAACACAGAAAGTCAGATCGATTGGGGATCGCACTTTGCTAGCGACCACGGGGCGATTGTTCCAAAGGAGGGGACCGGCGCTCATACGTCCAAATCAAATTTTGACTATAAATCGCTAATTGCCGTCAAAAACAAAAGAAACAAAAGAAAATAGACAATAGAATTCGGATAAACTAATGTTGAAGCCTATTTTTTGAAAAGAAAAAAGTTCTGCGTTCGGGGGGAATCGAACCCCCGTCGAATGCTTGGAAGGCATCCATGCTAACCATTACACCACGAACGCGGCTGAAAACAGAACCCCAGCTGTCGCTTACGTTTGGGCGCCTGCTGATCGTGATTGCGGGTAGAATAACGAGCTAATAATAATATGAAGTCAACTGGCTTCACTTTAAATAAAACTTAGAACATGAAATATTATGTCGTATTTAATCTTAAGAAGAACGTAATCAAAAAGTGACTCCGATTGTACAAATAAAACGAATTGAAATTTCTGAAGAATCAACCCGATCCTTTAGCAAATAATTACACCGAAACTTGATCTTTTCATCTATTGATCAAACCGTAAAGTTTAAAAGAAATCAGCTAAAAGGAACTTTCTAAAGAAGAAGCGTAAAAATAAACATGTTGGTGCAACCTGTGGTCAGGTGTATTTGCCTGCCATCCCATACTTTTTCACAGCCGTAGCACGGTTGACAAACAAAGATGAGGCGTGTTTGTGAGGTAAATGCAATAAAACCACATTTCAAACAATGGTATCTGGTTTATTGATCATATTCTATTTCCGGAGGATGATACCCATCAATCGAAAAAGGAATGCAAAATAGCATTCTTACTGAGCGGCTAGAGAAAAAAGGAAAAATAGTTACAAGTCTGGAATTTTCGCTTCCGGAGATCCTTGGCTTTGTAATATGGAACAAAGACGCTAAAAGTGTCGGAAACTGTCTCGATAGTATAAGAAGCGGATTATCGCCGAGTGTGGTTGCGGAAGGGGGATCAGCCGGTGTCCTGTACGCAAACATATAAGAGCCGCGGTGACAGCTCCCGAACCGCCTTTGACGGGCGCGCTTACCGAAGAGAAAACAGCGCTTTGATGTATTAGGGAAACGATACGCCCTGGGCAATGAGTCACACCATGCGCATTATAAACAAACATTTGAAAATTGTTGGGAATCCGGAAGGAATTCGATTTCCAGTACAAAAAACTGTTTTCTATGAGTCAGAGATCTAGAAATAGCTTGCTTTTGCATGTTTCACATAAAATAGACAGTGTCAAACAAATTTTTCCCACAAAGTGAAAAAAAAGAAAACTAGCTTGTTTTTGTTGTTTTGGGAATATTGCACGTGAATTAGTGAAACAAAAGTGAAAATTTTAATGAGTGAATAAATACAAGTTTCATGTATTAAGAAGTACCATTTTTATGAAGCAAGAAAAAAGAATCTTTAAAAAACACTAATAGTCTCTTGTTAATCAATTAAAAACGTGATGCATTAAAATATGATAGACATTTCCACTTAGAAAATGTAAAACAAAAACAAACAAAACACATTTTAATTTATTCAGTTTTTTTGCAATTATTTTATTTGAATTAAATTTTTACAAATAACTATTTTTTAAGCTGTAATTAAGCATGACAAGCATTTTTCTTGTTCAATTCAAATTCGCAGATCGAATTATTAGAATTGGAGAAAAGTTCATCTTAAAAAGTATAGTAAAATGAGATTTCAACAAGAAAGAGAGATAAAAAGAAACATTTTGTTGACCTATGATGATTTGGCATTGTTAGGGCGTATAAACCGATTGTCAGCGTGTGACCTCATCGTTTCCTTTCGGTGAATCACGTTGCGAAATAACCCCAGACGACGGTCAATGTAGCTGTTATCAGAAGTCGGCGACATTAAGGCGCCTAGCGGGCCCTGTGTGTGTCAGACCACCCACGTGGTTACTGTGCAATTTTCTGCAAAATTTAAAGCTGTGGTTGTAAAATGGAGAATTCTCGACTCCACTGACACACATAGGCATGGCTGACCATAAAGAGAGGGCGGGAATGGCTCTCCGGTCGGAAATGGTGGGTGGAACTGGTTGGCTATTGCCTTTACAAGGGTGTGAACTTAGCACGAAACGAAGTGAATTGAAAAACCACGGATGAATGTCGTTTTGGTCGGCGCCAGTTACTAGAAAAGCCTGTACGAACGGCGAGGGACTGCTTTTTCTCAAAACGGCGCCCATACGGGCGAAGAGGCGCCGAAAATGAAGCGTTGAAGGTTGGTTCTGGCAGTACAGAAGGAGCAAAGTGATCGAATTAGGTCGTTGTCAGTAGTTAGCGGGAACTAAATGGAATTACGCGCTGAAGAACAGATAAGCGGACAAAGTCGCTCATCGTACAAGCGGCGCCAGGAACGCTGTTCCAAAGAGCAATCTGGAAAAGTCCGACTTTAGACCCAGTTTTCTAGGTAAATGAAAGCAGGTCTATTTATAAAAATGTAACAAAAATGACACTTCAAAGCCAATTTTGGGAAAATAGGGTCGTAAACACTGAAAACAGAATGTGACAGCTGATGGTATCGCGTCGGTTGAAAGTGAACGGTGATAAGACTCCCATTGATTTGATACTAAATTCGTATTTCAAAGTTCAATTAAACAGGCAGAATAACACATTTTCAACAATAACACAGCTGGAAATTCAAATAAATCAAAATTTGTTGACCAAGATTCTTGCTTTTGGCAAATTTGTATAAAAGTCGATAAAATAATAAAATAGATAATCGCATTTATAAAAGGTGTTTTAAAGCTGGAATTGAACTACCATTGAAGTATAATAGTGGTAATCAAACAGTGTTAAAAATATTTTGCGTTTCAGTAAAAATATTAGAGTCTGTAACAAATTCATAAACAGACAGTGATTCGTTTGAAATTCTGCCGCCGTTGGGAGCAAAGAAATGATGCCATAATTTCCGAAACGGTGGTCGAGTACATTTTCGTATCAGTGGGCTGATGGGCGGACACACGCACCAAACGTATCACCAAGTTCTCACCTCCGATGCGTGAAAAAGATGGCAAAGCTGCAAAAAAGCTGTTTCTTAGGCGGAAGCGAAGGACAGTTGTCATTTGAAAAAGTTTTCCTGTCTGGGAGGGACTGGGACAGAGATAAATTAGAAAAGAAGGTGGGAAGGGTAGATAAAGACTGACAATTACAACTTATCTTGATCTTATTGATGGATCTTTCATTCTGAAGGGGATCAAACAAACAAGATAGCCTTGAGAACCTACGAATTGCGTTGTGCTCATGGAGGTGTGCAGGCCACAGCCGTCATGTCACAACCGGGAACTTTTGCCCATCGAAAATATGACTCATAGTAAGCAAGAGTCAAGTGACAAGTGAGGGGTTAGTGAACAAAGAAACAAGGAATGTGTCTCAGGGAGAGAGTTAAAGTGAAAACGAGAGAGAGAGAGAAAGAGAGAGAGAGAGAGGGAAAGAGAGAAAGAAGGAAGGAGAGAGAAAAAAAGAAGGAGAGAGAGAGAGGGAGAAAAAGAAAGAGAGAGAGCGAGAGATAGAAAAAGGGAGAGAAAGAAGGAGAGAAAAAGGGAGAGAGAGTAGAGATAGAGAGATAGTTTCAAAGGGTAGAGCAAAAGAATCCTCAACCCCCGCTAAACGTTGAACACGGATCTCGTGGCAGAAAAGCCTGGGCGAGAACACCGGCCAAGTTTTCGAGTGGTCTACCGGGCAGAGGTGAGTACTCTCGAGCGCGCCGTTAATTCAATGCCCGGCTGATTCAGCGAGCGCGCGAAACTTGTGTGCTGAACCATCTATCACCACTGACAGTACGCCCCGACACAGAAATAAATCAAGCCCGCCCATTCTTATCCGACTTTTCTGCATGACGGACACGCATTTATGTGTACGTGTGGGCGTGGGCGTGGGATACTTGTTGCCATTACCAGGGAATTCCAGCAATACACAAGTAGTGAAATTGAAGAAAACGTGGGTGTTGTAATTAGGTTTCAATGTATACTAAAGTAAGGAAACAAGGCAACAATCTTACTACAATACGAATTAAGGCCTTAAAGTACACATTGCGTAGGTTATACAATACTTTGTTGTACGTTCCATTGTTTGTCTGTTGTACCTCGTTTGGAGTCTCAGTTGCAATGAGACGGCCGACCAGACAGTTTGTTACGTGCCAAAGTTCATCTGTTGTGTTTGTTTTGAGAACCAGGACGTAACAAAAGTGATGGATATATCTAATAGCATGGGGTCAACTATGCGATGACGCAACCGGCGGGAGCGGAACAAAAGAGTAACCCAAATGGATTGATGACGGCCGATGGCGGGTCTTTGCGGTGGCCGCACCTGGCCGAACCAAAACAAAAAGCACAAGCCACTTATCACCAGTGTTGTTTAATTTCTACGAGCGGACATATGTCCTGGCTGGGCGGCGAGGTGTTTAATGGCACTTAACACCTTTTCCAAACATCGGTCTTGTGGGTTTCGCTTTTCAAGTGGAAAAACTATTGTGGTTTTGTTTGTTTGCGCAACACTTGGACAAGTATTATGGGTTTCAAGAGTAAAAGTTAACACAAATCGGTGCCAAAAATTTATATATAAAGAAAAGTGTTTTTTATTATATGTTTTACAATTGGGTTTTCCATGGAATCCTTATTTTTTCAGAGAGAGAAAACATAACAACACAACTAAAATGGCAAAGTGTAGGGCAGTTACAGATGTTGTTAAGTATTATATGGCCGAAAAACTGAAAAAAAATGTGGGTATAAAATAAATTAGGGAAATTATATAAACACACCAAACTGGTTTACAAGCAGAGTTAGCTATGATAAAAAAGCAGCTGCTTCTAAACCGAAAACTTTTATTTTCAGCTTAACTTTTTAGAAACAGAATTCTAATTAAAAATACGCAAACGTGATAAAAGCACAATAAAATGCAAACCAAATGTTTTCAAAAAAATTTGTTGTGTATATTTATTTTGGAGGGGAAAATTGGTTGTTTTTCTTTAAACTTTCAGTCTAAAGACCCACTTATCTGTGTTATATCTGTTTTCTACATTATCCAACAATGAAACATATGTTCTCGCTGAGAATTCAAAAGGATTTTTACTTGCAAAACATTTTTACAGCAATCAAATCTACGGAAAACTGAAACGTAAGTTGTCCCTAATTTAATGTTCCCAAAAATTTCAAAATGTACAATTCTTTCCTGAGTTTTGGAAAATTGTCCAAGCAAAAGAAAGACAACTTCTACCCATAGAATAAATGGAACTGTTCTGTTATCTAATTAGAGCATCAAAAAATAAATGGAATCCTTGAAGCGACTAGTTTGTGAAACACAGCTGTTACAGCGCGATGGCGATCAGAAATGGTTCGCGTGTTGCACTTACGGGGACAGAGGTGGGAACGCGAGAAAAACGGCAACGAGTCATCGGAAACGCATCGGAGTAAAAAGTGACCTTTTTATTCAGTCTGTGGGAACTGAAGAAGAACGCTGTCGGAAACAACGCGGAGGAGATTGGGCCACTCGAATTTCAGGCTTTTAGGGGGCGAGAAGGCTTAAAATAGAAGCGGATATCAAATGAACGGATGTAAAAAGTGAGGGCAGATGAGACATCTTAGCCATTGTTTACAAAAGATGATCAATTACAAGAACAACAGATGTTTCTGTGGTAGATGCGATGTTGAGATTGCTGTGGGAACCTCCTTTGCTATGTTAATGAGCCGCCGCGCCAGCACTTTCAATGCCGATAATTACAGAGGTCTAGCAATTACAGAATAATTTGATCTAACTACAAACTAGACAAATCGGTTTTCTTGTCAACTTGATGATTTTTAAATTTTAATGGAATTTTACATTTATTAGCTGCTGATGTGCTGTTTGCTTCTCTTTCTGAATTTTTAATTTTTCGTTGAGTTTTTAAAAGGACAAAACCAAAAATCAGTTTGAAAAACACTCGTGCTGGACAATTATTTGGCAGCTGCGAAAAAGCAAAGCGTGGACATCTGGTGTTAAATTACGGGAATGATATAAACAGTAATCCATCGTGTTAGTCAAAAATAGAAACCAGGAACAGAATGAGAAAAAACTTAGAAAATTGAAGAAAAAGAAAGTGAAAATAGAAACAGAATAGTTAAAAATGGTGTTTTTCAGGTTATAAAATCAAATTCTGTTATTTTGTGCGTTGTAATATAAAACGGAATAAAAGCAAAACAATATTTTAGAAATTGTTCGCTCAATTTGACTTTGAAAAACT
This sequence comes from Oscheius sp. G VE-2021, assembly GCA_022343465.1. NCBI lineage: Eukaryota > Metazoa > Nematoda > Chromadorea > Rhabditida > Rhabditidae > Oscheius > Oscheius sp. G VE-2021. The sequence goes on along the minus strand of JAJQXH010000024.1, from coordinate 459,670 downwards.
AAATTAGCAAAGCAAAAGATTCTGCGTTCGGGGGGAATCGAACCCCGTCGAATGCTTGGAAGGCATCCATGCTAACCATTACACCACGAAGGCGGCTGCAAGCAAAGCCCCAGCTAACGCTTACGTTCTGGTGCCTGCTGACAGTGATTGCGGGCTGAATATCTTAATAATATTAGCGTCAAGTCAAAACTGACCTCGATTAATTGAAATAAAAAGTGAGTGAAATTGTGTGTGTGTGTGTGTGTGTGTGTGTGTGTGTGTGTGTGTGTGTGTGTGTGTGTGTGTGTGTGTGTGTGGATAAACCAAAAGAAAGAAACCAGGTTTTAAGGATAAGTGTATCTCCAAGTTCATACAAAGTGTAGTCCAAATCCTCTGAGGTTAAGAGCGCCGAATCGAAAACCTCCGCACAATAGGTATTTGTGATGGCATTGACCGTATATGTGGAGCGAGGCAGAATATGCTAATTGCGTTTCGAAGCGCCGGGGGTGACAGTGCGCATGGTATCACTCTTTAAAACGGCAATAAATTAGGTCGCCAAACAGAGCCATCCGGCAGAGCGGCGTATCCAACGGAAACCAGAGGGCTATAAATCACTCGAGAGAGGAAATTTCTCATGGAGGGGTTTTCCCCAGAAAATGATGGTCGGATGAAAAACGAAAACAAATATTCACGATGGGATGATTTGCGGCCGGTGGGAGAAACAGTGGCCAGGGCGGGGGAGGAAGAAGGATGGGGAGAAGATTATCCGGTGCTTATGGCACCCGCAGAGAAAGGCTGGGGTCCGGGAGAACATTCGGATTAGGGGAGTGAAAGGCCAGCAATGGCTTTTTAGGGATAAACACCGAGGTGCAATTGGTTCCCATTAGACAGTAAAACGTTTGTGGGTCACGTGATATTACAATAACTTTTGTAATCTCCCGTGCTATCATCAAGGTACAAGTTATTTATTTTCCCCCTAATCCTATCAAACTGTGGAATTGTCCATTTAACACCAACGAACTTTTGTTGATCAGAGTAAAAACTTAATTGCAAAAAACGCTATTCGAATAATAAACTGAATAATTTTCCGAATCCTTCTTATTCTATTAAGAGTAAACTAGAAAGAAAAAGAATATGCTACGTTATAAAAGCGAAAAATGTTCTTCCGGAAGATGACGCTGCGCCATTAGCATGGGAACGCGGTTATGAAAGCAAGCAAAATGGGTTAGCTGCAAACTAATTAATAATATTTCCCAATAGATGAAAGAAAAATCCAACCGCTTTTTATAACAAAAACGGAACAGCCACATGTTGAAAGAAAATATAGACATTCCAGTAAAGTTTTTTTCTGTGACTCTTTTCATCTATATCTATCCCTTTCTTTTGTTTCTTGTTTTCGGTCTGACTCTCTTTCTCTCTCCTCCTTTTTTTTCTTTACCCCTCTATCTCCTTCATTTTTCTCTCTGTATTTTTGTATGAATGGTTGAAAAGCCAACTATGTTGTGTTTTCTTTTATTACTTTGTGTTAATTTTTGTTTGAAACCACGAAAAATACCAATTCCTTGTGTCAATAAATGTACGATCCAACACCAAGATTCATTGCCGTTGTAGTCGAAAACAAAATCTGATCACGACAGGTGATTTTGATTTTTTGTAAATTATCAATGATCTTTTAATTTTTTTAATGCCGTGTGTCTCCTTGTTTCAATGAATTTGCGATCAAATCCCACAAAATGAAACTCCCGTAGTGGTCGAGAACAAGATCTGATCACAGGTGCTTTGTAATTTACGTATTTATTACTTCGCAGAAACATTTCTTTTTCTTTTAAAGTCTAGTGACCTCATCAACATTAAGATTCCCGGGAACGACGAGTAGTTCTGCAGGTGAAGAGAAGACATAAGAAGTGACGGATATCAAAGTTCAAGACGTATAGAACTATTGGGGTAAGACAAGATGCGCCAATATCTGCCTGAATTAAGAATTAGTTTTTCGGCTTTCGGTTTTTAACTTACAATACTTGTTAGTCGTTTTATTGTGTATTGAAAACTTGATCCAATTGGTTGGCTGAATGCGTAGAGAGTTGCCAAAGAAGAGGACTAAAAAAGAAATTTGTTTCTCTTTTTTTGGTAATTTAAGAAAAAAGGCCCTTCATAGACAAATACCTCAAATGCAATACATAGAAGTACCGCAGGCAATAGAATCCTAATTTCTGGGGCTAGGGACCTTTCTCGATATTTTCTGATTATGAAAAATGTGATAACTAAGTAAATGAGCAGATCACACAAGGGAAATCCTACTTGTTCCATAAACAAAAACTGAAACAATTGTTATATGTTCCAACTTTGCTATCAACCGTCGAGAGCCATTCAACGGCTTCTGAATCACCACATTTATGTATAAATCGAGTATATGAAGGATCGTAGCGAAAAGAACAGTTAAAAATAGTTTGAAGTACTGAAACTGAGACACTGAAGATCCACAAGACAATTTTAATCAAGTAAAGAGATTTTCTGAAATACAAATTTGCTAATAGTTTCGCAAATCATTGTTACCCATCAAAAATTGTAAGACTCGGAGCCACAAAAATGACAAAACGATGAGCGGCTATAACTAGAATAATGAGAGGAATGAGATTGGAAGAAAGGTTAAATAAGAAGACCCCGCAATAAGAAATTACTAAAACTGGGTAAAATGAAAATTTATTTGAATTTTTATACCTGAACTGAAATAGTCGGCTGCTTGCTTTCCGTCAAAGAACAATATGGGAACCACTGACACGAGTATGTTGGCCACGGATGCTAAAATATTTGCAATGGCAAGTTCTGCAGCAAACCAGAAGAACAGGATCTAAAATGCAAAACTTTCATTGTTTTTTTTACTTGTTATAAAAGCTGATTAGTTTAAAACCGAGTTTGTCAATTTAAACATCAACGATGCCATTAAAACTCACTTTTTTAAAAGTAGCAAATCCTTTCAGTAGTGTAGCAAAAAGAAGGGAGTTCAGAAGCAGTGACAAAATTACAATTACAATGAAGGAATACGTTGAAACCCAATACAGTGATGTTTTAGCATCCGCAGGAATTATAGGTTCCTAATGCGATAGATTATTCAATGAAAATAAATAAAACTAACCTCATAGTAACTCACATTAGGCTCAATTACGATCAAATGACCTTGAGGTGAAGAAAATTGTTCTACGGTGATTCCAGAAGAAGAAGGCATAGGTTGTTACCGTCAACTTTGACTTCTCAGCGACTAACTTCTGAGAAATTACAACTCACGTCGTGCGGGGGACAATTTACAACAGGTGTAAACGGCAATCCCTCATTGCTTTAAAAGGGAAATTACAGCTTGTTTCATGGAAACAGCAGAAATATGACGTGATTTAATTGATCTTGTTGCTTCAAAACCGCTCCCTGAATCTATTTTATGGAGGGAAATTCGAAAATACATAATTTCGGACATGGGAAGGTTATATAGGCCTCAGAAAAACCATTTCTACAGATATCACATTGTCCGACAACATTTGTAGACATATGTCACGCCGGCGTCCCTCGGCGCCCCAACTGCCTCACGATGCTTCCAAGCTCTTCTGAAGCGCACATTCAGGTTTTAAAAACAATGACAGTATTCAACAACAGTAGGTACCTATACATTTGGAGGGTTTTAAAAGTACACAAAAACTACATTTTTCGGGAGAATTGGAGTAAATTACACACTTTTCACTTTAAATGTCGTGGACTAAACGAGTAAAATGACTCCTCTAAAAAAGGTTGTTTTTTAAAAAAATATATATTAAATTTTAAAAAAATTTAAAATATTATTATAGGTCTCCAAAAAGAAAAATTATTTTTGTATATTTTTTTGAGACCTATAATAATATTTTTAATTTTAGCTCATTTTTGTTGGATCTGAAACGCTGACAATAAGTGCAACTAAATTAATTCATCAAATTTTCTGTAAATTTAGCCTTCAGGGCCGTTTATAAAGCATACTCCAAGTCCCTCTGATTCAGCAACCCCGGCAATTTGTGATCAAGACAGGTGTAAAGAAAATTAAATATTTATTGCACCACAGTAATAGGCCTTTTTCTAATTGATTTTTGAGAACGCGGAAGTCTAGGTTCTTTGCCCTCCATAAGTTACATGGGACCGAACAGCAGATTTGCATGTGACTAGAAGACGAAAGAAGTGACGCAAGTCTAGATTCACTGCGTATAGAACAATGGGGGTGAGACAGGATGCACCAATGTCTGCCTGAATTGACTATTAAAATTCATTTGGTTACTTACCATACTTGTTAGGCGTTTCATTGTGTATTGAAAACTTTCTCCGATTGGGTGGCTGAAGGCGTAGAGAGTGGCCAAAGATGAGGACTGAAATTCAGGTTGTTCATTTAATTTTCCGGCAATGTTTATTTTTTTTAAATTTGTTAAGGTTTAAAACTTAAAAGAAAAAAAACTTAAAAGTTTGACTGCTATTTTTCAACAATGTTTAAAACTTGGTGAATTTACCTCAAATGAAACGCAAAGAAGTACAGCTGGTAGCATAAGCCTTATTTCTGGGGATAGTGATCTGTCACGATTCTGTCTTATTACGAAACATGTGATAACTACGTAGATGAGCAGATCAAGAAGGGGAAATCCTACTTGTTCCACAAATAAAAACTGAAACCATCGTTTTAACTTTCGAAATGATATGCCAACTGTCGAGAGCCATTCGACTGGTTCGGAATCTGCTCCACACTGGTGTAAAAATCGATAATAGGATTTACTGTAGCGGAAAGAACAGTTGAAAACTGTCTGCAAAACTGAAGCAACAACGCTAAAAATCCACATGCCAATATTTATTAGGTAAAGGGATTTTCTGAAACTGGGATTAAACGATTTCCAAAAACAAAAGTACCCCTCAAATATTTTAAATGTCGGAACGACGAAAACGACGAAGCGATGAGCGGCAATAGCTAGAACGACGAGAGGAATCAGATGAGAAGAAAGGTGAAACAAAAACACTCCTGTATATGAACATACTAAATCTCGGTAAAATGTGAATCTTTTTGAACATTTCAACCTGAACTGAAATAGTTGACTGCATCATTTCCGTTAAGGAATAATATCGGGACCACTGACACGAGAATGTTGGCCACTGAAGCCATTATATTGGCAGCAGCTAGTTCTGCAGCGAACCAGAAGAACCGGATCTAAATTGTAACATTTTGCGAATATTTTACAGTGATTTCACTAAACTTTGGTTTAGAAAAAGACCACCGCTTTAGTGCCTTTTGACTTTGTCTCACATTAACCTTGAACAATTATTTAAGATAATATGAATTTAACAGTTTGGGGTTTAAAAACGACGTTTTAGCGAAATCTGCGCCCGAAATGCCATTTTTGGCTATTTCAGGGGACAGGAACAAGTTGATAACTAGCATTTTAACGAACTACGTGCACGGTGTTTACGTCCCGTCTAAGCCATCGATTTATCGATTTTTTATCAACACTTTTGACATTTCAATGTTCCCGCTTGAAGACGCAGAAAACTCTGGTTGTCTGGCATGGTGACGGTGCGAGTTTCACACCCGTACTAGATAGGCCGCTGCGGCAGGGTAGCTCCGCGGCCTACCGTAAGGAGCACCATTGGTTAACAGAAGCCGAAACGTAGTTTCATTGTTAATTAAACTATGAATATGTAATTCTTGCGTATTTTTATATAAAGAAACGCTTTTACCTGCCCAAACACGGATCTATTGAAACTGCTCTTTTCAAGTATTTCACAATTCACAACCAAGATAAAATATTTAACTCACTTTTTTAAAATTAGCGAAACCTTTTAGAATTGTTGCAATAAGAAGAGAATTCAGAAGAAAACACAAAATTACAATTACAATGAAGGAATATGTTGAAACCAAATACAATGTTGTTTGTGCACCGTAAGGAATGGAACCTTGCTGTTAAAAGAGAATTTCACGATATGGTCAAAACTAACCTCATAAAAAGTAATATTGAGACCTGGTTCCACAAAGTGACCTTGAGGTAAATATATTGTTTGTGGTATAATACCGGAAGAAGGAGGCATATTTGATCTTTTTAAACTTTTCACTTTTGAACAATAAGTAGCGCCGCCGTGCGGAGCAACAGGTGAAAATGATACACCAGCTGAGAACAGCGATCTTTTTAATCTTTCAGACTGAAATTACCGAATTTGTCATGCAACATGCAAAAAATGGTGTTGATCAAGATGTTTGAGTTGTGTCTGCGTTGAGTGGAGACATTATAAATATATCCACTAATCTGTAGCACGGAATCTCTAATTGGTTAAAAAAATTAAAAAAACACAATGTTAGCCTTGTTGGAGCCACTCAGAAGGTTGACTGTTGAGCCAACAATGGTAATGCGCCCAAATCTTTTAAGGGGAAGGGCCTCGTAAAATTGATTTTTCAAAGTATTTTTATTATGTTTCATTGAGTAGATATCGTTTACACGATTCTGAAACATACCCTTTTTATATAATTTGGATTGCAAAATGAGCTCGTTTACACGACCGATTTACGCGTTTGCCGCACGGAAACACGGCTAGAGTGGGCGAGAGAATGTGGGAAATGGGGAGACGCAGAGTTGACGGCAATTCAAACAGGAATTTCCCCCAAATTTCAAGCGCTCCTAAATCGATTAATTTTGATCCAAAATGGGTGAATGGTGAAAAAAAAATACTTTTACGCGGTCCTTCCCCTTCAAGTACCAAAACCGAATTTTCTGCCTTTGAAATTGAAAATGCACAAAAAGCGTGATGTATTTAAAGTATGAAATGTCTGAGAGATTTGAGTTCGATGGAGAAATTATGAATTTATTGTCTCCGACTGCAGTAAGCAAAAAAATAATGTGCCTACGGACGCCGATTGTACCGAAGAATAAAAGGTTAAAAAGCAAAGTGTACCCAAAGGTGCGAAAATTTAAAAAAAAATTGAAATATGATTTAATGGGAGCTATCCCATTTGAATCCGTTCCTTTATATGTTTATTTTATTTTAAGACTCAAACGTTCCTAATTAATGCCTATCTTTGGACATTCCGTACTGCACCATATTCATAGTCACCGCCAATCATAGTTTCCAGCGATTTGCAAATGCAACCTGATGCAATATTATATATTATGTACGTGTGCTTACACACATACGCGTTGTACGCAATTTCCCGTCTGTCATTTGACAAGGAGCAACCTCTACAAACTATGACAACGACAGGTGTTATAATAGTTAAATATTTATTATTACACTGTTACAACATTGTTTCAAATTATTTTTTGATTATCAAAGTCCAGAAGCTTTGTCAGCTTGAGGTAACATAGGGACGAACACTGGATTTACATGTTACTAGAAGACGAAAGTAGTCGAGGATGTGGAAATTCAGAACGTAAAGAACAATGGGAGTGACGCAGGATCCACTTATGTCTGCCTGGATAAAAATTTTAAAATAGTTTTATGACTGCAACTTACTATGCTTGTGAGGCGTTTCATTGTGTATTGAAAACTTAATCCTATAGGTTGAGAGAAAGCGTAAAGAGTTGCCAATGAAGAGGTCTTAAGTCAATATTTGTTATCCTTTTAAAGCATTTTATAGCAAAGAAGCTCATAAAATGCTTGATAGTACCTCAAATGCAATACAGAGAAGAACCGCAGGCACCAGAAGTCTTAATTCTGGAGATACTAATCTATCACGACTCTGTTTGAAAATTACAAATGTAATAACAGCGTAGATAAGCAGATCAATCAAGGGAAATCCTAACTGTTCGGCAAATAGAAACTGAAAGCGAAGTTTTTTTTTATAAATGGTGGTCCAACCGTAGAAAGCCATTCAACTGCTTTGGAATTTCCACATTCAAGTATAAAGCGATTGTAAGAAAGGTTAAAGCGAAAAGAACAGTTAAATGTGGTCTGAAGTATTGAAACTATAATACTAAAGATCAACATGAACATTTTAATTAAGACAAGGGATTTTCTGAAAAGATTCAATGATTAATCAAAATGAAAGTTTAAGTTACCCCTTTAAAATAGTTACAGACGGAACGACGAAAACGACAAAGCGATGGTAGCTATGATAAGAATTATGAAAGGAATGAGGTTGGAAGATAAGTGGAACAAGAAAATCCCGGAATAGGAAAACACTTAAATCATGGGCATCACAACAAAAAAACATTTGTGTTAGTTTAACCTGAATTGGCATAGCTAACCGACAATTCTGTGTCGCTTAGGAATAAAATGGGAACTACTGACACTAGTATGTTGGCCACTGATGCCATTATATTAGCAACGGCAAGTTCACCAGCAAACCAGAAGAACAGGATCTGAAAGGAGAAATTTTTTGGTACAGAAAGTAAAATTAACAACTGATTTGCGCTAAGACAACAACAAGTAAACTGAAACCAAACTATATAATAAAAATGTACTTTTTTGAAAATTGAGTATCCTTTGAGTAGTGTTGCAACCAGAAGAGAGTTTAGAACCATGGACACAAAGACAATTGTTATAAACACATAGGTTGAAATCAAATAGAACGGTGTTTTAGCATCGGAAGGTATGAAAGGTTGCTATTCAGAAACAATATTTCAATCCAATTGAACCTCACCTGATAGTAGCTGATATTCGGATAAGTGAGCAAATGGCCTTGGGGCATAAGATTGGGTGGAACGTAATCACCACCAGAATAAGAAGACTAGACATTCACAACTCTGGTAAATTGCTTACGGGGTGACGTACGGAATTCATTCCAGGCCGTAAAGTGCTCACAAGGGAACAGTCAGAACCTGCCCGTGGGATTAAATTATGTGGTACGCATAATTTTGTAGCTTATATAGTAGGCAACCAATAGCCGATCTCCAAATCTGCTAAACGACCTCCGGCTTGGAGTAATGCGCGTTCAAAGATTGGAAGCATCCGCCGCCGCGGGCGCACCTCGCCTTATCAAGGCCGCCGCCGCCTTTTGGTTTGTAAAAGAAGTTTGTAAAAGAAGTCAAGGTATAGCTTTTTTATTGTTTTGTTTATTTTGATTTTAGGATTTCATCAGGCAAAACAAGATTCCTCTTTCAAGCGTGTACAATGCTGACCAGTCTGGATTTGTCAAGAAGATGCACGGGGCGAGGACGCTGGCCATCATGGGACAGAAGTCTGTCTTTCGAGTTGTTGATTCAGTTTCGGCGACGACTCACTCCTTCACCGTTCTCCCGATGATTTCTCCATCGGGTGTTCATCGCGACAAGCTGTGCATCGTTCTTCAAGAGCCAGGCGGAAAACTCCCCGCCAAGGGGCACTTCCCAGCCGACAATCTGGTTGTATTTGCGCACAGCAGTCACATTATGACAAAGGCGCTCATGATCAGATGGCTCAAGGAATGTGTTTTCACGGCATCCATGCCAAACCCCTTGGTTCTGGTACTCGATTCACGTGCCCCCTGGAAAGAAAGTGAAGCACGTGCCCCCTGGAAAGAAAGTGTTCATCAAGAACATACCCCCAGGGTGTACTGGGAAGATTCAGCCTCTGGACGTTTTCTACTTCAACCCATTCAAGCGATTCATGAAGAACATAACTTCCTTTGTCCAAGTTCAAGGAATCGATTTTCCGGTGCATCGGCGGGATAATTTACTGAAGGTATGTTGTTTTTCAATCTCTCGATTCTACTGTCGGTGATTTTAGGCTGTTTCGCTCATCTTCTGGCAGTTCGGTCACCCAATGTTCACGGACTTCATCAAGTACTCCTGGTCCGCCGCCGGTTACATTGACCGCCCGCTCCCCTTCGACACGCCGGTTCAGTACTGCTTTGACGTTAGCCAGCACCCGGATTGCGAAGAATTATCTTGCAGTCGCATTTCATTCGTCCGTTGTGCCTACTGTGGCAAGTATCTGTGTTTTGAGGATTTTATTGTTCAGTACCACCGCGACCACTGTTAACTCTTGAATAAAACCTTTGTTTGTTTGTTTCGTTTAATAGTTTAATAATCGCATACCGAAGCTTAAAGGAAACAAAAAGCAAAATAACTGCAGCGGTGGGGAGTCGAACCCGTGACCTTCCGCTTGCCAGTCAGGCACACTGCCGCTGCGCCACTTTGCCACGGCGGCTAATGGCGGCGGCGGCCTTGATAAGGCGAGGTGCGCCCGCGGCGGCGGATGCTTCCAATCTTTGAACGCGCATTACTCCAAGCCGGAGGTCGTTTAGCAGATTTGGAGATCGGCTATTGGTTTCCTACTATATAAGCTACAAAATTATGCGTACCACATAATTTAATCCCACGGGCAGGTTCTGACTGTTCCCTTGTGAGCACTTTACGGCCTGGAATGAATTCCGTACGTCACCCCGTAAGCAATTTACCAGAGTTGTGAATGTCTAGTTCCACCTATTACAAAGTCTCAAGATCAAATATGTTTGTCTCATGAACGCTGATTACCATTAAATTTGAGGGAATGAAATAAAGGGTTTGTTGATCTGACGTTTGTTGATCTGAAGTCTGTAGCATTCGAGGGTAATTTGGTTTCGCTGTAATAAACTAAATTGTTTTAAAGAAAATATGGGTACTTGCGATTGCCAGGACTATAAGCTTCATTAGGAAAGATCAAACACAATTTTGTTAGCTTGAAAATCTCAAAAACTGACAAACCATCAAAATAAAAAGATATTTCTGCTTTTAAATGTAAAGTAGCACCTTTGCCAGCGATTAAAGTAGCAAAAATTAGATAACACCTGTTTTGTAATTTGTAGGGTCGTTGTGATCTGAATAGATTGTAGTTTTTGCCTCACAAAATGTAGTGTGTGATAAAATGTGCAATTTATTAGAATTGAACATCTTAAAAAGAAAACAATTCAATATTTAACAGGCTGTCGGAATCCTTGGCGCATCAACGGTTCCAGTGATCTGAAATGCACAAATGGTTGACAATGTTGCAGTTTTTAGAATGCTTTATTGATCAATATTTTCAATGTTTTGATTGATTGCCTATTTAAGCACGTTCGACAATCTGCTTTCCGCATTGCAACGCTTTCCGTCGTCCGCTTGTCGCAGCACGCGTGGCCTATTGGATAAGGCTGACTTCTAATCTGAAGATCGCAGTTCGAACCCGACTGAGAGCTAACGTTTTGTATTTTATAAGACATTAGTTGAAAAAGTGGTTGAATTGAAATGTTGTTTCATCTTTTCTCTTTTGTATTCTTTCTGTCTGTTTCTGTGTCTCTCACAGAAGGTACGACCAAAGGGCCTTCGGTTGCAAGGCTGTATTTAAAGTTATTACCGGAAGAAGACATATCAGTATTTGGTTTTATTGGCTTTAACTGTGCTACTTTGAGCTTTCAACTTTAAGCGCTGACAAGAAATACGATTGTAATGTTCCACGGACAAACTAACGCAGGTGTAAATTTCAAAATTTCATTCATTGCAGAGCTTTCCTCTATGAGACTGGGCAATTACAGTGAGGAACTGATGAAAAAAAACGTTGCTGACTGATTGTAGCTTTATGCAATAGTTTGGAATGGGCATTTACAATTTGGTAATATCTGTGTGCGTGTGTGTGTGTGTGTGTGTGTGTCTGAATCTTTTAAAAACGAATAAATAGGAGAACAACGAAAAAATGCTTTCTGTAACACCAACATTTTGGTAATTGACGTTGTTTGCACAGGAGATTACTACCAGACTCGTTGGTAAAAGTGATTTTCTGCCAGTGCTTGGTTTTCCTTTATCTTGGTTTGATTCCTTTGAAATACCTTGCTGCAACTTATTTACTTTATGTAGTTTACACTTCCTTATCATAATCAGTGACTTTTTGTATTTTTGTTCTGCGGTTGTGGTTATTCATAGTTCAGAAGCTGTGGCAACCAAAGACTCTTTGGAATGTGCTTTTGCCATAGCGGCTGAGCAACCTCCAAAACTATGATAACGACAGGCGCTACGATAATTATTTATTTATTGTTTCATAGTTATAAGCTTGTTTTAATTTTTTTCTGATTACGGACGTCCAGAAATGTGATGGGTTGAGGAAACATGGGGACGAACCGCAGATTTACATGTTACTAGAAGACCAAAGTAGTGACGGATGTCAAAATTCAGAACGTAAAGAACAATGGGGGTGACGCAGGATGCACCGGTATCAGCCTGAAGCAAAATGAACACATTTAGTTTTAAATTTACAACTTACTATACTTGTTAACCGTTTCATTGTGTACTGGAAGCTTAAGCCAATTGGTTGACTGAAGGCGTAAAGAGTGGCCAATGAAGAGGACTAAAGATAAAACTTGTAATTTTCATTTTTTTTTAAATAAAAGTTTGTGAGAAATTTTAATTAACCTCAAAAGCTACACAGAGAAGAACGGCAGGCAGCAGAATCCTTAACTCTGGGGCTAGTAAAGTTTCACCTTTTTGTTTAATAATAACACCCGTGATAACAGCGTAAATGAGCAGATCAATCAAGGGGAATCCTATTTGTTCGGCAAATAAAAACTGAAAGGGAGTTTTAAATAAAAGATGTTGAAAGATGTTGAAACCGTTGAAAGCCATTCAATAGCTTCGGAATCCCCACACTTATGTATAAAGCGACTGTAGGAAGGATTAAAGCGAAAAGAACAGTTAAATATGGTTTGAAGTATTGAAACTATAATACTAAAGATCAACATGAACATTTTAATTAAGACAAGGGATTTTCTGAAAACATTGAAATAATTTTCTTTAAAAAAAATGAAAGTTACCCCTTGAAAATAGTAGCAGACGGAATGACGAAAATGACAAAGCGATGGGCGGCTATGATTAGTATGATTGGAGGGATGAGGTTGGAAGAAAGGTGGAACAAGAAGACTCCACTGTAGGAAAATACTAAAATGAATAGGTTCTACTTTGTTTCATATGATTTCAACCTGAATCGGCATAGTTAGCTGATTCAGCGGCGCTGAAGAAAAATATGGGAATGACCGAAATTAGAATATTAGCCAATGAAGCCAATATGTTTGCGACGGCGAGTTCTCCAGCAAACCAGAAGAAAACAATCTAGAATACAAAGATTGGAGTACGCTTTTTGGTCCTGGTGCGAAACGCCCCATGCCCAAATAACCCCAAAAATTATCATAAATGTTTACTCACTTTTTTAAACATATAATATCCTTTGAGAAGGGTTGCCACCAAAAGAAAATTCAGAATTAGAGAAACAAAGACAAGTGCAATAAACACATATGTTGAAATCGTGTACATTGCAGTTTTTGCATCAGTAGGTATAAAAATTTCCTGTTAAAAGAAAATATTTCTTAAAAATCATTAAAAATTTACCACATAGAAATTCATATTTGGAACTGGTACGACCAAATGGCCTTCGGGCATATGGTTGTGTTGGAAGTTACTTCCGGAAGAAGACATGTCAGTTTTTGGCTTTATTGACTTGTACACCTTCTAGCTTTCAACTTTGAGCACTGACAAAAACGAAGTTTGTACTGGCAGCCGCGAACGAACTAACACAGGTGTGAATGGCAAATTCCATTCATTGCCGGTTTTTTCGCTATGAAATTGGGCAATTAAAGTGAGGAACTTATGAAAATATTGTTTTTAATAATTTTAGCTAATCGCAGTGACTTGTAAAGTTTTTAACGTTTTGGTTTGGTAAAGCCTCCTGAGGTTTGTTTTTTGTTTATAAAAAACACATGAGAAGAGCCTAAAGTATCTTTCTATAATGCTAACAACTGGGAAGTCGATGTTGTTTGCACGGGAGATTACTAGATGACATTTTGGGAAAACTGTATTTTTCCTGTGCCTGATTGTTACAATACGTGATGTTTTTCTTTTACAACATGAACACATAAACTATTAACAGAATGCATTAACAGAACAGTGGAAGCTTAGTAAATTTATCAACATGAAGACACACGGGAACATCCAGTAGATCGGCATGTGACTAAAAGCCGAAAGTAGTGACGCACGTCAAAGTTCAGAACGTAAAGAACAATTGGAGTTACGCAGAATCCACTGATATCTGCCTGAAAAAGATTTAAAAGTAGTTTTCTGAGCGCAACTTACTATACTTGTTAGGCGTTTCATTGTGTATTGAAAACTTAATCCTATAGGTTGGGTGAAGGCAAAAAGTGTGGCCAAAGAAGAAGTCTAAAAACAAATTTTGTTAGCATTTTTAAAGCATTTTCTTCAAAGCAGCTCATTGCTTGACATTACCTCAAATGCAATACAGAGAAGAACCGCAGGCAGCAGAATCCTAATTTCTGGGGCTAGGGACCTGACACGATATGTTTTGATGATGACAAAAGATATAACCAGGTAGAGGAACAGATCAATCAAAGGAAATCCTACTTGTTCGGCAAACAAAAACTGAAAAAGATCGTTTTTAAGCCAAAAACTTTGCTGCCAACCGTCGAGAGCCATTCCATTGCTTCGGAATTTCCACATTTATGCACAAAACGATTGAAAGCGATATCAAATCGGAAAGAACAAGTGAATACTGTCTGAAGTACTGACACTATCAAACTGAAGATCAACATGAAAGTTTTAATCAAGTAAAGTGATTTCCTAGAAAGATTAAAAAGAACAATTCACATAAAAGTTACCCTTTGAAACAAGTTACAGACGGAACGACGAAAACGACAAAGCGATGTGCAGCTATGATTAGAATTATGAGAGGAATGAGGTTGGAAGAAAAGTGGAACAAGAGAACCCCGATATAGGACAACACTAAAAATTTGGTCTTCACAACAAAAACAAACGTGATAGTTTAACCTGAACTGGCATAGCTAACCGACGATTCTGTGTCACTTAGGAACAATATGGGAACCACGGACACGAGTATGTTAGCCACTGATGCCATTATATTTGCAACGGCCAGTTCGCCAGCAAACCAGAAGAACAGGATCTGAAAGGAGAAGTTTTTTATATAGATGGTTAAATAAGTGCTTAAATAATGCTTTAAAAAACTGAAACCAAACTATATAATAAAAATGTACTTTTTTGAAAATTGAGTATCCTTTGAGTAGTGTTGCAATCAGAAGAGAGTTTAAAATCAGGGACACTAAGACAATTGCTATAAACACATAGGTTGATATAATATAGAACGGTGTTTTAGCATCGGAAGGTACGAAAGGTTGCTATTAAGAAACATTGTTTCAATTAAATTGAACCTCACCTCATAGTAGCTGATATTCGGAGAAGTGAGCAAATGGCCTTGGGGCATATGATAGTGTGGGACGTTTACACCAGAATAAGAAGACATCTCAGTTTTCGGATTCAGCGACCTTCACTCTGCAAGTTGGAGCGCTTTACTGCCGAGAATGAATTGCGTACGACGTCCCGTGAGCAATTTACCACAGGTGGAAATGTCTAGTTCCACCTATTCAAAAGCTTTTTTTGTCTCAAGATCACAGATCTTGACGTAATTTGAGGAAATAAAAAAATGTTGATGCTGAAAGTTCTTAAACGCTAATTGACCATTCCACGGTTATTTGGTTTCGCAGCTTTTGATGGGAATAAGTGCAGTATCTGTTTTTAAGATTTTCGAAACAAAAAAGGCCGCGCCTGTTCAAAAACAATTTGAAGCGCGCTTGACCTTGAAAATCTCAAATGTTAAAGTTGCCCTTAACAAACGCACAATTGTGAGCACATCGGGTTTTTTTTAACTTTTAAGATGCCAAATTAAAAAAAAAGTGGCCTTTGCCAAAGTTAGAGAGTTGTTATCAACAGGGGAAACAATTACTCAACCATGTATTGCAGTTATGAACTTTTTAACGCTGACCTAATTTTCATTCGACTTGCATTTTCGGTTTTTTTCATTTGCCCAACATCTGGATTTTTTGTTATTGTGGTCTTTGAGTCTGTTTCTGCGTTTCATATTAACACTTTATCTTAGTAAGTCTGCACATACCTTGTTTCCACTATCAAAAACGGAGTAGAACTTTTCGATGCAGACGTCTCCCAGAATCCAGGCAGGACCTTAAGGAGCGGGGGTGTCAAGTGACATGAACCCAGACAGGCAGGTGTTCTCACCGTTGTTGCCGATCTAAATTAACATTCTGTGTATAAAAAAAACCAAAATGTCATCTGAAGGACGAAGTTCTGTCCAACGAGGACAAAAGTTATGAGAGGGAGCTTCGACAGACGCTTTCACTCAACCTCGTACTCTTCGTTTCCAAGAGATAAATCGCCAATAGCCTTCTGGATCTAAACATAGCATATTGTTAGCGTTTTTGTTTTCAAAATGGTTTCACCTGCTTGTCTTATCGGTGACGGAGGTGCCATTGTCTACGATGGCAACAACGGTTCTAGTCATCTGACCAGTACAACCTTTATTTAATCTTGTCTTTTTCATGGTTGTTTATAAATTCAATCATATGTGATGATCTGTTTTCCGCATGTCAACGCTTTCCGCCGGCCGCATGTCACAGCCCGCGTGGCCTAGTGGATAAGGCGTCTGACTTCTAATCAGAAGATGGCCGGTTCGAATCCAGCCGTGGGCTAACTGTTGCAATTTTTTAAAAAATTTTTGTTTGATTGATTTTCTGTACAATTTTGAGCTTTTAACTTTGAGCACGGAAAAAAGAAATTTGTACTGGGTACCGCAGACGAACGAGCACAGGTGTAAATGACTAATTCCATTTATTGCCAGTCTTTTCTATATGAGAAACACAGATTGTGCAAAAAAAAGTGAACTGGGGAAGTTGTTGTAGCTAGCAGTGGTTTGGAAACTGCTTTAATGTTTTGGTAAATCATGCTGAGGCTTGTTTGTTTGTGAAAAAAAAAAGTTAGTGACGCGTGTCTTTCTGAAATGCCAACAGTTAAAAAATTGAGGTAGTTCTCAGTGCACCAGCAACTATTTTTTCATTTTCTTACCGTGCGTGAGTTCACCTGAAAGTAACGTGTTTTTAAGCAACCTAGTCTGCAGAATAAGTGTACAACAAGGTTACAAGTTGATTTATTAACAAAAAATGAGGCAGTCCAGAAATGATATCAACATGACGACACACGAGAACAAACTTTAGATCTGCATGTGACTAAAAGCCGAAAGTAATGGCGAATGTCAAAGTTCAGAACGTAAAGTACAATTGGAGTTACGCAGGATCCACTGAGGTCTGCCTAGAATAAATTTAAAAGTAATTTTTGGACTTCAACTTACAATACTTGTTAGACGCTTCATTGTGTATTGAAAACTTTTACTAAGTGGTTGGCTGAAGGCGTAAAGAGTGGCCAATGAAGAGGACTGAAGTCAACGTTTGTTATTATTTGGTTTAAATTACCTCAAATGCAATACAGAGAAGAACCGCAGGCAGCAGAATCCTGATTTCTGGGGCTAGGGACCTTTCGCGATACTTTCTGATAATGACAAATGATATGACTAGGTAGATCAACAGATCAATCAAGGGAAATCCTACTTGTTCGGCAAACAAAAACTGAAAAACCGTTTTTTTTGTTGCGAATATCTTTGCTGCCAACCGTCGAGAGCCATTCCATTGCTTCGGAATTTCCACATTTATGCACAAAGCGGCTTAAAGCTTTATTAAAACGGAAAGAACAACCGAATACGGTCTGAAGTACTGAAACTATCAAACTGAAGATAAACATGGAAATTTTAATTGAATAAAGTGATTTCCTAGAAATATTAAAAAGATCAATTCATATAAAAATTACCCCTCGAAAATAGTTACAGATGGAAAAACGAAAATGACAAAGCGATGGGCAGCTATGATTAGAATGATGAGAGGAATGAGGTTGGAAGACAAGTGAAACAAGAACACCCCGGTATAGGAAAACACTTAAATCATGGTTTTCACAAAAAAATAAAATATTTATGTTAGATTAACCTGAAGTGGCATAGCAAAGCGACGATTCTGTGTCACTTAGGAACAGTATGGGAACCACGGACACGAGTATGTTAGCCACTGATGCCATTATATTTGCAACGGCCAGTTCGCCAGCAAACCAGAAGAACAGGATCTGAAAGTTAAAAAAACTGTGATTTTCTTTAAAATAACAAGAGGTTAACTGGAAAAAAACTATGATAAAAGCTTACTTTTTTAAACATCGAAAATCCTTTAAGAAGTGTTGCAACAAGAAGTGAGTTCAGAATCAGTGAAAGAATGGTAATTGCAATAAACATATAAGTTGATATCAAATACATCGTTGTTTTTGCATCGGGAGGTATGGGCTCCTATTGAGAGATTATATGTTCATCCAAACAAACATTACCTCATAGTAGGTGATACCGGAACCATTAGGCATCTCAGTATTTAGTTTCGAAACAAAATTGCCTTGAGGTATGTGATGCTGTGGAACGTTAACACCAGAATAAGAAGACATCTCAGTTTTCGGATTCAGCGACCTTCACTCTGCAAGTTCGAGCGCTTTACTGCCGAGAATGAATTGCGTACGACGTCCCGTGAGCAATTTACCACAGGTGGAAATGTCTAGTTCCACCTAATGCAAAGCTTTTTTTGTCTCAAAATCACAGATTACTACGAAATTCGAGGAAATGAAATCAAGATTTTGCTGGTCTGACATGTAGTTTGTAGCATTCCATGGTGATTTCGTTTTTTCCTTCTATGACTTGAAAAAGATTTAATTAACTAGGATATTGTTTTAAAAGAATTTACGTAAAAAATCGGGAAATTTCAAATTTAGTTTGCAACTGTTTCCGTTTATGTAGTTTGGTTGTCATCAAGAGACGTAACAACCTTTTCTGACGATACAAGAATGATAATCTAAATTATGTATATTCTAAGGATATATTGATTTTCATTACATTGTCTTTTTACTTGCATTTTCCGTTTTTAATGTGCTCAAAACATTCTGAATTTTCTGATGCTGTTGCCTTTAACGTGGTTTCTATTTTTCATAAATATTCTTTATTTCAGTAAATCTGCACAAATGACACTCAGTGAGTGGGCTGGTTCTGCGAGGTAGCGAATCCAACCCTCTTGTTTCCACTATCGAAAACAGAGTAGAACTTTCCAATGAAGACATCTCCCAGAATCCAGAGGGGTCCGTTGGGAGCGGGGATGTCAAGTCCCATGAATCCAGAGAGACAGGTGTTCTGACCGTTGTTATCGATCTAAACTAATATTATATGTATAAAACTACAAAAGGTCACCTGAAGGATGTAGTCGGTTCCCTGGAGGACGAAGTTCTGTCCACCGAGAACGAAAGTGATGGGAGGGAGTTTGGACAGACGCTTGCAGTCGACCTCGTATTCTCCGTTTCCAAGAGGGAAAGCTCCGATAGCCTTCTGGATCTAAATTTACCACGTTATTCAAGTTTTTCAGAATTGGTTGACCTGCTTGATCTTATCAGTGGGTCCAGTGAGAAGGGAGGTGCCAGTGTCAACGATGGCATCAACGGTGCTAGTAATCTGAAAAGAACAAAAGTTTTGAGTTTGTTACAATAATTTTAAATTTATTTTCATGTTCATTGTAGTGTACTTATTCAATCACATTTGACAATCTGCTTTCCGCATGTCAACGCTTTCCGCCGTCCGCTTACCACAGCCCGCGTGGCCTAGTGGATAAGGCGTCTGACTTCTAATAATTTTTTGCATAGTTTTTGTTATTAGTTTAAAAAGGTGAAATGTAATTTTTGTTTCTTCTTTTTCTAATTCTCTGTCTCTGTCCCTGACTTTCTTTCTTTCTCTCTCTCTCTCTCTCTCTCTCTCTCTCTTCTCGCTCTCTGTGCCAACAAATGTTAACTTTCTACCCAAACAACATACGACAAAATGTGCTAGTGTCTCAAAATCCTACCTGTTGGCTGTTGACGGTGACCGAAGTGAGGGTAATGCGCCAGTAATCCTCAGACTTCAGGGGCTCCCAAGCGATGCTTCCCTTAAACCCAAATTTTTAAATTGAACTGTAAAAGCAAGATTGCCTATATTTAATTTCTGGAAATCAGGCTTCAAATGTGTTTTTCTAAAATAATATTATTTAACATTAATATTGGGATTTAGGCATATGCAGTTAAGAAAATGTTTGATTCTGCCGTGGAAAGGGGGAACCATTTTGGGTTTTATGTAGCTGCAAAGAGAACTACAAATATCAGAGATTATACGTGTCACCACACCCTACTTCCCATTTGCCTCGTATCTTGACCAAAAGCCAACTTTCATATCCCCGAAGTATTCCACGTTTACCCACAGAAGTCACGTTACTGATAAGACCACGAAAGTTGCGAATGTAGGATACTCACACTGTAGTGGTTAGGGTCCATTCCACAAAGGGTCATCTCTCCTCCAGCGACGTTGTTGTTCAGGTCACGGTTCAGCCAGAAGGCGAAAAGGGCCTGGTTGCAGATGGCCTAAGCAACCAATTTTGCTAATTGGGAAGTTAGCACTACCTTGTTAGCAAAGATCTGGTCCATCGGCTGAGGAATCTTGTTCTCGGAGATGGTGTCGAAGGCCATTCCAAGGATACCGTCGAACTTGGCGGCGACGAAGGCGAGTCCAGGCTCTTGGATGGCACAGGCCAATCCCTGGGTCTTGTCAGTGCAGAATTTGCGGTCGGTTCCGAACTGAAATAAGCCTAATTATAATTTTTTAAGAATCGTTCTTACGCAGTAGATGTCGTTATCAACAACACCCTTCATGGATCCAGATCCGTACTGAATCTCGAAAGGAGCTCCGGTAGCGGTACAGGTGGAAGACTTGGAGCAGTCAAACTTCTGGTGGAAGTCACAAGCCAAGTTGCTGGTCTTGCAGTTAGCGCAAGGTACCCACAAGTTGGAAGATCCAGTATCGAAGAGGATGGAAAAGTTCTGGGGAGGAGTTCCGATCTGCCCAGCTCCGTAGTACTGAGCATTCGAGTAGTCAGAGAGACCCTCGTTGTAGGCTAGCTGGGAATCGAAAACATGTCCAGGGATGTACTTCTGCTTCAAGTACTCAGAGATTGAGTTGAACTTGTACTGTTGACGAGTGTAGGTAACTTTTTTGAGTTCAACCCTAATAAGGAAGTTTTATGGATTTTGAGATGGAAACTACCTGCTGAAGGCGGAGACGCCCAGGGCGATGGCTAGGAGAAAGGCAAGAGAGCGAACCATTGCGGCCAGCTGTCGCTTATCGCAACTGCCACATTTATAGTTGAAACATTATCTTAAGCTGTGTCAAGGAGTTTTATCAAAAACCCATCATCCTGCTTCTGTTCTATTGCAATGGGTCGTAAACATGAAAGTCCGAAGATTGCCTAGGAACAACGCGGATATAAGAGCTGGAATGCGGTAAATCAGTTAGCTGAAAGTAAGTAAATTGAAAGAATTTGATTCAGAACATTGAAAATAACATGGAAAAAAGGATAGATCGATATTGTGCAATGTTATACTACCAAAAAAGTCCTAAAATGTTCTCAATGAAGTTGATTTGTTGCCAGGTCCAGCTTTTGCGACATGAGGCAAAATCAAGATAGCCTCAATTTTGTGAAGAATTAGCTTTAAATAGTGATAAGTGGTAAAATTGAATGTGCAAAAGATTCTGCGTTCGGGGGAATCGAACCCCCGTCGAATGCTTGGAAGGCATCCATGCTAACCATTACACCACGAACGCGGTTGTTCGCAACCGCGCAAGGCGTCGCTTCTTTTCGGGTGATCGCTTTGCGGCTGTATCCTCGGAAAACGCCTAAATGATGCAATTCTGGGTGAACTAGAAGCAGACAGAAAATTGTATTGTCTTAACTTTTTTGTTATTGTTTAGTTTCAGAGTTCCCTTTGTCACTCAGGAAAGGTTTTCGCTAAGAAATCCAGAAAACTACAATTTTTCTTGTAAAACATCAATTATCACAAGCGTCACAATTCCCTTTTGGCGCTTCTCCCAAAATTGTTGTTTTGGAAGCGTTCCATGTTCCTCTGGTCATTAAAAGTACAACATGAGTACTCGTAATGCACTACTTTTAGGGTAGTGTGTCTTCAGAATACGGGAGGAGCTAAGGTAATTTATAAAAAAGGCATTTTGAGTTAGTTATAACTTAAACAGTTTGCATTGTAACAGATTCCAAATCAATTCACTATATTATACTTTTAAGGTCAAAACCAGAACCTGTGAATGTCTAGAACCAGTCAAACCGAAATACCATTGATTAATTGTCTTCTTATCTATTTGGCAACTTTTTACTGCGACAATGACTAGCACAGCTTTTGCAGGCGCAGTTGCGTCTGTACTGATTTCAATTCCTTTGGTGAAATGTTTCAGCAGTGACTTTTCATTCGTATTTTCAACTTCTCCATCCATTATGACGTACCTCAAATATATACCTGAGTTTTTGTTTTAATGCCCAGGTAAACAAACCTATTTGAAAAATGTATGCCGTTTTCGCTCATCGATTTCCAACATTTCAAACAGTTGTTTTCCAAAAACCGCGTGAGTAACACTTCCATTTTCCGTATTTTTAAAGCAGTCATCAGTTTATGCTTATGATTACTCGAGTCAATCTGCTCAAACTATCATAAAAACGAAGGCGTTTTACAGTAATCGACATGGCCAGCAAGGTGTGACAAAGACCAAAAAGACACAGTATGACAACGACAAAGCAAGGTGTGACAAAGACCTGTGACGGGCCATCGCGACCATTCTTCTAGTTGCGGCGCTAGGATGAGGCGGTTTTCTGTATGCTAGTATCGCTGGTATTGGACCCCGTCCAAATAAGCAAAGTGCTGTTTTTTTTGTCCTCAGGTTGCGTTGGTCAACCAAGAATGCAGTTAACTTGGTTTTCATTCAATTGAGTGTTAACCCGTCGCTTATGAAAACCAATTTTTCGAATAAGGGGCCAATCGTGTTTTTTACTTTTCTTTCATTGATTATTGTTGATTGAAACAGTTCGAAATCTCCAAACTAACATCAATCAGCTCAAGTCTGTGATTTTGCGAGCCAGCGTACTTGTTGTTTTCTGATTGACACAAAAAATCCAGCGTTTCGATAACACAAATTTTCGAAAACGTTTCGTAAATCTTCTCGAAAACAAAATTTTTCGAAAAACAATCTGAAAAACACAATCTTATCAAACTGATACAACTTGATTGGACACTGCATTCAAATGTTGTATGTCACAAATATCAAATGTCACACAATTGACATTTGATTCCAAAATGTCTTAACGGATACAAACAACAAAAAAGCAGTATTCTTCCGACATAGGAAATATCTAAGGTGGAAACAGTTAACATTTGCCTTTCTAAATGACAAAACTGCTTCCTATGTGGATAGAATAAATTTGTCTTTTTTCAAATAGTTGTGTCCTGTTCTTGTCTTTAAACTTAAATATGTAAAATTAAGGTGCCTAACGAACTACCTTGAGTTTTTATCACGGTTCAATAACAAAGAGAACAACTATTCAATAATCTAACAGTTTTCATTTGGGCAGTTCTCGTCATTCTTGTGGATTCGTTTACTTGAAATATTGACGTCATTGCGATAATTCTGTTCTATTGATCTCTTTCTTACCATTATTTGGAAGTTTTAGGTCTTGTTTTAGTTTTACAACCAATGCCAAATCCCTCTCCAGACAGACGCCTCTCAATCGAGCAGTCGGCTTTTCCCGCGTGTATCCACCGTCTCCCTCCGTGCCAGCTAGGATCGGCGCGATCCTTTTTTCTTTGTTATGACCATCTGCCCGTCTGGGCGTGACTCATCAACTTTAGCCGCCGTAGCCACAATCCCACCACTAACGGATCGTAAAACAGAACTTTATTGATTTCTACAAGAATATAAATTGCACGCTCTGTCAAAGGCAAATCTTCTTTCTCTACTACCGGAATTTCAAGGCAACTAGTAATAGAACCATTATAATAGAGAATCGATGATGGCCCGTCCGTTGTTAGCGTATATGTACAAGTCATGGCTAGAGGGGTCGCAAGACTACCAGCCAAACGACAACGCTATACTCTACAAACGGCCTATGGACAGTGTATACATGTATACATAACGTGGCAGGCAGGGATTACATATTTGCATATAGGAAGGACTATAGGGTTCAGGCAGGGTTAGCTATAAAAGGGGTAGAAGTATACAAAGTTGGGGGGCACTTAGTGCTTTTGAGGGGAACCCTCAGTCAACGGGACTGATGACACTGGCGGCGAATCGTCGCTTGTACAGGCTGAGCCTAGTTGAGAAGGAAGTAGTTCTTCACGCTCAGAGCGGGGAGATCCTCAGTCGGGTCAATTGCAGTCAGCTTGCCTCCGTTTCCACCAGTGGAGAGGAAGTGCTTGGGACTAAACTAATCCTTCAACAACCTTTGAGACTTCAACTTACGGAGGCAAGGCGGCGAAGCAGTCCTCAGTAACAGGGAGGCTTCCAATCGCGTAGGAAGAGAGCAGGTGGAGAAGAGCGGCCGCCGCAGGCAGATCCGTCTCCATGTCCTTGACGTCCTTAGCCAGTCTGCTCAGGCCAATCTTGATGCTGATATCGGAGATGATCTGAAAGAAGTAGTATAGGATCGTTAAGGCTTAAGAACTTACGCAGTTGTCGTAAAGCTCCTTAAAGGCACTGACGATGAAGTACATTAGGTCCATGGACATCCTCCCAACAGCCTTCTTGGCGGCCTGAATTGAGATGTTATTGAAAATTTCGATATATTTTTTACCTGGTGGACGAAGTAGGAGTGGAAGCCAATGTCGATGTTGTTCAGCTGCTCAGCGATTTCCTGGGTGTTGTGCTCGTCGCAGAAGTCTTTCACCATGCGAGAGATCTTGTCCTCCGGCACCGCCACTAAACCAATGAAACATAAAATGTGAATATCAGTTTAACTTACAGCTGGTGGACGGCTGGGGAATCATGGGATTGTTGCTGAACTTGTCAATCGTCTTCTGCACAAACTTGAGGAAGTCAATGGCGTGCTCGCGGTGCTTGTCAACGATTCTGAAAGCAAGTAGTAAGATAAAACCTCTATGACAGAGCTTACTTAGGCTGGTCCCTGATGAATTCGAAGAAGCTGAGCACACGCACCATGCGCTCCTCAAACATAGCCTGAGAGAGACCAATAGTAAGGCGATAGGAAGAGAAGAGATCATCGGAAAGAATACCGCTATAGTTCTGAAAGAGGAACTTTAAGAGGAAATGGGATTCTGGTTACGTGAGCAAAGAAGATCTGAAGTTCCTGGTGGAGACGAGCCATGACCTGAGGCTGATTGGCCTCTTCGAAGATCAACGGGAGGATGATCTCTCCGACGAAGGGGTAGTAGCGCGTAGCCATGGCGAGAATGCCCGCCTGCCACTCCTGGAAGAAGGAACCCAATTGAAAACGAAAGAAAGCTGTGATTTACCTCAGAGGACTTGGGCTTCTTCTCCGGCTTCTTGGGGGGCGGCAGGGGAGCCTCGGGTTCCTCCTCGACCTCCTCCTCCAAATTGTAGTCGTTGTAGCAGCCAGCCTCGTAAGCCTCAGCCTGGTACTCTTCCTCCTCCTCAGGGTCAATCGCCAAGTCGTGGAAGTCCTCAAGTCCCATGTCGAACTTTCCGCCTAGAAGAATCAAAACTATTCATTTTCTGGTTTCGACTAACCGTCCTTCTTGATGGAGCTTCCGCTCACTCCACGGGAGCGCTTCTTGCGCTCAGCCTTGCTCTCCTTGGTCGGGTGGACCTTCGACGAGGAGCAGCACTGGGCATCACCCCCTAGATAAAGATATGAGTAAAAGAGAAAAAGTTTTAAAACAAAAACTAAAGATTGGAGAAATCTTACCAGCATTGGAGGCAGGAGAATTGGATCCATTGCTCACGGCGTCTTCGCCGTTCTCAGCCTTCGGGGCCGGCGGGGTGGTCGGGTTGCCGTTCTTTCGGTTCAGCTCTTCCTCAGCCATGAATTCGGGATCGGTCTCGGGTCGAACGAAGCGAGGAAACACCATTCAGTCTGAAAGTTCAGAAAAAGTTAGTCAAGATAAGTCAGATAAAGAAGGAGAATGATAAGCAGGGAGCGATAGAGCGGATGATTACGTAACGGCGGCGATCTGATACGACTGGCGAGGCGGGGTCAGCAAAAACCGCCAATCGATGGCCATTGTTATAAAAACAATCACTTCCGGGGGATATCCAGCCACATTACGACGCATGACTCATCATTTGGGAATAAACACACTTGGCTGGGAATTTATATCGCTATAGTATGTGATTAATTAATTGTTAATAGTATTTTAAAATATGGTATTTATTTTGAAATTGTTTAATTCAGTGAAAATTCGGTAGAAATTCGGAGCGTGGAAGTTTCGCCACCATCTTGAGGCGACGGGTCAGCAGTTTCAATATGTCAGCTGATTGTTGGCAAGCGTCCAAGATTTGAATGGCTGATTCGCGGCGGGACCCATTACCCCCGCCCTGCCGCCGGAGCATCACATGATGAGTTTCATAATATAAACAAAAGAGCAAATGAATTTTTTATAAGGTATAGTATATAGTATTCGATAGATAAATTCAAAATCTATCATTTGACACCGGGCAGGGTGCGTGAAAAAACCTGTTCGGGCTAAGGGCGAGGGTTGTGTAAACCACGTGATGCAGAGGTGTTCGGGGCAGATTTTACGACGCGATAGTGTACTGCCGGCTTCAAGGAAATGTGGAAATTTCAGGATTTTAACTACGGATCTTTCAAGAAGGAAGGAAGAAGCGTGTCAAATGACGCACGAGAAGAACCTCGAGTGACCCCTTGGAAATCCGGTTTTCAAGGCCGCGCCCACACATGGTATTTGAAAAACTTCCCTGAAATAGTTAGGGTTTTCGGCTGATTTCTGAGATAAAAGTTTGTTTCAAATCAAAAAGTGGAAAACCTATTTCCTGCAATCAATTAAACAGGCCACACTTTCCCTAGTTATCTCCTAGGTGGTCCGACTGTTATCTATGCCCTTTGGGTGATCCTAATGAAAGCTTAATCAATATTGTTTCATTTTTCTTTTCAAAATATCGATATGTTATTTAAAAACAAGGAAGTTAAGAAAATGCTTCCGCCGATTAGAAAAAAGACAACCCTGCCGTTGACGTAGGCGGTCCGCCTGATAGTCATTTCAAGGGCAATCTAAGGCTGATGTAATTTAATTTAAGGTCAGGTGGACTTCACCTAAGCAAATAAAAGCCAAAGGAATGCCAATCGACAGAAACTTGGAAAGCGGCCAAATTAAACAAAACCACCTTCGCTGTGTGTGGTCGTCGCGCTAAGAGAGATGGGGCAATAAACCTATCAGGAGGCGATTACGTGCGAAAAGTTCAGCTGGCGTCCGGTCAACATGACCCCTCAGTCGTTGTTTACGCCAGCCGGGTGGACAACTGGTCGTATTTCGGCTGAAGCGGCGCAAAATACTATCTCAACTGGAGTGGCGCCGCCTGGGGGAAGTAGGTTCGCTTCTCTCTTTTCTTTGAGTTCAAAGGTACGGTTGTCAAATGAGATGAGCCAGAGGCACACGTGGTCTCACTTTGATGGGTGGCATGATGCTAAGAATAGCGAAACTTTTGAGTCAAATGGATGTGTCAAGATGAATTTATCCACAAAACAAGGCAGTGTAGAATGCAAAAGGGTGACCACTTGACACAGGTGAACATGTGATTGAAGGAAATCGGATTTGTGAAGTGAATTGAGGTTTTGTGCAGTACAGTTGCGTCAAAATGCCCTTGAAGTTTGCAAAACATAGTTCGCAACATTGAAATCAAAGATTGAAAATGACGTTTCAAACAGATCGGTTTGTTTACAGACAGAAACAAGAGAGAAAGAGAGAGAGATACAGAAAGAGAGAGAGAGAGAGAGAGAGAGAGAGAGAGAGAGAGAGAAAGAGAGAAAGAGAATGAGAAAAAGAAAGATAAATCAGAGAGAGCGCGAGAGAGCGAGAGAGAGAAACAGAGACATGGACAAAGAGAGACAAAGAAAGAGACAGAGAAAGACAGAGAAAGAGACAGAGAGAGAGAGAGTGCGCGCGCGCGCGCGAGAGAGAGAGAGAGAGAGAGAGAGAGAGAGAGAGAGAGCGAGAGAGAGAGAGACGGAGAGAGAGCCAGAGAGAGAGGGGGAGAGAGAGAGAGAGAAATGAGGGATTGGGAAAGAGATCATAAGAGAAACGAGACAGAATGCGAGATCGGGGCGTTTGGCAATGAAACATATAATTAGCTCTTATTCGCCCGCTAGTTGACCTCCCCACTAATCCCCACAAGTACCCTACTCGCAACAGTTGAGGAGATGGATGGCAGAGGGTCAAAAGGCTGAGACTATTCTCTCAAAAGCCGTAGATGGTTGATCAGACAAATGGAAATGCTCGATGATCTTTAAACGTGAGAGTCATCGGCACGAGACAAAGCATAGGGTCGTGTGACTTCCATATTGAGAAATATTTTGCCCTCACGAGGTATAAACCATAATATTTTCCTCAAAATCACGAGAAAACGTAGTCAGCGCAGGCGCGAGAAAGAGTCAGCTGAGGGCGATCTGGCGTGGCACGGCGTGTTGAGTAGGAAGCAAAGAGGGGACATTGCCGGCGCCGCCGGTGGTCACGCGACAACGCGGCTTCTGCGCTTAAGGGCGCCATGTGACCTTGTCCAGCGGGGAAATGACGAGTGCGGACGCAAACGTTATAATGTGGGGAGCTGTGAAAAGCACAATTAACGTCAAACTTTTTGTGTTTAAATGTTTTGGCACTGTTAAGGAGTGCCCCAAGTGATTCTAATTCAATTTATGGTGCACGTGATGCGCTCGAGGACGCAAATCTTTGAAAAGAGATGCATGCGCGCGAACCACCCACAGCGCTCCCGAAAAGAAGAAAAGTGCCTCGTTCTGTTTAAGCCCGTGGGCGAACAACCGTAAAAGAATTGCAGCTATAAAGTTCCAAAAACAGTGGAACAAAGGGCATTTTATGAAAAAGGCGTTTCATTGACGAATGGATAGAGAAGGGCAAGAGGTGTCTTTATCTTGCAATGGAGAGACTTAAAAACACGTGGTTTGCAGGATGTCAGTGCCAGGAATAACTTCGCCTGCATTTATGACAACGGGTGGTCCATTAATGAATGTGTGGCCAAAAAGGTGTTTTCCCTATCAGGTTTGCAAAATAGCAGCTTTTGGGTGTGGAAAACTACCGTTTTGTGTCTTCGGAACATCAATAGGAAATAAAACTTAGGAAAGTGTAGAATAAAATTATAATACCTCGGTGAAGAGGACCTTAGCGGTCGTTTGTATTCGTCGGAGTGCTAGATTTATTCGTCGGAGTTTTTTTCGCTTTCTTCCTTTCTTCTTAAAATATCCAAAGTTAAAATCCAAACATTTCCACATACAGGTATACGTGGGAATGCTAGCTTTCGTGGTTCATAGTTGTCATCTGAAATTTTTCCTCCTGCCGTGCCATCTGCAACTGGCGTATTATTTCCACCATTTCCCTCTCCTCAAAGACGTTAATGAAGGAAAAGTCGTGGGCAAGGTGCTATGCGCACTCATTATAAATAACTGTTTTATGCCCGATGATGGGTTTTAGTTGGCCCTTACAGTCTCCATAAACATTCTAATCTTTGAGTATTTTCAGCAGTAAACTCTCGTTCTTTCACAATTAAGGCATCAGATTAGAGATAAAATAAAAAGATAATATTCTATGAAAGTTGGCTTCATTTTCTCTTCTTCGGGTCGCAGCTCGTCCCCCCCCCCCCCCCCCCGATTGGAATTCAAACTTTTGCTACAAAAGTAGTATTAACAAACTGACAAACTTACGACTTCGACGGCAGTTCTAAAAGTCAGCTGAAGGGAGGTGACGTGCCATTCGGTGTCCCAGGCAAACAAATGTAAGTTGCTGCTGCACAAATAAGTTTCAAATAAAAAAGTTCAAAGCAAATGTGCAACAAAAAACAAACAATAAATGCTAAGTTTCACACAAAGTTTGTAGTATTGTTGTTGAAGTGTCAGTGTCTGGTTGCCTTTTATACTACTTTGTCCGTGATTGGCATTCTGAATCATTCGTCCGCGGGGTGACAGGACGAATGCAGCTAACAGTTACGCACCGTTATGAAAAACTTTATGGGGTTAGGTCAACTGATTATCGCTATACAATTGCCACCCGGGATGTCGTACTTTGGAAAACATAATCCTTACCGCAAATCATGATTTTACATGGCAGGTTCCGGGAGTGAAATCCACGAGCGACTTTGATGTATTTCAATAATCGGACATTGACAATTTCTAAAATACAAATTATGAATTATGTAGAAAGCAGCGTGTATTTCAGTGTTAAATATTAACAAAAAAGCCAAATTTTCTAACTACAAAAAAGCCAAATTTTCAAATCAAAATGTAATTTTTTAAAGGGTTAGAAAAAGGGACAAATAATATTTTTCAATATTAATTAATCTAATTTAAAAGAAAATACATTTAAGTTAACCTTCATTTTCTTATTCACCACATTTTATAAAACATGGATAGCGCAGCTAAACTTCGCCAAACACCAAAGACTCTACCGAATAAATGGAATATTATTGTGCCCACACTGCAGGAGTTCGAAGTAAAGAAGACGGAAACCAAAATGACTTCCACGAAGTAAAAAGGAAACACGTTTGGGAAATTTACAGGTTATAATTTGTTACAACTCTCAGGTTTGTTTATACAATTTTCGAATTTTTATAATTTTTGGTAGTTCACTTTTTTCGCAGATCGTAATTATGTGTTTCAGAATTGACCATGTCGTCACATCTACTTTACGTTCAAAACAAGGAGATATCAAGAAAGAGTTGTACCAGTTCTGCCTCGACGCGAAAATTGCAGACGCCCAGTGAGTAATATTTAAACACGTTTGCCTTTTTTTAAAATTTATTTACCACGACGAATCAAGTGAAAATCACCCTTTTTAGCCGCAAAACACGAACTGTATCTTTTGCCGAAGAGTAAACTGGAAGCGGACCTCGTCATTATAATAAACCTGTGTTTCCCCGAATTGTTTGGAGTGAAGTCTTCCAGCGGTATGTTCTCCGTGAAATAAAATATTTTTCACGGGTGTGTTTCCCAGTTTAATTCGGGTTTTGTCTACAAAATAGTAGTTTTTATTTATCGTCGCTTTTAATTGAAGCCACGTTGCATATTCATGCCAAAGGACCATCACATATAACACACATTTTAAAGGTCGATTTTCGAAAAGTTGTACCAGTTTTGCATGACGCAAAATTTGCCGACGCGCAGTTGATAGCAAAATGGAAGAAACATGGATACGAAAGGGACATCTGCTACCTCACGTGAGTATTTAAAAAAACACGTTTGTCTTTTTTTAATGCAGGTTCTCCGACAAATCAGGTGCAAATCCTTGAGTTCCTTGCAATAAACCTGTTCAATCGAACATTTTCTTTAATTCTCCAAGGACAGATAACACGATGAAGTTTTTTTATAGGGACAACTATATTTCATTTTACATGTACTGTTTAGAAAGTAGTCGTTTTCAGAGAATGTTTCTTGAAACTGAAGCGTCCGTTGAGCCAGGCTACGATCGTCTTCCGTCGGCGACAAAAGTATGCGAATCAGCTCCAAAACATATCCCATGCAACAACAAATTGTATTGAAGACTAATAATTTATTGTAAAAGTAAAGTGTACAGAGTAGTATCAATAAACATGACATTGAGTTTACAAACAAAAGACATCAATCACGAATGTACAAGTCAGTAGTACCAGTAGCCAATTACAATGATGGAGACGAGGGTCCAAACGGGAGCACTGGCGCCATCCGCGGGAATGACCAGACCATCTTCAGGGTTTCTCCACGAAGGCCTGTTGGAGAAGTCATCGGTCGGATCAGCCACAGCAGTCGACGGATCCTCGGTCAATTGCGCCACATCATCTGAAAAAGTTAAAATTAGAACTTGAAAATGAAAAGTGAAAATGAAATGAAATTAATAAAGAAAAACTTACTTTCGACAGTTGTGGCTCCCTCTTCAGCCTGTTTCATCGTTGCCACTCGTTCCTCAGCCTTGGCGAATTCCTCCTTGGTAGCCAAATGAATAGGCGACGCGGGTTTGACACTGTATCCGGGCAACAACTGCTTCTGAAATGAAAAGATAGAAAAAATTACAATAAAGTCACTCACAGTCATTATCATCGCAAGATTTTCGAAATCCGGCATAGCCACAGGCTGCCTCCGCCAGTCGTACATGGAACATTGGAGAGTGCGCATCTAGAATAGAAACTTAAAAAGAAGATAAATTTTGTACCTCGCCATCCACGAAAAGTGAAGTGTGTCTCCAGGACATGATACGTTTCCGGCATGTCTCTGATCGCCCTGGTGTTGAAGACACGCTGAACATTATCCAGAAGGCGAGCGAATCCGGAACTACTCACATGTTTGAAAGCGTTGTTGTTTAACATATTGTCTCTTTTGTACATCGCAAAACGAAATTTAATAAAAAAAACTCACAGACCAGACCCACCGTTTTAATCGCATGTAGCCATCGCCAAAACTAGCAGACCCAACGCACCCCTCAAAAAAGTAAAGTTTAGTAGTTTATCGAAAACCCAGTCGAAACAATTTAAAGTAAATAAATTTTTATATAGACCGACAACTTCTTATTTCACTAAATTTAGATTAGTAAAAGCGTAGGTCCAACTTTACATGATCAATTACCGTTATCATTAGCAAACTCACGTACGCCTTAAAATGAAGATTTTTTATAAACTGATGGTACGGAATAGAGGGAAATTTCTGCTTGGATTCTGTCCGTGGGTTTGTGTTTGAAAATTGTCAAATTTTGTAATCGAAACAAGAAAAACTATAACAATTCCAATAACAGTCAGAGTAAGTGTTCAATGTGCATCGGAAATTATCTATCTGCATAATTTATAAACTGTAAATAGTTTTTTTTAAATTAGAAATTCTCGTAACCACGTCACTTTACCTTCAGGAGTACGTTTAGCGTAACCCCCAAAGAAAATTTACTTCGAGTTTACTTAATAGCTTGCAATTATTTGAGAAAAGGTAATTTTTCTTTATTTGATCACAAAGAACGATGCTAGGAAGTGTATGTGAATAGTGCAATCATCTGTGGTACTGTAACAACAAGAAGCTAAGTTTGGTGAAAACCTTTTGTTTGGGTCCTTAAAAGATTTTATATGAGATTTCAGCCGATTCGAAGTTAAAAAAAACATGTATGTCACAAGGGGTTTCGAAACACTCAGACATCGACTCGTAAACACGTTGAACACAATTTAGAGGAAACAGTAAAATAAAAAGTTTGAAGCGAATAACACAAACCGTTTGAAGCCACTGCTCATTTTGGAACAAGTCCTAACATCATGTTTTCTATTATTTATTTCTGCTCAAAACTGTCATATGTTTTGATGCCCTCCTCGAAACATTCTTTATTGTAAGTGCATTTACCTTGTCCGACGATCGGCCGCTTTTTTCTTGTTTCGATGAACCAATCCAGTTTTCTCGTTTTAGATGTCACCATCCGTGTTTTTTTCTCGCCGAAATAAAAGACCAACAGAAATCGGCAGTGTAATTCATCACTTGAATTGTTCGAGTCGACCAATGTACGGCCAAATGAAGCCACCAAAAGTAGAAATTCTTCCTGGAGTTACATAGTGTTTACAATTTCATTGTTTTTCAAGGTAGAAACAAACGAAAAGAGAAAATAGACTGTTGCTTTTTGGAGTTTGAGCTTAATATAATATACTCTTTGTTAAAATGGATACATTCAAGCTGTTGCTGTTTGCATTGGCCGTTTTATAGTTGCATAACCATTTGTACACGTTACTTTTAATAGTTCATGCAAAAACCTAAATATCGGCGTTTTCACAACATTGTCCGTTGTTTTCCCAAAACAAGACAATTTCCTATTTTGAAGTTTAAAGTCTATAGTCCAATTTTAGAACTTACCAATAAATATAACTGAGATTGTTCATGCATACAGTGAAGACGCCCATTTGACCAAATAAACGCTGGCAATATTCATTATAATAATTAAGCAACTATAATAATGTTTCTTATACAAAACAGCTTGCGATTGACCCAATAAAATATTTATTTTGAAACTATTAAAAAAACTCAATGGAGTTGTTTGTTGTGTTTAACAACCAGTTAAATGTATTTACTAACATAATGGGGCAAAAGAAGGCATATTGCCTATGGGGGACAGCATAACTCTAGGCCGTTCCTCGTAGAACACCCGCGAGTTCATAACTTCCTCTTCTTGGCACGTAATTCAAAAGAGCACTGCCACTGTCACCCTAAACAAGCACCATTTTAGAGAAAACGCGTGTTCTTATCTCGTTCATTAAAAACTGATCATTTGGAGTTGTCGAACAAAGTTTAGTCCCCGTCAGGTTGGAAAAAAATAGTGAATGACACTTTTCAAAATTTACAATCCCCAGATCTATCTGTCTAATGAACGGATTAGTGCCGTAAAACGCGACAGATCTATTTATATATGCTGAAACATAAGTACAACGTAGGCAGAAATGTATGGACTCACAGAAAGCGGTTCCTTCGAACTCCATCAAAGAAATATACGGTAGACAGACGCGATTCATTGTGGACGTGAAATTGATCTGACGCGCAACTCTAAATAAATGATTTTCGAAATAATACATTCCAACACCTCATAATTGCAATATCCGGCCAACGATATTCCTCATAGGAAGGATGTAAAAATACTTTATCAACAAGGAATATTTCAAGGTTGCTGCCCAGCTTAGTGCTGTTCGCATAAACCTCGATCATGTCGGCTCTTGAGTCATTTCTGAAAGATAGCAATCATGAGGTGGCTTTTTGGGTTAGGACAGGCAGTGTGCGGCGGTGAGAATGTGCTCTGATGTTATGATAGTTCCTTGGCAAGTGGTGACGTGGAATCCATTTTCTTGATGGGGGAAGACTTTAATCAAAACAAGAAAGGGCCACTCCTCTGTTTCAACTATAAATCTTGATCCCTCCTTACGAGCCTAAAACTATTAAAATTGAAAATTGAAACGGTGAAGTACGTCGATCAAGAAAGCAGAAACTACTAAAAACACTTACAGTTTTTTTGTTTTTTAATGGTTTGCCCGCATTTTAGTTGGTCCGAATCGAGATTTAGAAGAAAGAACACTCATAAATGCGAAGAAAAAAAAGTTGCCATTTCGCTTTGGTCGACTTGCTGATTGCTGAGCTGAAGAGGCGGAACCTGGCATTCTTGAAGAAGAAAAAACCCCGCCAGAGAAACGGCAGAACACTGGAAACAAGTTTGTGTTTCGCAGAATTTGAACAGGATTGTATCGGAGCGTCCTTCAGCAGCATATTTGGTGCACTACCAATAGTATCAGACAGTATGATCAAATACTTTTGAATGGTTTCACAAAACATATTCTTTTCTTAAATTACCTTATTTATGTTGTACTAGAAGGAACACTTGTGTTTTTTTATGTTTGCTTGTATCGAATATCTTTCGTTAACACAACGTTTTTAAGGACGCGAAAACGTTGGACATTTTTGGTTCCAATTGGCATCAATAGGGAAAAACAAAAACGAAATAACAATATACGAGGCATTGCTTGAATTGAGCTGATATGGCACGTCTACAGATAGTCAGTTCCAATGGAACAGCCACAGATACTCAACTACAAACCAACTGATATCACACATGCCAAAATGTGTTCTGTATAGTTAATATATCTCCATGAACATTGTATGTAAAAAACTACCCAAATGAGCTTTAATAAAACTTCTGTTTTTTTTAATATTTTGTTTTGTCAACGAAAAGACTTACTCTTAATTCCGTTTGCGGCCGAACTTCAAAACCGCCTTAAAAAGTGATGATGTCTCCCGTGTCTGCAACAAAGCTTTACTACATGGATAAAGCTATAAACCTCAGATCAAACACAATTTCAGAACCCTTTGCAGTTCGCGGCGCGCAAACTTTCAGGCAGTTCCTTGCAGTGGATTTCTCCAAACATCGAGAGTTCGGATCCGTCCAAAGAAAAACTTTATCGCGCGCAATAAACACAAGAAATACATTCTATGGCAATAGATAACATTTTCAAGACATTCCAAGTATCTTTGAGGTGGTTTGTGTTGGTAGGGATCAGAACAGCCAGTGATTTTTCGGTAAGGCCCGTTCCGGCCCCTAGATCCACACTTGGTCAAGTCATTCTGACAAAAGAGAAAAAACTAAAAATGTTCATTCGATCTCTCTTTTTCTCGCTCATCAAGACAATTTTGAGAGCACTTAAAACGCAATGTCTCTATGGCTGGCGCAGCGTCGCCATTCAGCGGACCAAAATTTTTTTTGCTTTCGATTCGGCTTTTTAAAATGTTTAAAAGTAACGGCTAGGTTTCCTGGCTAGGTGTCCTGGCTAGGTTACAACGATTAATAACTTTAGTTTCGAAAAAGCTTCTCTCCGTGCCAAATTTACGCTGTTATATATTACTTTGCGGTTTTATAGGTTCTGATGCACAATTTCGACGCAGAAAAACATAAAGAATTCAATGATGAACCTTTGGAGCCTGATCGGCAAAGTACAAATATCAAAACCTCAACAAACTAGAATTTTGAAAACTTTTTCGAACAAAACTCAGCAAATCTCAATTTTATTGCGACGTTAGTGTTTTGACGCTAAAAGCATTTGTTTAAGTTATAAATTTAGCTTTCTATTGCTTTTTTCAGAAGTTTTTTTTTCAGAATGTCCACGTTGAAACGAGTTATGAAATATCAGTTACAACAGCAACACAATTTTGGCAAGGAGCGTAGTTTTTCGAAATTAAAGTTATTAATCGGTGATACATAGCCAAGATAGTCACTTTTGAACATTAGAACCGAATTGAAGGCAAAATATGTTTTTTTTTTGGTCCGCTGGTGATCGACTGTTAGAGAAAACGCGTTTTAAAGCAAAATATGTTTCAATATCAAATTTAACAATCTTTCACTGGTTGACACACCTTTCCGAGACAATTTATTATAATATGCAAAGAGTTGTTATTAAGAAAATCAAAAGCACTTTTAGTCAGTGTAATAAAAGTAGATGTTAGTTGATCAACATAAAACTTTATTTGACGATGGCCATATTAGTGCTAAAAGCTGAAACCAATCATAATATCGCTGATAGTTCGGGCTCGACAACTGCAAATCGGTAAGCTAATTAGTTGTCTAGTTTACATATTGAACGCAAGGCAGAAAACGATGAAAAATACTCCACTGACAAAAACGCCAACGATAGACAAAGAACTTTTAGGGAAGCCAGCAAGCGATTCAGCACCAACAGTGTTTTTAAAATCCGATGCTTTTTCTTTTGTTGAAATTTGCTTCTGAAGGAAAGAAATTAAATGCAAAGCTAAATGACTCACAATTATCACAGGTTGTCTTCGCGAGTCAAATAGGGAACATTGGAGATTACGCACACAGTTCGTTGCTTCTCTGCAAGTGTTTTTTCAATTAGAAAGCGTTTATTAAACTAATTTTGAATCTAACCTGCAAACAGAAGAAAGTACCACAGATAGCGAAATGTTCCGGGAGGCGATTTTAAAGAGGTCAGCCATTCGCGGTATGCAACTGATGCAGGAGGATATTTTACAAATAGACATTGCTTGCGCGAGGTTAAAACCACTTGGGTCGCGAAACACCTCTGAAAAGGAACAGTCTGTTTGATATATAACAAAAGTTACTTTCGAAACTGAGAGTTTCCTCATTTGTAATTTCCATATCTTTCACTCGTTGGTCAGGCTTGTCGAAATACAATGTTGTATCAGAATAAAATCTCAACGTGGCTCTGGTTTTGTTTCCGGTTGATACATTTTCCTAAACAAACAAAATAATTAACATTTGGTTGCATCGCTTGAGCATGGAACGAAAACCTCAAGTATAATTACCTACGTTTATGAGTTTGGCAAGTGTCTCGAAATCCGGCATTTCCACAGACTGTTTTTGCCAGTTATACATTTTACAATGAAGAGTGTGCACCTGACTCAATACATATATTAGCAAACATATTGGGTACCTCGCCATTCACGAAAAGCGAACTATCTAGGGCACGAGTGGTTTTATCTGCATTGTCGGCCGTTGTCCGAAAGCGAGCTCATCCTGAAGCATTGTCAGATGACAACTGATAAGATTCTACAAACAATGTAAAAAATAACAAAACTGACCAAGAAACGAGTCGGAAAATTTGTCAATTTGGGAGGCTGATCCTAAAACGACACAAAAAATGACGATGATTGTAATCAGCAATGAACTCATTTCCTGAAAATGTTTTAATATTCTGCAAATTGAACAAATGGGTGAAAAGAATAAGCATATTAGCTAGTCTATCAAATAAAAACAAAATGGACACAAATGTAAATAGATGCAACTTTGTTAAGTGTAAACTAAAAGTTAGCACTTCTAGTCAAAGTCTCTGAACAAAGCCAAAAACTGCACTTACTGGGACAATGCCAATTTCATCCACCCAAGTATACTTAAAACTAAAAACCGCTAATAATGCTTAAGAGAGGCTGTCTGGTAGCAGTGAGCACCCACCAGACAGGAGAAAAAAAAGTTTCTTCTATTTGTCTTAAACGTTGTTGGAGGACTATACGGGACCCAAATAAACTATGTATAACGTTAGTTTCGGTTTTCTATTCACACAGCAAAACAATGGAATAAAATGCTAAAAACATCATAACTCCGTTCAATGCCTTCCGATTTTCAACTTTGGGGCCTTATTCAATAGAGAAACATGTTGTCTAAATTTCATTTCACAATGACTTTGTTCGTGTTTAACCTTGAATCGGTGAAAAACACAGAAAACCATTTTTTTCTAAATTTGTTTTTTGCATGCCATGGCTTCATCATCGAGGCGAGAATCGAAACTGTTCTCATTCGATTAACCATAACATTTCCTATTAAAACACATATATGGCATATACGAATTGAATTTCCTTGAAAAACTGCGAAAAGCTAATGTATAGTTGTTCAAAACATGAAACTCTCAATATTACCGCCAAAATACACCTATTCGTCAACTTTCCCCTCATTTTGGTATCATGTTTTGGAAAAATCAGTGTCAAAACGAATGTTGAGTATGACGAAGCTCGAAATTTGCATATGACATATATATTTTTTAAAATAAAATGTTATGGATAATCGAATGACAATGGTTTTGATTCTCGCCTCGAAAGATGAAGCCATGGCATGTAAAAAACAGATATAGTAAAAATATTTCTATGGTTATGTGTTTTTCACCGAATCAAAGTTAAACACGAGCAAATTCGTAGTAAAATGAAATTTAGACAATAGTTTTTTCTATCAAATATGGCCACCTTATTGAAAATTGGATGACACTGAACGGAGTTGTGATGATTTTAGCATTTCGTTCCATTGGTTCGCTGTGTGAACAGGAAAACCGAAACCAACGTTATACATCGTTTATTTTAGTCTTATAAAGTCCTCCTACAACATTTCAGACAAATCGAAAAAACGTTTTTTTTCTTCTGACCGGGGATTGGAGAATAAGCTCCATTTTATCAGAAAACGTCTCTTAATGTGGTTGCAAAACAGTTCGTTGATTAATTCGATCTCCGTGTGGTACCAGAACTGTACCTAGACATCTACGGCTAGGCGCTTTAATTATTTCTGGTGGCTGGGATATAACTGACTCGCCTGTTTTGCAATATGATATATCTAAAACTCAGACATTATTCAGAGAGAAAAACATAAATGAAGTTGGCAGACCCCTGGAGAAAAAAACCAACTGACAACAATTTTGCTATTATCTATTAGGCGCGCAGGGTGTGTCTGTTGAACAAATTTGAACCCCTCCTTAATTGAAGTCTCATCTTTTTCGACTACAAATATCAGCTGAATCAACTCACACGGGGTGGTATACTATGTTCGACTGCTCTCAAACCCACAAATTGAACTCAAATCAGCCTAAATGTCTTGCCCTCAGCGGCATAACTCAGAGCGCAAACGTTTTAAAAAAACTAATTGCTGAATGAAAATTCATCAAAATGTATTGATCTTGACCAGGACGTCTACAAAACTAGGCACCTTATGCTGCCCGATTGTTTCTATAATAAACCATTGGCAAACGCCCGTGTCACACTGCAATATTAATTTTGTGAGACGTTTCTCAAACGTTAAAAAACTGTAAGATTCGAATAGAAAACATGAAAAAAATATTTACATGAGAAAAAGTATACACAGAAGTTTAACACAATGGGAAAGAAAGCTCAACATAAATGTATACCAACATGGCGAAAAATGTTCTGGTAATGCGAAAATTGTCGTTGTTACCGATTTCCATTAGTTAATAAAAAGTAATAATTCAAAAATATCACAATTTTACCACAATTTCCGTTTGTTTTTTTTGACTTGAAAAATCAAAAGAACAAGTTGAATTGCTTTGCCGAAAGTTAATTGATTTAAAATTTGAGAGTAGTATATAAACAGAACAGTAGTTTGGTATGATCCATTTCATCACACAAAGCAAACCAAATCTGGCCTCCGCTGCTGGTTGAGCAATGTCCAACTGTGCGCATAAAATAGCGCAGAGTGCAATAATATCTAGGTCAGTTTACAGCGAGAGCAGCTGTTGGATGGCAAAGGGTCAGAGGGAATACAGGCAGTAGACTCCTGACTCCACCATCCCGTAGCAAATCACCTGTGCAGGACAGACAGCTTTTTAACGTAATATTGTAAATTGTTTTGATATTTTCGTTACTTACACTTGTCTAAACAAAATTTAAGTTGATTATAACAGAAACCTGGTCAACTTCCGAAATTTAAGCTTTTTTTCTAAATTTGACGGTTATTTGAGCTTACGACTAAACACTGAAACGAAAACTACACCAACTTCAACAAAAGAATTGATTGCTTTATGATTTTATACTGCAGTATATTTTTAAAGATTAACTTGTCGATTGAAAGGTGCAAAGTGGTCCTGCGCTACACGCAAAAAACAACCCGATTGTGGAGTGTGGGGAGCAGGACGAGGATTCTTTTTTTATACTTATTTACTTGGATTGAGTTATTGTTGCTAGAAGAGTTATAAATAATGTTTAAAAGGCTAGAAGAATAGATAGATTTTTAGACGTATTCCTTCAAATCCCCCATCCCCCAATTTCTGCCGGCGGTTTTGCCCCCTGCGGGTTTTTCTCGCTCTCTCTCCCTCCCTTTCCCTCTCTCTCTCTTTCTCTCTTTTTTGCCTTTCTCTCTGTGTTTTCTCTGTCTCTCTCTTTCTATTTATCTCTCTTAATATTTTTTTCTTTCACGATATTATTCGTTTGCTTAACACTGAGACTATTCGTGCTGCATTCTTAAGGAAGAAACTAATCAAATCCTGCAAAATTTGGCCCATAAAGTTTTGTATAACATTATCGCTAATTGGCTGCGAAACGGCCGAGGTCACCACTTAGACAATACGCGCGTAGAGTGACAAAAACAACTCACCTAACTGTTTTTTTAAACAAGCCGTCCTTACTCTAATGAAACCGTATTTACTGATCAGCCGATGACCCTTTCATTGAACTTTTATGGTCGTTTGACCACGGGTTGGCTTAATTTTATCGGTTAAAAGTGAACTTTTAGGACATGCAAAAGGAGCGGACCGAATTTTCTCACTTGCTTGAGCTGATTGTAAAACAAGCTATGATACATTTATAGAGTGTAGTGTATGATCCGCATTCGTAGTCTATTAGCGTGTTTACAATTAGTCAGTGTATTTTTAGACAATGATTACAATTCAGCATGACTTTACTGTGTTACCTAATGTGTTCTGAATGAATAAGGACAAAGACTAGTTTTGTGACGTTTATCCGAATGGCTCTATAAGAGATTGAAACGCCAAGAAAAGAATTATGTAAGGATCGAGCGGTGTCACCCCCCTACGCCATAGGAAAAATCGCATGCCGTGTATTTGGCCTTGGTCAAAAAAATTTATTTGACCTAAAAACATGATTCTCAGATGTTTGGGTCAATATCGATTTTTTGCCTCGGGTTACGGTAATCCACCCCAGGGTACTATAACTTTGCCCAAAATGGCCCAAACTGGAAAAAAGTTAGGAGTGATAAACACTCATTTTTGAGATTTTTGAAGGTTTTTTATGTTTTCGACATTGACGAGGAACTAGTAAGAGTTCTAACCTTTTGCATAGCATTTGTCACCTTTTCGGCTTTATTTCGTGTGTCTGAAACCCTAAAAAAGATCGACGGAGCCAAAATGTTGGGTCACATAAGGGCGCCAATATGGGCGTTGCCAAAACCATGGTCACCCTAGCGAAGCGGGGGTCATTGCACGCAAACGCCCCGTTGACAGAGCCGCCGTCCTAGCTGGAATATGGGCAAGTAAGTTCGGGAAGAGAGAGGAATTTAAAGGTATACAGAGAGATAGAAGAAGAAAGAGTAGTCAGAGAGAGAAAGTATAAATAGAAAAGATACATATGACTAGAGAAAGAAGAAAAGAATGCTGTAGTCACATTTTTTGTTTATTCTGAACAATCGTACCAGCAATAAATGTACACATTGTTTGACACATGGATAGATTCGGATATACACACACAATATGAAGATACCAGGAGAGTAAGCGCGGCCAAGACCGCGCTTCTCTCCTGGCCCGGCAGGTTTTCCTATTCCCCAGGAGGAAATCATAGTGTGAGGTTACGCTGATAGACGACACACACACACACGGAAACCATAGCGTTTTATATAAAAAGATAGGAGAATGTTTTCCTTTTGTTGTTTCCTGCACGACGTTTCTGTTTTTGAATGTTATATGTTGCTCTTCTTACCCTTCTCCTGTAGGATATTAGTAAACATAGTATTTAATGCCCTTAATCTCTTAATGGAGTGAGCTAGTATAGTGAATTCATGAAAGTTCATATAGTGGGCATTGAAAGGATGTCAATGCCCACTATATGAACTTTCATCGGAAGGCTATGGAGCCAGTTTGACTGATAGTTTTGTTCAGTCAAACAGCCCGATTAAGTCTGCCAGAGGTCTGCTGCATCCAACTTGAGCACGTAGGAGCTTATTTGCAGGAACCCCACTCCTTGCTCATTGTGCAATATAGAAGGATGTTGCAGGTATCACCTTAAAATATATCAATACCCATAATTAAAGCTCTTGGTTGTAGCTGTTGTACCTTTAGGCTTTAGATTATTGTTTTGCTAAATTTCCTAAGAAACCTATTCGCAATTTTTATCAAACCTTCAATAGGAATCTCGTAACTGAAAAAGATAGAGAGAAGAGAAAGAAAAACAGAAACAAGAAAGAGAGAGAGAGAGGGGGGGGGAGAGAAAGGTTGAAAGTTGTGCGTATATATGGGATTCTTAATCATATTTGGTTTATTCATTCTTTTGGGGGGAAAAATTTAACATCAAGCATTATAAATTAACGAAAGTAGGTCCCCATT
Organism: Oscheius sp. G VE-2021; assembly: GCA_022343465.1. Taxonomy (NCBI): domain Eukaryota; kingdom Metazoa; phylum Nematoda; class Chromadorea; order Rhabditida; family Rhabditidae; genus Oscheius; species Oscheius sp. G VE-2021. The sequence continues at coordinate 416,446 of JAJQXH010000024.1, read as the reverse complement.
TACAGAGTCCCGTAAACTTGACCATGAAAAAATTAAAAACTAATTAAGGTTAAATGTCTTAGAAGCAAATAATCAATCAAATACTTTCAATGATGAAACGAACAGAACATCTCAATAACAACAAAAAGTTGATGAAAAAGAACGGAAAAACAACAGTGTTGAAACTTATCAAAATTTGTAATATTAATTTCTCAAAATTGTAACTTACAAAAAGATTGTGATAATTGAATTAAATCTACAAAATTAATGAAAACAAGGTCTATGAATTATCTTCCGAAGTTCGACAAAAGTGAAGAAATCTGTGAAAAGTTCTGGTCGGCCCGACCACAAAAACTGTATTTGAGCTGGGACTTTCGCATCCCATGTTGAGGACCGTACAAAAGTAAGAAAATCAAGAAAACGTTACAAAAGTACGAAAATCGATCTTTCCCTTTAAAAGGCCTATGCAAAAGTCAGGAAATCTCTAATTCAAAGTTTTCACATAAACCTCAGCCTAAATCGGTCCGCTTGTCTTCATTGTTCACGAAATTCAAATTTTTCAAATTACTTTTGAAAATTTTGAAAACAGAGGTTAAGTTTTGAGCTAAAACAATATATTCGTTACCATCGTCTGAGATAAAATAATTACAGGCCACTTTTATACTAAAAGAAGATCTCCAAACATATTTCATTTCCCAGTTAACTGCAACATGTATTACATTTTTCAAGGGAAATTTGCTTGAATCCTTGACACACAACCCTTGGCTAGACCTTAATAAAAGTGGGCATTCTCATGACATAAATAAGCAATCTTGAGAAATTTAAGTATAGTTTTATGTATTCATTCTTGTTTTCAACATAAACTCAAAATTTACTCACCATACATTCCAAATTTAAATCGGTCGGATTTTACGCTTATCCTAGGATATGGGCCAGTTCAACAATTGTCTTTTTTTTATTTGGACCGATTTAGGCTGAAGTTTACGTGAAAACTTTGAATTAGAGATTTCCTGATTTTTGCATAGGCCTTTTAAAAGGAAAGATCGATTTTCGTACTTTTGTAACGTTTTCTTGTTTTTCTTACTTTTGTACGGTCCTCACCATGGGATGCAAAAGTCCCAGCTCAAATTCAGCTTTTGTGGTCGCTGAATTTGAGCTGGGACTTTTGCATTTGAGCCAGGACTTTTCACAGATCATAGCTTGTTTTACAATTAGCTCAAGCAAGTGACAGAAACACTGTTAGATAAAACCCGTTTTCATGATGACTCACGCCTCTACTATCAAGCTTCACAAGGCACTTGTGAAGCTTTATAGTAGAGACATAAGCGATCATTTTTTAATGCAAAATACTTTTGCAGGATTCACGTGTCTCTCATGTCAGTTACCCTCAACGAAACATTCGAAACATTTTCTCCGACTGCTTTTTTGTTCCGAAGAACCAATCCAGTTTGCTGGTGTTCATTCTCACCATTTGCTGTTACACTACTTTTCTTTTTCTTTATATTTGTCCAGTTCAAACAATTTGCAAATATGATGGTTATTTTTCTCATTTAGTTCAATTTAATGGATATCAATGACATTTTTAGGAAATGCGTTTGCTCTTTGCGTTCATTGCATTCCATATATCATCATGCAACACTTCAGCGGAAAAAACCACTCGTGCCCTAGATAGTTCGCTTTTCGTGAATGGCGAGGTACCCAATATGTTTGCTAATATATGTATTGAGTCAGGTGCACACTCTTCATTGTAAAATGTATAACTGGCAAAAACAGTCTGTGGAAATGCCGGATTTCGAGACACTTGCCAAACTCATAAACGTAGGTAATTATACTTGAGGTTTTCGTTCCATGCTCAAGCGATGCAACCAAATGTTAATTATTTTGTTTGTTTAGGAAAATGTATCAACCGGAAACAAAACCAGAGCCACGTTGAGATTTTATTCTGATACAACATTGTATTTCGACAAGCCTGACCAACGAGTGAAAGATATGGAAATTACAAATGAGGAAACTCTCAGTTTCGAAAGTAACTTTTGTTATATATCAAACAGACTGTTCCTTTTCAGAGGTGTTTCGCGACCCAAGTGGTTTTAACCTCGCGCAAGCAATGTCTATTTGTAAAATATCCTCCTGCATCAGTTGCATACCGCGAATGGCTGACCTCTTTAAAATCGCCTCCCGGAACATTTCGCTATCTGTGGTACTTTCTTCTGTTTGTAGGTTAGATTCAACATTAGTTTAATAAACGCTTTCTAATTGAAAAAACACTTGCAGAGAAGCAACGAACTGTGCTGTAAAGTCTGGTTGTTCGAGACGCGTAACCGTGTCCACCTCTCACAGTTTTGAAATGATTTGTTTTCGAAGTGTGGAAGGTATTTTGTGTTACAAACACTTTTTAATCTATTTAAGAATTTGCGATGGCCTACGAGTGTCTGAAGTCTTGTTCCCCTTCCTATCTTAAACCTAAGTGCCTCCAGCGTTGCGGAGTTCAGACAAACTCTTTGGAAACTGCACATAAGCCCCTTGAGACTTCTTTTCTAGTTGATGGCGAGGTACACAATTGTTATGTTCTTAATGTTTAAGGTGCTTCAGGTGCGTAATCTCCAATGTTCCCTATTTGACTCGCGAAGACAACCTGTGGTCTTGCCAGACTTCGAAAGTCTTGCGATGATAATTGTGAGTCATTTAGCTTTGCATTTAATTTCTTGTCCTTCAGAAGCAAATTTCAACAAAAGAAAAAGCATCGGATTTTAAAAACACTGTTGGTGCTGAATCGCTTGCTGGCTTCCCTAAAAGTTCTTTGTCTATTGTTGGCGTTTTTGTCAGTGGAGTATTTTTCATCGTTTTCTGCCTTGCGTTCAATATGTGAGTAACTAGACAACTAATTAGCTTACCGATTTGCAGTTGTCGAGCCCGAACTATCTGCGAGCCTCGGATGTGCAAAAACAATGGAGATAAATATACTGAAGAGGTTGCCCTAGTTTCTCTCTGATCCAGTTTCCACTCGACGATTGTCGCCTCGGTCAATATGATTTGCTTTTACTGATAGGACCAGTTTCCGATGAAATTTTTTATTGATTACCTAACATCTAATTGTATTGCACTAACTAAAACAAATTTGGATTTTCTTTAGAACAACTCTTTGAGCGGCCCTCGCTCTGGTATTCGTGAGCTGAGATAGGTTGACGGGCCACCCCTATAGATAGAGAAAGTCTTACGTTCGACCCCTGCAGGTCGAGAGAAACCAACCCTACCTGTGAAGATTATTTATTGCACGCGCCTCTCTACTCCGAGAAAGCCCAGCGGACTTTTCCTGAGCACCCATTTCGTTTGCGAGACGCCAACAGGTCCATGTAGCCAGAAGCCAGTCAAATACCAACAAATAGGCCACCAAGACAGTGAGAGCCTAAACTACCACCCAATTATTCCGTGAGTTAACTAAAATGCAACATGACCTTCTCTGAGGCACACGGATAATAAATTATTCATTTTGGTGGAGAGATGAACTATTCCTGTAAGTGGGTGTTTCTGTGGATGGCGGCGTTGTTGAGATGTGCTGATGTTGGTCTTCAAAATTGGAAAGTAGAAGCTCCATAAACTCCTTATGCTGTGTGCAGAGAGCTGAAAACCATCATGTGTTACCCTTAAATAAAACTAACGGGTCCAAGGATGGACGAGTACACCTTCCTTGTTGAGCAGTGCATTAGCCTCCTTTATTATACGTAGTTTGGAGACACTTTTGGCCGATGGGTGTGTTTCACTCCATAACCGTCAGGCGTGCTGCATACCTGTCGGTTTACTCTCCCTTGTTTGTTGCTCCGTCTGATGTGGTAGTACTTCAGGTGCCTCCATTCGGAATACAACTCTTCAGCGTGCTTCCGGCAGATAAACTTGTCTTTCCACATTTCCTTATTTTAAAAGCTGGGGTCACACATGCCAGCCCCACGGCACAGCATGAGCTCTAGATCGTTTTCGGCGTCATGAAGATTTCCTTGCTTGACATTTGAAAAATCGGTCATGCTAAAATGATATCATCCAAAATAATAAAAAAAAGTGCATACCGTCTGAAATATCCGCTACAGTAAGTGCTTACAGCTGACGTTGCTGGACATGGTACAGTCTCCAACTCCGTTGTGTTCAACTGGTTAAAGAAACAGCGTGGATCACCATCTTTAAAACCATTTTCTTTAAAAGAAAACACTACCTTTCTTTTTCCAGTCTAGATCTCTTCGCCTCAGGATCACCGTCATTTCTTGCCGGGGAAGGAAGAGGGGCTGAGTCAATCCAATGTGTAATAAGTAAATGCAAATGATACGCATCCCGAATACCATAAACTATTTAACTAAGTCTACACAAAGTGAAAAAAAACAGAAAAAAATAAATTGTCATTACATCAAAAATTTCGCGGAAAGTGCAATAAAGAGCACTTTCCGGCGTTTTCGCGCTATAACACTTTTTTCACATTTGCGACAGCAGTCCAAAGCATCAATCAACCTTTCAACGATCTCTTATAAAGAGGCAAACAAGACAAATTATGTAAATAACATCAAACATGATACAAATCGGGTTTATGTGCTTACATTAAAGGCGTCCGTGGCCCGTAAGAGTAAATTATCTTATTGAGTGAAGGTTACATTAAATAAAATTTCTCTCAAAAAGTACTTGTTTTAAAAAGCTGGAAAAATTATATTTAGGGTAAAAATGCATGGGCTATCGAATGCGAATAGACCGGCTAAAATCTTTTTTAACTTTTTTCCGGGTGGGGTTACAAAAATGTTTGTTTTAATGTAAGGAATCAGAAAAAGTATTTGTTAGGGGTTTAAGTGACGTTTAACAGAGATACGTGTTAAGGGTTAAGGTAGCTAGGGTTTTAAGGTAAATGGCTAAGGTGGTCCAATTTGCAAACTAATCTTCTATTTTAGTCTATATACATCAGATTTAACAGTTTTAGCCAAATCAAAGACCTAAAATTTTGAATGTCTGTAGGACTCTCCATTTTTTCCGATTTCCTCTCTTAAGAGAAAATTGAGACCGACTCCTTTGGGGCACTTGAATTTTTTGTCGCCACAATGCCACGCTATCTGATGTCTGATGATTATAGAAAGGCTTAGATGGTTTGGTTATCTTTTTGTTTCTTAAGAAATAGATGTATGTTTAAAAATTAAGATTTTGCACGGAGATTTCTTTCCGCTTTATTTTCAATTCAATTACGAAACCTATTTTGTTCTCTTTTTATCTGTTCCTCCCTCCAAACGACCATTTTCTTTGCGATTTGCTTTTTTTCACACATTTATAGGTGCAAGGGTTTTTGCTATTTTACATTCATTTCTGAAACGGGACGAATGCACAAACCCCCAAATATAATAATAATTCACGACATCAAGTTAAGTTCAGCTTTTAAATGCAGGCACCTAAAAAGGGGCACGAAAAGTTTTAAACTCCGTAAACGTTGAAATAAAAAAAGAAGTGCCAAAAATTTGCTAATGGACCTCTCTCGGTTCTTTCGGAGACACTATACCCATGCAACAACAAACATACAAATACAAATATTTATTCCGAATCACGGCTGGATCCGTAGAGATCTTGAGCGGGTGGTGTTGCTCTCGCCGGCGGATCCCAGTGCTTCTTATGTAGGCAGACGTTGAGCGAAAGCGTTTCGGTAGTCGATTCCTCACAGCAACAGGGAGTACACAATAATTAATTGTAAATGTAAAATTTACAAAGACTCAATAATATTAAGTTGACAAACAAAAGATATAAAAGAACAAATCAGCTTCAGTAGCCAATTACAATGATGGAAACGGGGATCCAAAAATGAGCCCTGGATCCACCCGCGGGAATGAAGAGACCATCTCCAGGGTGTCTCCAGGACGTCACTGCCGCTTTATCACTTCTGAATCCCTGAGTTCCACGCTATAAACCTGTTTAATCGAACCTTTTAGTTTTGTATTTCTCAAATTGCTTGGCGTATCAAACACGAAGACGTGGTTCGATTTTTATCAGTTATAATCCGATATTCCAGGAGTGTATGCTGTATAGTAGTTCTCAAAAGATCTCTTGGAACTGAAGTGTCCATTGGGCTATGTTACTCAGGGTGAAAGAGGGTTCACATTCGACAGCGAAATTATGAAACAATAATTTGTATTGGAGGCTAATAATTTATTGTAAAAGTAAAATGTACAGAGTAGTATCAATAAACATGAAATTGAGTTGACCAGCCAAAGACATCAATCACGTTTGTACAAGTCAGTAGTACCAGTAGCCAATCACAATGATGGAGACGAGAGTCCAAACAGGAGCACAGGATTCATCCAAGGACTTTATGGCGTGTGCGTTGTCGATCGTTCCAACAGAGGAATAATTTCAGCGGCTCCACTGCGCCCATTCTTGCGAACCGACAACCTAAAGAACAAACAATAATCACAAATTAAGAAATTTTTTGCACATTCTACGACACCGGTCGCCGCCAGTAGTTGTCCAACACTTCAAGAGCAACTCACCACATAAGGGCCCCTGAGGCGCCTACAAATCCCAGCGTGAAGGTCGCGATGCCTTGGTATTTGAGCGCTTTAGAGAAGCCATCGGTCGGATCGGAAGTCGGCGGATAACTAAAATAAACATATTAAACATTTAAAAAGAAACTTACTTTCAACAGTTGTGGCTCCCACTTCAACCTGTTCCATGGCTGCAACTCGTTCCTCAGCCTTGGCGAAATCCTCCTTGGTCGTCAATTGAAAAGGCGACGTGGGTTTGACACTGTACCCGGGCAACAACTGCTTCTGAACGAAAAAGTTATCAAACCCCAAAAAAAAGTCACTCACAGTCATGATCATCGCAAAAACAAAACAAAAATAACAAAACACACACCTGCACATGGAAGAGAGAACGATTGACTGCGACGTGTTCCTGGAGGCGAGTTTGAAGAGTTCATCCACGTGCGGCATACAAGTCGACATGCAGGAGGGCAATTGGAAAATGGACATCGCTTGGGTGAGGTTGAATACACTTTGTCCACGCAGGACTACTGAAAAAGGCTCAGTGATTTCTACGGCATATAAAAAAATACATAACATTCTTCCTCCGAAGATATGTCAAACATCTTAAAATGACGGCTGAAACTTCAGAAACGCGCTTGAACAATTTAAAATATACAAACGATGACACTACCTTCAAAATCAGCTGATTCCTCGTTCCTTACTGTGTTATCTGCGTTGGCTTTGATCAGCTTCTAAACGTAAATGCGTCAATGACGCACAATAAAGTAACCCACATCCATTGTCATCGCAAGAGTTTCGAAATCCGGCATAGCCACAGGCTGCCTCCGCCAGTCGTACATGGAACATTGGAGAGTGCGCACCTAGAAAAGAAACATTAAAAGAAAATAAACTTTGTACCTCGCCATCCACGAAAAGAGAAGTCTCCAGGGCATGAGAAGTTGTCTCCGGAATATCGCGGATGGCACGCTTAACATTGTCCAGAAGGCGAGCGATTCCAGAAGTCTTGCCGACAGACGAAGGGAGACCGAGGGGAATCTGTTCAGGGAGGGAGAAGCTCTGAAACTAAAAGAAGTTGAATTGAAATGCGAAAATCTTACATTGGCTATGCAGGGTTCGGGCAGAATCCAGGACAATCCATCGCCAATGTCGTTTCCGTTCTTCACAAAGTTCGCCATGAACTTTTCCACCAATGTTGAAGACCCAAGGCACTTCTTATTGAGGCCGTCTTGGAAACAGTGCAGGAGACACGTGGTGGACCTGAAAATGAATCATAAGGCAAATTATTGCGTGTTTTGGAGCAAACAGAAATAAGAAAACAACTCACTTGCAAAGGCTCGTAGGGTCCATGATCTGGCTAATCTTGTTATTAGCAGCTTTATCCAAGATATTCTTCTGTATTCCGCTCGTATTCCGAATGGAGATCGGAGGCGGAGGACTTCAGGCACTCGAACGACTTGGCAAAGGCTGAAAATTGAAAACGAATAAATCGAAAAGAAATAAATTACATTCAACATTCTGCAGGCAGATGATTTCGAACATGTGAGAGGCGGCTTCGGCGAAAACTTTCGAGCAGCCGGCATTCACAGCACACTCCTTTGCCTTTTAGAGGTTACTGAAAAAAGTGGGTGCATAAAACTCATTAACTTATGATTAAAAGAATATAGTAATAAAAATAAAAGGTACCTGCACATGGAGGAGAGCACTACTGACTGCGACGTGTTCATGGAGGCGACTTTCAAGAGTTCATCCACGTGCGGCATACAAGTCGACATGCAGGAGGGCAGATGGAAAATGGACATCGCTTGGGTGATGTTGAATCCACTCGTGCCACGGAATGCACCTGAAAACAACCAATATATTATTGAAGAGTTTAAATAAAATAATAGAACCAACCGAGAAGCTGGTCAAGGAAGTTGGGAACATCGGAGGAAGATACAGAAACGGTGGGAGCCACGAGAAGGATTGTAAACAGCAACAACCGCATTTTCCTGAAAAATATAACATGATTAATACTAATAACTGAATAGGCACAGAGAATTTGTGAAAATACTGGCAGATTTGCCGAAACAAAAAAACCGCAGCGAAAAAAATACAAATAATGAAGAAATCTGAACGAATTTTAGCTTTTTAGTGGCAATAATTACGCTTAAAATATAATAAAACAGACAAAGGGGTAAAAAGAAAGATATGACAGCCAAGACAGGTTATAAAAGTGAAATGCAAAAGCAGACCTGCGGCTTTTCGAACCAAAGTCGCTGGCGCAAATCGGGACAGGCGCTTATTGCGTCCAAACTACAAAATTCATTTTCTACCAACAAAACGCATCAAACCTTATTTTAACCTGCGTTTTTCGACAATTAAACAAGATGGCACAATATATTAACAACAGTTACATGTTTTCCAAATGGAGGGCTTCTGGGAGGCTACAACTGAGTATTTGGATTGCAAAAATCCATGAAAAAGGGAATGAAATAGTAAAAGTAGTTTTTAAAAAAAAGTGAACATAAAGCAAACATATATGTAAAATAACAAGAAACATTAACGAAAAAAAGCTTAATCTCGAGATTTTGGTTTAGTTATTAGGGGAAATCCAATAATAACCGAGAATTAGCGTTAATTTAAACGAAACGACTTCAAATTCAAATAGTATCGTTTTAAGCAATATATCCAACAACTTTTACATGAATTGGGATAAAATAAACTGGAAAACAATTAGAAAATAAAAAAAAACAAGCGGGCGCTTGCGATGGAAGCAGCCTTGGGTCAAGGCACTTTTCTTTCATTTGTCGATTTTTGACTCTTTATAAGGGATAGTTTTATTATATTAAGGTAAAGCTTCTGAAAGCTAAGGTACAGAATCGAAAAGCTAAGACATAACTTCAGAAAAGTAAGAAATAAGTACCTAAGGCCTTAAGTTCACGAACAAGACCAGTCTTCACTACCACCGAAGCACACATACAGGAGAGAAAACATTTGCTTGGATTGTATATTTTGCTATGTATACCTTGCCGGAGGTGGTCTGACAAAGGGAAAAAGGGCTCAAGGGTCGAACTAACCTGGAAATAAACATTTCAAGCAAAGAAAAGAAAATAGTGTACTCTTCGCCGCTTTTTGGCAACCAAAGGCCGCTTAACATGCTTTTTGGCAAATAAAATCAAAACCCCGCTTCGCGGGTTTTTTTCATTCTGGGTTGGGCGGCCTTCGGCCGCCTCGGGGCCGCATCGCAGCCCTACGTAATTAGCGTAAATGCGTGAACGTGAGTGAGCGCTTGGGTCGGGTACCAAATGCGTGAACGTGAGTGAGCGCTCGGGTCGGGTGCTCCGGCGCTTCGCGCCTCCACGGATGGCGGCCGCACTTTGGTACCCTCCCCTCGCTTATCCGGCCGCACTACCTCTCACTTCCTGGGAAATGGGTAGGGGCCCCGGAGAGCCAAGTGCGAACCAAGAGAGACGATTACCCAATTGTATATATGGATTTTCTAAATCATCATATATCCTATATATTTCCTGGATCGCTACTGATATAAATCACAGGTCGTAGCGCAGGGAAGTCATCTGTCGCCATAGTTCCTCTTCCGTCCTTGCTATCGTAGCCCAGCACACGCCTTGCCGACCTACTCCTTCAACTGCCTCTTTCAAATCATCAGTCCATTGTATATATTGCCTTCCTGCTCTTCGTTTCTTTTCTCTTGGGTACCATTCAAAGAGTTCCTTTGTCCATCTCCCATCTACACAGCACGCCAGTTTCTTCGCACATTTCATCTTTCTGTTTGAGGCTTCTTTCAGCACTTCTTTCACTCTTGTCGTTCTCCTTATTTGATCATGTGGGATTTGGTCCAAAAGTTGGTTATGAGTCTCTCCATTCTACGTTGCACACTTCTCAGCCTTTTCTTGTTCTTCGCCCAAGTTTCACATGCATATAATAGAGCTGGCAGTACGGCTTGGTTGAGAACTCTTCTTCTTCTTTTCATGGCAATAGACTTTTGTACAAGGAACGTTTTGTGGCGATGGAAAGCACCCTATCCTGCTTGAATTCTCCGTGTTATTTCTTTGCCGTCGTCGAATTTGAAACTTAAATTTCTTCCAAGGTATACAAATTGGTCAACATATTTTATATGCGTGCCATTTATAGTAAGTGGAGCTTCTCTGAAGTTTGCCATGGCTACCGTCTTCTTTTTATTAAATTGCAGGCCGACTTTTCTTGCTTCATGAACTAGTTTATCAATCATTCTTTGTGCCATTTGGGGAGATTTTGCAATTAGGGTAATATCATCAGCGTAACATACATGAGTCAAATTTGTTCCGTTGATGTTCACTCCTTCTTGTTCCCAGTCAAATTCTCTCATGACATTTTCGAGAACAGCGTTGAATATTACAGGAGAGCGAGGGCAGCCTTGTCTAACTCCTTTCTTTACTTCTATCGCCACTTCTTCTTCACCCACTTTGACTTTAGTTTTTCCATTTGGATATATGTGCTTGATAATATTGATAGATTGGTGTTTAACTCCTTGACTTTCGAGACTTTTCCAGACTGCGTCATGTTCAATACTATCGTAAGCCTTTTTGAAATCCAGGAATATCAGATAAATTTGTAAATTATTGGAGAAACTTTTGTCAATTAACTCTTTCAGTGCCAGAATATGATCATTCGTTGAATAGCCTCGGCGGAACCCTGCTTGCACATTAGTTTGATTTTCATCCAATGTTATTGCGATACGTCTATGAATTATGTGAATGAGAAACTTGAGCAATGTAGAAGAGGCTGCTATTGGTCGGAAGTTTGCCAGCTGATTGGGGTCTCCGCTTTTGAAAATGAGTGAGATAATAGAGTGGCACATTTGGGTTGGGATCGTTTCATCTCGAAGGCATTGATTCAGAAATTTTCGTATTCTTTCTTTCGTCACGTTGTTGGCATTGGTGATCATCTCTGTACATATTTTATCCGGTCCAGGAGCCACATTTCTTTTCAAATTCTTTAGATTCCATTCAAATTCGTCAATTGTATTTTCTGGGATTCCTGATTGGGTTCGTTGTTTTGGTACAATATCAGCATTAGAATCAAATAGACCATTGTAAAAATGTCGAATCTCGTTTTGCAGTTCTGTTTTATCTTTTGTGAGTGTACCATCATGTTTTGTTGTTGCTGTCAAAGTTGTCCGAATTGTTTGTTCAATGTGCCTTCGTTTGTTCGTCAAAATATTTTTCTTATATAGATCAATGTGGCGTTTCTTTAGATCTTCTGCTATTTGAAATCGTAAGAGCTTATTTGTTTGTGGCAGTTGAATCTTTCCCTGAATGTCTTTTCTTGTTAGAAGTTGCCTTCTAGCTTGAAATAGTTGTCTTGTTATGCCACTTAGTCGAGATTCTTTTGGTATCCAATTAGTAGCTTCTATCATACACTCCTTCATAATAGTTTTCATTTGTTCATATATGTGTCCGTTGCTATCTGCATTCAATTGTTGATTCTTAACTTCTAGTTCCATTTATACGTGTCCGAGCTCAATTCTTTTACACATGACTTCTTTCCCCATCTGCATCCTTTCCATTCTATATCCACTATACATCTGACAAGCCGGTGATCACTCGAGTAGTCTTGTCTGTTGACAACATCTACCGATTTGCTGTGGCACGCCCTTTTCACCAAAATCAGATTATATTCTCTGTATGTTGTTCCATTCGGCGATCTCCACGTCCACTTTCTTCCCTCGCGTCTTTTTGAGAAAGAATTTCCCACTTTAAATCTGTTCCTCTCGCACCAATCGATCAGTAGTAACATATTCTTTCGCTGATGGGTTCGAACTTCCGTACGTAATTCTTTAGATGTTGTTTGACTATAAATACGACTCCATTGTGCTTTCCACTTCCAGTATAATATAGTTCCGATTTTGATTTGTTGAGAGTTACAATTCCATTTCCTTCCCGTTTCACTTCAGTTAAAGCACATATTGTCGTGCCCGGCGATGTCCTCAATACGCAAAGCCACGCCCACATCAGAATGCGGGTGGTCTCCGCACTCAATGGTCGCTCTATTATCCATTCTCATATCTACTCCCATGTTCTCTTATATAATGGTTAACCAATGTGGCTTTGGAGGTTCTGACAGCAACTATAGATTGCACGCGTTTCGCCTGATCACCGTAGCACGGACGCAACATGGAGGTCTCACGATCTAAGGCTTTATGTCTTACCGAACTCTTTTCTATGAACCCCGGGGTATAGCAAGTTGGTTGCAGGAGTTACTTCAGTAAATTACATTTATTATCAATTTAATTTTAATCCTTACAATTATCAAAACCCATTTTTTAAAATTTTCCAATTGAGACCGTTTGAAGTGCCCAAGACCTTTTAAATTGACTTGTAAATCCATGCATACTAAGATATTGGATTAAAATCTACCGGGTTAACAAGTTTTAAGAGTTTCCGTCAGTAATCGTTTTTGTGGGGACCGAGCCTTAAGTAGAGATCACCTTCAGATGTTTAGCATTTGGTCAGTGAGAATCTGTTGCTAAATACATGAAGACCACAGGGTCACGGGTTATACTTTCAGACGGAAACTATTTTATCAGCCCGGGCTAGGGTGAGGCGGCCCCCACGCGTAGATTCTTAAGAAAACTAAAGAGGCCTCCACCCGAAATGGCTTAGAAGTCGACATAATAATATCTATAAAGAGCAATGGTATCATGGCCAAGAGCCAGAATCTTACGCGGATTGTGATTTTCAATGGGGGAACCCAGAAGAGCAGTATTCCCAAAACGTTTATGGCTATGGCTACTATGACAATTTCGAGCCAGAGCCTGAATACTAAATAATTCTATGCAACAGTTTGCCGTAAAATATTCAGTTTAAAAATTTTTTTTCAAAAAGATGAGGTTGCAACTCTAATACAAAAATTAGTTCCTGTGTGGCGCCTTCTACAGAGAACTAAAAAAAACTATAAATACTTGAATAAATTGCAGTTGCACCTCAGAAAAAAAAGCTTTAGTTTCTATAATACTACAAAAGTTCTTCAATATTATTAACTACAAAGACGCATCTTCTACAAACCTACTATATTTGATCTAAAATATCTTTAATTAACTAAACATGTTTAACCTAAAATATAAACTTCTAGAATACTACTACAATAATGCATTATGTTCTTGTTCTTCGGAGGAGAAAACATTATTTATTAGATAGTTATAATTAGACTCCTACGATGAAGTTATAACTACTGAATTTTGATTTAAAGCACCCGTCAAGTGCAGGTTGACCTGTGGCGAGGGCACAATTGTTTAGGAACACATCTCTTTGGCCTCGGAGGACCTCGGCTCCAGAAAAAGAGGGATGTCGTGCCCGGCGATGTCCTCAATACGCAAAGCCACGCCCACATCAGAATGCGGGTGGTCTCCGCACTCAACGGTCGCTCTATCATATATCATATATATATATAGTTAAGTATCTTGTACCCGAAGGTACTAAGACACCCGTGAGAGACTAACAGAGTGGGGATAGGAACTACATTTATGTAAATGAGAGTCTAAGAGATCTGTGGTGACAAAGTCGGGGTCGGGCCCTCTCACGATTCTCTCCATCGGTCCCTTTTGTAGTGGCTGGCTCAGCTGACGTCAGTCTGTAATAAATGGATTATTACAGTCACCAAGCGCGCTCGCGGCCAGAATGCGGGGGAGACTTTCAGAATCCCAGAGGTCAGAGACCAACTCCTCGGAGAGGATAAGGGAGAGGAGAGAGATAGAGAGATGTCAGAGGGAACCTCTGACATGCGCTTACACCTCCCATGCATAACGTCAGTCCGACCCTGGACGTAAGATTAAGGTTTTGTGCGACTAGATGTGATTGAAAGCAAAGGTGCTTTTTGGCGGTCCGCCGAATTAAGGAACTCTATTTATTTAATTTTTTTTAAATCGATGACATGTGCGGGCGCAGTGGACCCTTTAATTTTGAGGGTTACTTTTGGATTTTTCGGGATAAGTTATTAGGGCGGGCGCAGTGGACCCAGGTTTTCCATACTCGACGGCCAAAACTCGTTGACTTTTTTTATGCCTTGGTAATGCCCGAAAAACTACTTGTAGCGCGACCTACAGGCAACACCCATAATTTCCTACTTTTGCAAAAGGAAGATTCCTGAAATAGAGTTATAATACAGATGGGATCATAACTGAGGACACCTCCCATACATAACATTAGTCCGACCCCGGACGTTTTACCAGGGGCCAGTATTCACTATCAAAAGTGGGTTAACCGGTTTTCCGTGTTTTAGTAATTGGGAGCGTAATGCGCGGCTTCAGTGAGCAGGGCTTCGTAGCGTAGGGTAACGGCAAGGGTGTTTTGAAACGTTTTAAGCGCTTGGGTTTTAGTGTGAAACCTTATGTCACTCCGCAAACCTTCAATTAAGGCCTCTTGTGCTTCTTCATCCCTCTCAAGTTTTGTTAGTAACGAATAGCCGTCGTTAGTCAGTTGACGTACCTTTGATGCGAACTCATCGACGGACTGCATTGCTTCCTGTTTGCACGATCGTAGCTGCTGACGGCTTAATTCTTGGCGCAGGGGGTCTGTGAAGGTCTGCTTTAGCTCTGTAACAAGGTCATCAAAAGTGGCAGGGTTTACCGAGTCGATTATTTCTTCGGCTTTCTTCGGCCTGGCGTCTTTCTGGAGGTAGGCGAGCAGCAGATTCTTCTTCTTCTCGTCGTTTAGGGCAGTAGTCGAGGTGTTGGCATAGTCATTGAAACTCCGGATCCAGACGTTGAAGTTGGCTCCCGGGGTTCCTGTAAAGTGAGTTAGTCCCATATTGTTGTTGGACGAGAAGGGGCCAAAGGTATTTACCGTAGGGACCCTTGCGGTGTTGTCCACCCTGTGGGCAATCACCTGAATCGCAGCGTTGAGTTGGTTGACCACGGCGTGGCGCTTCAGGGCGGCTTCCTGCTTAACGTTTGCCAGGCGTTGAAGGTCGTGTTGAGGTCAGCGGCCGTAGCTGTCTGAAGTTGCTTAAGTTCGGTACCTCGAATCGTTGCTTTGTCGGCGAGGCGGCGGAACAAGCCGTGGACTTCCAGGTCCGGGTCGACGTGCATGGGTTCACGGAGGTCGGGAACGGAGCCGGATCTCTTGGGGGGAGTCATGTTAAAACGGGCGCTCACAGTGGAAGCGGGAAGGGGAGAGAAGCTAAACAGGCGGAAAGCTGAAGACTTCGGGGTTTCCGAAGGAGAGGTGTGGGTTGTCTCAGCACAATGGGCGCTCACAGTGGAAGCGAATTTGGATCTGTTCCACGCGGGAGCAGAGGGGGAAAACGGGCGGAAAAGTACGTGGCTGCTGGGGCTCAGCAGCGGCAAAGGCAAAAAGGCAGAAGGCTTTATAGCCGAGAGTGGGTTTCGAAAACCAGCGGGATCAGTTATATATGCCTTGGGATGGGCGGATCCCTTGTTTAAAGCACGAGGTAAATGTCTTTAATGGATGCGTGGTAGGGAATTTTCCCGGAATCCAAAACGATGTGAGAGTATTTTGTCTCGCGTGATGTAAAAAAGGCTTTTAGCTTTTAACTTCGGTTTCTGAACTTTAAGACGCTCCTCCGCAAATGCTTCGCGTTGCAGAAAGTTTGCAGAAGAATTAAAAGATTTGATTTTTTTTCTTTTTTTTAAGGGCGGGCACAGTGGACCCTCAAAAAAAACGAAGGAAGAATTTAGGCTAATCTAGGTCGCTCGCGCTAACGTCTAGCTCGCAGAGAACTTTTCTGAGCGCCTTAGAGTGTTCCTCTGGGTCGCTGGGTACCGTCAACCCTTTTTCGCGGAGAACAGCGTCTGCCTCTTTTCTTTTCGCGGAAAGTTGCTCAAATGATTCAGCAAAGAACGGGTACTGCTTGGCTAGTTCGCTCGCGGCGGCCCCCATAGAACTCCAAAGCAGATGGTCCAACTTCTCACCTTTGTTTAACGAGTTGAAAGAACTGGATGGTTCCTTGGATGGTCCGGCGGCGTCGCCTTCGTCGTCGTACAGCTTAATGGAGGGAGACACCTTTTCGCTTGTTGCAGAGGATCAGAGTGAATGGACTGTCTTCTCCACTGGATCTGAAAATACTTTGTTCTTTTTGTAATCGATTCTGAACGAAGGCATGTGAGCGAGGATATCGTTACCCAGTACTGCATCCCAATAAGATTGGAAGTTGCCGGGAAGGAAGTGGAGGCCTCCGGTCATCTTTACTGGTCCAATATGCATGGTGATAGCTGCGGAGCCTTGCATTTCCAGGGGGGTTCCTAGATGAGTTTTTGCCAGGCTGTAGTTGTCCGAGTCAAAAGACGAGATTTCCAGGTCTCTCGCGATGTCTGCTCCGGCGTAGGTTAATGGCGAGCCGGTGCTGAGGAGTGCCCTGATGGTCCTCTTCTTTCTGCCTCGCACCAGTTTCATAGGGATGACGAATCGAAAGCGTCGAGAGGAGACGTGAGGTCAGGGAGTCCGGGGAAGTTCCGCTTGATTGTCTCGTTGAGCATCTCCAGAAGTTGGGCTTGGTCCGTTCGGAAATTGGAGGGCCACTGGTTCTCTAGAAGCTCCTGTACGCTAAAGGTGGAAACGAAACTGTTGGCGGCCTAAGTGGAGCCGTGTATGGGTTCACCCCGTGAGTCTAACATGGGCGGCCTCAGTGGAGCCGTGGGTGGGACGCTTAGGACCCGATACGGAAACGGTGGCGGTCACCGTGGAGCCTTTTTGGGAGGCGCCCTGGGGCGGAGTGGGGGCCTGACCTGGTGCGGTTCCTGCGGATCCTTGCTCGGCCAGAGCCCGTCGTTGCATTTGGCGCAGTTTCTTTTGAGAGCGACCTGCCATCGTGAGAAGATCCAAGCTTGGTTAGAGCTTAACTTAACTAGTTTGGAAAGAGAAAGAAAGGAAAAGCAGCAAAAAAATGAGTAGAGGGAAAAGGAAGGGGCTCAGCGGCGAGAGGGGTTTTAAGTTTTTAAAGGAATTGTAACTAAAGATAGCGTGGAATAGACTGCGCTATTTGTATAGAAGTAGTAATTAGGGAGGGCGGCTAGTTGGTTGTTCAGTGTCGGAGGAACAGTCTAACTCGAGTGGGGCGGCCTTAGTGGAGCCGTGATTTGTCTCAAAAGTTTCGGGAATAGGAGTTCTGGAAGCAACCAGTAAACGGGCGGCCACAGTGGAGCCGAAGAGAGAGAAAGAGGGAGGGAGAGAGAGAAAGGGAGGGAGAGGGAGAGAGAGAAACAGAGAGAGAGAGAGAGAGAAAGAGAGAAAGAGAGAGGAGAGGGAGAGAGAGGAAGAGAGACTGAGAGAAAAAGAAGGAGAGAGAGAGAGAGTGGGGGAGAGAAAGAGAGAGACAGAGAGAGACAGAGAGAGAGGGAGAGAGAGAGAGAAATGGAAAGAGAGAGAGAAAGGGGGAGGGGAAGAGAGGGAGAGAGGAATATAATAGCCAAAAGGGGAAGTTATTAGGACCAAGGGGCGTTTGCAAAAGTAAAAAGCGGGGGATTCTTGTTTTCCGGAAAAACGCAGGCGAAGAAAAGCGGCAAGAGAAAAAAGCCGTTTTACAACGGGAGGCGAGGGCTCTAATGGAATTTTACAAGGGTATTCTGCAACGGCAGGAGGGCTAAGAGTAAGAAAAGGAGGAGGGAGTATAAGAGAAGAAAGGAGGAACGGGCGGTAGGTGAGAAGATTTCGGGACTGGCTGGGCACAGCGGAACGCGGTAGCCAACTCCTGAGCGCGAAAAAGGAAATAGGTAATCGCGGTCGAACGCCATTCCGTCTTTTGACAGACAAACATAAAATGAGGTTAGAATAAAGAGAAAAGAGGCAGCCACAGTGGAGCCTGTTTTAAGGAGGGAAGCAAACTTAGAGGAAGAGGAAAGAAAGGAAATAAGGCGGACACAGTGGATCCAATTTTGATTTTACTAAAACCAGCCCGAAATATATGAGCGGGCACGTTTTATAAAAACGATAAAGAAAAATTTGAATTTAAAAGAGAAAGGAAAGGATAGGAGACCCCCTTGGGACTTGTGCCGAGCTATAACCTCTAGACCTGCCTCCACGCTCCCCGCGTGTGGGTCAACAGGGCGGGATCCTTAGCACGGTAGTTTTGGCTCATACCCCGTTTCAGCGCTATCTGCCCCACAGCGGCTTTGGGTCCTGCGGCTGTGGGGGGAAACGGGGTAAAAGCCAGGCGGATTAGATTAATCCTGGTGTGCGCGTTCCTCCAGTTTTTCGTCGGAAGCTCTCGAGACACAAGGCAGGACTTAAGGGTCCTGCTAAAAAAAATTTCCGAAGGGGGCGGGCACGGTGGACCCAATTTTCGTACCAGAGATGAGAGGGAAAAAAAGGGAAAGGAAGAGAGAGAAAGAGAAAAAAAGGGGGGGGGGAAGAAGAGGAAGGAGTGGGTGGGAGAAGAGTGGGGAAAGACCAGAGCTGCTACCAGTTAAGTATCTCGTACCCGAAGGTACTAAGACACCCGTGAGAGACTAACAGAGTGGGGATAGGAACTACATTTATGTAAATGAGAGTCTAAGAGATCTGTGGTGACAAAGTCGGGGTCGGGCCCTCTCACGATTCTCTCCATCGGTCCCTTTTGTAGTGGCTGGCTCAGCTGACGTCAGTCTGTAATAAATGGATTATTACAGTCACCAAGCGCGCTCGCGGCCAGAATGCGGGGGAGACTTTCAGAATCCCAGAGGTCAGAGACCAACTCCTCGGAGAGGATAAGGGAGAGGAGAGAGATAGAGAGATGTCAGAGGGAACCTCTGACATGCGCTTACAATATCTACTACAATGTTCTCTTATATAATGGTTAACCAATGTGGCTTTGGAGGTTCTGACACCAACTATAGATTGCACGCGTTTCGCCTGATCACCGGAGCAAGGACGCAACAATATGTCCAAGTTGATGTTTTCTAAGGCTTCTTCGAGAGGTTGGAGTCTTCTGTCGCTGCGTAAACTTTGACAGTTAAGTGTGGCGAGAGTCAAGGTGACGTTTGACTTCATGGACTTTACCCGATTGCTTGTCCAAGGCTACTATCGGGGATTCAAACTTCAGCCTACCAGAGAGCAGGGGGAGGACCGACCGCACGCGAGACGAATGAATGAATGAATGTATGAATTTAAGTTTTATTTTCTTTTTTCTAAAGTTTCGCAACTACAAGAAACCAAATTTTAAGCAGAACCCATTTTCAACTCTCACGAGTTCTCAATTTGTTTCACCTGAATGCGAAGTGTATTTTTAGTACCGCCTTGATCTTCATTTGTTGATCAAAGCAGGTAGTTTGCTATCAGATGGTGTTTGTCATTCTTACAATCAAACATGCTGCGTAAAATGTCATTTGGAAAAGACCTGATCGTCACATGGAACCGGCAACTAATTGGTAGACCGGATCTGTTCCCTGAATTACAAAACTACATGTTAAGCTTGCAACAATAAGAATATTGCGTAATCTTCCAACGTTGAGCCTACACTTCCGGAGTTTTAAGAAAGGATAAAATAGAAACGGGCTTTCGAAAATGACCCATGATGGATAGAGGAACTGCGTCCGTCTGCGCCATTCTGAGGATTGTTTTTATTTTTAAATAATATTTTTGTATATTATTTCAATTTACTCCTTTCCTTTTGAATCTGTGTTTTCTGAATTCGTCACTGAAAATATCGCAACATCTACGATGTGTTATACAAGCAAGACACCATTTTTAAGGAGGTGTTCCAGTTCTGCCTCGACGCGAAAATTGCAGACAAACAGTTAACTGCACATGGAAAGAAGCAGGGGTACCAGAACCTTTGCTGCCCGAAGTGAGTATTTTTTTAAACGCGTTTGTCATTTTAAAATCCCGATACCACGACGATTCAGATTCAAAATCACCCTTTTCAAGTGCATCCAGACGCAAGAAACGAACTTGTACGCGGACCGCGTACAAGTGATGTGTCTAAATGCCGTTTTACCATGTCTCTATCCGTAGGTTTTATGCAATAAAACCGGCGAAGCCTTCCCACATTATTCTCCATGAAAAAAGATTATTTTTCTGGGTGTGTTTTCCCAGTTAAATTCGTTTGTTAAAAAAACTGTCTACAAAATTGTAGATTGTATTTACTGTCCCTTGAGACAAGGACACGTTGCGAATAACAAACCTATAAACAAGAAACGATCTCAAAGGAGTTGTGCCAGTTCTGCCTCAACGCGAACACACACACAGTGCAGACGCAGCATCAAAGGGGAAGAAATGCGTGTACGAGAACCTCAAATGCCCACAGGAAGTGTTTTTAAAGACGTTTGTTTTTATAATCCAGGTACCACGACAAATCAGATGCAAATCATCCTTTTCAGATGTTTCCAGACGGAAGAGACAAACTTCGGTACGAACCGAATCTCTGGGGTACCGAAGAGTACGATGGGCGCGGACCGTATAACCGAGTGTGTCTCCAAGGAGAAATCACACGGTGAGGTTTTTCTTATGGGGGTCAGTTCTATTCATTTTTCCTATACTGAATGTAGATTTCAAAGGATGTTTCTTGATTTCAAAGGGCGTCCGTTGGGCCAACGTACGATTGTCTTCTAGAGGTCCACCAACGGCGACAAAAGCATGCGAATAAGCTGGAAAATATAGCCTATGCAAAACGAATTGTAGAATTGTATTGGAGACTAATAATTTATTGTAAAAGTAAAATGTACAGAGTAGTATCAATAAACATGAAATTGAGTTGACCAGCCAAAGACATCAATCACGTTTGTACAAGTCAATAGTACCAGTAGGCAATCACAATGGTGGAGACGAGGGTCCAAACAGGAGCCCTGGCTCCATCCGCGGGAATGACCAGACCATCTTCAGGGTTTCTCCACGAAGGCTTCTTGGAGAAGTCATCGGTCGGATCAGCCACAGCAGTCGACGGGTCCTCAGTCAATTGCGCCACATCATCTGAAAATGTGAAAGTTAGAACTCGAAAATGAAAATGAAAAGTGAAAATTAAAACAAATTTTTAAAACAAAAACTTACTTTCGACAGTTGTGGCTCCCTCTTCAGCCTGTTTCATCGTTGCCACTCGTTCCTCAGCCTTGGCGAAATCCTCCTTGGTAGCCAAATGAATAGGCGACGCGGGTTTGACACTGTATCCGGGCAACAACTGCTTCTGAACAAAAAAGTTATCAAAAACCACAAAAAAAGTCACTCACAGTCATTATCATAGCAAGAGTTTCGAAATCCGGCATAGCCACAGGTTGCCTCCGCCAGTCGTACATGGAACATTGGAGAGTGCGCACCTAGAAAAGAAACATTAAAAGAAAATAAACTTTGTACTTCGCCATCCACGAAAAGAGAAGTCTCCAGGGCTTGAGACGTTGTCTCCGGAATATCGCCGAAGGCACGCTCAACATTGTCCAGAAGGCGAGCGACTCCATAAGTCTTGCCGACAGACGAAGGGAGACCGAGGGGAATCTGTGCAGGGAGGGAGAAGCTCTGAAACTAAAAGAAGTTGAATTGAAATGCGAAAATCTTACATTGGCTATGCAGGGTTCGGGCAGAATCCAGGACAGTCCATCGCCAATGTCGTTTCCGTTCTTCACAAAGTTCGCCATGAACTTTTTCACCAATGTTGAAGATCCAAGGCACTTCTTATTGAGGCCGTCTTGGAAACAGTGCAGGAGACACGTGGTGGACCTGAAAATGGATCATAAGGCAAATTATTTCGTTTTTTGAAGCAATAAAAAATTAATACTTACTTGCAAAGGCTCGTAGGGTCCATGATCTGGCTAATCTTGTTATTAGCAGCTTTATCCAAGATATTCTTCTGTATTCCGCAACGGCGCTCGCATTCCGAATGGAGATCGGAGGCGGAGGACTTGAGGCACTCGAACGACTTGGAAAACGCTGAAAATACACTTAGAATTTTAAAATAATATAAAATTACATTCAACATTCTGCAGGCACATGATTTCGAACATGTGGGAGGCGGCTTCGGCGAAAACTTTCGAGCAGCCGGCGTTCACAGCACACTCCTTTGCCTTTTCGAGGTTACTGAAAAGAAAAGATATGTAAAATTGCTCAAGATGATTTTAAAAATAAAAAAATAAACATACCTGCACATGGAGGAGAGCACTACTGACTGCGACGTGTTCATGGAGGCGACTTTCAAGAGTTCATCCACGTGCGGCATACAAGTCGACATGCAGGAGGGCAGATGGAAAATGGACATCGCTTGGGTGATGTTGAATCCACTCGTGCCACGGAATGCACCTGAAAACAACCAATATATTATTGAAGAGTTTAAATAAAATAATAGAACCAACCGAGAAACTGGTCAAGGAAGTTGGGAACATCGGAGGAAGATACAGAAACGGTGGGAGCCACGAGAAGGATTGTAAACAGCAACAACCGCATTTTCCTGAAAATAAAACGTGATTAATACTAAAAACTGAATAGGCAAGGAGAATTTGCGAAAATACTGGCAAAACTGCCGAAACAAAAAAACGCAGCGAAAACTAATACAAATAATGAAGAAATCTGAACGAATTTTAGCTTTTTAGTGGTAATAAATACGCTTAAAAATAATAAAACAGACAAAAATGTAAAAAGAAAGATGTGACAGCCGAGACAGGTTATAAAAGTAAAATGCAAAAGCAAACCCGCGGCTTTTCGCCCCAAAGTCGCTGGCGCCAATCGGGGCAGGCGCTTATTGCGTTAGACACAAACTACAAAATCCATTTTCTACCAACAAAACGCTTCAAACCTTATTTTAACCTGCTTTTTTCGACAATTGAACAAAGTGATACGATATTTAGCGACAGTTACATGTTTTACGTCATATTTGGGAAACGGAAATTGATCAGATCCTAACCGTTTCTTTCCAAGTGGCGGCTGGGAAACTGAGGGCTTCTGGGAGCCTGAAACTGAATATTTGGAGTGGAAAATCTAAGAAACAGAGAATAAAATAGTAAAAAAGTGAACATAAAGCAAACATATATGCAAAATAACAAGAAAAATCATTAAAAGAAAGCTAAATCTCGAGATTTTGGTTTAGTCATTAGGGAAAATTCTCCTTCAACCCGAGAATTAGCGTTAATTTCAAAGAAACGACTTTAAATTCAAATAGTATCGTTTTAAGCATTAAATATAACAACTTTTACAAGAATTTGGAGAAAATAAATTTGAAATACAATTAGAAAACGGGCGCTGCGATGGAAGCAGTCTTGGCTCAACTGCCAGCCGCTCTGAAACTCTTACCCATACTCAAAATAAAATACGTTATTTAAGTGAAAAAAAACTCTAAAAATAACAATTTTTAGTTAACTTGTTGGTGCCCAACAAGTTGGATGGATTCGTCAGCATTTGTGATAATCGAACGACCATTTGCCCATTTGTCTGAATCCTTCTTCTGGGTGCAAGACTCTCATTGCTTATAAAATCTGCTTTTATCTTCCATTTTCATTTTCTAGTGTCATTTCTGAAGCTGAGGAATATTTACGCACCCAATTTTCAAAAGCACCCAGCATGTCCCAATTTTTTGCATCCAAATGCGACTTGAGGCTTTTAGCCCCTCTTGATGTCATCCATTCGATGATCAGAGTAGGTTAAAAGTTCTTAGTTCGTCAAAAATTAAAGACCGAAAAATAGAGAAGACGTGTTGCTTTTCATAGGTACTGTACTTAACATTTTATTGCAAACACTATACCCAAGTCACATTGATATGATCTTCCTACGTCACTGGTTTATCAGAACTGGGTTCTCAACGGGTTTAGCACATACAAACATCGGAAGGAAGGAACACTTGTCTCACAATCACAATCAATTATGATACAGAAGTCATGGACACGAGAAGAATATGACGAAATCGGCTGTGACGATTCAACTTTGCACATAAGCGAAGGGTGTACCGGAGATGGGTGATTCAAAGCACGTCGGTGGGTGGTCTTCAGAAGCTAGCCGTGGAGAGAAACGCTCACAGTCGACGAGCCTGAAACTGAAACAGTATTTTATTTGGGTTGCAGCACGGCAGAGGCATTCTGTGCAAGCGTGACAGGAAAGGAAATGGGTTCAAGTGCTCAGTGGAAGCTAGTAGAAGGGCAAGCAGTCGCATTCTGTGCATTCGGAAAACTCATTTAAACCGCTTTTTAAGGATGTAAATTCTAGTTTTTTTTCGGACTTATTAAACTAAACATTTTTAAAGTAAAAAACGCGTTGAAAATTGAAATTGTTTTGGAAAGAAAAACTACCTTTTTTCACAGTAAAAACAATATAACAAAAAGTAAATGAGGAACTGTTTGCAACTGTAAATTTGAAGGTTATATGCAAATCCCCCGCGTAACTGTTTCGCCAAACGACAGGCAACGCGGGTTAACCGAATCACTCTTCCAAACGCAACGATGGCTGTCTTTTCATGGTTGGCATGCAGAAAAAGAAGGTAAAGTTAAAGTTTAAATTTTTTTTACTGAAATTTATAAGCGCTGATGATAAAACCTCATTTAATGGAAATTAGATATTTGAGTTTCAAGAAAGTTGGTTATTTTTCATTTAAAAAATTCTACTTTACACCAAAAGAATAACTTAAATAAGAGATTTCTCGATTTTGATTGCAAAAAGTTTGCTAGACACCGACTATGAGGTATTAACTTTATCTTAAATATCTTTTTAGATTAACCTTTTTCATCTAATTAGTGTTAAGTTAATAATACTAAGCAGCACACTCAAAATGAAGAAGTTACTCAAGGCAAACGTAGAAGCGGTTGAACTACATAAGAAGTGACAGTTAGTGCAATTGTTGAAAAGGGTGTTGGCACACAATAAGAATACGCTTCCATTTTGAGTAAGGGTGTATTCGGTCTCGAACTCGATTTCCGAAGAGCTGGTCGAGGACTCGCCAGGCCGTGCGCTAGCGCTGGCTGAAACAGAACCGTGCTTAATTGAAGACAGAAGAGGGTGGATAGTAAGTAAAGAATCTGGAAAAGAGTTGAATCTACCACGGATAGAAACAACGATTAAACTCTGGGTTAAATTTCAAATTTCAAATCGCAGCATTCAGCAAACAAAACACTGAAGCGGTCATGACAAGTAATCATGCTGAAATATAGACTTACCCCTTCGGATGCAGGAAGACTTGTGGTTGTTGGGAGTCAAAAGCACCGGGGACTGGGACCGAACCGACATTTTGTGGATTCCAAGGTCAACCTAAACTTTAAAGCAAATTCCTTTTAAAACTTCATAACTTTATAACTTATTTAAGTAAATATTCCAATTAAGCACTATTTGCACTTTGAAGATGACTTAGTTTATTTAAGTAAAAATTTTAATTAAGAACTATTTGCACTTCAGAAAATGAAGATTACATGACAAACGAACACCCAAATATGTGTCATTAGTGAGGATTATCCTTTTAATTCTAAGAATTGAGCTTAATGGGGGAAGATTTCCTTGAATTTGGTGCTCTGTACTATGATTTATTGGTCTTCATGACGGAATCGCGGGAGGATTAACCGGCCAGAAAAAGGATCAAACGCCGGAAAATAGAAACAAAATGATCGCATGACGTTATTTGTGGTGCAGAATTTTGTGCCAAATTTGTTGGGGTCAAACAACTTGTAATATAAACTTTTAAAATTTGTTTTCCCTTACGACGCATGAACTCAAGGTAATTAAATTCAGGTTTTTCAATTTTAAAAAATCAAATTTTAAAGTTTTTTAAAAGTATGTTTTTTTCTCAAAACAAAGAAAAAAGCTAGTCCATGTTTATGTGTGTTGAACCTTCTTCAAATCACCCAAAAAGGTGGTAGTTTTCTGAAATTGCGGGATTCAAAATGAGCAATGGGTGAAATATTCAGCTGCGCGGTGAGAACGCAAACCGACCAAAGTTTTCTAGTCCTCCTAGGAAATAACTCGGTGCTGCGGCTTAGCCTAGGCTTAGGAAGGAATTTTCGTCACCCCGGGCCAAACAGCCAAAACACACGCGGGAAAATGTGTTTCACATTACCGAAACATGACATCATTCTTCCTGCAAATCCAGTTTTTCTATGTTTTAATTTACAAAACAATGAAAAGATTTACGCTATCACTGTGCATATGGATTTCATCCCGTTGTTGGTTTTATTATACAGGTTTTATCCATTTTTGGAATAAACAAGAGAAAACATGAAAAAACTACTGTTGTCTACATTAAAACGCACACCAGCCTGAATTTTCTGTTTTCCAGCTCTGTTTTGCCTCATAGCCAATTTTCATTTTGTGACTCCCATGGCCAATTTCTACTAAAACCATTAAAATGTTGTTTTATGTCTAGGCCAGGCTTGGTTACTTCCTGTATCAAGAAGAACCACCAATTTAGAACCCATAAAGGTAACTAAATCGGCCGCACTTTAGGCCATATGTCCGTGGTTCTGTGGTCATTGTTTTTGGGTGACGCGATTAGCATTCCCAATTTTAGTCCCTCTTGAAATCATCACACAAAAACAATTTTGCCATCATCCCGGATTGAGATTGAACGTTTATTGACCCACAAAACAGCGACACGTATAGGGTCGTTCGCAGTGTCGTGTGGCGTATGAACATTGTACACCATGCAAGTCGAAGAAGCCGACGCGCCGCCGAAATGGGCACAGCGCAGGTATGACTTTGGCATGATACAATAGACAAAACGATTCAAACACGAATGAATCATCATTTCATTCAAAGAAACTGAATTCAGAAGTCTAAATTTGCCAACTTTTCCTGTTTCATTGGTCTCTCAATATATATTCCATCAACACTTTATAGAATCAAATTGTTGTACAACTTTTTCAGAAATAATATTAAAAGCCCTTATAAAAAAACAATGTTTTGTGATTTTCCGAACCGTATTTAGTATAAAACTGCGCCAAATGTTGCTGTTTCTTCAATTTCAAAACAAATATTCTATCAAAACTTTACAGAATGAAATCTATGTATGGCTTTACAGTCCTTATATAAAAACAAAATTTTGTGATTTTTCTAAACTCTCAATTCCATTTAAAAGTTTTGCATCTGGTTTCTCAGTCTTTGCAAAAAGGCGTTTTGATCAAATGCTATGTCACACGAAAGCGCCGATTTCGATATCACAATGATCATATAAACATGAATGCTTCTCATTGATTTCTCTTCTTCAGTTTCATTTAACGGCGTCTTCGGAATTTAAAACAAGCTTCAGAGTTTAGTTTTTTTTTGTATTTAGCCGTATTTTAATGTATTAAGAAATGAGTAAAGACAGACAAATGCCACCCTTTGTCTGTCCCTTCTGAGTACGAAGTAGGCGAGTACACTTTACGTGATTCTATTTCGATTGAAATACCCTTGGTATTCTAGACAAGAGATTAAGAAAGCCGGGTGATATTTGGTCCTCCCACGGTGCGGGGAGGCGATTAACCCTGCGCCCAACATTGCTCCCCAATTTGTGCTGTCTTAAATCACATAGTGAAATTGATTCACCAGTTCCATGCTATCCTCTCCCAGATCCGGGTCCTCGTCCGAGTCTCTCCTCAAGATTTGGATCTGAAAAGAGCCTTTGTGCTGAGCTGTTCAAAGTGATGATTTTGTCAGTTGGATGCATTTTGGTTTTTGTTAAATTCTCAATTTGATTGAAGTACTGAAGCGCACAGAGTAGTTTGCACCCGACTAACCGAACATCACGCAATGCGTGACTGCGTTATTTCCCTCTTGTTTTTGGCAAAACCAACTGCCTCACATCATTCCAACTTTCACGCGATATGATACTCAGACGGGGTCAATGAGGCTAAGAGAAGGGATTCACACAGCAACATTTAATTATAGCAATTTAGTGGTAATATGGGGAGTCCTTTCTGTTATTATCTCTGTTGAGCTGTTCATTGGATATTCTTTCCATGATGGTTCATGTCTGGTTAAAAAAAATTTGTGCTGTCTCTCTCTCGCTCTCTCTCTCTCTCTCTCCCTTTCTCTCTCTCATTCTCTCTCTCTGTCTCTCTCTCTCTCTCTCTCTTATTCTTTCTCTCTATCTGTCTCTCTCCCTCTATTTTTCTCTCTCTCATTCTCTCTCTCACCCTTTTCTCTCTCTCTCACTCTCTCACTCTCTCTCTCTCTCCCTCTTTCTTTCTCTCTCTCATTCTTTCTCTCTCTTATTCTTTCTCTCTCTCTCGCTCTCTCTCTCTTTCTCTTTCTCATTCTCTCTCTCATTCTTTCTATCTCTTATTCTTTCTCTATCTCTCTCTCGCTCTCTCTCTCTCTTTCACTTTCTCTCTCATTCTCTTTCTATCTCTCTCTCTCTCTCTCTCTCTCTCTCTCTCTCTCTCTCGCTCTCTCTCTCTTTCACTTTCTCTCTCATTCTCTTTATCTACCTCTCTCTCTCATTATTTCTCTCTCTTATTCTTTCTCTCTCTTTCTCCCACTCTATTTCCTTCCCTCTCTCTCTCGTTTGAGTTTTTAGGGAAAGGAATACACCGACTGAAGCTCACTATCAGATGCAAAACAGTAAAAATGTTTGAATCGTTCTCTTTTTCCCAACAGGTTTTGTGTTCCTTATTTTTTTCTTATCTTTTAACGTACCTGTGGAACCTGATTGGGATCAACAAGTGAATCATGTCTCGGCGTGTCCGACTCCTCTCCAATCATACACATATTCCTAGAGTCCGACGGAGGATACATCTGATACAGAGACTCATCGAACTCTCCTCTCTTCTGAAATATCCCCTATTATTCCCCAACATCAATTCTGATGACGTTTTGGAAGGCCCGCGCGCAGGGCTCTAATCGGCAGACACAAGACTGGTATTTGACAAATGTCCTGCAGTCGCAAACACGACCTTCTGTGACTTTGCAAAATAGAACAAACATATTCCGTTAGTGCGTTACACTGTCCCAATGCCATCTTCTGTGCTCAATCTGTAGGTTGTAGTTGTCTCCTTTTGCTTTTCCATTATCCTGGGCCGAAAGAGTGCAACGCGGTTGACGTGTTGTGCTTCGGTGTTGTGACGGGCAAAGAGGCGTCACGCGTCTAACTACACATCAATCACGTTTGCGTAGTTTCCCAGGCTTCTTTTCGTGTAATAATAGAACTGTTCTTCATCTTCTCATGTTTCCTGCATGTTTCATGAAAAGGGTAGGGTAGGGTACTTTATTAAACATTAGTTGTTCCCGAAGGAATGTTTATGGTATCCGCTACTGTGAGATTCCTTTGCAAGCGTAATCCAAACATTTCGTGCAATGGGATAGCGTTATCAATCACTTTTTGATTCAGAAATCAATTTCGAAACGCTCGTTGCCTGGATTTCGATAATGAGTTTTCTTGCAGCTACGTGCGCGTTGGAAAAGATCACTTACGTCATTTCGATATTTGGGTGTTTTAGTATACATGCTCAGAAAAGCCTCTTCCAGAACCTTTTAACGATTTACAGAATACTAAACCCCAAAAATCTTATTTATCTTAAGTTTTTTTTTAAAATTTACCACCTGATGTCTCATTTGAATCAGAAGCTGCCTTTGGCGCGCATTTTTGCACGTGTAAATTAGCACTAGAGCGCGTTTCGGTAGATCAAAACCATCACCATGGAACTTCAAGAAACAACTGATAGAACTTTTTACCAACATTTGAAAAATCCTTAGCTTTCTTTAAAATTTAATTTTCGCGTGAAACTTTAAGTGTTTACTCTATCTTTTTAAAGTGCGCTTAATGTTTGCTTGGTGTTTGGTTACTTGTGAAATAGATTTTCATATATTGGTTAAAGTGTTTTCGTACTTTTAAAGGTTTGACGGAGAGGTTGCTAAATAATTTTTTAAAAGTTTGTTTTTATAAAATAATTAATATTTTTTTTATTTTTACAAAATTTGGAAAGAAATGGAGAGATGAAACATACCAATATCGAGTATTTTTTCACTGTTTTGAAATATCAGGCAAAAGTTTTAATAAAGATTTTCAGATTATATTGCAAAATTTACATTTTTCATTTTTGGGTCCTTTTTGGGGAGTTTGGACGAAACTCGTAAAAAAATGTAAGCTAAAAATAAAAGTTAGGAAACCTTCCGTCAATTGCAATTCTTTTTTTCTGTTTTAAAATCATGTTTTCGAAAACAGTTTTTTTGTTTAACAAAACATTTCTTAGAGAACACTCAAAACTGCATTTGGAGGATTCGCCTTTTTGCACAATTGCTGTTCTCCAAACCAACAACAGCTCATTAGGTATTTTGGCTGTTGGTTTACATGCTTACGTGCCCCATCCCACCGCCAAACGAGTGCTTTCCTCCCCATCCAATCCGAAAAGTCTAATCTCTAAACACTTACCCTAAGGTCATCGATTTCCTTAGCCGAGTAGCTCGGAGTGTTGACATCGTACACGTTATGGAACTTTCCGAAATCGATGTTGTACTGCCCGTTTTCTTTCTTGTAATGAACTAGCTTCTCGAACCTGAAAGGATTCTTTGTTTGAATATTCTTTGGCTATTCTAATTCCAAATGACGTATAGGTTCAATTTGAGCACTTGAGTTTTGAGAGCACTCGAAGTCGCAGCATTTGGATTTTCTGCGGATAGCCGGGTAAAAGTCGCGGGCTGCCGTTTAGTCATATTTCTTCTTGCTTGCTGTGATTCAGAAAGATTTGCATGACTTTTAACTGGAAAACAAGGAAAAACAAGCTTTGTCATACATGTGAATCTTCATAATAAACTTTATCTTACTTTACTTCAGTCTCAACTCGATTCATTCCAGGTAAGCTTTACAGAAAATAACTTCTTTTTCCAAACAAATTCCTTCTTTTTGTTTGTTTTTAACCCTAAAATGGAACGTGCTGACATAATAATTCACACTTTGAATTTAAGAAAAACGTTGTTAACTCTAAAATTTTCGGAATTAATTTTTTTTAACTTCTGGGAAAAACAATCTTAATTTTCAAAGTTTACACGTATAAATTTCGATCTGAAGTTGTAAAATGTTATGACTTGTTTTTTTGAGTTTGTTTTGATAGAAAGTAAATTCTTACGTAACTTCCCAAAGGCCGTTTTTTGTGGCATTTTAACAATAAAAGCTCTATTCACAAAACTAACTCCATGCAAAAAATATCAATTTAAAAGTTCAAGTGCACTAAATTGTGAATACAGCAAAAAGAAACTTCTTTTGACATTTTGAATGGCAAAAAAGACAATATAGTACAGCCATTCCGTTTGAAAAAGTTCAATTGACAACATGAAATGGAACACCATTCCGTAAAACGCTTATACGTAAATTATGTTTTTTTACTTAGTCAAATTTAGATGAAAAGAAAAAGCTTACCTTTTCCCCCACAAGATTTCACTTGGGAGATAACTTGTCCTTGCCTGTGTCGTTGATCCAACACTTTCAACCACTCCTTCAAGAATTGCTGAAAAAGGCCAATATCGATTTTTCAAATGAAAGCTTCACCTATAATCTCGAACTTTGCATTTTTCAAGTCATCTTTTGATATGTCGTAGAGGGGACTCCTTTCATCAATTTCGTGGCAGATTGTTATTGGCCAAATCACGAACACCCGATCCAAGCCCTGATCATACCTGAAAAGATTATATGTTTTCCTGTGTTTTGGACTCAATAATGCAGTCATTTTTCAAGCGCCACGTGTATAATTTTAGGGATCCAAATTGAAGGTTTCACCACAGCGAGAGGAAGCGATCATAGACCTTTTGCTTGCCTTTGTTATTCATCCCTGTTTTGAGCAAAAGGTTGAACTAACTTCGTGCAATCACCAAATGCATTATTGTTGTTGAACTTAGTCTGAAATAATGTAGCTCGACCAGGATGCCCTAGAAACTTGATGTCAGATACAATTTTCAGACGCTTTTAGAAGAATTCCTCTAATTATCCATTTCTCGAAAACTTCCAAATTCACAATTTTTCACTAAATGTTTTTCACCAAACTTCAAAATGGGCTTTTCGATACTCTTAAGTTATCAATTTCCAAAACATTTTTCTAATCGTATCACATCTACTTTTTTGCCTAAAAACGAGCTAAACAATTAGGCTAGTGACAAAAAACAGCTTTGTTTGAAAACTGAAAAGCTTCTTTCCTAGACCCGAA
Source organism: Oscheius sp. G VE-2021 (assembly GCA_022343465.1). Taxonomy (NCBI): domain Eukaryota; kingdom Metazoa; phylum Nematoda; class Chromadorea; order Rhabditida; family Rhabditidae; genus Oscheius; species Oscheius sp. G VE-2021. Next base: position 383,998 of record JAJQXH010000024.1, on the reverse strand, counting down.
ATCTTGCCGATCTTAAGTAGGGCTTCGTCAAATCTTGCCGATCTTAAGTAGGGCTTCGTCAAGTTCACGGCTAATCCCCCAACAAAAGGTCAACATTTCTTCTGACTTCTCGGCTTGAAAACAACTATTTCAGTTCCTGTTATCCTCAAAGTACCCCTTTTTGATAATTTTCTTCCCAGGAGTCAGTTCCGCTTATCGAACTTTGACTCAGCGGTAAATAGGCTTTTACTTAACCCTACACTCCCAATGTTTGCCTGCCGCATAACTTTCTGTCGAAGCACTGATACACCAATTCACCAGCCACCGAAGATCAAAACACCCTTTTTATGAGTGAAAGAATGAGCCACCCACCCGACATCCATATCGAATTGATGAAATGGTAACAGCTCCCCTTCGTAGGTAACACAGCGCTTGATCATCTGAAGAATAACATAATTAGGAGGTGAATTCAGAAGACCGTCATCATTGACTCAATGAATAGGTCTAGTTAAAAGCTGGCACATGCTCCTTTCTCTTCATTTCACTTTGCAGTTATGCCCCCGCTTATTTCCTTTCTCTCAATACAGACTATTTTTCAGAATGACTGGCGCTGTCCCAACTGCTAAAGATGCTGAAGAAGGTGGTGCTGGAATCCCGTCACGGTATTTTTTGAAGAAAAAAGTGTTTAATCGTTTTTTAGGCCCCTTCAATCAAGTTTGAAACAGCCTAGAGCTGGAAGCGAACCGAAAAAAGGCGTTAGTTTTTCTCCCGATGTCCCGTTGGACACTCCGAACCGCCCTCCAATTCATGGTAAATTTTTTAAAACGTTAAATCAATAATTTGCGGAAATACTGTTTTCACAGATAATTTACACTGGACACAGTAGTTGTAACAATGTAAAACTTCGGCGAACACTTCGCCGAACAGTCAAACTTGATTCTTAAAAATGAAGAAAAGAAATGTTTGATTAAACTAGATACCGTACCATAAAATTACAGAAATACCATGTTACAGTTTTTGCTTTTAAAAATGCAAATTGTTTTTTTGAATATCAATTCAGAAAAATTCCGAACATACCACATAAAAATGTTTTTAATTCTTTTTTATTCAGTAATATGCTTAGAAAACAAAATAATGTTATTGTAATATAATTATTGTAATGTCGAATTATTGTAATAAAAATGTTTTCAAATGTCTAATTTAACTTTCCATAACGAAAATTTGAATACAGGACAAATTTAACAATGTGTGTGGAAAAAACAGCGCTTTAAATTTTTTATTCGAAAAAAAGTTTAATGTTTCTTTAAACCTTTTTTAAAAAATTTGTTTTCAGAAATGGTCCGCCAAAAGGAGAACCACTATTTTTTCAAGCGCTGCTGCGTCCTAGTCGTGGTAGTCCTTATCATCGTCATTGGTGTTCTCATCCTAGCCTCAACTGTCCAAGACAACAAAAACCACGAACAAGTGATATCCTAAATTTCTTATATACCCCGACCCCTCTATTTTTCACAGTGACAAAACGTTGAAGCGTTTCACTTGATAATTACAATTTCTTCATCTATCATTTCACGTGTACCCCACGGTTACTATGCACTGTTAGTGATTAATCTTTTTTGCCTGTGATGCTCAATAAAATTGTGGCAGAATTACCTGTAATCGAATGTGGGCTTCGGCTAAGCTGCTCTTCCTCATGTCGCCAACTCTGAAGAGGAGACACAGTTTTCCATCTCGGAGGCAGATCACCTGAAAAGTAATGTTGGAAAATGAAGAAAGCTGTTTACACAAAAAGTGGTTTATTTCAGACCGATCGATTGAAAGCCGCTTTTTGGTGACCATAGGTACACGGATGTCAACGCTTTCGACCGTCCGCTTGCCATAGCCCGCGTGGCCTAGTGGATAAGGCGTCTGACTTCTAATCAGAAGATCGCCGGTTCGAATCCGGCCGTGGGCTAACTTTTGTTTTTTCATCAAACGTTATGGACCTGCATTTTATGTCACAGTTGTTTCGTACGGTTAATGAATATGCATTTTGCTTTCCAAAAATTGGGTAAGATTATATGCATTTATGTTTGTAGTTCACCTAAATGTTTCCAGATCGATTGCTCCAAAAACGAGCAAGAACATAGAGCAGCACATGTATTGAACGTCCTTTCAATTGACTATTTGTTATGCTAGATAACTCAAAAAGTTCTAAGGATGCAATTTAATTCGAAGTTAAGCGGCATTTGTCTTCACAGTACGTGGCTTAGCGGATAAGGCGTACAGAACATTGTCGGTTCGAATCCGGCCGTGGGCTGCTTTTCAGAACACAGCCGGTACACTATAGTCCGGTATTATTAATGTACAATGTTTAGCTTATTTTTTGCCACAGATTGCCTTTCTCGTCGTGCAGTTGGTTTTCAATTTACCCCAAACGTTCCAAAGCGAGACGTGGAACGAAAAAGCAGATCATGAATAGAATTCCAATGTGCTTGCATAATTGTTTTGTTATTTGTCTCAAGAATATTCAATTGGAAAGGAAATTCTGAGAAATGTCTATCAATGGAGAATAATGAGTGCAGAAAACAATTAAAAACTGCTTTGGAAGCGCTGAATGTAATTACCACATTCACAAGAGCAATATAGATATTTCTATAAATTCAATGCAGATTACATCATCTATAAAGAAAATTGATTTGTTTTTGTATTTTTCATTGTCATTCACAAGCTGAAGCCGCTTTACATGTCAAAAGTCTGTTTTCCGCATGTCAACGCTTTCCGTCGTCCGCTTGTCGCAGCCCGCGTGGCCTAGTGGATAAGGCGTCTGTCTTCTAATCAGAAGATCGCCGGTTCGAATCCGGCCGTGGGCTAACTTTTTGCATTAGTTTTCTATGAGCCCCGTCTCTCTCTCTCTCTCTCTCTCTCTCTCTCTCTCTTATTTCATTTGCCGTTTTTCATGTTTTTACCTTTTTTTCTATTTGAATTTGGCACCTTTGTAATGATAATTTTAATGAATTTCATTTAGTGTAATGGCAAAATCCACCCCCCTCTTCCGGGCACTTAGAAGCTAAATGAATTCTTGGCTTTTCTAAATTTATGCAAAACTAAGCTTCCCCGAAATGACTTTCTTCACCCTCAGGCGCTTCTTTATGCATTGAGGAACCCCTTAAATTGATAATCCCCATTCACCAAAGACCACAATTCTCTTTGTCCCAATTGCTTTTAATACTAAATAGCATTTGCTTCCGTGACTTTCTCAAGCGGAAATGAATCCCTACCGCATTTTTGCTGAAAATCAGCGTGGCAGCCCTCTTGATTGGCCTCGCAAGCTTAGCGAAGATAATTCCAGCCATTAGAGTCTAAAAATCAGAATTTGATTGGCAGCAAAGATCTGTTGGTACCTGGGACATGACTCCCCACATGAACTGCACACACATCGTCACAACCAGAATTACACATTGATCCGAAGGGTATCTAAATGATTAGTGTCTGATTTCAAGGACATTTGGGAAAACGATGCCGTTCTTGTTAATCCCTTTGTTTACTCACCGGAAGCCGTAACCTGAAAAGCAAACATGAGTTACCGGAAATACACCACAATCGCTTGTTTTGAGGAAAAAGGAAAGAAAACCCACCGATTGTCGTTTGTGTTGTGAAGGAGAAGAGAAAAGAGTTAAGGTACCCGTGGCCATTCACAATGCACGGCGTCCAGGATGAGTTTCGGGATTGCTCCATGTCTCCATGAAATCTGAAAAGTTTTATTTCACGATTTTTATAGTTTTGAAACCCCCACGTTTGAAAATGAAATATTGGTGTTTTTGAACTCTCGCATGACTGAAGCCTAACTACAATTCAAAACCAATTGAAAATCAACCACGTGGAAGAGATGTTCACAACGTACATCAAGTAAACAAGGAAGAAGCAAAAGTTTATATGAGCAAACATACTTTAAAATGTCGTTTTAGAATTTTTGAAGAAATACTTTATCGCAATTTACAAATTAAAAAATACGGCTGTTTACACTCTAAAAAGCGAGATCTTGGGTAGAACAACGATTTCTTAAACGACAGTCACGGGGGTTTTACCAGTTTGTATTATTGTTTCAAGCGCAAAACGCACATCATTTGTGTTTACGCGATTTCAAATTCGCCAAGGTTCCTCGCCATGTTTCCCCTTTTCAGCCTTGATGAACCCGTCGTCTGCAGGGTCATAGAGCTCCGCAGTGACACCCGTAGCTGATCGGCGGCGCTGCGGAAAGGGTCACACGACCGTAGGAAGGGGCGGGTGGTTCTATGAAGTATTATCCGAAAATACCCCCTTGATTGGTTCTTTATGGACAACAAAATTTCGTGTTTGACAAGTTTTTAGAATGAAATTGTAATTTTTCTAAAAGGAAAAGTTTAAAAATGCTAAAATATTCCAACTACACATCATTTCTCAGAACATACACTACTGTGGATGAATGTTTGGTTAGAAGGTTTGAAAACAAGCTAAATTACTGTGGCACGTGATCAAAACATGCATTTACTAAGACGTGTTCATCAGATACTTCATTTTAGATAAGTTTTGACAATTTTGAAAATTAGTATTTAGAAATCATTTCTGAAACTTTTTTTTGTCAGAATTCTCTGTCGTGCTGAAAACACACTAAAATAATTTCGTCTTTCTGTTCCCTTTTTGGCAAAGACAACATATCGTTCTCCCATATATGAGATGTTGAAAAACAAAAATGTTTACAGGATTCAAGCATTGGGATGGAAATTGACTCACTTGGAAATCTGATAGTACGCGCAGGCAAACATGGTCCAGCTGATGAAGAAGCTCAGGGAGAAAAACACGAGACACCATCGCCACTGCATCTCGATCACTGTTGTGAAGATGTCACTGAAAAATTCAAATTAAAGGGGAAAATGCAACATTTTAAAAAAAAACCCTGGCTAATCGGTTCTTCGTTATCAACTTCCGTTTGTGTTAAATTTTGGAAATTGATTTTTCTTTTTTTTAAATTGTTTTTTTCTAGTTGTTAGTGCCCTGCTCGGGCACAACTACTATTCCCTGGAAAAACCGAAACGGTCTAATTTGTTTTTGTTTGTGGGGGAAATTGGATTTCCGCCTTGCAGACGTGAACGGGAGAATCCTAATTTTTTGCGACCAGCTCTGGCCAAAGTGAATTTAACAGAAAACAACGTAATAGAGGCATACTGAGCTTTACTGAAAGCTGGATTTCAGAACTAGATGAATCACCGAATCCTTAAACAGCCCTAAATGACGAAATTGAACTCTGTAATTTATATCTTTGATGTTTTTTGCCAGATTCACATTACTTTTCTTTTGAAAAATCTTCTTTGACCCCTCAAAATTCCTCATTTGAGAATACTTTTGATATCCCTTTTCTGCAAAGGCTGGCATCCAGCAATACACCGGATGAGGACAATTTGGTAGCAATGTGCGTGACATTGAAAGCGGCACGTTCTCAAAGATCTTAGGTAGATGTATTTAGCCTCAGTCAGTCGGTTGATGAATTACTCATGCAGCCAAGAAATCTGTTTTCAAGTTGAAAATTCTTATGGAGCAAAAATGAAGCAGCAGCCGAAAAGGAAGGAAAATAGCTTTAAAAAGATCAGGCTGTCAGCTTTTTGATGTTGGGTTACCAATAAACAAAAAAAAACTAAAAATTGGTAATCTCACACTTAAAAAACATTTTTACTTAATCAAATTAATCAAAAACAATTTTGACCAGTTTTCCGAAAACGGAATTTTTACTGCGCTACTTTCTTTTTCCAAAACTTTTTTTGATATCATTTTCCACATGTTTCTCAAATTACTCTGAAAATTGCAGGTTAGCTGAATTTTGAAAAACAATTGCACAACTAGCAGAACTACTAGCCCGACCAAAATGAATTACGATTGGATCGGATTTTCGTTTTGCCTTAGTTTTTCAGAGTAGTAGGCACTTGAAAAAATGTGTAAACCGGAAGCGTTTTAAGACTATTTGTTTTGTTCCACGTGATATTATGCCTTCAAATTCTCCTGTCATTTTGTTTTGTGTCGCCAATTAAAACTTCGAAAATTACCCTACCTGAAATATTTCCTCCTCTGTTTTGGAACATTCTTCAGCGATATGTTACAAATGCCCTGAAATGCAATTTAACATTGCCAATTGGATATTTTACCTGTTTCTGAACAAGCCGATTTCGGAGACGTTTCGACCCGATCTTCGGCGTTTTGAAGAAGTTCATCTTCTTCTTGTCCCTCACCAAGGGCTCTTCCAAGTCCAGCATCCGTTGAGCTGTCAAAATGTCGATTACAGAAGGAGAGAATGCCACAGTGCACTTTCTCATTATAGGATCAGCTTGTTTTAGGTAGTTAGTTTTGAGTATTTGGGTTGTTTGTTACTGACGAAGAATTTTGCGCAGCTGACGGCCTTCAGGAGAATTTGGCGGAGGATTGAAGGACTCGCCGATGGGCGGTGCCATAAACAGCTGCAGGCAACAAAGAAGGCCGCTTGGGATGAGAGCACTTCACTTACTGCTTTCCGTTCAAGTTATATACCCTGCCTCAAGTACAAAGCAGTAAACGTTGTGACTAGATTGATTAACATTTTACTCAAGGATCAAAGATCTACAAAAGGCAGTAATTTAGGGGTTGAGAAATTAAACAAGCAGTTAAGTTTGTTTTGTTCGGAATTAAATTAAAGGTAAAACAAAATGGAAAAAAAGGGGATGGTTCGGAAAAGATTGCCGATTTGTGATCGGCGCTGACAATGACTAACAACGGAAACATGTCTAAAGGCTTTATTTCTGGTTCAAATTATTTGAAAAACCAAACTCCAACAATCTCTTTGAAAAACCAAAAAAAGGGGGGGGGGCATTTAATAATGAATTTGTGCTGTAAAGTTTTATTGGTTTATTTCAAGGATTTATGTTTTGTTTTTGTTTTCAATTTTGTAATAAAAAGTGTTTTATTTCCATAGATTTTTTAGAAAGAAATCTCAAATTGGTTCTTTAAAGTTTGAAAACAAAAATGGCAAAAAGTATTTCTAAATAATTAAACTCAATTTTTTTCATCATTCTGTTTATTCTTTTCAAACATGCCACTTTGCGCGATCGATAATCAAGTTGCACAATCAATAATCAATTTTTTAAAGATTAAATTTTTAAAAAATCCCCTCAAAACGGCTATGTGTGAAAAACAATCCCCATATTTTCATCACACTTCCTCTCGTCGTTACTATGTATTAGCTTGTTTGTGTCCCAGCATACTCGAAGTAATTCAATGAATGAGATTCTTTTCGAGGCTTTGTTTGAAAGCCTTTGCAAGGTGGTCTTGCTAGAAAATATGAATCGTATTGGTTGAATAAAAAACACGAAGCTACTGGAAAGTTTTATTGTGGTTTGCTGAATTTAAATATGACTAAGCTAGGTCACGCAAAAGGATACTTTGATGAGCGATGACAGAAAACAAGTAAACAAGGAAATTTCACCCATCTATGTTCCAAATTCTTATAAACATTTTTTTCAGAATTAAATATATCCAAACTAAAAGAAATAATTTGTTTCTCTAAATTTCCTTTTTTCATGTGAACATACAAATTGGCACTGGTTATTTTTATTGGTTAAAATTATCGATTTTCTCTTCTAAATATAACAAATTGGAACCAAAGAAAAAAGAATCAAAATTAAAAGTTATCTCAAGCAAAGTTTAAAAAACATTGTGTATAAAAATCGTAAAGTTCAGTAAACAAGTTCAATTTTTGTTTCTCAAAACTAAAGATGCCAAATTTTAATAATAAGGCAAATTACATTCTTAAAATCGCAATTGCTTTGCGATTTCTCCCCTTGCTGCTACAAAAATTTTCTTTAGCAGCGAAAAAAACATATTTGTAAACACGTGATTTTTTTTACAGCTTATAACTAAAATCTGAGTTTGTTTACATTTTCAAAACAAACATCACTAGGCTATTTTCATTTATTTATAGCAACCACGTTCCTAAATCACTGAAGCGCATCAAAAGGACAACGCCAGGCCGTTCCCCAATGAGAAGCGCAAAAACCGTGCAAAAACCGTTCGAGGCAGCAGAAAGCAATTAAGCTGAGCACATTCTGGCCTAAACGTGCAGCTTCTAGCCTCGATTTTAACACTAAAAAGAGCAGAAGATGAGAAATTTCAACTGCCTGGGGCAGGAAAGAAGGGTGACTGTGCATCCGACGGGAGGCTAATGTGTTGACGCAGGACACGACGTCCTAGGATTTAAGACTAAGCAGATCAGCTTTTTTATTATTTTCTAAGTGTTTTGAAACGCGGATCGCCGACAATAATGGTTTCAAAATCGGTATTTTCAAGAGTAGGAGGAGAATCAACAAATCAACAACATTATCTCCTCCAATTATCTCCTATTCAAAACGGGCAAAAATGCACCTTGATAGCTGAAATCGCATTTCAAATTGCCTACTAGTTTAAAATATCGATTGTTTTTTTTTTACATTTTTTAAGATAAACAAATGAAATTTTTTTGACTTAAAAGAAACTTCAAATAAAAATGCGGCTCCGTGAGATATTGAAAAATGAAGCAGGTGTTAAATGAAGCATTTTATGAGATTAGCTGCTCTTAATTTATAGTTTTACTTTTTTTCTCTCCAAAAGCAAAAGAATGTTGCTAATTTTTAGAAACATTTTGTTTTCTCACGTGCTTGTGATTAAAATAATTCAATTCAGGGATAGATTTTTAAAAAATTGTTGACAAAAGAGCAGAAAACAAAATTAGAAAATAATATTCTAACTTGAAAATAAAAGTTTTTATATATTAAAAAATGGCAGAAGATCGATCAATGGTCAGATTCAGAAAAAATAACGAAATTGTCATTATTAAAACCTTAGCGAAAATTTCACTTATCGATTTGTCCCTTTATCTTTCTTCCAAAAATATGATTTTTTATTGTAAAATATATTTCAGCCAGTTAAAAATGTGTTTAAATTAAATCTGAAGTATATAATTAAAATTAGAAAAGTATGAAATTCAGCATAAGTTTTAAAAATATCAAAATTGTAACTAAACAATGATTTAAAATTGGTAAAACAAAAAGAGATCTTCAAGAAAAATTAGAAGAAAAAATCGATTTTTCTCAAACGTTTTAATAATAACCTTCGTAAGATTATCGCTTACCAAAGTTAGTGAAAAGTGCGCTGGGCTGAGCGATGAGTTGTTGCATGTTGCGGGGAGAAGAGCGGTTGTTGGGCATCGCACTGCCTCTAATCCCGCCACCAAGTATGATACGCTAATTGCAGCGATGAAGCGCCCGCCTCCTTTATCAACACGGCGGCCGGAGGCTCTCAGTGAGCGTGAATGGCTTTCATAATAGAATATCCGCAGAGACACAGCGCAATTTTCGGATGTCCACTGAGGGATAGGAGGAGGAAGGGGTGGTATTGTGTACACCTGGCACGACAAATGATCATACTTCAGGCAGCTGGTTAAGTAGTTCCGATTGCTCATTGGTAGTTGTGTTTTCAAGAATTCCGACATACTAGGAAGGAAAATGGCGATATGGATACATTAAGAAAGAGGGGACCTAGATACAGAAAAAACACTTTTTTTAAATAAGAAAAAAAATTAAACTATAGACTTTTGAAGATTTTTTTCGACAAACAGGTATTGCGAAAACTAATTCAAGATCGTAAACTGCCTTTTCTGAGTTCACGCAGTGTTGCACGAAAAAATACTGAATTTTAGGCTATTTTCAAATTTCAAAACAGAATTTTTCAATTTTCAAGCATTTAAATTTTAAACACTTTTTTCTTATACCGTTCTTGTTAATGTAGAAATTTTATTCAAACATTAGATTGCCTTTGTTCTTCTAAGATTTTTGAACGTTGCTTTTTTCTGAAATTTGAAACCGAAATTAATAAATTTTTCAGCAGTTACTGTTTTTCTAAATTGGCTCTTCAAAACGATGACTTCTGGGAACTTCTGCTCCTTATTAACCACAGTTTCAAATTTTATTTGCTTTATTTACAAGAATAAATGTAGTTGTTGTTTTCCTTAAAACAATCATTGTGGTATTTACAACTATGGCTACAAAATTTTGTAGGATGTGTATGACAGATGAAAATTTTACGTAAGATCAAGAATATTTTTTGTTCATGTCCATTTTCCATTTCCTATTTTATAAAACATTTTCAAAAATGTAAAGTTACTTCGGAAAACATTTCAAAAATATAATTTGAATGCTTTTTAAAACACAATTTCACCGAAAAAAATGAAAAAAGGTTTTTGGTTTATAAAAAAGGGAAAATATTTTTAACAGTTTTTTGTTGCTCTTTGCAATGTAACTTTTTAAAAGTTGTACGTTAAAGGTAGTAAAAAGCAATCTAAAATGATATCTGCCTGTTTTCGTACTTTGTACTTTGCTAAGTGGATTGAGCCAAACAATATAATACAAATGTAATGAAAATACAAAACAGTAGTAACAGTAGATAGTTTTTTAATCCAAAATCGAAGGCGAAAAGTACGGCCGGCTGGTACGCGGACAACGCCAGCTGCTTAGAGTCCAGACTGTATAAAGAAGAAAAACAAACGTAGGATTAATTACGCGCACTGGCCATCGCAGCGCCTTCCGATCAGAAAACCGCCTACCACTTCATTTTTTGCAAAAGTCACGTGAACATTTGTGATTTGAAATTGGTTGCCAATAGTAATAATTTCTTGGTTTTCACCAAAAGCTCATCCGAACCTCAAACATTATCTGAGAAGCCTGATGTTTGATGCTGCAGGTTAACCACTCATTTGATTGCCATTGACAGGAAAACGATATAGTCTGCATTTACGAGTAATATATCAGAAAGTGGGAGGGTAATGCTTGGGGTACTGCAAATTCTTTTCAGCAAAACAAGGTTTTCATCAAACATTTAGGAAACACTGAAACATCGTACATAAAGTTAAAGGACGGTTCAAAACATGGATGAGCGCAAATCAAGGGATGAAAACGAAAAAATACCACATGTTTTTATGAAAAAATGCGTGGTGGTTGGCCACAATGAAATTTGAGTTCAAATTCCGTGTCGCTCAATTTGAATAAAATTTCACTCTTTACAAAACAAAATACAGAAAACATGTTTTTTATTATAAAACTGACCTCTTTAAAACAACAAATACCGAAAAAAAAAATCAAATTACCAAAAAGATACACAGCTGTTTTTGGAGTGAACTGCGTTATCCAAACTTTTCTTGCCTTTAGAATTGCAACTTGTTCATTTTATAATCATGAATTTTTGATCAAGTTTTATTAGAATTTTAAGTGCAGTATGTTGATTTGACAAAAAAAAACAAATGAGTTCCTAGCTCAAAAATATATGGAAGTGAGTTTTTATGTTAAATATTTAATAAAAATTTAATTAAAAAAAACACGACTGTGTTCCTCTTGAATCAAAAGATGCATAAATCATCTTAAGTGCTTTGCACTTTTCCTGTCTAGTCGCAACCTGTCTAGACGTATTGTGCATTGTCTACGCTTTGTGTCGTCTGCGTGTTGCGCAACGTAGGTATCTGACCTAATCAATGTATAAATCTCAGGCACTGGGTGGAAGGGGGGATTCCAAACAAACTCTAAAATTTGGGAATTTTTGGCTAATCCGCTGGAATCAGCAAACTTTCATGCGGGACGACCCAAAAACCAGCGGTCTTATAATTTTTCAAAACTGACTCTGTCCGTGAAAACTTTGCGGCAGTGTTTTTTTTTCATTGTTAAACAAAAGGCATATGACCTAAGAGTTTCAGACGAAAACCTCAGCTTTTGTAGATAAGTTGTATACCTACCCATTTCGAGGTCAGTGTAAGTCCCCGATTTACGCGTTGGAAGTTGCAAAATGCCAAGATCCATCGTACCTAGGCTGCAAATCAAATCTCAATTTAAACAAAAAGATAAGCAGCAAAGCGGAAAACATGGGGTGTTTTGTTATGCGAGACACTTTAGGAAGATGTTTATAACAGCCAAGGTTATACACCAAACAAAGTAGCTCTGGAGTTGAGGTTGTTTTTTGGTTAAAAAGGCCAGGGAACTAAATACAAGGGAGTGATGATGCGAGGGATAAACGCTGATCGGATGGGACCGTACAGTTCCAGACCGCTGATCCCGCCTCTTGATTCACCGGAGGCGTTTTCTTTGAGGTATGGATGAAAGAGATGCAAAATGGCGGTGTGGGAACATACGGCGGGGTGTTTTATGTTACAGAAATTATGCAAATGGTATATTTACAGATTCTTTCTTTCTGTAGAAGCGTTTTGAATTCCTTTACTTTTAAATGAATTGTAAGTTTTGCGGATTAAGAATATATGGGCGGAAACATATAGTAAAAATCTGTTTTTCGATAATTGGTGGTGGGATTTCTGAAAACATAAAATGGGATGTAATTTTAAACAATTAGGAAAATGGATATTTGGAGTTAAAATAACTTTCGTCTTCTTTTTTTTAAAAACAAGTTTAATTAAATTTTTTAGTAACGCTAAGAAATTTAATTGCGTCGGTAAAAATTTTATTTGAAAACAATCCGAACATTGAAAATTTTTAAATGATTTTTATTCCAGTTTGATCTAAAAAGGTGTGTTTTAAAAAAAAACTTGAAAGTTCCTGATAAAATAATGTTTTCATGAAATCAAATGTTTTTTAAGTTAATTTAATTGAACAACGAAAAATTAATGAAAGCATGCCATGAAAATTGTAAAACTTGATTGTTTAAAACTTCAAAAAGTAAAAGTTGAAATGGACATAAATTCAAAACAACTGGCTAGACAAGAAACAAACCTGTAAAACTATTTGATTTATAAGCAAGTCGCCGTCCAAGCATGTGTTAGTTTTGAAAATAACTGCGGAGCCGCCTACATTATCCGTCTGTCCTTTTCGGAATCCCGGATTTATGACCACATTGGAAAAGTTGTTGGTTAAAAAAACGAATTTTGTTTGGCAAAAGCTCAACTTAAAACAGAAATCTCATTCGTACCTGTTTCAAGGTCCATGAGCAGCGACCTGCCTGGAAGTCTTCCGTTTACCAAACGACGCTCCATCCTTTCCACAAGTTGCGGCATTACTTCTTTATCTGGAATTGATTAATTAAAATCAGATTTAAATTAAGGGTAACAATTTTGTGAAACATTTCAGTGAAGAGTTTGAAAAGTAAGCCATTTGTTGGAAGTTCGGGGTGGAAGTTAAATTTGTTTTGGGAAGGGCAGGTGCCCAAACTGCTGTTCAAAATAGATATGTCTTGGATTGGAAGCTGCAATCTGACAAAAACAAACAAGAGAGATGTTTACATTAAAACTGAAAATTTTCAAAAAAAAGGAAAGGAAAAGAGAGAATTTGAGGTCTTCACGCCCGTCTTTATAGCTTCAATTGATTTCTATATTTGTCCTTTGACGTTCAACTGAGGTTCATAAACGCTATTAAATGGCCAATCAAACTAAATAGACTATAATTCAAAAAGCTATCATCAAGCTCTCCCAAAATCCGCGTGTTTTTGGATAGATGACACTGTTGACATGTGCGGCCTTAGAGGCGTCAAAGATTCTTTGCCTCTTTGGAAATAGAGAAGAGGAATTTTAAAAAAATCCTCTTTAAACAATGTTTTACTAAAAATTACTAAAAACTCAGGTATGCCTTTAAAAACTTGGCTTACAAAAACTATTAAAGATAAATAATAATTTTAAACATCTACACTTTTGAATCGGTGTTCGCGGCCTGTTTATCCACACCAATCTATGGAATATAACATAAATTTATTTTTTCTATAGCTCGCTTAAGTGATTACCCTTTCAAATAGAATTGTCTTGTTCAAAACAACAAGAAACTGACAAATACAATTACCCGTGCTAACTAAATCTGCAAAAAGGATTTTCTGCATCACCACATTAACTTCCTTTTTGTTTGCAAGATGTGCACGGATTCTTTTGTTGTCGGGTTTCATTAACGGATGTTGTTTGTTGAAAAAAGAAATGTTTTTGTTATGATCATGAAAAAACCTGAGTAAGCGTTTTTTACAAGGCGGGGAAAGCAAATTTCAAATTGTAGGCAACACACTAAATTTTCGCAACATCTTGGGTTCAAATACGCTCCTTGGTTAACTTTTTCATTGTTTATAAATAATAAAGAATTATAATAATATTTTAAAGGCAAAGGGTCACCAAAAATGAAAACTGTAATATTCTATTGTTTTATTCACCCGCGGTGGTTTAGGGAATCTGAGATGTTCCACGCCGCGAAAAGTTTTAAAAAGTGTGTGGACATTGCAAGGCGGCCAAGTATGCGTCAAATGCGTGTTGCCTCAATTTTAAACCGACATCGGTGTTTTAAACGAAAATAAGGAGTTTTTTCATAAACGTTCACAGGAAAAACGATATAAATGGCTTTAGAATACTCATTTTGCAGTAAATAGCAAAATCACTTCGCCAAACACTCTATTTCACGGCTTCACGGCGTTAACGCATTTTTAACAAAAGATGAAACGGTAAACTGAGTGTTAGCCGTTTTATTAGTATTTTATTATTTTTTACATTTATTTACAACCCAATTTCAGGGAACAAAAATAACAACAAATTCAGGGAACAAAAATAATAAAAAGTAAAAGTAAGCGAATGTTGTTCTGAAAACATGTGTGCACCAAAGGTTTTGTGATTTGTTAGGGTAAATCATTATCTTCCAAATCATTTCAACTGTTTTTTTTACATTTTTTCCGAAGAACAAAATTCTTTACCGGCAAAACAGAAAAAAGCGCTCACTGACGTTTTAAAGAAATTTTCCGAAACCTCATTTTGTTCCCTGACCGTGGCGCCAAATTCTTACAGGAGTGAACCTAGCACTGCCGCCATGTCTTGATGTTTTTCTAGTGTTTTGCGAATTTTGGACATTCCGACAGTGAAAGCCGTTGCGAAACGTAGACATGTAAACACAGTCCACGCCGTAAGTGAAAACGTTTAAAATAAGATGCTTATCGTCAGGAAAATAAAAAAAGAGTATTTTACGTTCGAACACTTTAAAACGACAACATTAAACGTAAATTGGAATTTTTTAGTCTAGTTTTATGAAAAGTAAATTTTACATTTGAATACAATTCCGGGTCAACTAATAAAAATCCGAAACGTAAACCAGACAACGATTATCTTTGCGGAACGTACGCAACACATAATCTGGATATCAGCCATACTTAGCGGTTCTTCTGGAAACATATAAAGTAATAAATTGTCTCCCTTGCTCAGATTTTCTGATTGGAGAATGGTCTAATCTCGGAAATTGTTCCATTCACAAACTTGAAAACAAAACTTACATAAGGCGATCTCCGGTCCAAGTGTATTAGGGACGCTGACGGTTCATTGTGCAGTCTAAACGGAAGCTTTCAACACTTTAGCAATGGAGCAGTTCTTTGGTAATCGGAAAAACGCCCTTTTAACATATTTTGAGGACGCGCATTGATTCATTTGAGAATATAGACAGCCGTGAATGGGGGAACAATGAAGGCAATGGCAGCTTGTAAACACAGGCTAGGGAACGTCGCGCCAAGTCAGCAGGGAAAATGACGGACTTGGGAAACGAAGGGGAGAATTTCCAGGGAGGGGAAGTTTTTGACGCTGTTAATCAGAATTGTATTTACGATGATACAATGGTGGCAATAACAAGAGGGCGAGGAAAGTAAAAACTACGAAAGTTCAAAAACGAAGGATAGTCAGTTTTTCAAAGTACAAGGATTATACATAAGGAAAAACGACGAGATGCATACTTATAATAAATTTTAAAAATTTTAAAAACAGAATTTGTTAACATTTTCATTCCCTAAAATAGGTTTTCGAAATTTTATGAAGCGAAAATATCAATTACATTATATCACCATCATAATTTTTATTTATATACGAAAAATGAAAACGACGTTTTTCTTCAAAAAATACGCTTTTCAAATTTAAATTGTTAACAATTTGTTTGTTGAACTTCACAACAAACCTTTTTGGCAATTGTTTTTTAAAATTTCCAATAGGAGTTTTTTGAAATTTTCTGGAGCCAAAAGATCGGCTACATTATATATTTATCATAATTTGTATTTCAAAAGAAAAAAAACTGAGCTTTTTCTTTTAAACATTGGGCTCAATTTATTAAAATTGTTCAAAAAATGAAAGATTGAAAAATATAAGAAATAATAAACAAAATATATAACATAATAAACGAAAAAAAACAATTTTAAAACTCACTTTTTGCATTTTTTGTTTGGAATTTGTTTTTAAGCAATCTTTCTTTAATTTGTCTTACTGATTGTTTTTGAAATAGAAAGAAATGCGAGTTCAAGCTATTCATCAAAGAATCGTCGTTATACGTTGTTATGCGCACTTAATTAAATAGTTTTCTGAATTCAACTGAAAAGTTGTGTATCAATTTCGTGAATAAGAAATCGGCCGAGTCCCGAGAAAATTAAAACCGAAGCACACCTTTCCGCGAGGCAGTCAATTGGGTTGTAAAGCAATGTCTCCCATTAGGCGCGGGCGGTAAGCCATCGGGGGAGACTACAAGTACAAAATCATAATCTCTGCAATTTGTGCCGTCTAAGAAATCACGTTGGTGTTTACTGGTGAAGGCGGTTACGGGAAAATGTGGAAGTAGATTGAGCGGGAAGTAATGCAGAATTCAGGCTGTACTTGCAGGTGCAATAAAATAACAAG
Source organism: Oscheius sp. G VE-2021 (assembly GCA_022343465.1). Lineage (NCBI taxonomy): Eukaryota > Metazoa > Nematoda > Chromadorea > Rhabditida > Rhabditidae > Oscheius > Oscheius sp. G VE-2021. The sequence continues at coordinate 367,353 of JAJQXH010000024.1, read as the reverse complement.
CGTAAAATGTATATAATTATTTTGCAGACAATTTACCAGGTTTTTAACTGTCTATGAATAAAATGGTGTTTTCTTATCTGTTTGATTTTCAGCCTTTTAAATAAATTACATGTTTAATTACAAAACAAGCAATAAAATGTGTATCCTATTTTTACACTGTAAACAATTGGAGCTCCATAGTGTTTTATTGTTAAAAAAAAGGGAAACTGTGTTCACTTTTTTAAAGAAACTGTTTTTTTGTTAAACTTTCTTTGAATAAAAAATGGGATTGTACCTGCCAACCATAGCTTTGTAGCTTGTAAAACTAACCAGACAACAAAAACACACCTACGCAGTGAAAAAAATTATAATTTATATAATCTAATAATTTTCGCGATTAATAGTAAATGGTTGTGTTAATACATTTAAAGTATGCATTTAAAGTTAATTTAATAAACAAAAAATGGATGCTTCGTGGATAATTCAAAACTTAAAAGTTTGAATAGATTGTCTAAAGTGAACTATAATTGTAAGAACATTGAAACAATTTAATAATAACCTTTTTTTAGCAAAAGTTTTAACAATATTTACTAAATGAACATTTTGTATAATAAAGGTTTTTAGAAAAAGTCTTTTGGTTTCTTTTTTATTACAGCTCTAGATTATCTGTTTTTCTATTTTTTTTTCTTTATTGGTCGCCGTGCACTTCTGATTGCGGCCTCCTCGTGAATTGGCATCTTCCACCAGGGTAATTGAGAAAGCTTTGACGAGTATGTAGGGTGCATGACGTGTATTGTGCATTTAAGATTGACATCTTGTTCCTTTCGTGATCATAAACCAGGGGTCAGCATAAAAGATTTAGTTGGTGAGGGACAAGCTCATTTTTACTTCCAAACATTGTTTGCCAAAGTAAGATATCAAAATAATAAAAGGCTTTACAGAAGCACCACACATCAATTACAGACCAGAGCCATTGTTGTTGAGCAGTCTTTGCAACTTTCATGCTTTGGCGGACTGGGAAAATAGAATATGTGACCAGTGAAAAAATGTTACGTAACTTTTGCATTTTTGTTGTAAAGGTTATTTAAAACCTGTTCAAAAGCTATAAAAATTCAATTGAGGATAAAACATTAGAAATTTAGCGTCAAAAATGTGAATTAAAAAAAATTTTATTTACCTACAAAACTTTTTTGAGTTAGTGTTTCAAATAGCAACATTGTTGTTCGCGTAATGCCGGAAAAAATGAACTCTCGAAAAAAAAAGAACTCTATAAAACTATTCGGTTGCTGCTTCTTTTTTAACGTTTTGACCTAAATTATTATCGAAAAAGAGTTTCTGAAAGTTCAGACATGAAAAGAAAAATATTTTAATAAATATATTTTTACAAAACTGATTTTTGTCTTCAACATTATTTATTTTAGAGAAAACAACTTTAAGATAAAAGCTGAAGGGTTTTATGTTTTACCCACAAAAAAATAAACAAATGTATTATAGTTTGTAAACTAATTTTGTAAATTTGAATGTATTTTTGACAGTTGAAATTTTAAAATTCTTCTCCGATATTAAATTTTTTAAAATACACCGGAACATCACGTCACAATATCTTTAAAATCTTAAAATTTTTACATTCAAAGTACAAAACACGATTGTAGACAACTTTGTTTGAATATTGCTAAAAAAAAGAACTGAAAATTGCCTTAAAAAGTATTTTTGCTTGGGTTTTTTTCTTTTATTTGGTTCAACATAAAACATTTCAAAGTTGACTAACTTTAATAAGTCTTTAAATTATTAAAAAAAAGCCAGTGGTATCATTTATATAAAAATATCGGCAAAACAGCGGCTGTATTTTGAGACCAACAACATATTGTAGAAAAATATCATGGTCAAAGTCAAACACATCGCTCACGCGGGGGCGGGTTCAAAATTTTAGGTTCAAAATTAATTTTAACGTTCTTTTAAAAAACCAATAAATATTGTGTCTAAGAAATATGTAGAAAGAAACCTAAGCAACTGAAAACATGGCAAACAGCAAATAAATCTTTAAATGGGCTGAGGCGACATCTTTGTCTCGGCGACAAGAACAATGCTCTGTGTTTTGCGACCCACCGATGCTCATGCTCTAAACGACGATAAACACGAGGGACATTATTTCTCTTCGGAGCGCTTTTCTACAAAATCGCTCTGTCGTTGTTTGTCGAGAACCTTTCTCGGAGGGTCGAGAATCAGCCATCCGGCAGACAAAAAGACGGCGGCCAAGGAACAATTTTTGAGGCAATTTCCGTCGGATGTGTGCAGGACAGCACGGATTATGGGCCCTAGCAGGAATACTTGAAGATGAATGAGATGTCGGACATAACATCCAGCCAACTAACACCATGAGGCGGCCTTCTGCATTGCTGATAGTTCCGCATGAAAACAGCTCTCTCCCCGGCTCTCACTAATTCGATTGAGAACGATCTTAGTTCTTTTCAAATACGCCAGATAATTTATTTGAGGCTATTACATTAGGCAATACAACTTTGTTTACCAATAATAGAGAACAGAGTAAAATTTGCTTTCTGTTCAATGATGTAGGTTTAATGCAAAAGTCTTAAACGAACAATTTTAATTTAATCTTAAACTAAAGTTAAAAATATATAACTAAATAATAGATGGTCTATAAAATCTTTAACCATTTTTTCAGAAAGTCTTCAAAGGTTTCATAAAAACAAACTAGCTCTAAGCGTTGTCCTAAAGTGTAATTTCAGTTTCTTTGTTTAAAATAGGCTTAAAAACAAAATACGTTTATATAGAAAGACTTTTGAAAAGAATATTTAAAGAAGTCAAAATATGTTCAAATAATCAAATGTTCGCGTTGAAAATCATATTTTTTACTAAAATTTCAATTTTACTTTTTAGAGGCATTTTCTTGAAATTTCGAATTTGAAACTGTTGATTGATAAAAGTGTTTTAATGAAATATGAATAAGAAATAATGATAGCCTTAATTCATTCTTTTGAACAACAATTATCAATAAAAAATAGCACTTTTAGAAATTTATGTTTAGAAAAAAACTTTTGTTTGTAAAATACTTATTAAACATCCATTTTCTTCTTATTTGCAAGATACTCTATGAAAAATATTTATTAATTGTTTAGTAAAAGAAAAAGGCTGCAAAAACCAATCAAAAGAAAATGTTACATTTGCGCTGATGCGTTTCCTTTAGAATTCAAATGTAAAATATTTAAATAAACCGATTGTATAAACATAATATCTATTTTTGGAGAGGAATGGAGTCAAAAAGGCTTCTGCTCAGAGATCCCTTTCTGTGGAATGGAAATTCTGGAGGAGAGCCTGCCCTTAGCGTGTGTTCTTCTATGACGATAATGGCCAGGCTGCGTGTCGTCAGTTTTCTCCCCTGGGTGCCACCCAGTTTTGAGATTTCGGCAAAAGAAGTAGTGAGATGCCATTTCAAATTGAGATATCTTTGGGGATTCCCATCAACCCCAGAATAAACGAAGCAATTCACGGCGAAACTATGAATCTTTGGCCAAAATTGTGTGCTAAATGGGGGAAAATCGAGATTTCGGCGTTCAGCAGAAACTAAAGACTACTTTATGGTAATCAGGAACATATGCCAACAAATTGGGGTGAAAAGAGAACAAAGTGGTTTTTGGAGTTATATCGGGATTATGTAGTGCAAAACGCAAACAATGCGTGGACCCGCGGAAATTGCAGACTTCCGAGCATTTCGGGGTAATAGATCAGGGAAGTGGGCCGTAAACCGGCTTACACGAGGAAACATGCACTTTGGAGTACGTGGGGAATTATGAACCATTTGTTTTGATTTGACAAGTTAGGGCTAAAAGAGCAGTGATGACTATAAGAACGGCTCGTAAACAAGAAATGAAGAAGGCAAATAGTCAAGTTCAGCTTACTTACGCATAAAACAACAATTTTTTTTAAAATTTGAATAAAAAGTAGTGGCAACACAAAATATGGTAACTAAGAAATTACCAAACCACAAAAGTAAAAAAAATCCCTTCAGTGTGAAAATCAGAAAAGAATTTATCAAAAACGGAATGTTTCTTTACAAATTCATGAAATTCATAAACAAGGCAAGATAGATTTTTTGGCAAAAAAATAATTTTGCGTTCGGACATGCCAAAGACAAAGAGCCAGTACGCCAAAAGTGGGCAAGTCACAAATTTGGCAGAAATGTGCCAGAGTGTAGCAAATGATTAAAATTATTTTGGGGAGTTTATTGGGATCATGAATGTTTTACAAAATATTTTTTTCTGAAATTATAGTTTGGTTAAAGGGGAAACGTGAACAAATAAAATCGGAGAAAAAACTTTCAAAACTTCCCAGACTATTCGGAACCAAAAAACAATTCCACTTGTGTTTCGCTGCTATTCTAGCATTCGGCGGTTTTAATGCACCGTCTAATTAAAATGCAACGAAAAACTCTTTTTCTCAAGAGATAAACAAGTAAAGGAACAAGAACCTAAGAAAGAATAAACGTCGATATGCCCTATTGTTTTGTGTCCGGATGCAGCAACCACATAGGCGGTCATTATCTCTAAGTATAGTATGCATTTGGAACCACTGCAACATATTAACAAGAATTCTAGAGAAATGCACACAAAGCAGTGTTTTTCAAGGATTTTGGTTTCTGAACGTAATAATCTACTATTAAGTTAAATGGGTGTAATTTTATTCCCAGAGGTGATTGAATTCCTAGTAAATCAAACGACCAAGATTGGTAAAAGGGAAAAAATAAAGAGAAAAGTATGTAAACGAATATTAAGAATGTAAAATAATTATAAATAAATAGATTGTTTACTTTCAACATTACTATTAAACAACATAAATAAATCATAAGTGAAAAAATGGTGCCAGAATCACAAAAGTCAACATAATCACGAATCCAAATCGAAAGTTGAAAAAATCAGAAACCTTAGGTTTTCAAGTTATATTGAATTTAACATTTTTCGGGAATTGAAAATGTTATCCACATGAAATGAAAATATTCTGCAGAATGAAAAGGTTAAAACTTGTTTTCCTAATGCATACGGAATTCAAAGTCTCACGAACATGGCCTTTCGTATCAGTAAATCTCAAATTGAGTTTGGTTGATGAAAAGCGGATGTCAAAACGACATTCCCATGGGCAGTGGTTCAAGGAAATCGCATTTAAATCTGATATCGTTAAAGGTCAGACAACCGAAGAGGATGTTTGAGAAAAATGCCCCAACATAGGTACAAAAACGAAACAAATGGTAGCCAAAGTTCGGAAACTGACACTTTTTTGAAATTTTACAATGATATAGAACAAAATATATACCAACAGTGTTGTAAAAAATATAATGCAGCAAAAATGTAGCAAAAAACAGTTATGTTTACAAAAAAACATTTAAAAATATTAAAAAAAAACGCATCTTAAAACGCTGAAATCCATTAGTAAGAGTTTTAATTGGAATAATGTTTAAAAAAAACTTAAAAACCCACAATTAGTTGAATTTTAAAAAACAAAACGAGTTACGAAACTTCACTATTTGCTTGATTTCAAAACCAGTTGCTTCTGTTTTTTTTTTTACAATTTCAAGCTTTTCAGATTTTTAAAGTTTGTTCAAATTGCTAAATTTTGCATTCAAAAGTTTTTTTACTATTACATGATTTCGATGCAACTAATCAAATTGTTTAAACATTTTTTAAACATTAAAGCAATTTTGTTAAATTTTGAATTCAGAAACATATGTTCGTAGAAAATTCCAGATTTCTATTGTATAAATGCTTTTGAGCACATAAAGCAGTTAGTAGGTGAATAGTCAGTCTTTAACAAAAAACAATCCAACGCTTGGGTACCTTAGAAAACTGTAAGTGTTGGAAAATGCCCAAAACCGCTGGTGCAACAATGATAAAATTATTTGGAAGCAAAAAAACGAGGAAAACAAGTTTTTCTCTTAAAAGTCAAAACAAAAATGTGGGCCAACGCACTAGGCCCGTCGGGTGGTCCCGGGTTAAACTTGTCGGTTATGCGTAGGATAACGGCTCGTCGGACATGCATATCCAAGCTCCTGCAAAAGTACGCCAATTGTTTTTGCAAAACGATTCCTGAAACTCTGTCTGAAAGCTACTTTGAATATTACTGTTTACCTCACAAATCGCAGGCAACGAGTAATTCCCGCCAAAATTTACGACTTACAGCCAAGCTGTTGTTTTTTCCCTTTGACATATGCGGCAGGTTTCGGAGGATTTTTTGTCGTTGAGTCCCACGTGGCAGGGCCGGACGAGCGAACTAAACAGCGTCTGCTGCACAAAGCACTTTGCGCAGTAGGCGTCCGATCGGAAGAAACTAATGGAATTGTCAAAAAGTGTGCTTGGACTGAATTGTTCCATGGCTTCATTGTTTGGCCAGTTACGAAGGTTAGAGAACAAAAAGGAACGTGGTCCGGGGCGGTTGATATGAAGAGTATGTTTGGAGGAAATTCAATTTGCGCATGCTCCTCCATTGAGTCGAGTTGCGGCTTGATAGCCTAGAATTTCCGCGCCCAGTACTGGCGTAGCACAAGTTGTTGTTCTTGGCTCTCTGCCGTGACCTGCTCCAAATGCATGGGACAACAAGGACCAGCCAGAATGGCTCTGTACTTGGAGTCTCAAAGTCGCGACAGACGCATGATTTATAAATGTTTTCCTGGGGCACCATTATCGATGGTAAAAGAGGGTAAAGCCTAGGCTCCGGGTCGCAGGAATGTTGTCAAAATACACTGAGGAAGTGGATGGGAAAGTGTGTCTGGCTCGAAAGTTTTATAACATGTCGACATACAACTTTTTAGGTTTCAATTGGAGTAGCTTTGGACTTCTGGCAAAATCAACACATTCACACGTTATCACAACACCATAATCATATTTTAAATGACACACATTCTCACCTGGGAATAACGTGGATCTACGAAAATCCAATTTCCTAACGTTTATTAAATTTATTGAGGAATGCGAGACTCAGGAAGATGGGATACGCAGGTTGCCACTAAAACAACGTTAAAATTATTTAGTTCAAGTTTATGAATCATTTTATCCGGTTCTTCTAACTAGTTTTTTACCATTGTTAAATTCCTCAAACAAATTAATCATTCCTTTTGTAGCTACCCCACTGTTATATTTTTATTTTGTAGGTTTTTGCTAACCGTTTAAAAAAAGACACAAATTCTTGACACTAATGTTTTCATGTTGTTTGAAAATCGTAAGTAAATTTAAATCTTCTTTCAAACAAAAGAATTATCAACGCGGCTATGGCTGGTCTCTTTTTTGCGCTGGTCTCTTTTCCCCCAAGTTCAAGGGCCATTTTAGCAATTGTGAAACGTATTGAAACTTCTTTAAGAAAAGATGGGTTCTGCAACCACGCATTCTTTTTTTTGCATTAAAGCAATGAAATATGTTAGATATTCAAATTGACATACATAAATTAGTTTCGAACTTGTGTATTAGAAAACGCGTTTGAAGCCAAATTTAAATTTTGTATCATGATAAGCCACTTCAGTTGTGTATTTATTGCTGATTAAATGACCGTCAACATTATATGAATTAAAGAAGGAGTGGTGAATCGAGTTAACTTATCCAAAGGGATGTTTAGGACACTCATCCTCGGATCTGAACCATTTGCATACGTTTAAAAAACCAGCTGTTTTCGGTTGCTCTTCTCTTCTTTGTTTCAGAAACTGGACGTTGTCTTCGGTTGGACCATCTTGGTTAATGTCTTCAATTGGCGCAGCTGCGATCCCAACAATGATAAGAACAAGGATGAACAGAAGCTTCATGACTGACTTGCATTTCTCTTCATAAAGCTGCATATAAAGAGAATTTTAGTCTGGGAATTCATGAGTCATCCTTGAATCAGAGGAAAACACGCAACGTCTGTGATGTAATCAAACAATAATTCTCTTGTGATTCGATTTTCATAGAAACATTTTTCGAAGACAAAAAAATAAACGTTAAAACAAAAGAATAGAAGTTTGTCTTTTCTTGATCTTTGCTTGGATGCTGAATGAATAAATGCGCGGCTTTTTTCACGTTTCCTGAATTTTACATTTCACTCATTTTATTTTAATTTTATTTTTTTTATAAAAACTTTAAACTTTAAGCTTGTCGTTCAATACTATGTACCATAGACTCGATGAATTTATTTAATATAATGGAATTATGGAAATTGCAATTTATCTAGTAGCATTTTTGCCTTTTTAAAGTTTATCTTTTCATAGTTTAAACGAAAAAACCCAAGTTTTAACTGATAATCCCGATTTAAATATGAAAAGATGTTTTAAAAAATGTGAGCGGTAGATAGAAATCTTTGTTTAAGTGCACCCTTTAAATCACAACAAACTTGTGACTATAAAACGGTTAAAATACTCATCCCGAGATATTTTCATGTGTGCAAACACAACATCACATTAAAAACAAAATATTTATGTTTGTTAACAAACAAATACTCTACATAACAAGAATCAACAGTGGCGAATATCCATCAGAACGGCATCTTCGTGACTTGAAACCAGCAAAGCAGATTCACAATAAATTGTTCAACAATTTCTTTCCATTATTCTTCTCGTTTCCAAAAGTGAAAAACTCCTTCAGCAAAAGGGATATTATATCTCCGATCGGCGTTGCTGATATTTCCAGCACAAGAATGAGAAAAAGGAACAGATGCTTCATTGTAGTCTTGAATGCCATTGCGTATTGCATTTTATGTAACGTTTGTGTCTGGGAATTGACGTGTCAATACCGAATCACGCAAAAATAAATAACATTTTTGATTAGATTCCGGCCAAAGATGTTCTGGTGACATATTCAAAATGAAAAAAAGTGCAATTGCATTAGTCATATCGTAAAACCTCAGTTACAAAACAAGTCCCCAGCGCATGTGAACTGTATAAAGCAATGAACATCATACAATGTTTATTAAAGGTTCCAAGGATCCTTAAGATCCGACCCATACCTTGCACCTCTCCACCGGGTACATGGCATCGCCTCGCTTGCAATGGAAGTCCCTCCCAAATTCTTTGATGTTCTGTGCCACTTGGTTGACACGACAAGCAGCTGGGGCATCGGGATCCATCATGAACTGAAAAAAAGTGGTTAGAGGACAAGTATATCTAAGAGTTACCGAATTGACAAGGCTGGCGTCCGTCTGTTTCATGCACTAGCTGTAGGCGTTAGCCAACCAGAAGATTTGGTTGAGGGTGTAGCGGGAGAGACCCGGCAGGCGGGCTTCTTCGTAGCCTTGGTCTTTGATGAACTCCTGGTAGGCGTTGTAGGCCGCCTGAAGTCCTACAACAAAAATGTGAGATCTCTCTCTCTCTCTCTCCCTCTCTTTCTCTCTCTCTCTCTCTCTCTCTCTCTCTCTCTCTTTCTCTCTTTCTGTCTCTATTTTTCTCTGTCTGTTTGTCTGTCTGTCTCTCTCTGTCTCTCTGTCTCTCTTTGTCTCTCTCTCTCTCTTTCTCTCATTCTATGTTTCTCTTTCTCTTTCTCTTTCTCTTTCTCTTTCTCTTTCTCTCCCTCTCTCTCTCTCTCTCTTTCTCTCTCTCTCTCTCTCTTTCTCTCTTTCTCTCTCTCTCTCTTTCTCTCTTTCTCTCTCTTCTCTCTCTTTCTCTCTCTTTCTCTCTCTCTCTTCTCTTTCTTTGTTAAGTAACGATACCTGCTACGTCAGCGATGTTTTCTCCCAACGTGAATCCTCCGTTTGCACAGCGAACATACCCAGTCTTCAGAGGGCAACAAAGCGAACTAAATTAATAGGGTAACTTTTTCTACTGAAATAGATTATATAAAAAAAGAGTTACCTGTACTGGGCCACCAAAGATTCCGCCATAACCACATTGTTGCTGGTGGAATTGCTGTCCATCCAGCCACAGGAGTGCCAGTCGCAGTCGGCCATTGATCCATCCCAAGAGAATTGAACTCCTGTAACATTTATTTACAAATGACAAAACCGAAACAGCGTTAGCGAAAGAATAAGTCTCTAGGTGAGTGAATGAGGAGTAATCCTACCTTGGTCATCAAACCCGTGGGTTAATTCGTGCCCTCCGATTGCTCCCTGTCCGGCGTAGTTGTACGCTTGTGGATACCCAATGCTAAAACATTTACATTTCAGTATACATGATTTAATTACTAGTAGAAAGGGTGATTGAATGATGCATAAGGGAGAGTAATCGAATTTCTTTCCGGCTGATACCAGGCGTTGACCAAAGCGGGCGACATCAGGAAGTTTCCTCTGAGGTTTTGACCCCACGGAGCGTTGCCTTCAGGAGTTAGAATGCGGACAGTCTCTCGAATCTCGTAGTAATTGGTGACTTGAAAGTCAAGAATGGGTTTGTAGTCCTGAAATAAAACATGCCGATTTGTTACAACCATTTCAACCTGGTGATAGTTGTCAATGGCAATAACATTCTTGAAGTCTCCAAACATGTCAGGATAGCCGATGTTCTGCAGAACAGAATCAGCTGAAACATTTTCTTATGTTTTATTTATTTGTCGAAACTTACACTTATTCTTTGCCTCAGCTTTAGTTCCGTCACTCATCCAGTCCAGGGTATCAATCATTTTCTAAATCCATTTTTTACTTTACAAAAAATGTTTTACCTTGAAGTTTTTACTAATGAGGTTTGTCTGAACTTTGATATCGGCAATCACATCCTCCCTGTTTTCTTGCGCCTTCACGTAGACATATCCAGGACCGTAGGGCATATAAGTCATGATCTCATCAACGCATTCAATTTCAGGAGAATCGATATTGCGTTTATCACGACGTCCAATTCTTTAAGATAACATGCACGTTAAGATTACAGTACCCTACCTTGTCACTCCTTTTCCACGACGCATAGCATAGGGAAAACGGTTCCTCTTGCGGACTTCTCCTTGATCGAGAGGACTCCAGAAATCTGCGTTATCCCGTAGAAGCTGAACAATCATGAAGTTGGCTACAGTGTATGAAGGTTGAGAAAGGACTACTTCAATGGAAAAGACATCATTGGTGGTTTGGATGCCACGGAAGAGATTGTTCAGATAGCCTGTGAAGTTAATGTTGGGGTACGTGGTCTTTAGTTCGGCTAGGCGGTAACGGTTGTACTGGAGCTTATAGTTTCTGTAATTATTACGCATACAACTAGATGTATAGTTGTGTTATGTGTATGTAAGTGTGAGTGAGTATGTGAGAGTGTGTATTTGATTGTTGTAAGTGTGTGAATCTTCACTTAACTTAACTCTTCATCTCCCTGTGTGTGTGTGTGTGTGTGTGTGTGTGTGTGTGTGTGTGTGTGTGTGTGTTACCTCATTAAGTCATCTGGCCACGATGCAAGAGCCATCTGCACCTCGAAATTGACCACATCCTCAGCTTCTGCCTTCAGCTGATCATCAGTCGCATTGGAACCGGTGGCCAAGTTATACTCCTTCATCACTTCCAAAATATCTTCCATCTCCTCAGTGAGTTTGTCAAAGAACTTCGGGAGAACAAAGTAGTCTCTGGGCATTCCAAGATATGGCTAAAGTTTAGCATTAACAAAACTAAGAATTGTCAGTAGACCTGTGATACATAGAGAACATTTGTTTGAATATTATGATAATCCACAGACGACAAGGAGGACATAATTGTTCCCAAAGCATGGGTCTGCTCTAAACTTCCTGCTGTTTCAAACAAATCAATGCTGTCGTTCAGATGTCCGCCAAGGAAGGGAACTCCACCAAACCTATGTAGGTCTTATTAAATTTTTATATAATAGAAACCTTGAATTGATTTCGTCGATGATCGACTGGGTAAAGTTGAATCCGTCATTGTTATTTTTCGCATATACACATGAATCCAATGCCTAAACACAATAAAAGAACCTAAGAGGTCAAAACCTGTTTTGTGATTCTTTCAGTTAGAGAAACAGTGTTGTCATCTGGCCTCACTCCGCTGAGAGCATCGATAATCACTTGGTTCACATTGATTTGAGTTTGGCTATGGGTTCCTTTATAGCTGATTCCCTTATCTGAGTCTAAGTCGATTGATCTTAGAAACTAAATTTAGGTTTATGTAGCTATAACAGGACAGCTTACATTGTTGCAAGAGAAAGCATATAAATCCTCACATGGGTCAATGGATTCATCCATTCCGCTGAGAAGAAACTCGGCGGCGGTCTGCAAAAACGAAAAGGGTTTATATGCTTATAATTACAAAGGCACACACATTCACCCATGCCAAACTTTACCTTCCAGTGTGGATTAGTCGACACGTTTTCCATTGAAGCACATGAATTAGCACCATTACCCGGAGGAGGTGATATTTCTTCAAGAATGTTCTAAACAATTGAATAACTTTAAATATATTTCTGTTACTTTTTGAACATTAAATATATTTCTGTTACTTTTTCATTAGGAAGGATAGCATTTGTGTTTCTGAGGATGATGATGTTCAAAATAAGAGATGCTATCGCCACAACCGCAGTGGCCACCACTGCACCTTAAAACAAACAGTTGATTTGGTAATCGAAATTAAACAAACATGCAGTGAAACAGATCAGCTTAGACATCACCAAATCTCAAACTCAGAAGAACAGAAAATGGTTGTTACAACTGTGGCTTCGACTGCTTTTATAGGGAAATTAGCAATAAATCGTTTTGGTCACATTTGTCACCCGTCGAGCGACGGTTTCAAAAGGTATGACAAATGTTAATTTTACCAGTAGACGGCTTTTTGCCGGTAGACGGCTGGGAAATCACCCACTGACTTATTCGCACTCACACTCTCACTAACTCACTCACTCACACACTCTCACTCACACACACACACACACACACACACACACACACACACACACACACACACACACACACTCAGTCACGCTATGACTCGCAAAATATTTTTTTCTGGTTTGCAAAATAGGGCAAAAAGTTATTAACGAAGGAAAATAAATGGTCCCAGTAGAAAATGTAGTTTCCGTCTTCTGCCTAAACGACATCAAGACATCAGGTGCTGGCTTCATGGTTCATTATTCGGCTGGTTTCGAGGGGCTTGGGAGAGTGCTACGGCTTCCATTTCGGGGACATGGCGACGATGCTCACTGTCTTATTTTCAAAATCTCTTGTAGAAATAGATAATAATCTTTCTTCTTGTCTGAAAAAAACACCATGTTTTATTTCATTTGAATGAACTGACCACTCGTTGGGGGAATGGAGGCTTTTGGATTCCGGTCACCTTGATGTCCCACAAAAAGGTCCTGTTTGATATTGAAGCTTCCTTCTGAGCACAGTGATTGCAATGAAAACGAGGTCGTTTCGGCTTCGGCTTTGTGTAACTCCCACATATATCGGAATTAATTGAATGGATATATAAATCAGTTTCACTTAAACCGGTCATTTTTAGTTTTCCACTTGAAGTTATTTAGGAACCTGAATTTTTTATAACTGTAATTACGGATAATTAGGATAAAACGAAGGCACGTTAAAAGTTTAACTTCAAGGCCAAAATAGTAACTCGAAACGAAATTTTAACTTAAAAGAAGACTCGAAGGTCGCTATTTAAACACCCGCTGGTAAACCAGCCGAACGTTAATTACAATAAAACAACGATTTGTCATAACGGGCGTAAACGGTCTTTTCCGGGTACGAATGTCTGGTTTTCACTTTTTACAGATTTTCAAGAGAGAATGTGTCATAGTGAAAAAATTTATTGTTCACAATGAGGAGCTATCAATTCAAAACGATATCTACAAGCCGGAAAAAAAATTAAAGTCGATTCTGTCATTTGGGGCAGTCTCCTTTGTGGGTTTGTCGGCCACTGTTTCTTCCTTGCGATAGTGGGCACGAATTTCGGCAGAAGTTCCATACTCAGTTTTGATGCGCTTTTAAAGAAAAATTTCGTCTGAGAATTTGCAAAAATTTCAAATTCATGTGTCAGCGCAAATTCAGCATAAAAAACAAAACATATGTGGCAAAAATTAAACATTTGAAACAGTGTCTAGACATAGCGTCTGTCTCAATTTTGAAAAGCATCGTCTTTTTTATTGTTCAACCTGTAATTCGACTGATCATCCCTGAAAAATATGAAAATGTTTGTTTTAAATTAAACCCTTTCAACTTGATTCAGGTTCAGCAATGACGACGAAGAACTTGATGCGTCCATGTAACACACTATTTTATAAAACTTTAATTACTTTTGTAGTTGTGTTCTCATATTTTTCTATTTTATTCAATCCTTACAAAAACATTGAATTTCAGGGACAGTAGAAACAGTTTTCAGTTTGTTTTTAGAATGCTTATTTATTATTATGTTTAAATTAATTTTTGCACTTTTATTTATTTATTTATTTATTAAAACTCACTATTGTGCATCATTTTGATGATTTTATGAGATAAGATTTTGTTCTTTTTTGTTAGCTTTCCAAATTTTCGAAGCTGCCTTCTTTTGGGAATTAGCCGTCTGAAGTGCACTCTGGGCTCCTAATTGACGGGAGTGAGTCTCGCCTTTCCACGCACAAGGTTTCCTAAGTTTTGAGTTTTGTATGTTGGTTTATGTATTCAATAAATTAATGCTTTAAAAATATGTAAAACACGGTCGGTCTCAATTATTTTTTGCCAAAGTTAAACAAACACACAAAGGGGCGACTTAAAATCTTTGCCTATGTTAAAAAAAAGGTTTTTGATGACATTTCTCATGACAAAAAAACCAAGGACAAGGCCCATTTGTCCAAATAACTATATTTCTCTCTACTCGTACATCCCATCCATCTAATTAGATCGGCTCCGATAATTGTCGCCCAAACAACACTGCGTCCTTTGTTCCCCTCAGTCGCCTTTCCCAAATCGAAATCCGATTCACACTAAATTATTTGGATCCAAAACTCGCGGGCGTTGTCACGTCAGAAATTCAATTTGGGTGGGTTGTCGCTCAGACTGCTGCGCCCAGGAACAAGCGATGTATTCCGCTGTTTACACGGTGGTGTGTCATCTTCAATAATGCAGGCATTCCACGTCCCTCGCTATTTTTTTCACCGGAAGTCAATTTGTCCGATTGTGATTTTATTATCAACCAAAATGCATTTTCGCTGGCGCCACATTCACTCCATTTTTTGATTACCCTGTTTTTCTTATCTATCTTGGTTTTCTGGCACATAATAATTTTACTTTATACGCCCACGAATAAAAAGTTCATAACACTAATTATCGTTTTATATTAATTTTGTTACAATTCTCTAAAAACGTTTTTAACCATATTGTTTACATTAAAAATACATGTTAGTTTTAAATTTTTAACATAAATTTTTTAACATAATATCAAAAAATCAAATTTTGAAATTTTTTAAGCGATGCCTTGTTATCATTTTAATTATAATTTATTTAAGCCATACTTTCTGGTTTCAAATCATTTATTTAAACTACAAAGTGTTAAACATCAACAAAATACAAATACTTTCAAGTAGGGTGTACTAGACACCGATGAGTTTTTTTTTACTTTCTGAATAAAATGCGTTTTTTTTTCTTAAAATACATATGTTATTATTTGTTTCTTTTCTTTTCTCAAATATTGCCGACAAAAGAGAACAACTGGTGTATTGCTTAAGCTTTTTTGTCAAATAATGTTGATCGTTGAGATATGATATTTTCTAGCTCAAACTAAAATTATCTCGCCTTTTTGGTAATCACATTTTTTCTTTCCAATTTCGCAGCTAAGTTACTTGTTTTTTTTAAAGTTTATTTTTTTGATTTCAGTGTTTCTCACTCAACTGTTTAGTATTTAATAACATTTCCTCAGTATCAGTTCTTAAATTTTTATTAATTTATGCCAAAATTATGACGTCGACACGTCGACATTAACTACCACATTATATTTTTGGCATACATTTTTTTCAAGAATTAAAAGGAATATAACAAATTTATTCATAGGTGTCATTATTTTACTTTAAGTAGAGTTTTTCGAAAAGTAAGAATAAAAACAACAACACTTTTCTTTTTGCAAAAAATGCCTTTTCCTTTCCTCCAATGAATCATTGCGTCCACGCAGACCAACACTATATCAAATGGGCCATAACGGACCAAAGTGTTGTTAACCTTGTATTGGGAACAGCTGGCGGCTGTTTTCGCACATCCAGCGGCGACAAGGAACATAACGGAGATCAATCTCTCCCCTGACGTCATTTAAAAACGGACCATTGATCCCTTAGCCCGTGGGTTTCAGGGCTCTCTATACTTTGCGATTGTTTTGTTTCTCGCCCAAAAGCAGCCCTCCCCACTAAATTAGTTCCCCTCGTGGAGTTTTATTTGCTACCACCGAAGTTTTTTGTCTGGCGGAAGTTTCACGTTTTTTTGGCGTTGAAACTAATAAACATTCTATTTTCATTACCTTTCTTTTTATTTAACTCTTTTCTTATCCAAGTCCATCTAAGTGTCGGGTTTAACACTGTGTGCGACGGGAAATGTTGCAACATTTCCTTCAGCGCGGCTTTCATCTTGCAACGCTCAACAAACAACATTTTCCCAAAAAACGACGATTTTTACATCGAAATGTGTTTCTATCAGCTTTTTGTTTTAAAATTGTTTAATACTAAAACAGAAAAGTTAAGATTTTAAGATTTCTCTTTACAAGATCATGTCAAAATCGTTCAAATGAAACTCTTTTTTACTTACCTTTTTGACTAACCCAAACCTATGCCTTTCGAAATAAGTTTATTTTATAATTATTGTATCAACATTTCAGTTAATATACCCATCAAAAATTACGAAGTGTGCTTAATATCAATTGTTTTCATCAAGGCAATTAAAATAAAGAAAAACTGTCATTAAAAAAACATAACAAATTCCATTGTAGTTATAAATTCAATGCCAAAATCTTTCAAATCTTTTATTTGCAAATATAAATTTAAATTACTCTCCACCATTTTCTATTTCATTAAATTTTATTCATACATTATTCTTCACAATTCAAAAAAACATCCAGATTTTATGAGGACAAAAGATCGTTTATTGAAAAAAAAACCGGCGCATTTTTCTATTTTGATAATTTTATTAAACAAAATTATAAGTTTGTCAAATAAACCAGGTTTTTGCTTTTATCACACATCTAGAAACAATTTTGAGCAATTTTGCTTCCTGGAAGCTTCCTAGAAGCTCAGGCAGAAAACACAGCCCAGACAGAAAACTTATTATTGTGTCGGTATTGCATACCATTTTCGTTATTGATCCCATATACTCGTCTTATTCCGCATTAAGGCCAAGGCGCCTTGCTGATGCTATGCCCGTAACGTGTCAGTCATTTATCTCCAAGGACCAACGCAATTTCAACGCCCACGCCTGCCCTCGGTTGAATTTGTGAACCCAATGGTCCGCATTCATTTTCACCCATTTTGGTCTTCACAAACCGCTGGCATAAGTAAGGTAGCATGTCTAGAACATAGACCTAAGGTCTGGCTTTCGCTTGAACACCCTAGACGCGTAAACATTTGGCAATATAACTCTCTTGGAATGTTGACCTCAAAAACAGCTGTCTCACACCTTTGATACTATGCCTAAACACGCGAACGCAAGGAAAACAACCATAACTTTTGGATCTTTCACAATTCTTTTCCTTTAGCTTTAACTAACAACTTCCCGGAAATCCGATGCGCGGCATTTGCAAAAAGGCGTTGTTCGTTTTGCCCTAATCGACTTGCATAGGGCAGATTATTTGAACTGCTGCGCGCCGTTACGATGAGTATTCATCCGAATTAGGTTTCACCATTAAGGGTAACTGATATCCACGCTCTCGAAACCTACGAAAGCATACATAACATCCATGTCAATCATGTGCCTCTTCGTTTACATAGTAATTAGCGTGCTTAAACCCTTTTGAAAGTTTTTAATCTTCTATGAAATTTTAATTTTTCACCGTACTTTGCACCTCTCTCTCTCTCTCTCTCTCTCTCTCTCTCTCTCTCTCTCTTCCTCTCTCTCCCTCTCCCTCTATCTATCTATCTATCTATCTATCTATCTATCTATCTATCTATCTATCTATCTATCTATCTATCTATCTATCTATCTATCTATCTATCTATCTATCTATCTATCTATCTATCTATCTATCTATCTATCTATCTATCTATCTATCTATCTATCTATCTATCTATCTATCTATCTATCTATCTATCTATCTATCTATCTATCTATCTATCTATCTATCTATCTATCTATCTATCTATCTATCTATCTATCTATCTATCTATCTATCTATCTATCTATCTATCTATCTATCTATCTATCTATCTATCTATCTATCTATCTATCTATCTATCTATCTATCTATCTATCTATCTATCTATCTATCTATCTATCTATCTATCTATCTATCTATCTATCTATCTATCTATCTATCTATCTATCTATCTATCTATCTATCTATCTATCTATCTATCTATCTATCTATCTATCTATCTATCTATCTATCTATCTATCTATCTATCTATCTATCTATCTATCTATCTAATCTATCTACCTACCTATCTGTCTACCTCTATCTCTATCTCTCTATCTCTAACTCTATCTCTAACTCTATCTCTAACTCTATATTCCTCTCTTTGCGTTTATCTCTGATTAGCTTTTAGCTCCTCTTTTCCGTTTTTCTAGCTTCTTCTCTTCTATTGGTTGACTGTAAGTTCGCTTTGTCCATCTGCAAATTTCAAGCCTTTTTCATCCCCCTTTTCTTTTTTCCTTTGCGTCTCACATTGCCAAAAAATAGTTCTATCTTCAAAAACGCAGCTATTTATGTTTTCGCCTTGCAACAAAGAAAAACCGATTTTTTACGCTGTTCTGTAACAAAAGAGCTTTTCATTATAATTGTTATTTTAATCACTAGGACTTTAAATCAGGCCAATATTAACATATGTTAAAACTGCTTTTTTGTAACGATTTGTTTTATTATCTCACCAGAAAATTCTGTTGTTGACGCACGAAATCCAAGGTTGCCCTTTGACGCCAGGATTTTAGAATTGATTCAGCCGGCCTTTTGGTTTTCCCCTGCCCGATTAATTCTTAAAAACGTAATCTAAGTGTTTTGTTTTAAAAAAATGGAATATAACACTAACTAGAAGCTAAAACCATAAGCCCCCATACAGGCCATGGTTCAGTTATTAGCGGTAACATTGCCAATCCATCTTTAAGTTTCTTAGTTTTTGCTCAGTTTTAAGTGTTTCCTTTGATTTCTTTCTTTTAAACCTATTTCTTCCGACAACCAAAGGTCATGTAGGACTCGGATTTAAGTACTCTTCTCCGAGATCAGGATGGAGATTAGCCTAATCGTGTCGTGACATTACTGCAAGTCTAAGTACCCTTCTAGGGATTAAGATAGTGCAATGCATTTATCTCTGCAACTAGCACAACAATATATACTTGCGTCTATATTGCTTACTGATTGTATCAATAATAACATATACATCTTTTAACAAAAAAGATATACAGTATTTGAAGTTTTAAAAAAATTGTTCGTGCGATTTATGATACCGTTAATTTTTAATGAAAAATATAATTAAAGTTTGAAAAAGGCACGTTTTGTTTTAAAATATAATCGTTTGCGATTATAACTAAATAGAAATTTTTTGTAACCCTTTTGTTTTAAACTTTACTCCGAATTTAATTTTTTATTACGTTGCTTAGAATGTGAGTTATAGTTACTGTATACATTAGAAAAAGTAATTTTACATCAATAAAATAATTTTATATGGAATGATTTTTGTTTTACTACTGAAACCCTAAAATGAGAAAGCACCATACTTCTACTTTTAAACTTAGATGTAGACATCCCCCAGTGACCATGAAGAGCTATTTGAATTATTCCTCATTTTAAAAGTCAGCGAGGGAAAAATATTCCCTGTGGGTTCTTTTTACATATAAATAGCGAACAAAGTCATAAATCATAACTCCTACGCAGCTCTTATATTTCCGTTGTTTTTCAGTTCTTTTCGTGAAAACATGCAAGTACACTGGATTTTAAAACTTTTTTTAACCACAAGTAACCCAAAAGTTCCTTTCGCTTGAGTAAATTTGAGGGCACTATAGAGTAGTTCCTTTTTGCAACTTGATCGTTCAAGAGTCCAACCCCCTAGTTAAGTCGGAAATGAACGGCAATCGGGTGGGAAATTAAGACCCTAGCTTGAAAATTCACACTAGCACAATGCGGCGCCTGCATCAGATCATCATTGAAGAAAGGTTTATATCAATGTGTTTTTTTTAAAATATTTTTGCTGTTGATATTTTTTAGCGATCTTATTCAATTTCAGCGCTGGAATCATGGAAAAAGCAGCTCCACGACACAAACCCCGACTAACGGAAGAGAGGTTAGTTTTCACAAAACATTTTGATGGCGGTACATCATTTGTATAAAATAGGTTTTAAAGCGTCATAAAATGTTTTAGAGTTTATCAAACAGTCACGGAAAATAGATATTTTAACGTTACAAATTTTCAATTTAAAAATGAAAGGGTATACTTCAAAAAGAGAATTACAAATCTCTAGATAAAAAAATAAAAGACTGTTTTAAATTCCTGTTCAATCAAAACAAAAATTAGGAAAAAAATTTGAACGCGACAGGTACAAAAATTGTTTTATCGAAAAAATCCTCGAATCCACGAAAACCTATATTTTTTGTTAAATTGTTGTAAACTAATGACAGCAATTTTTCAAAAACGTAAAAAAATAACTGAAAACGTTAAATTGTCCAGCCATGCCTAAGCCAACTGTGAAAGGTTCCCCGTAGCCAGAATCGAAAAAAAATTAAAAACTAAAATACAAATTTAAGTAAAATTTGACATAGATCTGAAATATATAGAAAACCAAACGCTGCTTAAAAAACAGCTTTTAATTTAACAAGTGATATAGTGGTTAATGTGATTTGTAAAGTTTAATTGTTATTTTAACAACAAAAAACTAGTTTTCCGGATTTCATTTTGCAGAAATTCCATTACATTCCAAATGGGTTCGTCTCTTTGGTGTTCGCTCACATCGATAATTAGTCGTTGTTTGGCTCTCTGCAAGCATGTCATTTTCAGAAGTCGGCCTTTCTCAGCCCCTTCTGTCAGACATTCTTGCATTCTCAATGCGTGTCCGATTTTGAAGAATTTGAGGGAGGCAATTTCCCCAGTTTTTTGAATTATTCGCCAGAATTTTCTTTTTTGGTTTGTGATTAGCCAATTTCTGCGTATTCGAACAGCACCTTCTTTTCGGCGGTCTCTCTCCCTTTCGTCAAGCGACGAAAACGCAGCGAATTACGAAAATTGCCTCCCACGCCATATATAGCGCCAGTCCTTCATCTCTCGCCTTGCTGACCCTAGACCAATCGTCTTAAACCACCCGGAAATGTGTTATAAATTAGTCCTCTTTGAATTGAAGTCGTCTACTGACAACATAATTATAATTCACAGATCATTGTACTAACTATCTTTCAAACAAAACTTTGTTTGGTCCCCTCAACCAACTTTCTCTTTTTTTCTCACTGTGGAAAAATTGGTGTTTACCCGAAGCTTTCTGAAAATTATAGGAGAGCAGGTTTAAAAAACCAAGTCAACAGTGTAAACAGGAACCGTTAAATATAAATAGAAAAGTGTTTGGGCTTTGCGATCCTTGCAAGAAATTAAAAAAAACATTCCGGATTTAACAAATCTTTTAAACATAAATTTTTGTCTACATTCCCCTCCATTTCACTCATTACTAGAACCTTTGGGGTTTATTGCAATTTTTTACACTAGGCAAATTGAAACAAGTAGTTTCGATTGGTGACAAGGGAAAATTTTACATAAAAAATTATGTGTGAGCAGTTTTCTCTCCCTCGAAAATTTGTTATTTTTAATTTATGAAAAAAGAGACCAAAATTTTTAATTGTTTTGAAAAGGGACAACATGAACCTTCTTTTTTAAACTCTAATGTTGTTTTTTAACTTAACACAGTGTTGTTTTACTTTAAATAAGCACCGGGAACTTTTTGGTGCAGCCCTGGCGGTCTGAAAAAATGATGATCCTTTTTCTTTGAGACGTTCACTACTCTCGTTTGACTGAATTAGGTCCCTCTCATGCTGGATCTGACTTACTTGAATGTAAGTCCAATCGGAACAATTATCGTCCCCTTATGATAAATGACTAATTCGAATACTGATTGTACTTCTCCTAATTGGCATGTTTCATGTCACCTTGGGATTGCAATTGCATGCAATCGAAAGGTACGTTTTGCTGGCAGGCAAAGGAAATAATGAATCTTCAAAAATAAGGTTGCTAAATACTTTTTCGCATATTAATGTTGGTTAATTCTAGCCAGTGATTTTCTGGGCAAATGACTGATTGATTGTGATCCAAATAGATGTGTTGTTTTCAATTTTTTATGACACCACCTAAAAAATATCTGAAAAGCGTCTGCGACTAGAAAAAACATAGTTTTCTAATAGGATGGGTTGAACCCCGTTCGTTGACTAATATTTTATTGGACAGATGATCCTCAAATGTTTTGTGAATTTTTGTGCTTGTCCGTTCAGATGTTTACAAGACCTTTGAAGCAAAGTTCATCCGGAACAATTATCGTCCCCTTATGACAAACGACTACTTCGAATACTGATTGTACTTCTACTAAGTGGCATGTTTCATGGCCCCTTGGGATTGCAATTGTGTGCAATCGTATTGTACGTTTTGCTCCTAGGCAAAGGTAGCGAATTATAGAAGGTGCGAAAAATGGGATTGCGCAGTTGGCAAAAGATGTGATCAAGCTGAATCTTGCTTTTTCATTTATTATTGTTGTTTAATTAGATCTCATAATTCCCCGCGAGAAGTTTGTTTGGGTAATCCAAACAAACGAATTCTTCCAGTGTTGTAAAATCAAAAAAGAGTCACTGTAGGTGTCTCAAAGCTCTTGGCATCAATTCAGTTCAAAGTGAACCCGCGTTTGTTGACTTCTAGTTTGTTTCAACAGATGGCTCATGGACTTTTTTTGCATATTTGTGCTCGTTTGTGCACATGTTTAGAAGACCGCTGTAGCAAAGTTCATTCGGAGCAATAGTCGTCCCCTTATGGCAAATGCCTATTTCGAATACTGATTGTACTTGTGATAATTGGCAGGTTTCATGGCGCCTTGGGATTGCAGTTGCATGCAATCGTAATATACGCATTGCTTCTAGGCAAAAAAAGCTTGAAGTTGGCAAATAATGGGTTTGCGATAAGAACTGATGGATCCAAAAAGACGTTGTTTCCAGTTTATTACGGCTTTTGGCGATTAAAGTTGCCATTTTTTGGTATAAAACGAGCTATTTTAAAACAAAATTCCCTGCAGGACCGGATTGAACCCGCGTTTGTTGACTAAAAATTTGATTGAGACTACCTGTTTGTTTCAACAGATGTCTTATGTAATGTTTTTCATGTTTGTGCTTGTCCGTGCACATGTTTACCAGAACTTCGAAGCAAAGTTCATTCGGAACAATTATCGTCCCCTCATGACAAATGACTACTTAGAATGCTGATTGTACTTCTGCTAATTGGCATGTTTCATGGCGTATTGGGATTGCAACTCCATGTTATTGAGTTTTATGTTTTGCCAGAAGGCAAAGGTTTCTGCAACAGAATGAATAGGCAGTACAAAGGTTTCAAAAGTTGGCAAAAACTGATATGGTCGAATATACCGGCAATCTTTTTGATGCTCTGCAAAATTTCAAATAACTTATTCGGGGAAAACCAGGTATTCAAAATTCCAAAATTGAAAACACACCGCAGCGGGCGGGATTGAACTGCCATTACTTGGTTTATAGTTTGGCTGAGTTGTCTACTAAGACGATCCATAACGAGATTTTGGGCAAAAATTTTTTCTTTTAGTTTTTTGTCGATCCTGCAGTTGTAAACTACTTTTTTTAAACATGAAAATTTTGAAATTGTATGACCTAGTAAAACAGGTAGATTTTTTCTGTAGCAACATTTTATCCCCTGCATTTTTTCTTTAAAAAAATGTGAATTCCCGGACCAATTTCGCCCATCGAAACAACAAAGACGAAATGGGTCTTCGTGTGGGTTTGAAACCGCTGTTTTGGACAGATCTCATTCACAATGACCGCTGTTGTTATTCAGTATTCCTACGTCACAAGTCGGAGGAACGTGTTTAATCCAGCGCTGGCTTGGTTGCAGCATAAACAGAGCTCCACTTCCAACTGCTTTTTATTAACACCTGGTGCTGAACACATTGGTTTTGCCACGTAATCGGCTGTTTTCCCTCAATTCTAACTTTTTCTAATCATACTTTATCTGTGCTTCATTGTGTCAGAGGAAGTGAGTGGGGGTTTTCAGAAACTAACACTTCCGATCGGAAGAAACTTTTTGTATAATCGCTTTGTTGAAAAAGCCTTCCGTTTGATGAGCCTTGAATACGGTCATTCGCACTGAAGGTGGACTCTGGTAAAAAGACGACGAGTTTCGTTTCAAATAAAAAATGTAAATCTAGTCAAGGGTTGGAAAATGTATCTTTTTAAAAATGGACAATTTAGTTCATTAATGAAATCAGTAATAAGCTAGCTTATTCCTTAAGAATATACATATCGGTTTTTTCGCTGACAAATGTACCTTGTAATTAGTTTCTGAGAAATGGTTTGCTTTATTTATTAAAGATGACTGAAAAACTTTAAACAAACGTTTTTAAAAATATATGGCTACCCCTACAAATTTCAAATTCACAGTATAGCTGAGCAGGATTAGTTTGCTTTTAATTTTAATGTTAAATGTTTGACTCAAAAATTGACAGTGATCATTTTCTTTTGTGACATAGAAATAATTTTCCTTGTACTCCCTATAATGAAAAAACGTCACATTTTAAAGTTTGACAATTTTTTTAGAACTTTGAAACAGAAAATACAATCAGTTTCGGCATAAAGGGATTGTTAAAATTTTCATTTTGTATTTTTACATTTACACAATACATTTACAAAACTTTGATACGGGGCATGTTGAAAGTAGAGCAATATGTGTTCTTCGCGTTGTTGAAGAAAAGCAGTAGTTGAGCTACCTTTAACGAAATATACATAACATTCAACACAAAATCAAATTTTTATTTGAAAAAGTTAAATTTAAAAAAAGTAAGATAAAGAACACACAATCTGTTTTGAAATTGAGGTATTTTATTGTTGAAAATGTTATTAAACGGTGTTTTGTTAACACAAAATTATCGCTTCCTAAAATAGTCAAGTTTTTTTCTTTTTAAGATCGTGTAAAACATGCATTTTATTCATGTAGTTCTTTCAACTTTGATGACAAGCATAATATATGTTTTCACTTGGTCGAATATTTTGAAAATACTTCAGATTGCATCTGTTTTAACCTTTATGCTTTTGTATGCTTTCGAGAAGAATAAACAGTCTTTCTTTTGAAATTAGCGCACAAGTTTACACTTTGATTTGAAAACATCTTGTTCAGATTTCAGTGCCATGCAAAAAAGTTTTATTCAATGTAACTCAATCAACTTCATTTAAAAAGAGTGCAGTTTAAGCAGTCGATTAATTTTTTGATGGTTTAAAAAAAAGAATCTATTTTAATTCATGTTTTGACTTCCACAACAAATTTGAAAAATCATTTAAATCGAGGAAATATGAATTTTTGACATCGACGACCCCAAATTAAGTAAAACTATTAAAAAACTTGTTGTTTTTTTAAGTCAATCTTCACCAATGTTGGTTTGGTCGTTTTATCAAACGATTCGGTTTTTGCCGAAATATTTAGTTTGGTAGAAGTTTTATCAATTGGGTCCTTTTTCCAAAGAATGCAATTAAATATTTACAAAACATTTTTTTGGAAACACTTTACATTTATTCCTTTTTGTTTACTAAACTGCTTTATCGTATCCAATTCGAAAGCATCTCAGAAAATTTCTTTCCTCTGTCATGTGAAATACCACGCCCCATACAATCAGAGGCGGGGCCTCAATCGCATCAGTCAGTCCTTCTACCGGACCTGTGCTAAGACGATTAGAAATTGTCCCCCAGCAGGAATTCTGAAACAATGAGGTAGGGTTTTAAAACTTTTAAGTTTGCAGATTCCAAACAAATGCGAATACAAATGCGCAACCAACAGATCAACATACACATACTACATACTACAACATATAACACATCATACTTTGCGAGCATATGGGGGAAAATTTAAATCTTCATTTAAGGTTATGAAAACTTTAAATTAACTAATGATATGGGGTATACTTTGAGGTGTGAGGTCAACTGCCCGCTAAACTGAACCGGGTAAAAAATTGAATCAGTCAAGCGATAACTGTTTTCTTCTTTTTCAAATTATGGGAGCAGAAAGGTTGCAGCTGTTTTTCTTAAAGTTTTAAATTTTGAACTTCTTAAAAAAGCTGTAAAACTCCATCGCGGTTGTAAATTGAACAAGAAACGGTGAAATACAATATTTTACAAATGTATTCATGTACAAAAGACAATTATAACTTGTTTCCAAGTTTTTGGCATACAATACAATTACAAACAAAAATTAAAAGAAAACTGCCTGGAAATAAGTTATTCTTCGTTACGGTCGTTGAAGTAATTGTCATTATCCTTGTTTTTATTATTATTGAATTCAGTTGTAGAAACTGTAGTGACATTAAAAAAAGAACTTGTTCTTAGAAACCAAAATAAGTAAACCTGTTTTTTTAACCCAAACAGAACTATTTGAAATGGGTTTTGCTTTTTTTCAATTCTAAAAATCATTGTCAAAACATTTTTTTCATTTTTTTATGCAGAAAAACTTTTTTTTAAATTTTAGCCTACACGTTAATTTAACAGGATTGACATCTAAACAATTACTAAACACCACTGTGAAAACGTATATAACTATAATTGTAATGGAAACCGCGATTTAATTCAACAGTTGTAAAAAAGTCATGTTTTCTGACGATCCTCTTCATTGAAAACGGAAATTTAAATGTCTGCAAATTTCAGTTTTTTTTCCGATTAAACAATTTTTCCTGTATAAAAACCCTGCATCAGTCCCAGCCTGGTGGCTTCAGTCCCAGATCTCGTTCTGCAGGCTTTTAACCTATTTTCCTTCCCGGCTCCCACCACGTGACCAAACATCATCTAAGCCTTCAACCCCCACCACGGGTGCCAAACTCTGTAAACTACTGATAAGCAGGGTATTAGCAGGACGTCTTTTTAGTGCTGGGACTCCATTTGCACTTGAATCCCTTCCACACACGATCAATAGCCGCATTATCGCAGGCAGCAGCGCCTATTTTGTAGAGCCGTTTTAGAATATCGTTTTATCATTGGAATCATCAAATTCTTCGGGAAAACTTCCTTTTTTCTAGGAAAACGCATGTTTTCAAATAGAGGAAGTGTTAGCCGTTGTGATTCAGGAAACTATCCCGTACACAGAGATCTAAACTGGGCGCCGACTCTGTATCACAACAATTTCTGCAAATTCTCAAACAATTTCCGTCAAGTAGTGTCCCTCAAACAGCCGGCAGTTGTTGGTTGTCGGATAATTCTCTTCCCAATCCCATTACTCTGGAAATCGGCGCAGTACCCGCGAAACAAGCCTAACCTTTGGCCTCTGGGCCGAGGTTTGCGCCCTTTTAAATGATTAATGACTGCATTCGATAACAGCGAGTTCCAGAGCAGCGCTTGGCAGCTTTTTGATGGCCGCTTATTTTTCTCTCTCAGGAATAAAGCCTTCTTTTTCTTTGAATTCGTGACATTAGACGATCCATTTTGCAAGAGGCGGCATTCATTTCTCCAGCTAATAATCTATTCACGAGACTCTTGTTTCGCTCTTTGATTCGCGGAAGGCTGTTGTCAAGGAGTGAAAACAGCAGAAATCGCAAAACCAGACCAATGTGTTTTGTTATCTTTTTCAAGCTGTGACGCAAGACGCCTCCGCTTCTGATGATCAAAAGCGGAAAAGAGTCTTTTTGTCCTATGAGTAACTCTTGTTTTGTGAGAATGACGATTACTGCGTTTGATTAATCTGCTCTGGATTCTTTCAGGTAATTATCATCGGTTCAGATCGGCATCAAATAAAATTTTTGCCCTTAATAATTTAAATTACAAAATAACATCATAAAGCATAATTTTCTTTATTAAAACGAATTTATAAAAAGAACAACAATTTTTGCGACTGAATGGATTCGAACCCTCAGTGTTTGTCTGGTAAGCGGGCTGCCCCAATTGCTGCTCGGCTTGATCTAACCAATTTCGACCACCAAAACAAGAGAAATGCTTGATTAGTCATTTGTTATTGTTTTTGCATTCTTAAATTATTGTTTACAAGTGATCGAAAAATGCAGGTGAACAGCGAAATACCGTAAGCGAAGTCTACACTTAACATGACCAAACTGTTTTTCAAGAAAACACTGTTTGATAAGCAATCGTGGTGAAACATAATAGCGGTGAACCATTTGTCTTCAATATTTGAAAATTTAATTTATTTTATAATTTCGTTTTTCTTCCGCATATAAATAGGAAAATTGAACCATTTGTTGCCTCAGTGGTGTTTGTGGCCCCGCAGCTAATTAAGACTCGCTAAACACTTAAACCACGTGGTCTCGCTGGCCATTCTCGTTTCAGCCCTTAGTATCTAATTGTCTAGAATACTGATTTTCGGTTTAACTCCACTGAATTTCCCTTTTAAAGTAACTCTCACAATTAAAAACGTTTAAAAAATAAATAGACACTAGTCTTCCCTTTTCATTTTCCTCAGTTTTATCTCTTACCGTTTGCTTTAAAAAAAATCGATTCCGTTAGTCATATGTCAGTCTGTTTACCTGACAGGTGACTTATCATTTTCCCCAGGTTAGTCATTACAGCTGCAAGTCTATACTTAACACGTAGTTATCTGGTGAAAATAGTAATTGTTTTTCCTTTCTCTGTAATTTTCTTAGGAATACTTTGCCACTAGGACAAAATAAATTCTGATCCGCACGTAGACAATTGCGATATGTGTCCCAAAAAAGGCCTAGTCTGTCAAGGGCAGTGGTTTTACCAGTCGAACATCGAGGGTTCGCATCCGCCACGAATAAAATTGTTTGCGCCACTTGAAAAGGGACATTTTCAATATTTATATATTTATACACTATATTTTTACATATGACTTTACAAAGTTAGTATAGAAAATGCAAAAATTTGCCCCAGGCAGGATCCGAACCCTCGATGTATGTTTGATAAGCCGGCGAACCTTAGCCGAACCAGGAAAAGCTTCCTAAACAACTGCAAACCGCGATGAATGAGGATAGCATCTTGATTTTGATTCAGCTTTCCTTAAAAGCAATTCTAATTTAGGCCATTTTTTTTTCAAAAATAACACATACTGAGCGGATGAAGATGGCGATCGGAGAGAAAGCTTCCTTTCGCCAAGTGCATTCCACTCGCTTTCATCAACCAAAATTGACAAAATTGTGAAACTCGACTTCTAGTACACAAAATTTGGAATTTGAATTTCGGAAATACACGAAACGTCTTTCCAAGTTTACTTTATCGGCCGGCCAATTTTCACATTAGGTCCGACAAAATTGCTGACCTCAATCGGCAAGGGGACGCCGCGTAAACTCACCAAAACAGGCTCGCTTCCTCGAAAAATTCAATACTTGGCCCTTTGTTTTTGCTTACTTCCGTTCACACAGCTCCGTTTCACGCCTGAGAGCGCAGGAACGAGAAAATTCCGCCTTCTCCCTTCACATGCTTCAAATTGCTCCAGGCAAATTAGCTCGCCCCGCACATCGTTTTTTCTAAGCGTTGTTAGGCAAAATGTACGGTAGCAATCATAGTGCGAGCTCATGAAAAACCAAGGCGCCTTTAATCACGCGATAAGAAAAAAGAAAATTGCAGGGTTATTGCCAGCCACTGCTGAGTTCAAGTAATGGGAAAGCCCGGGGGTCAGCAAATGTTTCGAAAGTCCCCCGCGCCCAGTGACCCGGCTTTTCCCGCCAAAAAGCGTCCTGGTCAGCTGTCGCCAGCCCCTCCGCTTTTTTTTCATCGCGATAATCGTTGTTTTAGTAAATTAAGCGTGTTTATTCTAATTTCTCGTTTTCATTTTGCAAAATTTACATCTTCACCATTTAATATCGTTATCAAGCTCTATTTTCATTTTAGAATTGACATTTTTGAATTTTACCAAGGGTAACTTGACTTATTAATGTTTATACTTCTCTTTGGGCTTTTTTTTATTACTGCAGTACAAACTGCTTCGAATTTCCAAATTATTTTGATTTAACGATTTCTTAAGCAGCTTCTGCTTCTGAAAAAAAAGCAAAAGCTTCTTCTTTTGCGGGTCCAAGCTTGAATTTCCACCAAACTGCCTTGAAAATTTGCCTTTTGTGTATTTCGCTCTTCTTTTGTCTTTCTAAATTGCTAAGCGTGGGAAAAGGGTTCAGGAAAATGTCATTTGGAATATTTGATGAACAAACGATCTGCAGCCGGAAACAATCTGCCAGCGACCTTCAAAGCCGTCTCAAAACCAGGAAGCTTCTGGGAGTGGGAGAGCTCGCCGGCGACAATGGAGAAATCTACCGGTCTAAGGTACTTTTCTTCTTTCTATTTTATTAATTCGGTATTTTCAGATTTCTCAGCTTCTGGGAATCAACGAGAGTCTCTACGTCAAGCTGCCCAGAGGGCTCATGTACTGGAACACCGTGAACACCCTCTACTTCTACATGGTCGGAGCTATGGTGGGTTTTCCAATTCATTCATTTTTATTTTTTTTATTTCCCAGGTAAAATTATGATTATATTTTTTCAATTCAAGTCGGAATTTTCCCCCAAAATCGATTATTTTCCCCAAAGTTGAAACGAACTGGTATTTTTGTATGGAATGTGGATTACTCCACCGATTTTAAATATTTTTTGTATTTTATGGGTGACTTTATCCGCAGAAAACTTTAGAAATTTCATTTAAATAGCTAAATTAAGCTAATTTTTTGTCGCCGAATTGGTAAAAAAATATTGGATTTTCTGATCTTTGGTTGAGAATGCAGCGGACATCTGATACGTTTACAATTTTGCTTGGGGGATAAACTCTAAAAATCTGTTTTAAAGAAATTTATCAATTTTCTTTTCAGTATGTGGCTCTTCCGTCGATCGCCGCTCGCATGGAGCTGGGTATCCTGGCAGAAGAGGCAGAGGCTCAGTTTGTTGGCCGGCTCTACGGTACCATCCTTATCTCCTTCGGTCTTCTCTTTCGGTTTGTAGTTTTCTAGCTTGGTTTTCAATTATGTTTCCAGAAGCATCCTCCTCCAGAGGGAGACTAGGTCCGAAATCGCCACCCTCCTTCTCGTCACGGCCGTCATGCACATCATGCAGCTCGGTGGTCAGTTTTTCCCGTCACGTTTTATGTTTTTTGACTATTTTTATACAGGTTTATTAAAAATATACTGGAGTTTTAGTTATGGGCGCCTCGTTCCGTCTGGAATTCGCCTCGGCCGCTGTGCACATTGGACTCATTGCTGGAAACCTGATCTACCACACCTTTGTCGATTCTCAGGGTTAGTTTAACGGCTTTTTTTCCTTTTCCTTTTCTAATCAAGCAGTTTGATTTCTGACGGATGTCTGACCCCAAAATGAAATAACGGTCAGGGTTCATCATCAAAGGGAAGCATTGGACTCGCCGGCTAAACATTCGGTGGATGCAGGAACATCCGGTTTTTCGCCGCTTTCCAATTGTCACTGACGTCGGTTCTCCGCCTTCCAAAATAATGCTCTACGGTTGTTGAACATTCACATTTTTCAACTCTACCTCTGCTGCCGTCTAGCTGCGCTCCTCGCTCCTGCCATAATAATCATCTCGGGAGCTGCGATCTTCTTGTCTACTCGTGCCACATCTCATTAAATTGATCGTTGCCATCCCAGTTTTGAAAACGTTTTCTTCAAAAGCTTATTTATAAGCTTCTAAATTAGCGTATCTTCTGAGAAAGTGAGTCTCCAACCGACATGTCCTTGGCGATATTTACGGCGACAACAAGGATAATTATGACTTTTCTCTCGCTATTTCCTCTAGCCACCCACCCCAACGCCAATGGCTCGGATGCAACAAATTGCAACAACCCTCTTGTTTTCCTGGTTCCTCTTGTAGAAAGCTTCGAAATTTCAGGATTTTCCAACCGCAAACTAACTTTTTTCACCTTATGATGTAAAATGCGATGGAGTTTACATTGAAAAGTCGACGGAATCTACGAACTCTCGATGTCGACGATCTCGATGACTGAAAATCGATAGAACTCCGCCTTTCAAAAATATGCGCAACGGTTGTTTAACATTCAAATTTTATTTTAAATCATCCTCTACAGCCGTTCTGCCATCGTCATCAACTCAGGAGGTGCGATCCTCCGGTCTGCTCGTGCCACAGTAACACGCATCTCTTGAAGTCGGTCACTGCTATCCCATTCGGTCACATAACGGTCACTCCTCTTCTTTAAGAGGACTGTTGCCACCAAAATACCGGGAAAAAGGGAATATTATGTTTCCTCGTCCGTTTTGATGGTTGTTTTTTTAAAACCAATATGTAAGCTGATTAATCAATGGATCTCGTCTGGAAGGGAGTGCCACGATTCAACAATCTTCCTTTACACGGCAATTTCTACGCCTACAACAGGATAGCGGTAGCTTCACTTAATTCTCGTCATTTCCGCCGGCCTCGCCAACGACGATAGCTCCTATAACAAATTGCAACAATCTTCTTGGATTTTCATAGTTCCACTGGTAAAAATCTTCGAAATTTCAAGATTTTCCAACCGCAAACTACCTTTTTGCACTGAATGATGTAAAAATCGATGGAGTCTGCTTGAAAGTCATAAGAATCTACGAACGAGAAATCAGGGAATCGAGGAATCAAGACATTTTCAAGGTTCGGAAGTGATCCAGTTAGCACAGTCTTCAGTAAATCCTCTGGTGGTTTCCTCCATATCTGAGCCAGGTTTGTACATTTATGAAGGCACAATTGCGCTGTTATTATAAATGCACAGTAGAGATATTGGAAAAACATGATTTCTTCTCCGTTCAGTGAAATGGTCGCTAACCTCGGCATCATGACTAAGGCGGTGGACGGTTGTAGTAGTACTCGGAAGAATTCTGGGGATGGATTGTAAAACAGAATTCCATCAGCGATCGTTGTTGGTATTACCGAATGTTTTCAACACGATATAACAGAAATGCTTAGATTTTCCAGTTTTGCAGAAACTGCGCCACTTGTTATCCGAACGCCCGATGATCAAAACTCCAACTACCCTGACCTCAAATTGGATTATACAATGTTCCTTTGGTTCATAATTACCAAATTAACACGGAAAAATTCGACTTTGTAAAGAACTCTGTGAAAATGTTCATAAAATCGCAAAGTTGGTTAACAACAGCAATCCATTCGGATATTCTTGAATCGGGCGTCACTTTGTTATTTGTTGACCAGGTACTCATAAAAATTTATAATGTGTGTATCTTGATAATAATTTGTTTTTTTTTCAGGCGGCGTCTACCGTCAGTTCTCCCGCCTGCTGGAGGACTTCAGCCTTCTGGCCACCCCTGTGATCGAGCGTCCCGAGCGGAGGATGGAGACGGTCGCCTCCGAGAAGGCCGAGGAGGCCAAGCCTGAGGAGCAGAAGAAGGACGAATAATCTCTCACCCACCGCTTGCAATCTTTTCCGATCTCCCCTAGCTCTATCGTGTCTCTTTGTGATCCTCCCTTTCAGCGAATCGTCTCCTACCGCACCTGCACTCTTTCCCTCGTAATTTATTCCCAAGGAAATGCGGCGCCAGATATCAGATAGTCCACAGCTCACAATGTTTACCTATTTTATCCGCTGATAGCAAGGGTAATAGCCGCTTTCCCATATCCCGTTGTCATAATCATCCGTTCTGGGTCTTACTGTACATTTGTGTAGACGAAGAATACTGTATGCTTTGCACTAGTCCCGAGAATAAAGTCCTAATGGTGTGTTGGTTTTGAAATATGGCTTCCGCTTTGAAGGAATCGTCACTGGAGAAATCCTCGTATGTCATTCAAACTCACTGTGAGTGAAAGTGCCTCTCCACGCGGGTTTGGAAAACAAGAGAGGTTATTTGTCCTATGATGCCAACCGCGTGATGCTGGAGCTTCTTAAAGTTTGATGTGTCTCATGGGTACTGTAAAGGACATCTGTTTGTTCCAAGATTGTGCAAGCACTTCCTTCCAGTCACTTTGCCTGCGCTCATATTTAGCTAGTACCAACATATAAAGCAATATCACTTGAGTCAACGTGGGATTCTCTTTATCGTAACTTATTTTAATTGTTAATTCGGTATTGTTAAACCTTAAAATAAAAGTAAATATACATTTTAAACCCCCTTAATGTTTTAAAGTCGTCTTATAAATTTATATTCTGACGTTGTCTTTCGTCCCAGACTTGTATTTATCTTGCGTACAGAGAAATAGTAATTTTGTTTTGTCTCAATATACAATAATATTAAAAACAACAAATAACAAATCACAAAAGCGTAGAACAAAGAGAAGAAATCAGTTCGTCTTAGATATATACTGTGATCAAAGTGAAAACAAGTGTCTGGAAAAAATATAACTCTGCATTTGGAAGAATAAATCAACCAAGATTATTCCTTTTCTTTGTTTAAATATATTTTTTTGCACTTGAGCATAAAATTGGCTTGTCATCAAAACAATGACACATAATTTCATTCAATCAATCGGCCCACTCAATTTTTTTGCGTAGACGATATAATCAGAAATATTTAGGAGCGGAAATGCGATCAGTTAGAGTCGGTTATTTCATTTGGTGTGATGGCTACCATGCAGGAGGAATTTCTTTGGAAGTCCAAGTAGAGCAACCTGATGAGGGCATTTTAATTTCGAGATTATTAAAACTCTGTTTTATAAAGTTCTTCATTTAAATTTTTTTATATTGCATCAATTTTGCTATGTTGCATTTGGTTTATTCGCTAGACGTCATTAAGTAAAGTGCTCCATTTTTAGCTCTCAATTATAAACTAATTTCGGTTTCCTGCCATACCAATTCTATTTACTGTATTGATCTCTTTTGGTCCTTTTTTTGCCAAATTTCAACTTTGATGAGCAAAAGTGCGACAACATTCTACTTTTATATAGTTTTAAAGTTAAAAAAATGTTTTCAGGTTGGTATGAATTGAATTTTACCAAAAATGGTAAAAATTAGATTATCCATTTTGAAAAAAAATGTTAGTTTTTTACACATACGATGAAGAAAGTGGCGAATTATAAAAAAAAACCAAAAGCTTTTAAAAACGAAAATCAAAAAGTGTTTTTGGCTTTAAATGTAGTTTTGTTGTCATATCACCTGTCGACCACTCAATATTTTTTTATAAACTTCCGCGATCAAATTCTTGGCATCTTCTGTGCCGAGAATGCTTCAGGAATGAAAATCGAAAAAGTAGATTATTTTGCCTAGCAGTTGTATGATGCGCCAGTTTCAATTAACAGAAAAATAAGGGATTGGTCCATTGTCCTCTTATCCTTTGTCCTTTGTTCTTCATACGTCATTTTTATTTCCTTAGTCTAGGTTTTTGTCCCATTTCCTGCAAACTTTTTTTTACATAACATATGTTCTTTTCTTCTTTTACTTGCAAAAAGTTGATTTGAAAATAATGGACTTGTTTTTAGCTACGATTTACAGAATATTGTGTGCACTTGCAGGTGCATTTGTTATCATAATATAAAATTATTCACTATTTTCTCTTTTACTATCATTTTTATTTTGACCATTGTTTTTGTTTTGTTTTTTGTTCATATCGTGACACAATAAGCTCGTCTCAATTTTGCAATCTTTTTTGCTCTT
Source organism: Oscheius sp. G VE-2021 (assembly GCA_022343465.1). Lineage (NCBI taxonomy): Eukaryota > Metazoa > Nematoda > Chromadorea > Rhabditida > Rhabditidae > Oscheius > Oscheius sp. G VE-2021. Next base: position 331,616 of record JAJQXH010000024.1, on the reverse strand, counting down.
TTTCTTATTGTTGCTACACTGCTATCAAAATATGTTTTATTGTATTTTTTATATAAATAACTTTACTAATTTAATATACGCTTAAAAAGTTACTTAGGAAAGACCCGATCCCTTCTTTTTTTGGTATGCCCCCTAACAACTCCCCTTAAACCTTCCTTACGCGTTATAACCACTAATTACTCCTAATCACAACAAGGAAGTAGACATAAGGGTAGATTCCAGCTAAATTAGAATAGCTGCAATTTAGCCAGTCCTTTTCATCCCCTATAATTGACCATAAAGCAGAGCCCACAATTATTTTCCCTAGAACCTTTTGACCAAGACTTGCAATCAACAATCGTCATTAATATGCCTGCAATTAGTTTGCTACTTCTCAGGGGAATCTCATTGCTCTTTTAGATGATCTTTTGCGAGTGGGCGTGCTGAGATCGTGCGGACTACATGGTAATTTATCAAGATCCGCGTTTTTTTCAGTTGCTGCAAAACAAGAGTTCTACAAAACAACCAGGATGAAAGTACTGCTATTTTCAAACATTGCCTTCTGAAATACGAAACTTTGTGAATAGAAAATGAGAAAAGTGCAGTATTCTTCGTATAAGTTTTGAATTTCGAAAATGTTTGTCTATTGCTTTGAAATAACAACTTTTTGTTTCAGGCAAGTCTGGTGTATCGAAATCAGTTTTTATCTCTGGATGCTAAAAAGCGGTTTCATTTTTTCGCTATTAAAAATGAAAAGATAAAAGCAAAAATGTATAAAACATTTGAAATTTGCAAAAAAAAAAAAATACAAATTTTCTTATTGTAAAAATATAAAAATACAAAGAGAAGATACTTCTTTTCACTTTTTCATAAAGTACTGGGCAACTTTTCCAGTTATTTGAATTTAAAAGCGACATTGCATATTTTTTACACCTTTTTTTTACAATTAACATCAAGTATCAGTTCACCTCAATTTCCGCAGAAAAGTGAATTTCTTTTATTAAAATTTTAAAAAAAAACTTAAGTTGGTTTTGAAATTATTGGAACATTACATACTCACTTTATCGACAGTTATCTTTTCTTGCTGGATATTAGAGTTTAAAAAATTTCATTCTGTCTTTTGCAACTTGACAAAAAATCACCAGAAAAAGCTTTTCCCCAGCGTTCCGCTACCATTCCAGATTTAGAATCTCTAGTCACTTTTTTTTTCCTTCCGGTCCTCGGTCATCCAAAACCACGTGTTGCGGAAATGTCGCGACTTACCGTACTCCTCGAAACATAAGGTATTCGGAAACAAAAACTTTTCATTTTGTAGTCAGATCTCTGTCCCTTTCCAAACCAAAACAATGGTTGGTTTTCCAGCTTTCCTGCATATGTTGACACAATCCGGATACAACGTATCATTAGGAGACCACGGTACTTGTTCTCACCTACTGCTTTCTTGGAAACATGCTAATACATTTGCATTTTCTAGTGCATATCAATTTTGTAAGAGAACTGTTTCAAAACAGTGTGTTCCGGCTCTTCCGTTCTACTTGTTTCTACTTTTTATCTCATGAAATCCTTTTTCCTCAGTTTTCTGTTTAACGTTGCAAAGTTCATCCCAGAAACGAGGAAACGTTACCAAATAACAAACTTTACTTGTTTGTGGGGTTGACGAAAATGTGAAATGTTTTCCCTTTTTCCATTTCCTTTCCTGCATCATGAGCGGAGTTTATGAACGGTGTCTCCATTTCCTTTTAAGGAAAACTGACTATTTTTGCTCAATTTTTTTTATCATAACAGAGCAAACAACGAGCATAATAAGCAAGCCCTAGCATCTATTTTTTTTTTTAAATTTAACTACTTCAAATGTGTCGACTCGTTTGTAAGGAATTCCCTGCATTTTTGGGTATTGGAAGATTCCTAATTATCTTGAAGTATACCTAGGTGTATTTTGAAAAAAAACGCTAATGTAAACCTTACTGATAATTACAAGTATAGTTCACGGGAGGCCAAAGCTGGCAATAGCCTCAAGGGGGGGGGGGGGGTATAAAACTCAAGTGGTCTAAATCTAGGGCTGAACTCACATTAACCGGGTCGGCCCCTTTACCAGACGAACCTCGAAGGCTCAAATCTGCCCCATGGTCAACATTTTTATTTTTTTTTTGTAAACATTTAAAAGGTAATCATTAAAGTAGTTTGAAGTTGGAAAGCAAAAAATTGTTTTACTTATGGAAATCCGAACCCTCAAGGTTTGTCTGGTAAATGCAAAACTAGGGCGTCGTTGAGAATCATCGGCCTGAACTTCAAGGGTTCGGATCCTCCCGGTGCATTTTTTCAATTGATTAAATAACTGAAAACTAAAATAATGACGAAGTTTTTATTATATTTTAGTTTCTTGCAAGTGCAAATCCGAATCTTGACTACTTGGACTAATTTCGGGCGGGGAGATCTATTATCGAAAATTCAAGGTGGGACACAATATGAAGATCAGACGAAATCATAAAATTTTTATTATATTTGAAAGAGATTTTTATGTTTCTCGTTGCGTATTTCCAAAAGCGTTTCTTTTGCCGAAACGATCATAACTATTGTTTCCACCCAAACGAAGTTTATTTGGAGAGTTGCATCTTATCAACCCCTATTCTCCAAAGACCAATTTCTTTCATTTTTGACCCGACACTCCATTGTTTATATGATTCTTCCAATTTTCAGCATGCTTTTAGTTTTTACAGTAATGTTTCCAACAAATACTGAAACATTCCTTTGTTCCTTTAGATTCATGCAAATTGGTGAACTTTTTTGCGCCTCGGGTAAATAATTCAATTTCTCGCACTAAAGCTAAAAACAAAGATCTGACCTTTAAACAGCCGTGCAAAATTACTTTGCCGGACCGATTGGTTCTTCGAAATAGCAAAAATCGTGGTTTTAAAACTTTATGTTTTAGGTGACTCTTTTCTTCCCTTTCTGCCATTTTAAAGTGAAATTGAAGTTGTTGTTTTTGTGATCTGTTGAAGAAGTCCTTCAATTAGGATTTCGTATGATATATGAATCACCCCTGTCTATTTATACCTTCGTGTTTATTCGACACGTCGCCTTCATTTATAACGGAAAACGGATATGAGGTTGACCCAAACAAAAACATACACATTCGCCTTGTACAGCCCTCATATTTCGATCTTTACACAATAAGAGGGTTTTTAATCTAAAGTTAACAAACATATAAAAGTTGTAAGTTTCAGACAGATAATATAATTGGATAAGTTCACTAGAGCTAAATTTAGATGGCTTGAAACATTTCCGACCAAAGTACAATTTGGTTATCCTGTTTTGCTAAATCTTTGCGGAAAGCGGCTTTCACTTTTGAGGAAGTACACAGTCACGAACACTTCATTTAACTAATGTGTCTGGGTTGGATCTCTGCTTCAAAAAGGACAGATTGATGGTCTAGACATGAACACAAGACTCTAAATAGTTTACAAATGTTGAATTTGCCTTTTCATAGCAAGTGCAATTTACGGATATTCGCTAACTTTTCTCAGAGCATAAGGGCAGTTTCCAATTTCGGGGAAGGGCATAATCACGAAATTTTTGTTTAACTGTTTTTTTAAACATAATAGTTTGTTGTTTACTTGGAAGACTGATTTAGTCTAGACGCCAAAATTGGAACACTTCCAATTTCGATATGGGTTGAGTGTTTGTTCTTTAAGTTAAGAGAATTATGTTGTTTTCCAGAAAGTGGTCTTTCGTTGCAAAAATGGTCTTAGTTTTGCAGTTAAACTAGCTTACTGTAACTTGGTCTACTATAGGGAAAACCCGGTTTCATGTTTTACGGTAGCTTGCATGGGATTGTTTAGCGACGTCTCCTATTCCGTACGAGTTTCAGTACGCGAATTGGAAAGCTGAAAAAATCAGATTATCTGAAAAGACACTTTTTTTCAACATGAACAATGTTATGTATTCTGATGACTCTGTCACATGAAAATTCCTAATGAAGAAGAACAACTTTTGGAACCTCGATGCCCTTTTAAAAGTTTTATCAGAAATCTCGTAGTTTTTGATCTTCTCAACTTTGAATTCCCTTCTTTTAACACATGTGCAAGCTAGTTATTTGCAGACATGCAGATAAAGTGCATGTTTGCAAACTTGTTTTCTGGCAGCTCTTCCAACTATGCTGAAGGGCAGGATTTCACTTTTGAGGAAGTGCGTAGTCACCAACACTTCAGTAAATGGATGTTGTTGGCGGATCTCAGCTTGAATGAGGAAAGATTGATGTTGTAGGCCAGACGGGGAAACAAGCTCATTTGCACTTCAAATGTCTTTTGACCGCTTGTTTTCAATGGGGACAGTAGGATCTGTGGTTCTAGCCCCTTTTGCAGATTTTTTGTTTTAACGGATTGTTCTGCGGTTATCGCCTCTTTGGGTGGGCAATCGGGCGCTTATTTGGTTTAAGCAATATTTTTCTTGAACACAAAGCCTTTTTGAGGCACTTTGTCAAGTCGGACAAAAATTTGAAAGGACTCAAAATTTGTGTCTGGTTTAGACGTAACTACTTGCATATTTGACCTTTGTGGTTTCAAAATGTGCCGGACAATTGTGTTGACCGCTGAAAATGTTTTGCACATTGTTTTCGACCATTTAAGTTTAAAAAGAGTAGTAACAATTTCCAACTATCTCTGATTTTTTATAAAGCATTTAAAGTTCTAAAAATTTATTTTTCGATACCTTACTTCTTGAAAATTTCAAAAATTAAGTGGTCAGCATTTACATTTTTAATGCTTATTTACACAACTTTTAGACATTAAAAAAAGAATCAAACTATAATTTCAAATTTAAAAATCGACATTATGAAGCTTCAAAACATTTTTTATAACATTTTGGTTTGTATTTTTTGAACATAGTTTAACACGCTCTAACATCTGTAAAAAAATTATTGAAAAAATGAAAATCTATATTATTGACCACGGCTAGATTACTTTAAAGGTATGTTCTTCATAAACTGGTACTAAAAATAAAAGGCCATTTGGTCATAAGAACGGCCTTGCACTTCCGCAACACGCTGAACAATTTACAATCCAGTCCATCAATCAAAAGTAAATGTTTGCCAAAACAGGATAAATAATGCTATCTAAAAGCACATGTGCATTCCAAGGTCAGAAGCCATTTTTACTCCCTGTTGTTATTTTTTTCTCCTTTTGTGTGTATTATTTTGATAAGTAGTACAAAAAATAAAGGTTTTTTTTTCATCGTTCCTCAAATGAAGCATTCATAAAGCCATTAACTTTGGTAAATGGTGCTGAGAACAATCCAAATTAAAGGCTAAATTACCCTGCGAAAGCTCAAAATAGCGGTTCACTTTCATGGAGCGAAAAAATAGTTTTATCTTGGAAATCTATGAAAAGTCAGCTTTTTTTCATATAAACCCGACCAGTTTAAAAGCAGATTCCAAAACCCTTGCCTTACACTGGCTCACATTCACACATCCTCGACAGAAACAACTAACAGGGTTCAATGACTACACAAATGTTTTATTTAAGGCTCAAACTACATTGGGCACGTGATCTATTGAAGTAATTGCTTCTCCCTAAATTACAGCTATTTCTGTAGAAGACACATTTCCTTTAGCCATCAATTTCCTAGTAGCGATTTAACCATTGTGACGAACAAGAGTTAGCTCTTTTGATTCCAAGTCGTTTTTACTAAACCTTTGAAACTGTTGTAGATGTGTAAATGTAAAATGTAGATGTGTATGTCTAAATATGAACAATTAGCCATACTTTATCAGAATGCAATTATATTTCTTGGAAATAACCTTGTCTCACTTGCAAACACCTTGTCTTGTATTTCCGCAATGTGTTTTTGCCCATGCATAACTACACAGATTCATTGCATCTTAATTATACTCTGTGCTGAGACATGTTGTTTTTGTTTCCTTGGTTTTATGTGTCTCAGAAGTGTTGTATCTTTGCAATAGAAAAGTATCAAGCTTTATTTGCTAAAAATAATGATAGTATTACTGTAGCGCGCACGCGCTGCAGTTATACGGGTTTATCAGGAAAATGTTTAAAAAAAGTGACGTGTCTGCGTTTAAAAACCGATTGCCTCAAAGTTCCTTGTTTTTCAGATTGTTCGGTTCGATAAAAACAACTTCCTATCTCAAAACGCGATATCCTTTTCAAGTTTGTTTTTTCCTAACTCTCAGCTGTTGTGATGCATTTCGGGCTTTGGCCAACTGACCGCTATTTCCAGGAAAACATTTAGGTTCTCATCCTAGAAATCGAAATCCATCTTCAGCCGTCTTTCTCCTCTTCCTTATATTCATGTATTTCGTTTCTCTCTCTCTCTCTCTCTCTCTCTCTCTCTCTTTCTCTCTCTCTCTTTCTTTCTCGCTTTGCGTTTCTCTGTCTCTCGTTGTTTTTGTATCACTTTTTCTCGTCCTCCCTCTTGCTTTCTTTCTCACACTTTTTTACTTTTTTCTAGGTCTTTCCTTATTTGGCTATCCTATTTCTGTCGCTTTCCGTTGTTAACCTTCATTTTTATGTCTTCGTTCTTCTTTTTTGATTTTTAAACCAAATTCAAACATTCATATTCACGTACCCAGTAATTGGAACACTTTCGCATAATCCTATTCACTTTTAAATAAGCCCATTCATCCCAATTTCTTATTATTTTTCTTTATCTATTCAGTTCTAAGAACCATTTAACGAACGTCTTATCATAACATCCAAATCACATCTGCAGCTAATGGAAACTATCATCTTGTTTTCACCGTCGCCAAGGCAGACTTCTACCGTATCCCACTACAGATGAGATTTTTGGCTACAATTCCGGTGTTTTTCGCCTAAACAAACAGTCGTAGCCATTGTTTTCTGCCGGCACATTGGTTCTCTGAGCCGGTTTCTTATTGCCTTAAGTTTTCTGGTCTCTCGCTTACTTTTTGGTTTATTGAAAAATAGATACGTTTGTTTAGAAAACACCGCAGAAGTATGGAAGTCCAATCGCTCAACGAAAAATTGGTGAGTTTGGGTTTTTTTCGGGGTTTGGTCAAAACACAATATACACGGTAACTTTTAAATTTTTCAGTTGATGCATTTAAAATTCTTCAAAATGTGTTATTACTTTTTAACGGTTTGTCAAATTTTTAAAAAGGGCAGGAAAAATAAGGTAGTTTATTAAAATCTAAATTTTAAGAACTTTAAAATTTAAACAATTAGAATAACAAGGTATTTTATTTCAACACTTTCTAAGTCATAACAAACTAGTCTACTATATTGAGAAATTGATCGATGCTAATTTAGACATAAATCCGTATCTATTTGATGAAATTTCCGGCTGTTTGCCACGAATGGAACCATGGTTGAACCGTCTCCAATGACGTAATTGTTATGAAAATATGAGTTTAAAAAAATTAGAATTGTGGTTTTTAAAATTCGTGTTTAACTCCAATGTTTCATGTTTCTCCACGTATGTTTTTGTACTAAACATTTATCAAACAGAATTTTATAGTCGACAGCTTCATCAAAAGTACAATGTGGTAAATGTGTCATATGCTTACCTCAAATTTACTGAAATAACCCAGGTTTGTACTGAAAAACGTTGAGCTGTTAAATTTCAAATCAGCTTTCTGTACTGAGTTTAGCCAGTGTTTTCAATTTCGATACAATCTAGGCGTATGAGTGGACTTGGGAAATTCTCACATTCTATTGCTGGCAATCTGGCTACTTTATGGTTTTGAAATCTTGACATGTTAATTTTGTAATCTAGAAAACTAAGATCAGTTTAAGTTTTACGTAAACCACTATGTATCCACGCCCTTTCGAAGAATTCATAAATAGGACCCGTCTGGAATGTTTATTTGCAAAGGAACGTCTCACAGTAAACAAGTGATGAATAATTTGTTGTCCTTATCCTTTATTAACACTTTTTCTGCACCATCTTAGATTTTTTTCCGAAGCTTGAAGAGAAAAAAACAATTTATTCATTTCTGAAAATGTAAATGCTCTTTTAAAAAAATCAAATACCGCATTCAGAATTTTTTCTCTGAAGTTTGCATAACTATGCAAAAGTTTCTGCAAAAATGGTTAACTTTGAGGAAGTTTCCATGTAAAATCTTAAGGACGGAACTTCTCTAGGAAACTAGGTAAATTGCTTGTTAATTCAGTCACGGAGCGCAGAAACAACTTGAGGATAAACAGCTGGAACTTCTGCGAGAAATGGAAGTACAGGAACTTTAATAATTGTTTTTTAACAAGAAAAAAGCTTTCACAAGGTTTTATTCATTAAAACACTAGCTACCGAAATGAAGAATTAGCCAAATTATTTTTCCATCGATTTTTCCACGTATTTAAAAAAAATTTATACAGCCGATGTAACTTTCGAACGTAAAACTAAAAAGGTATTTGAAATCAAAAATTTAAAAAAAAATAATAATCAAAAATCCGAAATTAAAATTTTGTTAAAAAAAAAGAAAAAAAAGAAAAGTTTCAGAGCAAAAATTAGTTTAACACCGGGAGATTTTTCAAAATTGTTTTTTTAAACATTGGAAAAGTTTTCAAGACCCCCAGTTTTTTATTTTACATTGTGTGTTCCCGCAGCAACAAAAATGCAATTTTGAAACAGCTGCTTGTTGAAGATTTATGTGATTTAACGACTTGTTTTCAATGCATTGTAACAAAGTTTTTAAAAGAAAACACAGTTTTAATTTTGAAAATAGGATTTCAAATGAGTGTCTAGGGCCTTCTGATGCGCGTTGTTTTGCATTCTTTCTTTTTTGAACCCATTGAAAATACCGCACTCTGAGATCGTAAAAAGGCGATAACAGCGTTCAAACATCACAACAACATAAAAACAAACCTCTCCCATCCCCTCACGATTCGCGGTTTTTCGGCAGATTTTGATTGATTGCAAACAGACAATGCCACATTGCGTGAGAAATGACCTACTTGCAAGGCACCTGCCACACTGTCAAATGTCTGATGTTGAGCTCTTTCGATATAGTTGTTGCTCTGAAGTACCATAAACCTTAAATGTTCTCTGATTTGTAGATTCAATTAGTTCACACTCATGGACTTGGTCATCGTGTGAACCAGTTAATTTAAGTCCATATTTGATTAACAATACCATCACCAATTTTCGTTTTGCTACCAAAACCAAGGAGAAGTTAAGAGACATCTTTTTGAAACAACTTTTAGAGCTATATAAAAAGTTCAGCCGTTGGGCTTTAAGAATGGCTTAATTTTTTCCCGGATGTTTGTTTCTTAGATAAACCATATTTTTTAAAAAGTCTTTGAGTGTTGTTTTGTTTTTGTCAAAATATATTTTTAAACCTAAACGGACTTACAGCCCTTTTTGTTAAAAGAGAGAAGACCGCTTAAAAATTAAATTTGTGGTTTTTTGATAACACAAGTTTTTACTAACTATATGTTTGATTAAAAGGACACCATCTCATACATACAAAATTATAACATAACATTTTTTAGGTTCACTTCCGACTTCCGTTTTGAAAAATTTGTATTATAGCTTGATACCTTAAAAATGTCCAAACATGTTTTTACAAAAATATAAAAAAGTACGTTTTTTTGAATGCTAACCTTACATTATTTACCATTTTACAAGCAAAACATTTTTGTAAGCAAAGTTCTTCTGAAACATCAGTTTAAGTTAAACATTCGTGAAACCATTGGGATGTTAATATACAACTTTATGTATTCTCAAGTTCAGATCAAAACTTGTTTGAGTTCTTCTAGGTTATTCTTTATGAAAACAAGGATTCATCTCAAATTCGCTTGTATATTTGTAAAAGCAATTTTTTACTGATTTTAAATAACTTCTTTTTCAAAATAAGCGAGAAAAATTGTTTTTTACGAAGTGATACACCAAAGATGGGGCGGTTTTGCTGAACTCCACTCCTGCACAAATAGTTATTGAACTTCTAAAAGATATTAAATTTGGCGGGTTGCAGCCCAACAAATGAAGTTCGAGTACGTTATGGAAAGATCCTTTTTAGTCTAAAAAGTCAGTTTCTTGAGATAAGACTTTTTAAAGTTATTTTTAAGTTTTGTTTTATATTGCTGGATTAAAAAAGTAGCTTTTCATTTTTTTTTTCACTTTTACACACTTTTCTCTTCTTTTTGTTTTTCCACCCCACAATCTTTTTAATGTGTTTCGATGTTTACTCTAATACTGAACGATTACTTAAAACAATGAACAAAGTTATCATTTGTGAGTTTGACTTTTCAATTTGTTTTTTTTGATTATCTTAGAATTAGGCCAAAAAATCAAATAGCGAAAATTTTAAGGGGTTCTGAGATGAAAAATAAAGATAACTTTCCAAGTACCCCTTTATCAACCAATGCGATGATGTCCTCGCAGAACATTGCGCGACTTGCTCATCCGTGAGCGACTTCATTGCTGGAAGAGCCAAAAGCATCCAGAAGTAAACGCAGTCAGCTGATGTCTTTTCCTTTTCAGTTTTTTTCGACGTTGTAGTTCATTTTTTAGAAATCCTTTTTTTAATCCTAATCCATTGTCAAGTTAGGTTACAAATAAGCGTAATATGTGAATCAGTACCAGGCACGGATCAAATCCTCTAATCTTGGGATTAAAACGAGAAAACTCACAACTACAAAGTTCAAAACAGATTGTTGACTGAAGTCACCACAAAACTTTGCAAAAGAGCAGATTGCACTTTTGACAAATTACAAAACTAAGGCGTGTAAACAGCTGTTGTTTTGCAAAAGAGTGCTGCACGCAACTTTTTGCAAACTTTCCATGTTCTTAACGTCTGCGTCATTTTCGCCTACTGAACAATGTGGCTTGGCTCTTCTCCGTTTTCCCGGGATGTCTATTGTTGCCTAGATGCGCTGACGTTGACGGATCCGGTAGCCATAAAACCTGAAAACCCGCCGGGCATTTGAGGTTTCATACGCCAGCTATACCTTTCGCAAGAGTGGACTCCAGCCAGATAAGAGTTTTTTCTTCTATAAAACACTTCTTATTTTTAACTTGCATTCAAAATAGGCGTAGCATTGTACTATAGATTTAATGCTTACAGAATTAACTTGCAATATTTTTTAAAGCTATTCAAAACTCAATTTTGAATTGACACAAATCTAAAAAAGGATTCAGTTTTCGTATTGTAAGATACAGGAAAAAAGAAAAAAAAAACAATTTTTTAAATTTTGTGTAGGCCAAATCTAAATTATGCACGTACTTTTGCAAAAAAGAGAATGCTTGGGTATATCTCTTAATAATAAATGAAATTACATGCCCAAAAACTTTTAGCGATGAAAAATTCGAGATTTTTTATTGGAAACTACATGTTTTTCAATAATTTTCCAAAAGATAAGAACACTCTTTTAAAATCCTACAGATGATGCCATTTGATCTAAATATAAACCATTAATCCCCGTTTAAGAAAAAATCGCTTGACACTTACACTTCCACATAAACATTCACATACGATTACACTAAGCTAAATAAATAATCTCAAGTAGTTTTCATAGCATCTTCACAGATCTATGTCTTCAGATGTACTGTGTCTGGTCGGCGGTTATTGTATTCATCTCAAGGGCTCTATATTTTTAACGACAAAAAATGCGTGTAAGCTATATAAAATGTAACTTTTGCTTTACGCTACTCGTATACCAGCTATGATTACCTGAATGTTGTTGATGTTTCTATAATTAGCTTGTTGTCACTGATGTTTCGATGACTTGGCTACACTTTCCCACGCCTACACGCGCCCACCCACGGTTGCGAGTAGGCGTAGGCATATGACTTCTAGGTGGGTTGGACCACACTCCTTGGTCCTTCCTCTTCAGCTCTCAGTGACACTTCTGACTGACTACGATAAGTTTAAAAAAAGACATCAATCGTATGTCTTTCAGCTTTTAAACTTTCGGAATGATAAATATATCTAAACCAACCATACAACATTTGGCATATAAGAACTTATAAAATGTTTTGAGAGAAAGCAAATTTCTCTATTCTCTTGATGCAATGTTTTTGTCGGGCTGAGTTGAGGGCCTGTGCCTGAGTTACAGGATTTTAAAGAAATGTCGTGTGCATGACGCTCGCTTTTTTAGAAATTCTCTGACCACGCTGAAAAATAAGCGCGCGTAAACTCAGTAAAAGCTGTTAGTGAAAAGAGTGATTTTGCGCAATCGGCGTTAAATATAAAACCCAAAACAATATCTTAGATTTTTAAGTAACAACAAACGACTTTAACTTTAAAGAATCCAAAAAACTATCTTGCCGATTGTGAAAAATCACTCTTTTTAAGAAAATGCAAAACTTCGCTTAATTATTGTAGGCGTGGCCTAGCCGATGACTGCCTTACGCCGGCGCCGCTTATCCCATAAGGCGGTTGGGCACAGCTCTCTCGTGAAGAAACGCAGACGACGAGAGCACTTCGCCACGGGCGAATTTACCATTAAGTGAACATCTAGGGACTTTTTCATTATTTAAAATTACCTATTCATCAATTCCTTAATACTGAAAGTGTGTTCAATTTAAACCATCACATTTTTAGTAGTTTAAAATGTCATTAGACGCACTCACAATGTGCCATTTTTTGCACACTTCCCTGTAAAAAGCAAGCGGGTTTGGACGAAAAACGTTTGCTGGAAGTTGTTGAAAAAAATTGATTTCAAATTTGAAATTTTAAAAAAATCTAGTTTACGCGAGTTAAGCTTAAAGACCTTAACTGTAACAATATGTGAAAAAAGTTCATAAACGAAAGACATCATTTCCGTTTATATTATATATGAAAGTGCCATATTTGAGAACAAAGGGTGTCAGTAAATAAAGCTCTTAAGGTCATGCCACCTTTCGAAAGCCCAAAACAGAACTCACAATTGGTTCATTAGAGAAAAATTCCCATTCTCCGCTTTGCTGGATTTCAAAAGATTGCCATGACAAACAAGCGGTTGCTGTAAATAGCGCAAAAACTCAGATAACTCACAGAGAAATCTTTGTTTCGCCTTGCAATTAAAGAAGAACTCATTTCATTATAATTGTACCCTAGCTGATTGTCGTGAAAGTCACAAGACCGCTTGGACATCCACCTACTCACCCTGCTCTTTGGGAAAGTCCCCAAGTGAAATCCCAAGTTCTTAATTAAATCGAAATTTGCTATCTCGCTCCGCTGAACAGGGTAACTTCTCTGTATCGACTATGACAGGGACAATACACAACATTTTCTCTCCTTTGCATGTCGTTTTTGTGAAAACTACCGTATGAAATCTAGAGAAAAAGATTATGAAATTGTAGCTGGAGTCACGCAGTTGCATGAAATGCCTCGGCGCTAATCCCTGAAATATCCCTCTCTCATCGCCCTTTTCATTTCCGCTGTGGGAACTAGCCTCAATGCAAATGAGATCACTCAAATCTCACAAAAAACTCCTGCCTCTGTTGATTTCGATTATTTTCTTATCCGCCACTGAAAATCCTCTCACAGAGCGGATGCCGCCTACTCATATAATTCAACAGCAAACAAGATGCAGCTGTTTTCTGTATTTTCCCAGTTTCCAGAAACATGTGCCGTTCCTACTTCCTAATCCTAAAATTAGCTCCTTGATAATATTGCCTTCTCCACTGAACCAATAAGGGAAAATTTGCAGGGCTTCTTTTGTAGTTTGAACTGTAAATGCAAAATCGAAGAGCTTCTTTTGTAGTTTGCATTGTGACGCAGGGTTCTTGCAAACGTAGAAATCACGACGTGGGAGCCCATTTCAATCCTGCAAATGGGGGACGACGCCACTGAAATCATTCGAAAAAACGGAATCGGCTCACGAGGAGACGTTGGGTCGAATTCGTTAATCGTCTAGCTATTGTTCCTTTCGAATCATGTTTGAGCTTTTGAACTGAAGGTTTCTTTTCACTGATATTTTGTTTTGTCAATCCCTTTTGTTGCAATCGACAGCTCATTTTAAGCAGTTTTTCATTTATTCATAGTGCTCCCAATTAAAATTTTTCAAAACTGAAGTCATTTTTGAGAAAGTTAGCAAAACATGTTTTTATGTTAATGTTTAAAATATGACCCAAATTTATTAAAGAACAACACACAGGCGCGGTATACAAAATTGTTGTTACATTTTTTAAACCTGTATTTTAGTTTTCGATTTAGAAAAAAAAGTGAACCTATTATTTCTTTGAAGTTTAATGAGCGTTATTCTTTGTAAAATTTTAAAGAAGTCAATTCATCAACGGTTTCAAGAAACTTTGGCTGAATAATTTGTATTTCCGTTCTTCAAATTCACTCAAAACGATTGCTCTTTGACGTCAACGTATCTAGACTCTGTTTTTTCTTAATTAGCTCCAGCATTTTCAGAACTGCTTCGAAATGTGAGAAAAGTGCAAGATCAAAATTTGCAAACCAGAAAGTCAAAGGAAAATTGGAATTTTGACCAAACTCTTTTTTTACACTTTCCAAACCATTTAATGTAAAACTTTTGTATTTTTAATTTACACACATCGCTTGAAGAAAAACGGAACTAAACTAGATTTGTTGATTGGAAACTTTAGGATTTCATTAAATTTGCCCAACCTCGTTTTTTTCATTCAAGCGGAGTTTTAAGATTGATCCTTGGTGCTTCAAAAATAAAATGACATCCTATTATTACTTTTTACGTGAAACGTGGAACTATTTTTTAGGTCCGCCCCCAGTAAAACGTAATTATTTCCAATAATTTTGCAAAATTGATCGATTTTTTTTAATGAAAAAAGTTGTTTGAATGAGTTTTGTACTCTTCCTATTTCCCAAATTAATGGAATTTTCAATTACGATTTCAAAAATTCTTTTCACCGTTTGTTTATTTCATATTGACGATGGTGGTTGTGGTTTTTTTGAACTTTTGATGTGAGAATAGAGAATAAATAGAAATAGCGGTTATAAGGATTTAAAAAATAAATCCAACTTTATTGTTCTAAAAAATGCTTAAAAAATACTTTTTTTTACATTTCAACTACCAGGTTTAAAAATTGTAAATATACTGTACATTGCATAAAATCTACGGTAACCTTTTCCTTCTAGTAATTAGCTACGTGCTGAATGCTACCCCTTGCCTTGAGGATGATAAACGGCAGATTGTGCTGCCAGGAGTGACTTATAGTCTATTATCCCCCGGATGCCAGACACCGTTCTTTCAGTCCTAAGCGCTCCTTGGGAAAGTTCGGTTCCCGGATCATCCCACACACAGATTCAGGAGATTAACATTAGCGTTTTGCGGCATTTTCAAATGTTGATGTTTGCATTTGGACAGGCCAAGAGTCGTCTTCTAGAAAATTCTTCTTGTTTTCTTTATCTAAAAAATAACTAAAAATTAGCTTTTTAGTATAAGGCCGCAGAAAAGTTCTACAGCCTCAGGCCGCATAAACCAGTTTTTTACAACATGAGTCCGCATTCGACCGCTTTTCACATCCTCAAACCGCCAAAACCGCTTTTTAAGCAAAAGGGCGCAAAAGATGACTTTTTTAAAGAATTGTTTTTGCTTAAGTATCAGTAAAAAGGTATTTCCTTGTCCCATTCCAACAGTGAAAGCAGACAAAAATTGTTCTGTTTGGTCCATAAAAAAGCGAGACAGCTGACACTTTTCGGAAACTACTGTTTCATCTAAAATCGAAATTTCTTAATTTCTAACCTACATTTGCAAAGTAGAATGTTCCTACTGAACAGAAACACATTCAACTTCCTTTAAGACAGTAAAACTTCACATGTGAGTTTCAATTTCACCGTTCGCACGATTTCTTTTAAATTATTCTCACTGAAAGTGCAAGAAAGGGTACTTTGTATTGTGCTGCGAAGTCGAATTTCTCCGGGAGAACGAGCGTGGGAATGGGATTTTTGTTGAGTTAGGTCCATCAAAACACTGTTTTGAATTGATTTTACAATAACACGACTACACTGTTTCGAATACACTTGTTTCTTTGGTCATTAACTAAAACAACCTTAATTTCAGTTCTCACAAGACTAAACTAAATTTATAGAAATTTACGTTTATTCCAGCAGTGTATTACTTTACAACTTTTTTTCATTTTCAAAGCTAATAAACTTAACCAGCTTTATGATTATTCAATTTTTCCCCTCAAAATTTTATTTTAAATCTTTTCAGCAACTATAATTCTGCACAATGTTCCGTTCAGAATTCATTTACTCGATGGACCAAAAAAGAGGTTCACTGAAGACACCCATTAACTTTTTGACATACTAGAGGATGATTGAATTTGGTAAAAAGGAGATTCGACGGCCAGATGTCCGTCTTTTCAGGAAATTTGGGTCCATCCAATTTTGGTTTTTTGAAAGAGTGGATTAAACTACGGTTTTTGAAACTTTGAAATTGATTGTTTAAAAAGTTTTTTTTATAAATTCTTGATAATCTAAGTCTAGTTTAAATGGTTTGAAAGCAAAAATGTTGAATCTTTTTTCATCAATCATCTAATCTCATCTTACAACACAGACCACCGAGACAGATTTGTTGGCTTAAAAATGTTAAATATTTAATCGGAGATAAACAAACAGAAGTGACAAATTTTTGACTCTTTCCTTTAGAATTTTTTTCAAGTCTAGTTTGAAAACATATGTATAAAATGAAATTTGATTTTTGATCAACTATGAAACAGTATTCTGTGAAAGTTTTCAGTTTCACCTGTTTCAGCTTTTAAATTGGTATATCTAAACAATCTTTTTCCTTTTTATGCTTTTAAAGGAGTTATTCAACACTTTTAATTATGTTTTTTTGCTTGATCAAATAACTAAAAAAAAAATTTTATGAGCCGTGTCAAACAAACATCATCGTTTTATCATTTTCCCCCTAAATGTTTTTCTTACGTTGTATTTTTTAAACAGTAAAAAAAAAGTTTAATTTCAGCTTTTTCCGCACAGTTGAGCATCAAATATAGTAAATGTTTGATCTAACATCTTTCCGCTCCAGAGAAACTCAGAAGTTGGTCTATTCAAAAACCGCATTCACACATTCATTGCCCCGATGTCCACCTTATAATGATTTTGTTGGGTTCATATTTGTGCATCCATTTTGAGTCTCATATAGAGGTTATGAACGGCCGCTTAAAACAAACAAATGGAGCGCATCTTGCTTTTGAAATGAAAAAAGTTTTTTTCTTTTTAAATTGTCGAGATTATCAGGTTCCTTTTTTCAGTATTTTTCCCCTTTGTTGATTGCTTAAAAACCAAAGTGACACTAATTTTAATAATTTTTACACTTCAAAAATGAAACCATAATAAACAATTTAACAGATTAGATTGTTTTGAGTATTTTAAAAAAATTTGTTCCAACATCGGCTATAAAATGGTCTAAATTTAATTTTTGGTTCAGGACGCCTCCGCTCCTTCTAATTTGAAGAACTACGTAATCAAAATTTGCAAGGTTTCCCAAGAGATTATAAACCGGCTGAAAGTTTGATAGACTCCAAACTTCACTCACACTCTTTAGATTTTCTGTGTTCACGCAGTTTGTTTGATTTCAAAAGTTTAGAATAAACTTTAATAAACATATTTCATTATGTATTGACATTTATTGGGGTCCTTTCTAAGGATCGACAGACCAACTTACGGCAAGGGCGTCAATCTCCTCCTTCGGGGCTTCAAAATGTTAACAAAATATCGAAATCATTTATAAACTTAGAAAACAATATGTTTTTACATATTTATACATACAAAATCAAACTTGAATAGATTTGATAAGTTTTTCCAATTTTAAGCAACTTTTTTCAAGGTGGGCCTATATTTATAATACGGTCCAGAAACCGAAAAATGCGCGGGAAAATTCGAAATTTCAATCGATTTTAATGAAATTAAGTGAGCATGACTAAATTAACTTTCTGATTCCAGCTAATGTAGTGGGAAACGCGTAATGTTCATTCCGCGGCCAAACACAGCTAAACAAGGGTGGGTCTATATTTATGATACGCACTGTATTGTTTAAAAAAAAGTAAAAACCGTAAAAATGTGAAAAAAGTGAAAAACGTTTTTTTGGAAATGCAACATGTGAAAATATGTTCTCCTCGACAGTTTTACTGTCGAGGAGAACATATTTTGAAGTGAAAATTAGTGAAAATTATAGTTTTTTTTGGAGTTGAGGATATGTGAGTGTTACACATACTCAATTAAATATGTTTTTGAGCTAGACATATCTAATATTCTTTTTTGTGTACAGACTATCACATGTTTCTGCAGTTTTACAATCAAATATTTTACTTTTTTTGTTTAGTTTGGCTCCGAGACCATTAGTCCCCCCACCGAGACCATTAGTCCCCCCACCGAGACCATTAGTCCCCCCACCGAGACCTTTAGTCCCCCCAATGGGGGGGACTAATGGTCACTTCCCCAAATAAATGTGTTATAGACATTCGATTTTTATGGTTTGATTAAACAATGCATTATTTAGTTTTTGCCACATTTTCGTTGATCCTATTTTTTACCATGTTGTCTCACGTCACTCAACAAACATTCCTTGTTTTTGAGATTTTTGATTTCCGAAAGTCCCAACTCTGATGTCCTTTAAAATTGGCTGTGCATGTATGTGTTTCTTTCATTAGAACAAGATATTTTCGCTCGCAAGAATTAATTTCCCAGTTTCACCGTTTTCTTTCTTTCGAGATGAATCACTTTTTTCCCACGAAATCCTCAGAAATGGCAGGGAAATGACACATGAAGCGATTTACCAACCTGGCACACACTCACACCGCATCGTCTACGAAACGTGTTTTCTTGTTTATATTTTGACGCTTCCTCAACTTTTTCGAGTTTTAGATTTAAGATCGCCTGAGGAAGAAATTCAAGTTTTACATAAGCGAAACAAAAATTAAATATTCATTGTATCACCTTTTTTCACTTATCTTCATGGCTAATTAAACGATTTGTTTTACTAGATTTGTTTTCAAAATTTTGTGATAGAAAAGTGAACTTTCACAATAGCTATCCACAGAATCTATTTTAAAAACTCCTTAAAATTTGAAATTTAAATTTTAAAAAAAATTAAAGTTTATAAATCAAATTCACATCATTTTAAAGCAGAACCTGAAAACAGCTGATTTTTAAAAACTGATTTTCAAAATTGAATTTAAAAAGTTTTAATTTCAACTTTCAGAAATGTTTTCGTATTTATGAAAAATTGATAAAATGTTTGGAAACCCCATGTTAATTATTTTAAAGTACACGTTTTCATTACCAAGACTTTCTATTTTTCTTGCTTTCAATTACAAAATATCGAAAATTTTTAAAATTAATTTTAAAATAAACTCAAACAGTTTAACCAGAACCTGAATTTAAAACCAGCTTATGTTTTAGGAAATTTGAAAAATTTATGAAAAGTAGACAAAATGTTTGGAAACCTCATTTTAATTTTTTTAATGATAACAATTTTTTTTAAATAATCACAACTTATAATTTTACATGGTAAAAACGCCTACTCTTTTTATTCAATTTATAGTAGTACAACCATATGCTATTTATGAGGAATTCGTTTTGTAAACGAGCAAAGTAAAGTTTCCTATAGATTTCAGCTGCCTCCAAAGATTAATTCGATTAAAAAACTTTAATTTCCTGTCTCCAGATCCATATTTAAACTTCGTAAGTTCGAGACACCTAAAAGGCTTCCGGCTTCTGCGTCATGAAATCCGGCTGATTTTTGATTCGGAGGTCTTAGGAATGGTAATCCGTTCAGTTAAATCATTAGCTTCCTCATAATCCCGGTCGTTCTTTCTGTCTTTACAGATAACCTTTTGATCCTTTGTTCAAACCGAAGAATTCATTTACTCGATGGACCCAAAAAAGAGGGGCGCTGAGGACACCCATTAACTTTTTGATATACTAGGGCCGATTGCATTTGGTAAAACCTAGATGCTACGGCCAGATGTCCGTCTTTTCAGGAAATTTGGGCGCATCCAATCTTGAATTTCGGGAGAGTGGATTGAACTGGACAGTTTTTTGTGAGGAACCGCCCCCTGGAAACTGTTCAAAAGGCCCTTTTGATTAGAAATTTTATTTTAACGCCGACTTATTCATAGATTCTTAGTAAAATCACTTTTAATTTACAAATGTTTTCACCATGAAATTCAAATTGTGTTTGGTACTGTTCCTGTCACTGAAGAAAAACAAATAACTTCACTATTTCAAAAAATACATTTCGATTGAAATAAAATATAAAAAGAGATGTTTAGACATTTACAAAAGAATTATCAAAAATGTGATATGGTCGAAATATAAAGACGCCTAGTGTTGGATAGCATAGCGCCTTATTGGTTCAGTGACAGAGCATCTGTCTAGTAAACAGAAGGTCGCTGGTTCGATTCCAGCATGAGGCAAACTTTTTTTCTTGATTTTGTATTTTGTATTGTTTTGAATTTACATAGAAAACAATTGAAATTGCGCTAACAAACATTTCAATGTTTTCAACCAAAAAAACTTAAAAGTTTAAAAAAATGCTAATTCTTTTTTGACAATGATTTTAAATTAGTGATTCTCAAGTTTCTTACCTGTTCACTATCTGAGCTTCTTTCTTGAAAATTGAGGTTCTGTTGTTTGCTCAACTCAAAAATTCTTCAAAATATTTTGTACCAAAACCACATTATGTGGGTAAGTTTAATGTTTTAAATATGAACCTCCCAGCGTTGCCTTCTCAGATCTATACTTTCTTCAGAGTTTTTCAATGATGATGCATTTTTATCATGTGAGCTTCCTGATCGAGAATTTTATCGTCTCAGCCAAAACATTACATCAAACACGTCGTTGCTGTTTGATCATCCTGTCTGTGCAGTTTTGATTGGGAAAAACCGATTTTCCAAACTCACACTTTTTTTAAACAAAAAATCCCAAATTTATTGTTTTTTGATCAACAAAAAACGTTTATCGTTTGCTCTGACTAGAGTTCACTTTTCCTAGAAAACAACAACTGGATTTCAACAAATAAGGATTGAAGTCCAGTGAGCATCTGTGTCAACATCCTGGTTCGTCACATTTTCTTAGCTCATCCGATTATCTTCCTCGGAATTGTTTTGTTTTCCGAATTATACAGTATAAAATCTTTGAATGCATTAGATGGTCACCATAAGAGACTTCATTTTTCTTAAACGATGCTCATAAGCAAATAAGAGCTGTCAGTTGCAGGACCTAGTTGATAAGTGCATGCGTCGTGTGAATATAAATTCATTCTCGGACGAATTGATATTGCTGAACCTTGGCTGGAAGAAATGTCTGAACCATTTTCCCATACAATGACGCTCTTCCGCTTTTTTCTAAATCCACCTCCCCCTTTTGAGTGGACTCTTAGGATTACTTTTATTAGCTTAAATGGTTCTTTTGATGACTTCATCAGATTAAGTTATCATCATTTTGCCAAAGCAGTAGTCCTAAACGAAAATAACAGACCTTTGTTTTAAAAGAAAACTACAAACCCCGCTTTTTCAATTTTAAATGGCAAATGTTTTAAATTTTGGAATGTTGCATAGAACATGCTTCAACAACCATTTTTCTTCTTTTCTTATCAAAAACTTTACATTAATTTTTATCATTGCTAAATTGTGGATTGAATGTAGATTTACTACACAACGTTTTGCTGAATTAGTAAAGAAGGTTACATTTCAAAATCAAAAAGAAATCAATCTTCAATCTTCAATAAAAACTTTTAAATTAAATTTTTACTTTCCCTTCAGTTAACCATTTGTAAATTAAATTGTCGATTAACTTTTCTTTTTTCAAGCGTTTTACTTCCATTTATTCCATTAATTATGATTTATTTAGTGTTTTTCAGGCACTATATTTCCGCGAAAATCAGGTGCTCTAAACTAACAAGAGATAAACATCACATGGAAGCTAAAACATGTTGAAGAAATCACATGGGACCTAAAGAAATCCAACAAACAACTTTTTTCCCCTAAATTAATACCTAGAAGATTTCTTTCGCAGAATGTTTGGATCTCAGAGAAAAAGTTCCTAGAACTTGTAATCCAATAAAATGGTGATATTTGTTACATAATATGTGTTTAAGTTTCACAAAACTTAAGCTTTTTGATCAAGTGCAAACATTTTTCTCAGGTGCAAAACATTACGTTACAGCCTCAAAAACTTTGAGCAGTGATCATAACACAGAACCTTCTTTTGAATAAATTAGCATTTTTCAATTGAGGTACTTATGTAAAGAATATAACGTTATAGAACCCTACAGTAGCTTCGTGACCATCCTGTGACCAACCTTTTTTGCAAAAACAATTTTGCAAAGTCATCCAATTTTAATAATTTCACTTACAGCAGACACAATTATTGGAAGACCAACCCATTTCTACGAACTGGACCCATCTTATGTTATCTGGGCTCCGGATACCCCCGCGGTCAGACTGATCCGCACTAGGATTGCTGCAATTAGCCACCAGAAGTAATTTCTAAAGAAACCACTTCGACCCTTGCACGACACCAAGATGTCATCGCCTTTTCTTAAAACCCTTCATGATCTCGTAAACAGAAAACTTCTGCCACTTCAGTGAACCCTTTATACCAAATTAAACCTTCTTCCTCTTTCTCCTTTATCGTTGAATGACGCGCATGGACTCGTTTGTAGTCCTAACTAAGAAGATCATAATCTTACTATGCCTGAATCATACCTCTCAATGACGTGCTTCGTGTTCTCTTATCATACATAACTTCATTTTTACAGCAATATTGATTCTTACAATTTCTTAGACATGGAGGGCGTCGGCGACGACCTGGTAAGTGGTTTAGTCTTATCCTTCAAAAAGAACCAGCCTTTGAAAAAAGCCGATCTGATAAAAAAGGAAATTTGGGTTGAAGTCAATTGTGACGATGCTAAACAAACTGAAGCTTTCAAATGTATTTTTCAATCAATGTTTTCAATATTCGCTCAAAAGTTTGAAACTAACCGTTTTGCTCATGTGTGCAATTCCACCCACGTCAATGTAGGATATTCACGTGGTTCGCTTATTAAAGACGTTTTTTCGTCACATTATATGAGATTCTAATTGGATTCAGGGACACCCAAGGAAAGCAGACAAGTGCGTTTTTCACACATAGAATGAGCAACGAGTAGTCCTTGGGTTCAGAGTGCATTCGGGGTTTTAAAAATTTAAGCTTACCAAAAAAATTGATTATGCAAAAAACTATAAGCTAATAGTTTCTTCGTATTCGACTTGAAATCTTTAAACAAACGGTTAAGAAAAATTTACAATTATGTTGCCTTCATACAGATAAAAACTAAAAAAAAATCTGCAGCAAAAAACTCATCTAATTTGTTCTAGCCGTCTAATTTCTGTCAAATGAAGAATTTTAAGTTTATATAGTTTAAAAGTTTTTTGAAACAGTTTGAAATCGATACACAATTTTCAAAAAAAAAATATTGCACTGGCTACAGCATAAGATTTTCGAAAAAATTCACCGAAAACCAAAAAAAACATTCTTTGTCGTCTCCCTTGGACTGAGACATAGAACGAAAAAAATTTGTTCCTTGTTTCCGTTTTTAAAATTCACTTACTCATGACAAAGCAGAACAAAGCCTGTGTAAAAGATGTTGTTCACTTCTCCGCGGCGAATCTCTGCCAATCTTGACATTTGAGGTTTGTCCAGCAATACGTCTGGCCCATTGTGTTGTTTTCGCTTCTTCGTGCAAAACATGGCTGTACTCGGAACAGAACATGGTCTTCGAACCTTTCGGAGATTTTCCATGAAAGTGCTATTTACACTTTTTAGTTTTGTGCTGATTGGTGGAAATAGGCCTTGACACATTTGAAGTATGTTGTCTAGCCATTTGTTTTTCGCTTGTCGTTTTTGACTACGCCTAGTTCTCAAGATTTTAAGCTTCGGATTTATTTTTAACATGCAAAATAATAACAAAGATCGCCCGAAAAGGACGGCTACTCTGCGTGATTACCTATTTCCAGCAAATCTCTTTAAGGCATTTCATTAGATTTTGCCTAATAAAATCTGTTTCAAAATTGTCTCTGCGTTCGGCCATAAGGAGAATTTTTAAGTGTTTTATGCTAATTAAACAACTTGCGTGTTAGCTTAAATTTATTAAATTTGTAAAACACAAAAAACATTATCTTTTAAAGCAAAAATTATTCAACAACCTTAATTTCTTCAGCTGTTTGCTCCCATCAAAATGTCCTTGTTACTCTAAAACAAAAACTAAATAAAAAGTTTAAATAATCATTGTTTCAGTTGTTCTACTGCTACGCACTAATTAAAAATAGTAGAAAAAATACCAATTAAACAGAGACTTTTCAGACGTCCCAATTGACTCGAGCACTTTTCCCAAGTTTCAATATAAAACTCTTCCATGAAATGCCAATTTTCCGAAAGACTTGACCTCATGTTTTCTGTGTTCACTGATTTCTGATCTGTTGACCAATTGCTACTAAACTTTCACGACAGACGACTAGTTTTCAAGTTTCCGCGTTTGTTTTTCACGTATGGAAAATTTCTTAAAAGGAAGTTGTGCTGACAGACTTGTAGCCCAATTTTTGCTTTCCTTCAAAGCTAAACTGACTCTTTTTTCAAACACATAATTACCATTTTTATACAGCAAAATTGTGAGAACTATCACGCTTGAAGGTGAAAAGAATACTTTTCAACCATTCAAAGTCACAAAAAATATTAAAAAAGTGAAAAGACGCATAATCCTTGCGAAAGTTTTAATTTGATGACAGTTTCATTAGAGTTTTCATGTTTTAAGTTGTCTTAGTCTAGATTTCCGTAATTTTCTCGTTTTTCTTGAAAGTTCTTAAAAAAACTTGTTTTCTCTGTTTTGAGGTTTTTGGTTAGTTCTGCCTATAAAATTGGACCCATAAGTCATTAAGCCTTTTTTTTCTGCACAACACCCATCTGCGACTCTTATTACTGCCATCCAAGCATTTCAATAATTTAAGAGCATCTGCAATTTCATAGACCGAACAATGACGAATTCTTCTCTAAATACCTTTGCAGACCGGCGTTTTAATTAAGAGTGCGTGTTGTCGTCAAAACGGCTGGGACAAAGACTGAAATTACGCAGTGGTTTTCATTTGAGAACCGCCCCGCACAATTATTCCAGTCCGGACCTGTTGTTTTCTTCTGCCCCAGAGAGAGTCACAGCGGCCCCAACGAATGTTTCCCAACGTTTTGATTAAACAACAGTATTCGGTGGGAAATCTCGAAACAAAACGAAAACAATCCGACCCCCCGTGAGAATTCGACTTTGACGCCTGAAAAAACTCATTTTGCCTTTGGTGAACAACAGCCAACGTTGATTCTGGAAGACTTCATCCAGAAAGTTTTGTTCATTTTTTTAATACTCTTTCGAGTCCCACTTATTGAAAGTTGAAGTTTAAAAGTTTTACCAGTTTTCCTAATCCCGATTACCAGATTTTGAATAATTCATTTTGTTCACTATTTTCTAATGAAATTATTCTAATTTGGTTTATTCGGATTTTTTTTTGTGTTTGATTTCCTGCACAGCCGCGGGCTAGCCCCTATTGTAAATGCCACCGATCTTGTACGGGTGTTAACCGCGGCGTTCTGTAACCCAGCAGACAAACGGGGTCGCACTGCTGACACAAATAGGAACCTTATGAAAAGGAACCTTGGCCAATTTGAATCGCGTAAACACAGGACGCATAGTTCGTCATTTATGGCGAAACGTGCGGATGAGCGTCATCTGCGCTTGCCACTTTGAACTCCGATTTAAGACATTTTTAACTAAAACAATTATTTTTTATTTATGTTTTGAGCTTAGTACATTATCACAAATTTGTCAAACGCCCCCTAATGGCGTCACTGGGCAAATTTATATTACAATCTTTTAATTAACTTCGAACTATTACAAACTTGACAAACTAAATACAGATTTTTATAGCCATTTGATCTGGATTTATCTGTAAGTTAACACAATCTTACAAGCCAACGTCATTTGTTTTTGAGATAAAAAGAGCTTTAAATATATTAACCTTTGCCGTGGTCGAAAACTATTCATTATCTACAATAGGAATTGCAGAAAATGTTTCAACGGTCTGCCCCCTAGTCTTTGTGCCAGATGATTGGTGCCTTAATTCCCCTCCGCAGTTGAATCACATCTATTGACAATTTTCATGACCCGCCAACTCCTTTTCAAAACAGTAATGGATTGTGTTCAACAGATCTCGTGAAGTTTAATAAAGTTCTATGTGAATGTTCGAAAAAAGTTCTAGTGATCTCATACTACCCGGCCAAGTTGGCACGGGTTTGACGCCCTTTACTAAATAAATAGTTTGTTTACATGTAAATAGAATTTAATTTTTTTTAAACATAATTTTAAAACCCACCAAAAAGACGAATGTATGTAACTTGATCAATGGTTCCTCATGGAACGGCCATTAACCGGGCATAATTAGTATTCCAAGTAACAATTCCGTGTTTTCAGAAGCAGATGCTCAGCGACATGAACGGAACTGACGGGTGAGGTTAAAATTTAGACATTAATCATCTTGTTTTTAGACTTGTAAACCTCAGTCCTCAAGAGATCGCTGACATCTTCAACTTCCAACCGCCGCCGCCCTCCCTTGCAGTTTACACTATCATAGCAGTAGTCTTCTATACTTCCTTAGCTGTCTTAGGGTTAGTTGTTCCTAAGAATACAAAAAGTGTAATTGTTTCAGTCTCGTTGCCAATCTCATCTTTTGCTGTGTAATATGGAGAACAGAAAAATTGCATACAGTTACGCACATGCTGATGACAAATCTGGCTGTGAGCAATCTGCTCTTCCTGCTTTTTCAACCGCCGTACTTTCTGTCTACGTACCTTTTGGAAACCAATTGGCACTTTGGTAAGTTCTTCATGAAAATAAACGTCAAAATTTGATAGAAAAAAAACTTAAGTTTAAAAACTGAAAAACATTTTTTTAAAGATTTTCTTAATTTTAAAGATCATGAAATGTTTGTACAATAAAAATAACTTCTAAGCATATTTTTCTGCTTCAATAAAGAATATAGTTCTTTGTGGTTTTTGAAACTCATTATACAAAAAAGCTCTTTTTGTTTAAAAAATGTAATCCTTTCTTTTTCAGGCACGATCATCTGCAAAGCTTCATTTTCTATCGGCTACGTCACAGTAACAGGTTAGTAATTTTCTTCAAAACCGGAACTTTTGCTAACATGGCGACATAAAATGCATAATCTCCACAAAATATAAACGTCGCAATTTTTTCGCACTCACAGTACAAAGTTTGTCCCATGCAAAGAATACAAAATTTTTTAGTTTACGGTTTGTGAGGGAATTTGAATATATAAAAATAAATGTTTAGCAGTTGTATTGAACTTTTCAAAGTTTTTTCAGCTTCATTCTACTTCATGAGTCTTGTGGCGATCGACCGATGGCTTGCCATTTTCCGCCGAAAGCAGAGAATCTGCCGCAGCAAAGGAATCCAACTAACCATCGGAGCTTGGATCATCGCCGTAATTGTTGCAATTCCATGGTTCTACACTGGAAAGGTTAGTTATAGCCCATTTCAACGAGGAACTGAAACAAAACATGACGGGCTTAGTGCCATGGCGCCTTATGAAAACAACCGCCGTCTCATTAATTATTCAGCGAGCTCTTTAATTGTAATCCAGACAAGGGTAATTCAGGTTCACCATGAGGCTACGTTCCCCAGTTTCAAGATGACGCGGTGCGGAGGAGATTCGATCGCTCATGCTAGAGAACTTCTGACGGTAAAATATTGCTAAGTGACTAAAGGACCTGAAAAGTTCAGATCACCTTCTTTGTCCAGTACGGTGTGCCTCTTCTGATCATGCTTCCTGCTTACACTCACTTGGCTTACTTCCTCTGGAGGAGACCTACAGTCGGAGCTCAGTCAAAGGTTTTGTTGAGAATAGTCAAAACAAAATGGAGGATTTTCAGGAAAAGACGAAAAAGGTCAACTCGCGAAGAAGGCGACTGATTTTCACGCTGATTGGTATCCTAGTCATTCAGGTAAGCAAAATGACAGCTTGCCACTAAATTAGGTTTCCCAAAACTTTATTTTTGTTTTTCAATCGAATTTATTTCACTTTTTTTAAATTTTCAATCGAGTTTATTAATTTGCGAATTTTTAAAACAAAATTGAACCTCGATGGATTTTAAGCTCAAATTAGAAATTCGCCTAAAGCTTTTCTAATCAAATTCACGTACTCAACGATTAACTGAGTAGTTTTTACAAAACAGTGTGTGCGTGTCTGTGTGTTTCAAATCTTAACATTACTTCGGTCGATTAAAAAAACTTATTGGGTGTTTCAATGATATTTTGGTTTTTTCGAATTAAATGCAAAATAATGTTGTGAGCACAATTTGCCAAAAATTGGTTTAAAACCGAAAATTGTAAACGCAAAAGATTCTGCGTTCGGGGGGAATCGAACCCCCGTCGAATGCTTGGAAGGCATCCATGCTAACCATTACACCACGAACGCGATAAATTCTTAACGCGCACATACACTTACGTTCAGATGGGGGTCGGTAAGGAGTGTGTGTATGTGAGTTTGAAATTGAAAATACCTCGGTCGATCTTTTAAAAAAACTTCGTGTTTCCTGAATGCTTAGAGAAGCAAAAACCTTTCTTATACAGTTACCAGCTTCCACATATATTATGAAAGTCGAAATTCTTTTGTTTTGTTAGAAAGTTACGACAGAGAAATTTTTTAAAAAAATTGCGACCAAATCATGAAAATGACATGAAGTTAAACAAAATCCATTTTTAAAGATCATCTGCTGGGTGCCCCTGTTCTCTGTCGGAGTTGTCTACCGCTACAATCCCAGTTTCGCCTACGTCCTCTTCATCATCACATCCATCTGGTGCCTTGTCGGTGTTCTGGTAAATCAGAAAGCAGTTCAAATGTAACTTTAAAACATTAGATCACTCCCATCTGCTACCTGACCAACGACGGATTCCTTCACCAACTGCGCCTGATGTTCCCCTGCCTTTGCAAGAAGAAGAACACCAACAACTGCGGTACAGTCCCTGACACCTCCAGAAGACTTCTCGGTGTGGATTTGTGGTCATTTTTCAGTTAATGTTTGTTGTAATGTTCTTACAGTTATATTTTCAGGAGACAGTGAGATGAACCTCGCTCCGTCTACGTCCCAGCTCCCGTTTTCTGGTACCACCACCCCTAGGAATGGACAAATTGTATCCATCAACGAAAACGGAAGTGCTCAGCTTTAAAGGTTTGTTTTTTGGAGTGTCAGGAGCGGAAATGTTGATTATTTACGGGATTAGACGATTAGCAGGTGATATTCACTGTACGGGATGGACCTTGAACCATGCTACCATTAGCGCTAAAATTGGAAAATTTTGCATAACAAAAGGTAAATGTAAAAAAAATTGAATAATACAAAAAATTTAATTTCCTAATAACTTTTTAAAATTTCAACTTCATTGTTTTAAATTTAGTTAAAAAAAATTAATTTGGCTTTTTATTAACACTTTGTAAAATATTAATTTTACTCCAAAAAATATGAGCAAAAAATGCATTTGTTTTTTTGTGAATTTTTAGTGTTTTTTTTTGTTGTTGTAAAAAATTGTCTTTTTAAATAAAAATTAAACTTCAATATTTTTAAGGTATCGTATTGAAAAATTATGTTTTATAAATTTTAAATTAAAAAAAAGTAAAATATAAGCCTGAGGCGGTACTCTAAAGTTTTTTCTAAATTGTAACTTATGTTGTGTCAGATTTAACAACATTCAGACAAACAACAACAAAAACCAATACATTAGCTTTTAATATTTCCCCTCAAATCGTAATCTTTTTCGTTTGAATTCACTTGAGATATTTTGGTCTTTCTCAATTCGAAAAACAATTGTACTAATAAGAGGCCACGCATGCATATTTTGCGTGGGATTTTAATTAAAAACGTAATTTTATCCCCGACTACAAACCTACTGTGCCATAAAAATACTTCAAAATCGTAGTCCATGGAAATTTGTATCTGACACGATTCCTCTTTTCAGGCTACGACTTCCACGACGACCCAATGGCTTCCAGCCGCTGCAGCCTGCCGCAGCATAATCCGCTTCTTCCCTGATGTGCTTCTCATTTATTCGCCCGTCCCCACCGTGTCCCCGCTTCCGCGCGCTTCTGATCTATCGGTTCAAAACCAAAGCTGTGTTTTTGCTACAGGTCCCCGCTTTGTATCATGTAATGCTTATGCCACGCGATCTCTCCCACTATCTATTCATAGACGTAGTTCAATAGGCAATTTTCTGGAATTATGGTATTTTTATTTAAGGTAAATAAAGGGCTTAAAGAAAAAGGTGTTTTATAAAAAGAAGAAAAAACTGCTGCCGATAAGTTTGATAACACTTTAATGCGTTTCGAATGCAATCACTTTGGTTGCCAAAATTACAAAAACGTTTCAACGTCATCCAGAAAATTACAAACTCAAAAAAAAACCCCAAAACTAGTATTTTCAAGCAAGATGCCAATTTATATTGTCAGTTACAGTTTTCTTAATTTCAAAAAGTGTCGCTGACTTTAATTTTGTTTTGATTTTTTTCGTACCAAAACAATGTTTTTTTTGTACAAACAAGATTTTTTTTCGTACAAACAAGAAGAAGCTTTTGAAGCAATTAAAAAAAAGGCTTTCTGCTGAAAAAAACTTTTCTAACATTAAAAAAAAGTTTTTTAATCAATGTCAAAAAATAACGAAGCTTGTTTAAACAAACTTTTTTTTTTAACAATTAACCGAACAACCATTTTTATACAATCTTTACAAAAAAAAAGATGCTTCAAAAACTGTTGAAAAAAAATTATTGAAACAATGTTTTAAAATGAAATGTTTTTAAAACGACTTTAAAAAACTTTTAAAACGCTATTTTATATGAAAGAAACTTTTTTTTAATTTTTTTAAAAATTTTAAAATAATTCGCAATAGGTTGCCATAGCCATGTCAAACGAACACTTTGTATGCAAACTATTAGTGAAGAATAGTGTATTTCAGCGAAGAAGAAAACGTCAATAACGGTTGAAAAAGGGAATTTTAAAACTAAAATTTAAGAATTCACTTTTTTTAAGGTCCATCACGCTGCATTTGTATAAATGAATATGGTTGCTTTTATCGTCATTTCTTTGAATTCTCCTGGGAATACTCTCACGGCTGGAAACGAAGGAAGCGACTGCTAAATCTTTTTGGTGTTTTCATTCAGCATTTCCTAGCGTGTGCATATATCCTTAGACATTCGTTCAGTTCTGTGATTTTCTGAGAAACCCCTTTATTGGTGAAGACCACCGTGTCAATCAAATGAAGCCTCTGGCACCATTATCCCACGCTCCATCCTAAAAACCATCGCTTTTTGCCCCCGCGTCACCTTAGTCATTTATCGGAGGTGGGAAATCTGTGCTACGTATGATACAGACGCCACCGCTTCGGCTACTAGCGTCAACTACTTCCCCTTCCACACATTCTTACAAACATTTCCTAATTTTGGCTTCATTTTTAGTTTTTTGTGACGCAAGCTACAAATACGTTTTCTTGGTGAAAAATAGAATAGCCTAATTGATTCCCCCTGTGTAAATCTTTGCCCCGTGATATACTTCTGTGCGGAATTGACCCTCACCGGAAATGAGAGCACGTTTTTGTGTCTGCGCCGGAAATGGGCACCCAAGGCAAATGAGCATTTTGTCACGGCACGCAAGACTGGCGTCATGTTGATAGCGTAGTTACCTTAGAGAAAAAGGGATTTGTACAATCATTTTTACAACTCTCGTGTAATAAGCTTCCAATGGTGTCACGATTACTGCTTCTTTTTACTTGCAGCGCTTGAAGCTCAGATTTGAACACTTCACATTGTTCCTTGAAGTGATAGAACACATCGAAAAAGTAGAAAATGGAATAAATATATGAAAGAAACAGCAAGGTTTGATTTCTCAGTGTTTTTGCTTTGAGAAACAATTTGGCAAAATGTTTTTCATCAAAATAATAAAAAATGTTTGTGAATTTCAAGTCATTTAAAGAGACTTCTAGTTTTTCCTTCACATTTTTTGTCATAGAAACCTTATTTAACTGGACATGCTAGTTTTCCTTTTCAGTTTATTTTTTTATAAATCAGAAGCAATTAATAAAACCGTTCGATAAAGACAAAAGTGAGAAACAGGACGACTGGCTTATTTGCAAACAAGGCACACCAAAAAGAACAAACAGATAATGTCCCCTGAAACCGTGAAAGTTTACCTTTTTTGTATGGCTCGTGGCTACCTAGGTTTCTGAATTGTTGCCTTTATATATTATCAACCTATTTTTGAGTAGGGAGAAAACATTCAAAATCATTTCCCCGATTTGGCAAAATTGAGCACCACTAAGCCTAGCCTGTTTGCAAACGAGACCAACCAAAAAGAACCATATCTCACCGGTTGTTGTTTAATGCCGCAGTGAAATTGCACCATTTGGAGCGCAATTTGTATCAAATTGTTGCTAGTTTAGCATGCGCGTTTTTTACAAGTTGGAAAACGTAATGTGCAACAACCATAAAAGATACAGCGACGCTACCGACTAGATGGTTGGTTGTTTATATATCATCGGCCTATTTGGTCAATGAGAAATAACTACCAAAAACAGTTGTTTTGAAGAGTTCAAGTGAGAAACAGTCGAGTCGTGTGTTAGAAAGTAAACATAACCAAAACAAGCCCAAACTCAACAAGTTCCTTTTCCTACAGCCCAGAAAACTGACCTTCTTTATAGCGAGCAATTTGCCCAAATCGTGGCTACTTTATGTTGTGCAATATTCTTTCCTTTGGAAGAAAACATAGTGGTCCGTCTAGACAATTCCATTCAAACGATTTCTCATAGCAAATGTTTGCTGGTGATTCATATATATCAAAGTGTGTTGCTGTTAAAATTAGAAATTTGGTTTTTTTCATGTGTTTTCATTCATAAAACAAGTTTTTAACACACCTTGTTATCAAAACTCCTCAACTGGCAAAGTAACAAAAACTTACCTTTTTGAAAGTGATGGATGCATCCCTGACTTGTTTTTTTTAAACTCAAAAATTCGGTATTTATTCAAAAAACTAGTTTTTTCACATGCTTCTACTCAAACCCCCTCCCACAATTGTTTACTCACGTTAACGTTCTACTGATGATGAATTTCTTATTCATCCCTATCAATTCTGCAAAAGTGGTAGTTGATCTAATTGGACCTGCTGCAAAGGTTGCGTGAGAGGTCTTTTTAACCACATCTGTAATACAATTCCCTCAGTCTTTCCCATGCAAGCGCCACGACTGCGGTGTTTCTGACTCATTGCTTCTCTATGTTTACTAGTTTGTTACCACGCTTGTCCATGTCTATCATAAACATCTGCGACAGAAGTGCGAAGAGCTACGCCGGATCCGTCATTCGCGCTTTGCTCTCCCAGAAATTGGTCATCTCTGATTTTTTCCCCTCAAATTTTCGAAGACTTCTTTTATTTAATTTAGCTTATCAATTCTTATATAACCTTTCCTTTACGTAGACAAAGAATCTCGCCGCAAACATCCGGACGGGCACCGTTTTCCGAGAACATTCGCTTCCGTCCCATCCGTTGCCACCCTGATAATCCGCTCTTTGCCTCTTCCGAAGCTTTAGACTGCACTTTGATGTCAGGATATTTGCCAACGGCAATCGATAACGTCAACAATCTTTTAAATTTAATTTCCTTTCTTTGTTTCAAGAATATATTGGTTTCAATTCGTCACACTACAAATTATTTATGAGATCGTTGTTTTCAGACTATGGGAAATACTTTGTCGTCCAACGAGAATGTGACGAGCACGGCTTTTATTCCAAAGGAACAGGTACGATTTCTCTTTTTGAATTTCAAAACAACTTTCGGAGATATGACAAATGTAAATTAGGTGCGTCTGGACTAATTTGAAATTCAATTGCCATTAGTCAGAAATTTTTAGAGCAATTTATTCGCCGTCTGAAGAATTTCAAATTCGTAGTTTTGCGTTTTTTGCATTCAAGATGATGGCATTTTAGTCCGATTTTTTAACTTTTGTAATGTTTTTTTTGTAAATATCGAACTAATTTTTTTAATGAACTCATTTATATGATTACATGATTTTTTTAAGCGTGAACATTACTCTTTTTTGTGCTTTTAAACAACGTTTTTTTTTGTTTGTTTAAAAAATCATTTTTGTTAGCATTTTATAAGCAACCATTACATAAAAGCAAGTATTTCAATGCGGGCAACTTGAAAAAAGAAAGACATTACTTTTTCAAAAACCAACTTTTGTAGAATGTTCCTTTGTAAATCGACACTTTAAAATTTTTCACACTATTGGTTTGAATTATAAAACATTTATTAGTTTTAAGTCGTTTGTGTTAACAAAAACGAGGGGAAAAAACGATAAAACTTGAAAAACCAATGTTTAAAACTATATTTACAATTGATTTTTTCAGAATTCAAACGTTGGAGTCGAGTTTGAATACATTCCAGCCCACCTTCAGCACACCGTTCTGAAAAAGGTAACACTTTTGATATTTTTTTCCAAACGTTCAAATTCAGTTTCGCTACACAGACTTTGCAAAACTGTCGCAGGCCAACTGGAATGCAATGGAAATCTGCCACAACTTCACAAAACCTTTGGACTACTGGGTCCACAGTGTCGATGTTTTCCAAGTAAAACTCCCTTGTATGAAACAAAAACGGTCATTTAGAAACGCATGAAAATCAGACATGAAGACGGAATCCCCAAGAAGAAGATCCCTTGGCAGAAGATCAAGCAAAGTTCCAATATTAAGCTAAAAGCTGAGCGACTCACAATCAAAGTAAAAAAGAGTATGACAATTTTAATTCGTAATCTTAAGTGTGCCTTGAACAGTGGCCGAGTCAAGAAAGTTACCCAAGAGATGATGGAAAAACAGGCAAAGGTTGAAATTCTGGAACTTATGGATTGTATGGAATGCGCTCCCAAGGAGTTTGGAAGCCTTGTTGCGGTAAATAAACTTCAAGAAAAACTGAAGAAAAAACTTTAGGCCATCTCTCCTGAGATCTTGAAGTATCTCTATTATCTCCCTCACGAGTTCTTCAGGCAGGAGGCAGTTCTGCAGGTAGCGATTTTGAATTACATTTTTGAAGTTATTGTTTTGTAAAAATTAATCAATAACTACTCAGCACCCCAAATATTTGGGTCTTATTTAACATCCTAAAAATTCCTTCTTTTGTCATGCAAGTATGTACTATTTTCAATTTTTCCCCTTTAATAAATTCACAAAAACATATCCTTTGTTTAAAAAGACCAATTTTTTTTAAATCCTAACTTTTTTCTTCATTTTGTTTTCAATCTTATTGAAAAATGTTTTATAATTTGTTTTTATATTCTACTTTTGTTTTAAAAAACTATTTTTATTTGAATATGCAGCCAAAACATTTTCGCCTAAGCTAACACTACTTTAGAAATTCGAATTTAAATCAGACACATTAGTATTATAAAAAAACTGAAGAAAAAAATTATGAAAACATTGATTTCTAACAGTTACAATTCAATGTTTCAATAGTTTTTCAATGATTTCCGAATTCACGGCGTTCTGCATAAAATTCATCAATTTTTTTCAAACATTTGGATTTTATAATAAGTTCTTTAATGTTCTTCGTTCTGAAGACATGAAATTATACTGAACATTTCAGATCCAAGTACTCCTCCTCGATCGCTGTGGCATTTCCGATGTTGAACTGATCAAATCCCAGGCGCGTGTGTTTTCTGGCCGAGTCAACAACACTATCACGCCTAAGGGAATTAACGCCTTTCTGAAGGTCGAATTGCCTAATTTTTAACCAAATATTTATTGTTTTTCAGCAATGGAAGACTGGGGAACGTGATCTTCGTGTTCTCCAATTGGATTTCGATGAAAACTTGCCTGAGGAGGATTTTGGCGTCATCATCGAAGGCCTGGATGCAAATGTAGTTTGGACTCCTGAGTACCATAACCACAGCGTCGTTGCCTCAATTCCTGCCGGCGAGTACGAGGAAAACTACCGAGGTCATCCTCGCTATCAATACTGCATGTGGAATTCCTGGGATGCTCAGGACATCCGCCTGATTCGGATCAATAAGTACACCGTGGACGTGCGAGCAGTGGAAGACGAAACCTTCTTTGTGTACGCCGTGCTTAATTACGATCAGTGGTATTCTTTGTTTGGGACGTGCAAGCTTTGCGATAAGCGTTTCTGTGCGCACAGAACGCGCAGAGACTACCTGAACAAGAAGATAGGTCATCTGTGGGAAAAGGTAGTCGGATGTGCCACCTACGCCACAACCTTCATCAACGCTTTCTTCTACAGCAAGGAAGAGGAACATACCGACTCTCCGTGAACACTTTTCCACCTGTAGGCACAGTTGAATCCCCCTAGTTTCCTATATGTCCAAACTACCGGTTTTCCTATATCCCAAATCTCTACGGTTTCCAAACCACGTCATCACCATAACGCGTCGTCCGCCAAGTATCATTCCTCTTATCCCTGATCCAATTAATGTCCGGTTCCTATTTATTTTGATATTTAAGTTTAATGTGATTACCCTTGACGAACATTTGTTAGATTAGAAGTCCCAATAAAAACCTTGGAAATCCAGTTAGCTTCATACCCTTTTGGGGGAAATAAAAGGCTTTGAACTTATGGAAATGTCCTTCCTTGGAATTTGATCTCGGTTGGTCTGCAAAAACTAAGTATGTGCTCTCCCAGCAAATGACACTCGTTTTTTGTGGGAGAGAATTACTGTAATCATTAGGAAAATGGCACATGAGGAGTTGTTCTTTAGATGATCGCGTTCAAAAATGTGCCTGAATTCTTATTGAAACTTGCGCCAGAGAGCTGGTGAAAGATGTAAGAATATTGATAAAGACGGATACGGAGGTAGATGAAAGGGGCCGAGTGCGAGAATCAGAGAGAGAGAGAGAGAGAGAGAGAGAGAGAGAGCGCGCGAGAGAGCGAGAGAGAGAGACAGACAAACAACCAAGACACAGACAGAGAAACATAGACACAGAGACACATAAACACACATAGACAGAGAGAGAGAGAAAGATAAACTTAGAGAGTGGAACAGCAAGAGACCGGCTGAGAAAGATGATGACACAAGAGACCGGATAATCAAATAGCGATAGGACTTTAGAAAAGAGACAAACAAGCTGATACGGCCTGATAAAGCTAGAGACTAGTAGGCTGCACTTATGTTAAGCATTGTATTTCTAGCAAGTCTAGGACACCCTACGTGTTCAGCCCTTTTCGATCACTCATTTCACCCACTGAATAAAAGAAGAACAATGTTAACAATACGCTTTTCATTAATCAACTGTTACACAAAGAATGCGGTGCGACATTTGAACTGCTAATTCTTGGGATCTGTTGTTTCAATGACACAAAGCGAAATATCTATGGTAAATTAAAGAAGTACATGGAAAGGAATTAAGGATAAATGAAAGAGTACATGTGGCCTATAACTTTGAAGGAAGGTATTATTGTATGGTCCTCGGGTAGTAATGGGACTGTTGTTGCCAAGAGTTTAGAGCTGAGGAGTGGAAGAGGGCCCGAAGTCGACGTCTTCACGGGCAAAAAGTGAGGATAAGGAGCCCTCCGGTGGGAACGTGGCGCTCCTGAAACAGTACACGTTGTGAAGAAGAATATCCTTTCTCTCTCGTTCTCTCTTTCTCTCTTTCTCTCTCTCTCTCTCTCTCTCTCTTTTTCTCTCTCTATCGTTCTCTCTCTATTTCTCTCTCTTTCTCTCTCTCTTTCTTTCTCTCTCTCTCTCTCTCTCTTCCTTAGGCATACCTTCTTGGCCTCTTCGACGTCGTCGGTGAATCCGTCCGTGCAGCCTGCCTTCTTGCAGGCAATATGCATTCCATTGCCTGCGGCAGTGATGGACATGCCGATGTCAAAGCCCTCCATCGCGTTCAGATTGAAGTAGTCCTTTCCTCCCTCATTTATTTCAAACTCCGCCTGCATCAGTCCCTTGGCTCCATTCTTGAATCCGATGGCTCCAGTGAGGAACTTATCCACCCCCTTCTCCCCGGGGTTGAGGTAGTCGTGGCGGACTTGAGGGCCTTCAGTAGTGGTGCGGAAGATCTAAAAAAACATATTAATTAAAGTTCACCGTCAAACATACATCCACCGGATACATACAGCGATTCGCGAACTTGATGACGGTTCCAGCAACGGGGTAGGCTAGAAGAAGGAAGAAGAGAGCGAGCTTCATGGTGATTCTGAAAAACGACTGGTTAACATCAAATCATAAAACCGAAACATGAAGCTTTTGAGGCTAATCACAGACAAGGCAGAGATTATCAAACGACAATGTCAATCAGGAGGCGTGGACTTCATAGAACTGACATAATCACACGTGTTTCAGAGACCGAACCCAGATTATGGGAATCAAAAATGATTTTTGGTACAGGAAGTGGAGTGTATCAGAAATTTGAAGTTATGCATTGAAGCGGTTACAAGATTCTCATTTGAGAGAAAAAAGCTGTATGTACTTAGTACATTAAACTAAAGAGACAGTTCAAAGAATTAAATTTTAAAATTATCTTGTTTTACCAAAAAGTTAGTAAGCAAGAATTATTATTTTACTGCTGAAAACTGAGTTTTACTTTTTGGTTAAGGTCCAATTCCAGTGGCCGAAATGGATTTTGTGACTTAATATATTAAAAATTAACGACAATTTTTGACAAAAGACTATTCTTGATATCGAACAAATTTTAAATTTTAGAATTTCCGATGAAAAGAAATTTCAAAAGTTCCCTTGTTTTCTTGAGAAATCTTATTTTTCTAAGTGATTCAACATCAACTTTTGAACATCTCGTTCAAAGTTTGATGATAAATCACAGAAATTTATTGCGTAGAATTGAACTTTGGATTAAAACTAAACGTTTTCAAAATTTAGCAAAAAATTAATTAAATTCTTAAACTTTACTTAAAATTTGAAAAAAAAACTTACAATCTTAAGAAATCCATAAAATCTTGTTTCAGATATCCTTATGTTTCTCGAATGATTTATAGCAAACGATAACAAAGGTATAAGAACTGTTTTGAAGTCTTAAGTTATGTAAAAAAATTCTTGAAAATTTTTTATATAAAAATTTATAATACAACTTAAAAAGATTTTTAAAAGATATCTAGAATAAGATATCATTCACAGAATTTTAATATACCTATCGTTATTAAAACTGCGTTGTTCACTAATTGATATTTTGGTTAGACGCGTTAAAGGTTTGAAAAGTTGTCTAAATTTAAAAACGCTGCCAAAAGTCTCCTTTTGGCCAAATTACAACTTTATAAACCTTTAAATAAAAGTGCTTCTAAAGTAAAATTTTGATTGCTCTACATCTTTTGTACTGCAAAGGAAGTAACTCCTTGCAGTGATGGCACAAATAGGAGAGCAATCGAAATGGGGTGATATGGACGAAGGGCTGACCCAGACTGAGCACAGACGCCTTATCGCCGACCGTAGTCGCAACGCCCATTATATACGCAAAATACCTTCTTATCTAACTCTCTGCACTTATTCTTATCAAAGTTTGGCATCACGAGTACCAAATATAGATAGGCACTGCGGCATAATGCCTACGAGAGACTATGACCGAGTGAAAGTCTAGAAGTCACGTAAGCCATTTGCGAAAATTCTCAAGACTGAAAATCATTCGGTTTCACTTTACGGCGACAAATTTAAACAGATTTTGTAAAATTTCTTTGTCTTGGGCAAACTTTTCTAAATATCACTTCTTTAAAAAAATATCCCATATTTCTCGAAAAAGGGGAAAAGTTTTTGTGAAATAGTTTACACAATACTTTTAAGTCATAACGTGTGTTAATAAAAATTAGTTCTTAGGAAACGGATTGTAAATAGGGTGCAGTTATATATATTTTCCCCGAATAGGCAAAATGGCAACGAAAAGGAAATGTCAAACTACGACTTGTGTCCTTTCCCTTTGATCAATGTGTACGATTTTAAGAAAACCACAATATGTTTGTTTCAAAGCCAAATGATGTGGTTTGACCGAGGTTCAAAAGAAAGAAAATACTGTTTTTACGCTTTAAAGTTGAATATTTGTAGTTATGAAAAATGAAAGGGTTAAAAATTTGTTTTTCAACTGAATATCTTTCTCTTCCGTCCATGAAGTGATGGCGCTACATTGAAACCTCACCTGAAACTGCGGGCTGCAACCAAAAAAACCAAGGCGAAAACCAAAAACAGGGTGCTGACTTTGTCGATCTGAAATTGTCCCGCTGAATTCTAGTCTGATATAAACAGTGTCCAATAAACTTCAAGTCTGCTGAAAACATTTTCTATCTATAGTCAAGCGGGTTTTGAATGACACCCTGTAAAAGAACAACGAACTAAACGAATTCGCAATTTACAACAACTGTAGTATTAAAAATTTACTTTTCTGATTACTGGAATAAAACATTTTTGCTGATTTTTTTAAAAATGTTCCCATAGGTTTTGCTTTATTTATCCGGTAATGTTTTATGTAAAACGGTATTGAAAAATTTAGAAATGTTTAACTATGTAAATAGCTACTTGTTGATTTTCATTTAACAAACAGTATGACTTCTAGATTTGTGACGAGCTTGTGATGTTATCAGTGGACCCGGTGTGACTTGATAAACTGATCCTTACGTTGCCTTGAGTCAACATGCAAATCTAAATGCCCTTATGGAATAAATAATAGTGCCAACGAAATGGTACGATTAAAAGTTCACAGAAACAATTAAAATGCTCAGTAAGTTTAAAAAGACTATGTTTGAAATTTAAATTTACGTAGTGTGTTATCCATCAACTTAGAAGTTCAGGGACACGAAGACCACCAATTTAGGTTTTATAAAGAATTTATAACTTGCAGTTTGCCGTCGACAAACCTTTTCGTTAGCTTTCTGAGTGGCTAAAGTAACCCTAATTGTGATAATAAGATTGTTTACTTTTAAAGCTCTGTCTTTTTTTTAAAGTATTTTTCAATACAACGTTTCTTCTTGTTTATGGCTATGGTCAGTTTGGTTCACCCAGGACTTGTGTCTAAATATATGTTATTATCAGTGGGATTGGTGTGTTTTGATCTCGACTTTGTCTTCATAAACATGCATAAACTATAAGCCCTTCTTAGTGAACTATAGTACAAACAAAGGTATATTTAAAACAAATTGACAACTGGTAAAAGGGTTTGTGAAGTTAAGAAAACATGTATTAAGTTTTATTGAAAATATTACAATTCAAGGGCAGAAAACAACTGTGAATGTTCCTCCAGTGCGGTCTCCGTGGGTCTGGAATGTGTTCAGTTGACTCAGAAATAGATAAAGCTTATTTTGCTGTCGTCAGAAGGGTACTGGTATGCTTCAGGGCACTCTTTGTAAGTACAGGTGACCCATGAAGCCCTGTTGGACTGAATCTGCATTGGCGTATCAAATCCGACAATGACACTCAGGTCGTAGTAATCATTTCCATCTCCGTTGTTGAACGAGAATTCGGCCAAGGTTAATCCGTTCCAGTCATTCTTGAAATTCATTCCGTTTCCGTAGAAATCAGCTCCACTCCACTGCCCTGGATTGAGATAGGCCTGCTGCGTTGGAGACTGGTGGTTCTCAGTTCGGACAACCTGAGCTTATATTTTTGAATAGAAAAAGCGGCTGACATTGATGCCATATCCACAATTGTTAAGAAAGTCGACGTGAGTCGCGGAAGAAATTGCCATAACAACAAAGAAGAAGATCAGCTTCATCTAAAACATACAGTTGCTTTTGGACCAAACTAAACAATGATGTGAATACAATATCAGAACCAACTCGCTTTAAATACAACTATTGTCGCTTTCAATAATGTACGTATTTCTTGAAAACAGGTTTTCTAATTGAAATTGTGATGAAGTTAACATATGTGAGAAATTGGCAATGACTAAAAAGGTGCTTGTCAGAAACAAGTATTCGTTTAATTATTGGGTTTTTACCAACTTAAAACATGGTTTATGAAATTGCTGGAGAGCATCTCATGCGTAAATCTTATCATAAACTAGACGAAAAATAAAAACCTCTCTGGAACCAGACTGTCTTCAAGGATTTTTGACTTGTGTTCGCCTATGGTTTTTCCCGGTGGGACAAAACTTACCGCGACCGCCGATCTCGTACGGGTTTGAAACGCGCGGCGCTACTATGCCAGAAGACTGAATATTTTTGCGCCTTTTCAAGCGGGAACATTGAAAATGCTGAATTGACGACCAACAAGTCGGAAAAACGAATGGATTTGGCAAGTGCGTAAACATAGTGCACGTAGTTCGTTTAAATGCCGGTCATCCACAGGTGCCTGTTGCCTGAAATGAGCGAAATTTGGCAATTCAGATGAAGATCCAAAATGACGTATGTAAACCCCCAAAATGTTATAAATGTTCTCAAAACTTTAAATCAAGAAAAAAACATTGAAATTTTATTGAACGAGTCAGTTATCCACTTTCAAGGGCAGAAGACGACGGTGAAAGTTCCTCCAGTGCGGACTCCGTGGGTCTAAACAATTTCCTATTACCTCAGAATTCTATGACTCAAACCTTGCTATCGTCAGTGGGATACTGATAGGCGTCTGGGCACTGCTTGTAAGTGCAAGTGACCCAAGGAGCGCTTTCAGATTGGATCTGCATTGCCACATCAAATCCAACGATCACGCTAAGGTCGTAGTAGTCATTTCCATCTCCGTTGTTGAAGGAGAATTCAGCCAGGGTTTGGCCATTCCAGTCCTTCTTGAAGTTCATTCCGTTTCCGTTGAAATCAGCTCCACTCCACTGTCCAGGGTTGAGGTAGGCTTGTTGAGTTGGGGCGCGATTATTTTCAGTTCGGACCACCTAAATTTCAATTTGTAGAATACAAGGTCAATTTACATTGACGGCTTAGCCACACTTGTTCTGGAAGTTGACGTGAGTCGCCGAAGAAATGGCGACAATGATGAGGCAGAAGATCAGCTTCATCTGAAAATGAACACTGAATTTGAAGAAGAAGAAACCGAAAAAGTTGGTTGAATGCTGCTGCCCATTCTGTAACCTTAAAAGCACATCTTATCAACTCACTTTCGTTCGAAAGAGTTTTTTCTCCATGAAACAGTCATATCCCTTACTGTAATCAACATAATCCGATCAGAATGATTCATTAGTTCCAAAGTATCACCCACTCCAATGAACGCTTAACAAACATCATTTCGTTTCCTGAAAAGTTTTGTAAATTTCCTGCAAAACTCATCTTTTGCTTGTTTGATCAGATTGTTCGCACTTTGATGACTTAAGTAAGGAATTTAGTTTTTACTTGCTTATAAAGTCAAAATAGGGATCAGGTTATCAAAACAGACCCAATTCACTGATAACATCACATGGTTCAACGGAACTCCTGAACGCCAAACTGATAAATCATTTGGATAACCAAGAAATGAAGAGTAACTCTAGAACACAAAAGCACATGAATCTTAATTTCAAAGTAACCGAAATGTAAACATTTCGAAAAATGCGAATGACATAACATTTTTATACTTTTTATTGTTTTGAGGTTCTTTAAACAAGAGTTATATTTATAAGGCATTTGCTTTTCGTAAAAGATGAGAACTGTTTCACCCCCCATTTGTGAAACATTTCGAATCCCCTGGAACATCAAAACCTCACCCCCACTGTTCATTTTCCAACCCATATTCTAGGAATCTGAAAAATATCACGTAGTTGTAGTTCATGCGTGTATACGGGTACAATTGGCTATCATCGCGTGCCGAACCCCCTTTTTATTGGCTTGACGCACGTTCTCATTGGAAAAACCAGTGCATTTATTTCACAAATATGTATAACAGCTCACGCAGAGCATTTCGGTGAAAGGAGATCACAGTGGTCTAGACCTGTTCGATTTTGCAATCAGCGTCTCTGATGATGATGCTGGGGACACCCGCTTGGTTGAGTTGCTGGATGGAGATGACCCGTCGAGGCTGGTCCTCGTACTCCTCCTCTGACTCTTCGGGAATGGTGTCCAGTTCGCGTTCGAACTTGGGCGGGTTTGAATCCTCCGAACGGGATGTGGAACGCTTGCTGCTGTACCACGAGCTGATCTGGAACTAAAATTTAATAAGAAAAGTAACATTCCTTCTGTTTCATGAAGTTTTTACATTTAA
Organism: Oscheius sp. G VE-2021; assembly: GCA_022343465.1. Taxonomy (NCBI): domain Eukaryota; kingdom Metazoa; phylum Nematoda; class Chromadorea; order Rhabditida; family Rhabditidae; genus Oscheius; species Oscheius sp. G VE-2021. The sequence continues at coordinate 287,557 of JAJQXH010000024.1, read as the reverse complement.
AATTGCAGTGCATGCTAAATGGTCTAATAGTTCATAAAAAATTCGAGTTGCCCTAAGGGGGCGAATTTTTTCAAACAAACAAAGCAAACCGCGCAAGAAATCCAAAAAAAAAAACTCAGCTCTTACGACTTTGCATATTCTAATCAGAGTGTAATCAGTAAAAGCCAATAAATAAATAAGTAAAAGTTTTCGCATTTTCAGTCAATATTTTTGGGTTGCGGTATAACGACGGCTTTTACCTTTATTGGCTAGGTGATTCTGCTTAAAGGATTGCCGCTATAAGGTCTTGCACAGAATCGCCTAGATCAAGCGCGGCGCTATATTTTTAGCGTGTCGAGAGCACGCCGAATAAGGAGTACGCATACAAACCGACAAAACAAAATGGTGTTTGACATACTTTTTCTGTTTTCTGCATTACATCTAATTTACTACTTGATTTTTACCAAATCAAAACATCGGATCAACAGCTTTTTACTGGCTTTTACTTTCATTGGCTAGGTGACTACTATGCGACCTTCAAGAAAAGAATGTATTACTTTTTTATTTAAATTTTGAGTTTCACTTCAAAATCATATAAAAATCCTAACATAATACGCTATTTCAATCATACTTTTGTGAAAACTTTGTTTGAACCCACTTCCAAAATGATATAACAACATGTCAAAAAACAATTTTTCTAACTCTTATGACTTATTTTGTTTTTTTAACCATTGACCGCTGTATTCTGTATATGATACAAAAAACTGAGTTTGGAGTGTTTTAGCAAATCTTATGCAACCCCAATCGCCTGCCCTAAAAATGATCCCCGAATGTTCACTCACAAGGCAGTGGAACCAATCGAGAAAGCCAGCCCATCGCGATCGTCGTGCGGTCGTTTGCGGCTTTCGCTGGCGAATCTGAAGAATACATTAACAAACAATGTCTCTGACAAACAAACCACTGTCGACGCCGAACTTTCAGATCTTCGGAAAAATTTCATCCTCAGACGGGTTATCTGAAAGAAAGAGAGTACTTGGACAAGAGAATGATCGTCTATTCTGGAATCTCAGCCTGCGCGGGAGGGTATGATAAATCGGCGGGAGCCCCTAATTTCAGGAAAACGACGTGCGGCGGTTGGCAGGGGAGAGCTCTGCACGCACTTCTGATACTGGTCGATGGGGCTACAAAATTTTTTCCGAGGAATGAGGTCGCAGGGCTCAATTCCTGGGACATAACATATAAAACCATAGTTTGATTAAGAAATTTGTTTAATTTTTTTTAAGTGAAATAATACGTCTAGAAACACTTTTAGGTAGAATGCGCAGTAAAAAACGGAAAAGAACGGCTGGTCAATCGGCATATTGATGACATTTAGCCACAGCGAATATCATCAACGCTCCGAAACGTGGGAAACACGACCGGCACATCGCATTGTATCATGTGAAGAAGAAAGTCACGTTGTCTTGAGAGACTTTTTATGACAATAACAAAATAAACAGCAATGGTATTAAAAAGACCAGATTTAGAAAAACTTTTATTATTGGAAACGCCTTACAAAGTTCAAACTATAAGTGTTTTGAAACGTTCTCTTTCCAACCTTTTAAATGCTGCTGATCTCAACAAAACTGCGAAAGATTTCGTTTCAAAAATAAGAAAATACTATTATCAAATGCAAGAGTTATAAAGGCATCCTTAATAATTAATTTTCTGTAGTTTGCTACCAAAAATCAATTTTCATAATATCTTTAAATCAGAAATAAAGTTGTAGTTTAGTTTTATTAGAGTAGTATGTTTTTCTATACACTCCCGTTTTTAAAATTAACGGTGCTTGGGATAGAAACGCAATATGAGATTTTCGAAAGCCGGAAGTTCCTCATGTGGGGATGTTTCAGAAGAATGACTTTGACAAAATTGCTCATTTAATCAGTAATACATAAAGTTATACAACTTTTTTCCCTTGTCTCAAAGAAACCACTTCTTTCTGAACGGAAATTGTCATAGTTTTTTTTTAAATTACAAAACCAGCGGTTGAACTCAATGACACTTCACTAAATCTATAAAGCTTTCGACAAAATTTCCATTAATGGAAGTTTCGTCTAAATTTCTGGGTGATTCTTTCTAAACAATTTAATGTGATTTGGCACTTTAATTCACAGCGGTTAAAACTGCGCTTGCCGTGACGTAATATCAAAATCTCGTAGAAACCAAACTATAATTGTGATATTTGCGTTCTAAAAAACAAAACGACCCATAAAGAAATTACAAAATACTCAATTGCCTTTTGTGCAAAAACTGACGTAGCGCGGCTTAACCCAGTAGTAGGTTGTGTTAGAATTGAAAACAAAATGCTCTTTCTCTTCAAAAGATGTGTTTACTGATGTAAAACAGGATATAGTTATGAAAAGTAAACGTAACGGCTCATATAACATATGCTTTCTTATTTAACCAAATTTGTTTACGCACATCTTTAACAAATGTACGTAAATGTTTTTAGAATTCTTTTGATTATTAAATGTTGACCTGTGGTTAATCAAACGTTTTGCCCATTAAAAAACCCCTTGAAACCCACCAGCATTCTAAACATGGTCGCCCAGTGAAGCCATAGTTAGCAGATCGTCAAACTGTTTCTGAAAATCGTTATATAATTAGGAAAACAGAAAAAACAGACAAGCAAAGCAATCACAACAAGACAATTAATTAAACTCCAAAACAATGTAAATTGAAAATAGCACTGGAAGCGTTCAATTAAAAGGTCGAAATTGTGTGCTTAACACTGTTTATCCAGCTGTACAAACAGGAAGGACAGTTGTACAAAGGTGTTTTCGGCATGGAAAATAGACATTTGGGGTATGAAACATTGCTTCAAATGAATTTGAACAGAACTTCATCTCTCTCTCTCTCTCTCTCTCTCTCTCTCTTTCTCTCTCTCTCACTCACTCACTCACTCACTCACTCACTCACTCACTCACTCACTCACTCACTTGTTCTTTTCTTTATTTCCACAACTTCCGCTGTGTAATGCATGTGTCACACTTACTGTGTCTGATATTTAGCACGGCAACTGTCCCGAAGCAAGGTGCCAAACACTTAAAATAAATGCACCTGTCAATTTGGTGTGCAAACTAGAAGTTTTTTTAAATTGGTACTGGAGATAAAAGCCAAAAACAATTGTGGAGAAGTTGTTAGGAAATAAAGTGTGAAAATATATTGTAAATCAGTGCTTGTCATATTGATTTTAGATGATTTGTTGAGAAAATCGTTCAAGCAAAGAAAGATCCTGGAATCCAGAGTGTTCGTCTGCAGTTCCAGGAAGCACAGTGCAAAAACTTGATGCGGCAGTGCAACAACAAGAGCAACTGTTCAGGTCGACCCATCTCTAATGAAGAGCGTTTTTTAATGTTTGAAATAAGAAAACAAAAAGTGGAAGATCACAGATGAAATGTTGAAGACTTCTAAACCGCATAAAATAATTTTGATTTTTCATCATGAGCCGATAAAAAGTTTTTACGGGATCTGGGAAATTTCAAAGCAATACAAATATTATTTCGGGTATTTAAACTATACGGAGTGCAGTGGTGACATCAAATCTCACGAAATTTTTGGATTACACTTTTTCAGTAAAGTGGAAAACATTATATAACTAAAAAGTGGTACATCAGGAACATGTGTACTTTAAGATGGCCAACAACCTAACCTTTTGGTTTTAAGAAAAGTGGAAACGCAAAAAAATGAAAAGGCAAATAATAATTTTTATTTTTAATCTTTTTTTATTTTTTCGCAGGAACAACGTCAAAACTTAGTTTTCAGTCTTTTCAACATTCAATTTATTTCAAATGCATGTTATAATGTAAAGTTTGTAAAAGCGAAATAACTGAATTGACAGAACTGGTTTTACTGGATTACCTATTTCTGTGAAAGCTAAACCGTTAAAAAAACATTTAAAAGCTGATCCACTATAGTATCAACCCAAATTACACGTACTTCGCTAAGCTTCGCGCAACGCGCGATAAAAGATATAAAAAGTTTGTCAGTGAAACCATTGGACTCACATGGAGGACTTATATTTCTGTTTTTAATTTAAATACGGTGTTCTGCCTCTGAAAGATGATCTAAAAGTGTGTTGTAACTCCCATTAGCTTGTTTACCGTTGCACAACATGACGAATTATGCTCGTTAAGCCAAATGTTTGAAACCTTGTTTTGGACTTAATTTCACGCAAGGTTTTTAATGTTGACATTTGAAGGCACAGACCAAATTCATTGAACATCAACAGTTTTTCATTTTTTTAAGTTTCAAAAGTATGTAGTCCTCAAGTTTATTCGTTTCAGTCATATTGCTCATATTCAAAAAAAGAAAACACCTAGTTTTGAACTTAAAATGATTGAAGCGTGAAATTTCGCTTTCAAAATGCGTAAAAGTACGAACACATTTTTTGCTTTAGTTCATCATGATTTATTCTTGAAAAACATTGTATTGTGTGTCAAAATACACAAAAAAAACCTAAATTGACAGTAATGCCAAATATATGTTAAGTTTGGCAAACGTGACTTAAGGAAAGAACCCAAAAGTTCAGATTCCGTGAGTACTGAAAGTAAGGGTTTGCTCTGCGCTTGAAAATGAGTTTAAAGCGAGGTTCTCTTTTCGACTCGTCCTTGAACGCGTCTGATAACCGAGTTGGCGCGAGTTATGTCGAGGCAGGAAGCGCTAGTTCCGCCGAAGGTTTTCGCTCAATTAGACAGGACTTCAAGCAATCGCCCGGCCAGCAAATGATCCTATTTCAAAGAGATCTTCTGCTCAAGAAAACATCGGAGGTCTTTGATTGAGGGTGTGGAGCAAAGAAGGCAAACGGCCTGAAATTACCTCGCGCGCCCAGGTGGAGGAGACTACTCCAGATGACAAATTGCTACGCTTAAAGTTACCTGGCAACCACGTCGTTTCTGAGAAGGGAGGGAAGCTCAAGAGAAAGTAGTGCAGGAAGGGATATGAAGAAAGCTAGAGAACGTGTAAATCATACGCAGACCGCTGTTCCCACAATAATTGCCTTCATTTGGAATAAGGTTGTTTACACTTTGTAGATTATTCGCAGGAACGTTTTATTACGTAGGCGGGTTGCTATTAGAATCATCCATAGGGCACTATTGCTAAAAACACTCTTTACTCGAAAAACAAGGGGTGTTTTCAGAGGATTATTTAAAAATGACCCCTGCAGTTTGCTAATGAAAGAACATGTGATGTTTGAATATTCAGTGCATTGCAAACTTCCCCTTAGCAGATAAACAAGTACAATAAACTACAAAAAGTCTGTACTTAATTAATCAAATCTTATGAGATCATCAATGATCCAATGTAAGTTTTTTTTACAAATATTAAAAGAAAATATCAATAAAAATTATAAAAAGAGTTATTTGCCAAATAAAAAAATTAACATTTTAACCAACCACTATTCTTGGATTTCTAATTTTTCGTATCAGTTTAAAAATATACATATACTAACGCCATTGAAAATTTTCTTGTCGTTAGAAAGATAAGTTTTTCTCGAATTTATCTTTCTATGAGATGAAAAAAAATGATTAAGAAAACAATACAAAACAGTTATTTTCAATGAAAAAGCTGGGTAATAATTTGGGGAAAAACTTGTCAATACTCCAAAATAATTCATTGACCGTTTTCGAACTATTTTGTGCTGCAAACATGAAATTTTAATTACTTAATGTGTTTTTTTCTTTTTTTAAATCTAGACAATCAAAAATCTGACTTTCGTCTTTAAAAAAAGAAAGTTGGTCTTCGAACAAACGATCGTCGCTTAGCCAGACACAATTTTTGTGGGATTTCTCCACGCCAATAAACATGTGACTGAAATAGACAGTTGTTCTGGAAGAACAACATCTGACGTTGAGACTCCAGTTGACCTCCGTTTGCCCGAGGACCTTTTAAATATGGATACAACAGCAGAATGGCAGTCCGTTTCGTCACAATTATTTCTAGAAAAGCGCAAGACTTGTCACATGCAACCAATGTTTTCTCCGGCCGATGCATCCGGGTTTTATTCTGTAACGACCGTGTTTAACGTAAAACGTGGTTGCAACCACGGGTTAGAAAACAAACTGCAAAGCTTGCAACAGCAAAGCATAATCTTCTTGCTGCAGGGACAAAGTCTCAAAGGAAATGGAAGAGAGAGAGAGAGAGAGAGAGAGAGAGAGAGAGAGAGAGGTAGGAAAAGAGAAAAGAAATTCAAGTTTGAAAAACCTGTGTGTGAATGAAAAGATAAAGAGAGAGAGAAAGAGAGAAAGAAAAAGAAAGAGGTAGAGAAAGAAAGAGAATAAAGTTATCTTTAAATCGTCCTTAAAAAGAAGTTACTTGCTAATGTCCAATCATGACAAGTCAAATCAAGAAGACATTCGTCATGTCGCGCGTGTTCCGATCAAACCTCTGCCAGACGTCTAAATTGCGCAGAGGACAAATGGCCGTGATTTATGCGAAAGGACGCCCTTCAGAGTGCCAATTGCAAGGATAGCGATATGTATGTATGGCGTTTCTCCAATTTGGGTGACCGTAAACAGCCCCAAAATCGGGTTGTTTACACCATCGAATGGTAGCTTTTGCCACAAAATGGGCTGAATAAATTCGAGATGGGGTGAGAGAACCTTTGGTTTTTTCTCACTATTGTCTAAAGGTCGATTGTGGGACAAAATTAGTTTTACGGTGATGATTTAAATTTTCTGGAATCAAAAGATCTAGTTTTGGTTTTCAAAACAACTCCAGTCTCACGGAGGTCCACTTTGCATAAATGATGACAAAGGTGGGAACCCCCGCAAAATATGTTAGGCAAAATGGCGTGTTCACGTCATCTTTTAGTCTATTGGGCGCAATTTTGGAAAACTGCGCAGTAAAATATCCCTTCTTTCACGCCATAAAAACATCGCGTAAAAATAAACTATTGTGTTTAAAACACATTCAATCTTTAATGAAAACCTAGCACCGTAAAAAACCTTTGAGGACAGAAACATAATATGGACGTGCAAAAAGTGTTGTATTATTTTATCGCGAAATAATTAAAAGTACATGTATTTTTTGTGTCTCTAATTATTTTAACAAATCAAACGGGACAGGGTACACCAGAAAACTTTAAATCAATGACGATGAAAACCTTGATTAATTTAATTTTGCAGTGTTGGCAAAATGTATAAAAAAGTGTTTTGATTTTTTTCATTGATCAAAATTAGAACTTAATAAAAAATAAAGTATGTTTTGAAATCCCAAAAAATTGGAAATGGTATTAGCAAATAAAAAATATTTATGGCAATTTACAAATTAAAGAAACAAAGTCAGAATAATTTTTTGTATTAAATGTTCTAAATAAATGATCATTTAAAAAAAATTCCCAGCGGCCTTTTTGAAATTCTTACAAATTTTTAAAAAACTGTTTAAAATAGGAATGACAAGAGTTGAAATCGGCTATAAATTAAGAAACCCGTTTTTGTGTGAATAACACAATTTGCAGATTCGTCTTGAATAAAAATAAAAAATGAATTAAAAAAGACAGACATTAAATAAAATCTTGAATAATACGTTTTTATAAGAATTTATATAAAATTATACTACAAAGTAAACGTGACATAGAATCATTCTGCAGCTGATTGACGTACTCTATCTCTCTGGGCAGATCCAGGAAATTGCAATAAATAAATGAATCTGCCGTTTCTGGGGCAACGTGCACATCTTGTTATTCTTGGAAACCAGAAGACGATTTGTTCTACGGGGACAAAGTTCTTTATGGAAAGGAGGAATTTTTTGTAGTGTAAAGTGTAAAGTTTGACAAAGTTGGCAAGAACAAATGTAAATTATCAACAATTACGCATAAAATTCATAATTATTGAATATATAAATATACTATCTTCACTTTTACAAGCTCCATTTTCAGAAAAAGCATTAGTTTTTTAGAAACAATAAAATAATAATGTTCTTCAACTGTTCAAGATAAACGAAACAATTCCTTGAAGTTTCAAAATAACAGAAAAAAATCCTCTCAAAAACAAATAATCCTTTATGAATCGGGGGAATCACATTTTTGGAAATGTTAAGCCTACCCAGGGAACATTTCAACAATCCCGAATGGGTCGATCATTTCTGAAAGCTGCTGAAATACACAAAAGACGTGTTTTCAGTGCAATGAAGCATGTTTATGTTCATTTTGGAATAACCAATGGCTTTGCAGAGGTAAGTAACAATACTATTTACCTAAGCTCTGAGCTTTTCTGTTGAACATCGTAAATCACTATGAATGACAACATTTCTTGTATACAAGAGAGTGCAAATACTTAAATAAGAAAAAAAGTAATTAAAAGAATTGTTCGTTTTGTAACTTTGGGATCTCTGTGATTTGTCTAGTAAAACTGTTCAAAAACGCTTCGGAATACATGAAAAGATAAAATTCTGGGCAACATTTTTTTTAAAAATAATTTTAATATAGAAACTGGAAAAGGGAATAAAAAGGGTATTAAAATTCTATGCAAACGTTGAACAGATTCAAAAAAAACTTCCTTTCAGTGGGCCACGTTCCACTTAAATTTACAACTCAAAGTTTATCTTCAGCAGTTTTATATAAATTAGGGAACAAAGAATCTTTACTTTCAAAAAAAGATACTGTGGACTTTATCTAAAAGAATCTTTCTAAAAAGAGGTTTATGAAGGCACGTAACACAGTAGATGAAACAGGAAATGAAAAAGTCATCAAAGTGTGAACAACTCAATAGTATAAACGAACCTTCAAAGATTATGTTTTTCGTTTAAATTTCTACTTCCTCTTACAGGCCACCAATCAAAACAATTGTTTTGTTAAATGTGTGATAAAATTAGCGATTTGGAAATAATTTTGTCAAGGAAGAGATCAATTAAAAAAGAACACAATCCTTAAAAAATGCAAAAGTTGAAAAATATGGAATGAGGTAAAAATGAGTTTAAAAATTGAAATGTTATTTATTAGAGTGTTTATTGCTAATTTTGTTCATTTCGAAAAACTTTCGGTAAGAAAATGTTCTAATGTTTTGGTGTACAGTTAGGGTTCAGCTGAACTTAAACTGAAAGAATGCATTGAAAAAAGGCTGTAAAGGACACCTAATTGACGTTCAGCAGGTGCATCGGAAAATGAAGAATAAATCATATCAAAAATTCATTAGTACAAAATAACCATAAAAGGTCATGTTTGCAAATAATATTTCCTTGTTTGAAGCAACAAAACATTTAAGCTTCTATAGAAGGTTTTTAAAATTAAAATAAAAAGCTTTAATCGTAGATGAATTTAAATAGAAAACTATCATTACTGATCTGGGTATAAAGTAAAATTGGAACGAGATGTGAACATTTGTCGAATTAATCAGAACTTTTTTTTACTAATTCTATCCCAGTGTTATTTTTAATTGAGAATATATGTCGTGAGTTTTTTCTTTTTGATTTTAAGAATAAAACGTCAAAAGAACGAATCCCATCGACTAATAAAAGCGGGCAGCTTATGTCAAAAGCGGAATCCTCAGACACATTACGTGGTGTCTTTATTGCTACATGACGTGTTTGATCTCTGTCGCGACAGGCAATGCCTCATCGTCCATATTAATATTTAAAACACTGTGAATACGAAAAATATGCCCTCTCCGTTTCGGCATTTCCCGTCAAGAGGTGGATTGCGCAACGGCGGACACGGAGTGAGTTACGGGTTGAATAACGCCGAGAATCTAGACAAAAAGAGAGGTTCGCACAAAGAACGTTGCACCTGCACTTGCAGCCGCCGAACGAGAGCCATTTGCGCCCACTTGCCTACGTAGTTTTCGTAATTGGTATCAAGCACGCCTTTTGATTTACGGTTGCAAAGTTCTAAGTTCTTTAACAATTAGGAAAAGTATCCGCAAATGTCAATTTGGGCCTCGATGGTTTCCGGGTGTCAGTCTACTTTAGAACGCGCAACTTCAAAATGATTTTTTTTTCTTAGTTAACGTTAACTTAAAATAAAATTCAGCTTTTGAGATTAAGAACGCAAAAAAAAACAAAGTTCACCTTCATTATCGCTAGATTTTAAAAAATATTGAGAATATAGGGAGCTTTTTGGATTATAAGTTTTAAATTACAATCGAAACACATATTTTGCCAATCAAAAATTGAAACGTTGAACGTATGACATTTATCCCCCTTTCTCTTAATTCAAACCTACATTTGCTCGGCGCAGATGTTCTCTTAATAGGATTATTGAGGCGATAGACCAAGCAAATCATGTAATTAGAAGCTTCGGGAACAGAATGATTTTTCTGTGCAAAGGAAAATTGTGACTTTGTAGACGATTTTCTTTAGGTTTAGGAAAATCCTAGATTATGAGTGTACGTATATCTGTAAAAGTGGTTTGCACGGAAGTTTTCTGTAATTCTAGGATTTTCGCTAAACTTTTTTTGGGAATGTTGAATTAACTTGATTACAAAATAACAACTTCACTTCACTGTTACAAATAGACTGGGAACAAAAAACTTTCAATATTGTCAAAAAAGAAAAAAACGGAAGATCCCAAACGTACTATTTTTGAGAAATAATAAAAAAACTTTTTTTGTTGTTTTTTAAAAGTTTTTTCACAAATCATTGTACTGTTTACATCAACAAAAAATGTACGACATTGTTTTCCAATATGGAAAACAATGGGTTTATGTAATTTTGTTATAATTTTAATTGTTGCTCGTCAGCATGATATCATGCGAACAGTTGGCAAAGTTCAAATGGAAAAGTAATTCTTTCCAACTGAGAAAGTTACAGATGAATGAAAAGAAAGGTTCGATTTCAAAAGGCCCACCTCTTCTTTTTGAACTTTCCAAGTGAAAGAGTAGATCCGATTTTCACAAAAGATACACGAAAATCTCGTTTTTGTTGTTTTTCTCGGTTTCCTCATTTTCTTACCCGCTAATTTTCTTGTTGTCTCAATTTTCAAAGCCTTGTTTGCAAAAGCAGACCCATAAATTACCATCTTGGCTTTGTTATGTCTAGTTCTAAACTAAAAACAAGCGGTTTCTGCTTTTGTTTCCACGTTTCCGTCATCCTTCGGAATAATCCACCATTTATCTTTCCGTCTTTCGCAACTCCTTTCCCTTTTGTTTATTCCGTTGCCTCCCGCGGAGAACAACTGTGACCATACCGCTGGCACCCAGTAGCCGTACCGCTGTTATTCCGCGAAGGCGCCTGCCAATTTATGCGTGCGAGTCAGCGCTATAAGCGCGCGTAGTTCCGCGTAATTGGTGACTCAGCTTGATTCAGCTCCCGACGGACAGATTCTCCGAAACCTCCGCCTTCCCATCATTACTAATCAAACACAATTATTCCCCGGCCTGCTTCATTTCCACTCTTTCTTTGAATCCAAACATCTACTTTTCTTTGCAGACGGTTCTAACACAATTTCCTTCTTTCGCAGACGTAGGAAATGCTAATTTCCGATTCTGGAACCCTTGTCTGCCTGCGGTGGTTAATTGGACGGCCGCAGTTTGGAAGCGCGAGGACCTTCGTGAGATGGTATCTCATTTAAACGAATGACCGCATCGATCGCTTTGTGCTGCCGTGACCTCGTTTATTCCTTTAGGTTACTGTGCAGCTAATCCGCCGCGACCACCCGCGTCGTTTTCTGCGGACCACCTGCTATGCTAAGCCCTTTTTGACTTATGCAAACACGCCAACACACCAGGCACAATAGGGGATTACACCTAGATTGGCCTAATAAAACATGCACATTCTTCTTTGCAAAAACATGTTTTCGCCTTTTTGGCAAACAAAGAACCTGTTTTAAAACTAGTTAGCCTTAAAGTTAGGTTTATAAACCTCACAATAGAAGTTATTTTTATAACCCTTTTTGAATCTCTCTTCATTTTTTTTATCTCTCTCCTCTTATCTCACACTTTCTCTCTCTCTCATTCTTTCTTTCTTGCTTGCTTGCTTGCTCTCTCTCTCTCTCTCTCTCTCTCTCTCTCTAATTCTCAGTTTCCCTCTTTGTCTCTTTCTCTGTCACTTACTCCTTGTCACTTTATCTTTTCCGCTCCCGGGAAATTTCTAGTCTCTTTCAATCTCACTCTCTCTCTCTTGCTCTCTCTCTCTCTCTCTCTCTCTCTCTCTATCTCTCTCTCTCTCTTTTAATCTTTCTCTTACCCCACCATTCTTCCCTTGTCAATTTCGTTTTCCCTATATATCTCAATTTTCTATCTTTTGATTTTTTTGATAATCTCTTCCCTATTCCCACAACACTCATCTCCTTGTTTGGCCCCTCTCTCAACGCCTCACCAGGTCAGGTGTTGTGCGGGGCCTATCCATCGAGGCGACAGCTTTTATGATCCGCGCGACTAGCACCTCTACCCGCAGCCTCCTCGTTTACGGCCCTCCGCACTCTCCTCCTGTGATTTGCTGTCGATTACGGATGCAAATGAACGCCAAGTCCTCGGCTAATTCGATGCTTCTCGTTACTCCCCCGACCCTACGCAGGAAGTCGCTCTCTGGGACCCTCTCATGTATCTCATTTCGATTGCGAAATCGTTAAGGAGGCACTATACAATTGCGATCTCTGAGGCTTTCACCAAAACGTATACGAGACTCTTGATTAAACCGCAGCCGCCTGATTTTAAAGGTCTATTCATCAAGCTGAGTGGGACAGGACCTCAAAGATTGAGGTGTCAGCTAATCCAGCATGCTTGCCTTCATTTAAAAGGTGGTAAAATAAACAACTTTTCAATATCTTTCACAAATGTCTTATTACAAGAACACGATTTCAGTTACGAACTTTACCAACAAAAGGAGTGATCATTGTTTTACGAAAATTTGTTTTGAAACTATGTACTTTCTCGTTTGCTCGAGTAAGCTTCAATAGCTTTGAAGAATACAGTTAATATGAATTCACAACTTGTTTTTAATAAGAATATATAAAATTTCTCAATATGTGGATTTTATAAGCATTGATACTCGTTCGCCATTAACGATTAATTGAAAAACCCTTAGGAAGTAAACTTTTAAAAGTTTTCGAAACTGACTTCGTGATCTGCCCAATTTTTCAAACGGCCGTGCATAAAATTTTCGTTTTAGTTCAAAGTGCAAAATTTAAAAACGTGAAACTTCAAATAATCATTTTGTTTTTAAAAACAAAAATCTTTAATTAAACCTTGAATCTGCGAGCTATTTCTGTTTTCAATTGTTTTACTATTTTCTAATCTACGCAACCTATTTTCAGCGTCGTAAACACAAAGCGGTTTTGAAGTAAACAACTGCTTTCTGCTGCGTTTTGCACCCAGAAGTGCAGGATTCTGCGTTCAAAGCGGTGATATTTTAATTGCCTTCTAGTAAATGTGACAGTTTACAGTTTTATATAGTATAATATGTTATAAAATTAGTTTAAGAACACTTCTATTGACCATGGATAGACCTTCTCAATTTTATTTTTTCCTGCTTGTTGTCGGTTGCCATTGCCCGGATCCTGACCGCAAGAGGCCATTAACAATCCTCCGAAACAGCAACCATTAGTCACTACCGTACCCAAGGTCCTAATTTTGGAAGGGCTGTAATTGTGTGCCCATCTTCAGCGACCGCCGTCATTTCCCTCCTTCCCATTTCGGCAAATGGTCTCGCGTTGTCACGGAGCTTGCGTGTCACTGAGTCCTCCATCCCGGTAGCTCCTCGTGCCTTCTCTCTGGCAGATGGAATTGCTTTGTGGATCCGAATGATAGATTTGCCAATCGATGCGTTGTCGGTCGTAACGAGGTGGCTGCCAGCTGCGCGGCTTGTCTCCGAAACGATTGCGGAATCGCACCGGAACTCGCCAGACATGCTACGCGCTATGGGCCACATATTTCACGCGATAATGACCGTTCTTACGATTCTTAACTTCCCAAGCAGCACTTATCTGAGCCTATATAGCTTTTCGCTGTTGCACTTGCACTTCAGATACCCTCCACTTTGAAGCCCTTCGCTGGAAAACAGCACGTGTCGTTGTAATCTCTCTCATCCGAAGCTCAATATTCTCAAAACATTTTGAGTGACCTTAATTACCTTATTTAAAACCATAGTTTTATAGCTAAATACGAACTAAGAAAACATTTTTCGCTCTTTTCCAAATTACGTAAATGAACAGGAAGTAAAAAAGACTAAAAAGACTTCCGCGTTTAAAGTAGTAGCAACAGTGAGTGATAGCTTCTTTGTTTTGGCTTGAAAGTTCAATGAACCCGTTGTCATTCTTCCTTTTAAACTTTTTTAAAAACAAAGTCTTTAAAGTCTTAAGAGCTTAAGTTTCTTGAATTTCCTATACTTTAGATATGAGACATTTCATTAATATGAAGGTACTTTCCGTCAAACTTAAGTGAATCACTAGCTCAAACTATCTTAAAAACTTTTAAATTCACGAAATTAATGTTTTTTTAAGTGGGAGCAATTAAAATGGGAATATAGTACCTTTTAAAGACTTTAACTTCTTATACAGCTATGCTAAAGAATTTTTGATTTTGAAGAATGAAAATCTGATTCCTAAAAAAAATTCCTTCGCTTCATGGAGCAAAAGCTTACGCAATTGCAACGTTACTTCCCTTAAAATTTAGAGAAATTCCTTAAATTAATGTTTGGCAGTTATTTCTTCATTGCGGAATTGAAATTGTTTTCCCAGCTGAAAATAACCAGTGAACGTTCAACCAAGCGATCAGTTTCCGCATTCGATTCTCAGATTTTTGCTCAATTGGGTTTGTTTTCCGTTTGCGCCAGTAAATCAGCCCCATCTCGTTTCTGTTGCCTTCCCCATTGTCAATCATTGCCCGCTTTCTTCCTTTTCAAAGCAGAAATATAAACATTCTCTAGACTAAAGATAATGTCTCCAAACATCCCATTTTCTTGACAGAAACAGTTATTTTGGGCGAAATGCGTAACAATTATGTTTTTCTTGAGGAAAGTGGTAAACATGGCAGATATGAGTAACCTAGTATTGCGTAAGGAAAAGTTATTAGACACTAAATGAGCATGTCATGACTGCGCGCGACAGTGACAGGTGAGGGCGGGTGGATTGCATGCCATATGGCCTCTTTGTGTGCAATCGCTGACCTCGAACGGTCTCTATGGCCGGCGCGCGTCCCCCGTGACACTGACCGGTAAGGGCTACTCCCAATTTTGCATGAAAGTGGTCAAAGGGTAATAAACCCTTGGCTTCTTCATTTTTAGTCATTTTGAAATAATTTTTTGTTACCATATTTCCCTTTACTTTGTAAAAGTGCTTCAATTGGTTTTCATAGTATTTGTCGTTTTTGCCTTTTTTGCCTTTTTTAATCTATGAATTTTAATTTCGCCAAGAAAAGTGGTAAACTTTCAAAATTTTAGATAAATATATATTTGTGTTTATTACTTGGTTTAAAGGCATGTAAGAAGAATCCAGTTTAAAAACGTTAATTAATTGAAATTTTTTGAATTTTCGCTTTAGTTGATTTGACTTGAGCTTTTTTTTATTTCTAACATTTTATGCCTTTAGTTTTTCAAAATATGAATTTTATACTTTTCGTGAAAATGAAAACGGAACCAGCCCATTTCTAATTTAAATAATCAGTTTCTCGGCGAATTTTAAACTTTTCGTACTTTTACGGCCGAATAACAAACTTTTCAAGACAATGGCAAATGTTACTATGATATCAAGTACAGTTTCCATTTAATTTAATATTTTAACCATAAATGATTAAAAACCCAACAAGCCAAAGTCCAAGTAATTCACATTTCCTTAACCGATTCCTTCTTCATCTCTCGTCAATCGGACCTTGGCTTGAGTGACAAGCTGTCGCATCTGCCAGTCATTAAACTTGCAAAATTCAATGTTCTCGGGAAATGCAAGCTTTCAGTACAAAGCGAAAAATTGATATTTAAAGGTTCTGTTTTAAAATGCAAATCTACCCTTTAGGTACCGAAAACTGAAAGAATTAAAGTCAAATTTTTTGAAATCCACTTTTGAAGTTGAATTTTCTCATTTGACGTTTCGAAAAACAACCAGAAGTAAAATATTGAATTGTTCCTAAATTTAGCTCTTTTCACGGCTAATAAGGATTTAGCGCTTACGCGCGTTTTCATTGTTGCGGAGATAAGATGAGCAAACAGTTCCAATGTCATACTGAAACTACCGCACTCTATTGAATTTCACTGTCAAATCGTACTGAAAATAGATTTTCAAGTTTCATTTCATTCCAGTTCCCTTGTTTTCGAATCCATCCATCAGGGGGTGTTGTTTCCTTCGAGGTTTCTCTGTTGTGGGTGGTCTCTGCTCTCCTGCAAGCCCCTCCTGAAACAAGCAGATGGTGTTTTGCATTTTCGCGCTTTCTCCCAACGCCTCTTCTCCAGAGGCAATCTCTTGAAATTCAGCGAACGGAAGGGAACGGAAACCATTGAAATTCGTGAGAGATTTCTTTTCTTTTGCCCCCGCCATCGGAATTCGTTTACATGTTTATGTTTAAAAAAGCTGACCGCTGCGCATCCATTACACAGCGTTTCAATAAAGTTTAAGCGATTGTTAAACCACTCGTTCCCAAAGATCTTTGTTGTCTTCTTTTCGAGAATCAGGTGCCGCTGCAACCACACCGGAACACGGCACAATTGCTGAAGACGAAAACATATTTGTGGTCTACAAATCCAATTACCGCGACCTTCTTGTTCAGTACAGATGCGCACAATGCCCACGCGTTCCCGAAGCGTATAATTGAGGCTGACCCCGTCGCCCGAAAAGCGCCCGATTTGCGTTTTCCCTCGACCTGGCGTTAATTATGCGCAAACATTGCCTCCTTCCGCTTTGTTTTTCGATCCAATCGATTGACCAGTCTAGAATTGCTTGTTTTCTTCCTTGTACCACATTCTTGTTTTATCCTGTGCTTCATTTTTGTCTCAATTTTCGCATTCTAAATATATTTTTCAGGGTAAGTTTTTAGGGGGGACGCAATGCTTAGCGCCGCGATAGGAGGACGCCGCCGTTCTGCAGGAGTGGATAGGAATGGTGAGAAAATTTTCTTTTTCTGTTAAAACTACACAAAAAATTCTGTTTGAATAACTAAAACTACATAATTTCTATAAATTACGAACATTAAATGAAAGTGACTCAGTTTTTGTTGTGAAAGTATTAATCTTCTTTATAACGTTTGAACAACACTGAATTTTACCTAATCTTGTAAAACTAAACTTAATTTTTGTGAAATTCAGTGAGAATTGTGTTTTATAAAAAATCATGGAAGTGATAAATAAGATTTTTGGCATTTTCATATTCAAAACCATTTCACAAAGAAATAAGACTACTTTTTTCAATTGAATTGCTAAAATACCTTACTATTTCTACTTTGACTACAAAAGCTCCTTAAGACACTTAAGGACCCTAAGCACTAAAGGCTTTACTAATCTTAGAAAGTCTGTAGTCTAACATTTAAAGTTAAAGGTGAAACACAGTTTTACACATTTGGAGTCACATCAAATGTTGACGGTCCGTTGAAGTTGGGTGAAACTTAAAAGTTCTGCAACCAAAATCCGTCTAACCTTAACAATCTGAGGAGCTAACGTACATTTCCTCTGTACTAGTATCGTGAAGAGGATGCACTGGGCGGCAGTTTTTGCATAACAGCTCCCGACGGCCTTGGCGCCCGGCTTCCTTCCTCAAGCGCGCAATTTCTTCTTTATTGGCCATCTGTTCCCTTTCATGTTTGCGAACCACAGAGCGTACTCTATCCCTCCCCTCAACACCTTCATTTCCCTTTCACACCGCCTGAGCCACACTTTTCAGAGCCTTCGGTCATGGTCGGCCGAGGACAGAAGAAGTCGCAGTCCACTGGAAGGATCATGGACCTGATCCGACCCCCTCCCGCCAACTTAGAAGACGCCCTGAACGATTTGGAAGCAGCCAGGTAAACTAACCTTTTTGCTAAATGGAATCTAATATGTTCAGCAAACTATCCATGAAAGTGGCCGAACTTCAGAAGCGCGCTGCTGGTAGACTGTCTCAATGGGCCAAGAACGGCGGTAACTCAGCTATAGGTAAATTTCCAAATGGTTCATTAAACTTATGTGATTCAGATGATGTTTCGGCGCGCATGCGGGAACTGATGGTTCTTCACTCGGATCAGCAGGTCTCCCTAGCCGAGCACACTATGAAGACTTCAGAGGTAAGAACAAGGCACATCTGATTCACTTATAGGACACTAAGGGACTTAAGGCATTAGTGACCTTAGTGATAAGTGGCAACTTTAGTTAAGACTGCCTTCTCGACCTACCAAACCAAAGATTTTACACTTATGGTATTTATAGTTTGGCAAATCTGAGAATCATATGTAATTTGGCATTAGAAGGCCAATGTCACTTTTTCCTTTTTTGCTTGGCCTCTTTGCCTTCTTCGGCGTTGTTTTGGTATCCGTTGCGTGGAGCCAGTGACGATCGCTTATTCACCTCTCACGCGAATGCCACCTTTGTCTTTCAGCGCCGACACACGCGATGCAGGGTTTTCAAAAAGCTTAGACAATGCCGACGAGGGAATACTTGCTTTTCAGGAATTGCGGAAGATGTCGGCTCAGGAGGAAGACATCCTCAGGGCGGAAAAGAAGCTCATGCAGTGCCTGGAGAAGGAGAAGAGGCTGGAGAAGGAAGTGAACAAAATCAGAAGCCCTGGGGTGTTCACGAGGAAGGTCACCGACGGAGAACACATTCGAACGCAGCTGGCCGAGGTACGTGTATTGGTCACAGATTGTGCGCACTTTCACTGTGCAAACATGCAATTTCCGCAGGGGAACATGTTCATGCAACTATCAAAATGGTGCTTTGGGGGGAATATAAAGCCTTTGAAACGGGCGTTTGCAAAAGTGCCGCTTTGAGTTAAAGGATCAAACATAGGTGAGCATGACTTTAACATAACTTCCTAACGTCAGTTATGTGAAAGCGAGACATAACATGTCTACGTATGAGCTCGCATGGTCAACCTTAAGGCACAATTGACCTTAGTATGGTAACTATGTGATTCCAAAGAAAATGAAAACTTTTGTTAGGAGCACTTTAAGGACCCACCTAAGAAATCATTTCGAACTTATGCCATTTGAAATTTAGCCGAGCAGCGAATCATTTATAATTTGGCATTAGAAGTTAGGAGGTTGTAAGTAAAACTATAAAAGACTTAAAAGATATTTGTAGCTAAAACATAACAAATCAAAACAGAAATGATAATTTGCAAGCATACATGACGATAATTCAGTTAGTTCTAGGTTTTAAGTAATTAAAAGAATCCCGTAATTTACCCTTGGCGCGAAAATTGAGAATTCAAATACATTTTAAATGTTTCTCATCATTTTCATGCGGTCTTTTCCTGAAAGGTTTAATCTTTTTATTCAAATTTTTCAATCTTCTTTTTAAAAATCTGTACCAGCCTTTGTTTCCTTATCAAATTTCCCAGGTTATGTGAATTTGGAAAAGAAATTTATAAGCGTTTTCCACAATACTTTATAGTTTAATAGCTTATTAGTAAACGAAATCAAGAGATCACATGGTAAAAAGTTTAAATGAGTACTTTTCAATGTTCGGAACGCGGTGGAATTGACTGCAGTGCAAGTGGAAACTGTTTGTTTTTAGCTGATCAAGGCGATCCAGGAGCGTGAAAAGGCAGAAGACCACCTTCGAAAAATCCGCAACGACGCAGAAGTCTCCAAGATGTTCATCTTCCGCCGAGGAATGAAAGGAATGTCCGACGCCTACCTGAATTATACTGAGAACACCAGCAACATTTTTAGATGCCACAGGTAGAACACCATTCTTTTCATGAAAACCAAATTTTCAGGGAACTAACTGAGCTTGTACCTGCCATTGCAACCGAAGACGTCCACGTTTTGAAGTACGAGGGAATGGGTATTTCACGCAATAAGGTTGACCACGTTAGGAGGTTTGTTAACTATTTGAAGGTTTTAGTAAAGTGATATTTTCAGGTCTATCGAAAATCCGGGAACCACTTCCGGTCAGTGCACTTCTGGTCAGAGTCTGTTGATCTCCCGTCCGGAGCACCGCCGCAGATCGGAGCCCCTCCGCATGGGATCTCGATGGGAGCCCCGTAACATCATCCCCAGCGGCAGCCCGCCGCCTCCCTACTCCCCTGGAGTCCACTTCTCCAGTTGATTTCCCTTTCTTTTCTTTTTTGCATCTCTTCTTTGAGCTTTCACTCTCGGTTGTATTACATATTATGCATCTGGTTATGTACTCCCATCATTCCCCTGCAATCAAGCATTGCGCTATGAGCCATGTTTGTAGTTGAACTGTCCTATTTGGAATATTTCCTACCTCAGTATAAGTCGAACCATAGTGTCATGTTACAAATTCTTCAGCAAATGCATACTACTAGTCCTGGACTATCATTGTAATTATGGTGTAGGCTAGAATAAAAAGTGTCTCGAAACTTTGGCAACTACCCGAAAACAGGTTGTTCCTTATACGATATGTGTGAAAAGACTAACGTATAAAAGTAAGAGATTTGTCCGAATGTAGAAAAGTAATTCAATAAAAAATTATATTTCCAAATAAGAAGAACCTGCCTGATTTGAATCCTTGAAAATGAATCTCCGCAAGCATAAAATGATAAACATAGTTTCACTTATACTTTGAAACAAGTAAATTACAAGATATTTACATTTAGTTTCGCTTGCGGAGATTCATTTTCGAGGATTCAAATCAGGCGGGTTCTTCATATTTGGAAATGTATTTTTTTATTGAATTACTTTTCTACATTCAGACAAATCTCTTACTTTTATACGTTAGTCTTTTCACACATACTGTATACACTTTCTATCTTTTTAATAAAAAGATAAATATTTTACAACTACCAGCCCTTGGGGTTAGTAGATTCTGATGTATTTGCAAAAAAGCAAAACGATAACACCAACGCGGATTCGAACCAACGACCATTCGGGCGCCTCTCTATCACCTACACCACTACACCACCATTGCATGTTGAACACCGCGGCGCACGCTCTTAATTACATGCGCCTCTACGGGCGCGCATAACACGGGGAGAGTTCAAAGCAGCCGAATTCATACTGCATCGTTTCTAGTAGATGGTAAGTAGATATAATAAACAAGAATGTGGCCTTAGGTTATGATTTCGTATGTTCAGAACAAACTGTGGTCTCAAAATTGTTTATCGATTGCTGTTTGGAGCATTTGATGTTCGCAAGTATTCCAAATTATTGCATTTCCGGAATCTACGTCAAAAATTACCTATTGCGCAACATTTTCACTGCGAACAGTTCAATTTTAAGGGGTAAACACCGTTCCCGAAAATTTGTTAACGGACATCATCGGCGGAGTGCGCTAGAACGCGGCTAGGGTTCAAAGTGGTCCAAATTAACTTTTGAAAAAATCAATCGACGCGCCTTGAAGCGCTGAGCAAGAATATCGCCAAACAACAAAGTGAACATGAAAACGCTGCGCCGGAAAACCTTGAAAATGAGTTTGCAAACGGCCGATTTGAAAACAAATATACCCAGCGCTCCGCGCTGGGTACAATTAGTTTTGGAGATATCAGTTAATTCATGAAAACAAGTATAGCCAATAATTCTCTAAACCAGTACATATTTATTGCAATTACGAAAAATGCTCTATTTGCAAACATAATAAATACAATAGCCGTGTGAAGAAGAGAAATGACACAAAAACTACCCGCTTGCATTTCTGAAACCAGAGCCACCGAATTCAAAGTGTGTTTCAGATGACGAAAAGCCGAATGAAGAATCCCTTGCACCAAAGTCACCGAATCCAAAGTGTGTTTCAGATGGAGAAAAGCCGAATGAAGAATCCCTTGTACCAATGGTCCGCTTCACCTGGTTTGACACAGCCACAAGACACACTTTCTCATCTTTCCAGCAAACGTTCACGTCAAAAACATTTCCTATCTGGAAAATAATGATTAAGTTGCGATATCGAATGAAATGTTAAGTAGATAGTAATTATGTACCAATGCATTCCATTTAGTTGTTCCCTCCAGCTTGCGCTTCATTCGCAACTTCAGAATTGACACTTGGAGAGGGTCCATGCTCACAACAACCCCTTCAAAGGTGCGATCCTAAACAACAAAGTAAACTAGGAGTAACAAATGCAAACCTTGAACCACTCCGCAAATGCCGCACTGTTGAAAGAGTTTTCCAACGTCTTCAAACCATTCATACGGGCGGATAACACGTCGATGTCAGGGAGATCCTCACAGTTGGAGCTCGTTTCCCAGTTCATGGCGAAGAGAAGCTGCCGATGCACAATCAGGTTGCTGTACTTGCGCATCGGGGAAGTGAACGGCGCATAGCTGAAAACATACTAGGGCGTTTTCTGTGTTTCGATGTTTGTTTGTGTGTGTGTGTGTGTGTGTGCGTGTGTGTGTGTGCGTGTCTGTGTGTCTGTGTGTTTTAAAACTCACTGGGAGGTGCCTTGATACTCATTTTGAGAAGGATGGCCAAGCTCCACCTCCGCTCCTCGGAAACTCCCGGACAACACAGATCCAACAAACTAAATGTTTATTTGTTTGTGCAAGACATTCAACTCCTACCATTCGTTTTTCCACATCCGATGTTTCTTCCAAAAATTTCATAGCAGATGAAGTTTTTTTCCCAACGTCAATGTTGAGCATCCGAAGATCTTTCAGCTTAAAATAAAATTGAGATTAAAATTGAACTCAACTTACATTATCGTCAAAAAACGTGGTATCGAAATATGAATGTCCTTCCCACTGAAATTGATATTAGAGATACGAATGTATTGGACCTACTCGTTTGATCCGTTGACCACAGAAAAGTGGAGTGAAAATACGCATAGGCAGAGGCAGAGGTTCAGGCGGTGTGAAAGACGTAGATTCAGCATCTCTTTCAAATCCACAGGACTGTTCACAATAGAAAGAATTCAATTCTTCCCATTTGTCCTTCAAAACTTTTCCAACACTGATATTCGTCAAGACCATCAGGAACGCAATCAAGTCCATCGATCTGGAGTACTGAAATATATTTGATTACGCAGGTGCATTGAGATTATAATGTATTCTATAGACGTTCTATTGTTTTCCTCTACTAAAATTACTCGTGTTTGAAGCGGAGTATTAAGAAACGTTATCTCTCGCCCTAAGATATCAATATATCTCTGTTACCCAATATATATCAAAGGTCTCGGTTTTTGGCGTAAACACCCACCACATGTTTACGTGATTGCGTACCACCAAACGCGTCTACATTTTTGAACACACGCAAATTTCTAGTTTTCAATTGTTGCATTTATATTCCGCCTTTTGGACATTTTGAATAGTTTACGTTTAATATAAATTTATAAAATTTACATTATTTTGTAAGGATAAGCAGGCCCGCCAATTCTGCACAAAACAAATTTTAAAAAAATGTCATTCATATGGATTAGTTCAGTACCCCTCCCACTTACAGGCTAAAGTTAATTGTATTGTAGCTTGTGTTTTGAACAGTTTTACCACGGAATCATAAGCAAGGCCACATCTTTTTCGCGCAGGCATCAATCAATAAGGCAGTTGCTTTCAAGTAATTCCTTTCAAATAAACTAAAGAGGAAAATTATCGCAATCCGTAGTCAGTCAAGGGGTTTTACAAGTTTGTCTTTAAGCTGAATTGAGCTGAAAAGTGGTTGTTTTTGCCAATTGCAGACTACGGTTGTGTGCCCTTTTTGCCATAAATTACGAACTCAGCGTCCTGTGTTTACGCGATTCAAATTTGGCAAAGTTTTAACGCTGTATCTGCCCCCCCCCTCATTCTTTGGCATGGCTATCTTACTCGTCTGCATAGTCATAGAGCTCCGCTGCTGGCACCCGTAGCGGATCGGCGCGGTTGTTTTGCCCGCGACCGAAGGCGGAAGATTTTCGAAAGTGAAACCAGAAAAGCACCCTGACTGGCCCTTTGCATGCTCTTTAAAAGATGCTTGAAACCCAATTAAAGTAATCGTTTCACGCCCTCCAAATTAGCTTAACAATTGCCAAAAGCGCGTTAAACCGAAAATGTTTTGCGACTAAGACGCAAACACGCCCGGTTGTTCCAGCTGTTTACGACCATTAGGGCAATAAATTATCATTTTATGGAACTGTTTACAAAGAGAGAAATGTACTCTTCTGATTAGAGAACGAAATACATCTTACCTCAGTGCAAATGGCATCCAGAACTTTTCCATCGGTTCCAAACTTGAACTTCAAATCCGGGCTGCTGAAGTGAACTCTATCATATGTTGCATCATGCAGTGTCTCCGCCACACCCACAACTTTGTCGAGGAGAACCAACTAAATGTAAATGTTATTTTGGCAACAAAAACAACTACCGTCTCACGAACTTTCTCCCAAGTGTAGTTGCCGTAGACCTGTTGCTCTTGCACTTCCCCTCCTTTCAGAACTTTGTCAACCACGTCGTAGCTCAGTTTGCACTGATTTTTGACAATGGAACGGCCTAAATGAAATTTAATCGATTAACTTGGAGTTCACTTACAAATCTTTGGGGTTCCACAAGTACCATCCGTAGAGATTGGGATGCTCACAGTTACAGCCAAACGATCCTGGCCCGGTTCAAGAGAGAGAACTTCCATGGCTTGATCCCCGATCATATTGTACACCTACGATGTGTTTCTCTGTTTGATATACAGTACACTACCTCGGGGCCAAGGTAGAGGGAAGAAGCTCTTTTCTTTGCCAAGTCATCGTGGGCACTTCCAGGGGTAACATGAGCGGCAACATCGGAGATATGAATAGACAGCTGAAACAAATATGTTGTTGAACGTGAAACAAAAGTTGACATATTTCTGACAGGTGGTAGCCCTCTTAACGCGTATTGCAATGATACTAATGATCAGACACCTATATACTCATTTTCGTGAGCACGCATAAAAATGCCTAAATGTTGAAGCCACCCACCCAGCGAGATAAGGTAACTTAACGCCCAAATATAACTTCTGTGAAATATACGCCTAAGCTAAAGGGTTCCACGGAATCTGCATGTCTAACTTATGTTTGCCCTCTTCCTTCTTTCTCGAATTGTCTTTCTCTCTCTCTCCCTCTCTTTCTTCGCTTTCTCTGTTCTCTTTTTTAACTCTCTCTATTTCTCCTTTCTAAAAATCCATCGCTATTTCCTCTCTCTTTCTCTCTCTTTTTTTCTCGCTCTGTCTCTTTCTCTCTCTCTCTCTCTCTTACTATAGCTCTCTTTTTTCTCCCTCTCTCTCACTCTCTTGCTGCTCTCTCTCTTACTCTCTTTCTCTCTTTCTTTCTCTCTCTCTCTCTCTCTCTCTCTCTCTCTCTCTCTTTCTTTCTTTCTTTCCCTCTCTTCTCTTTCTCTTTTACTATGGCTCTCTCTTTGTTGCCCTTGCTCTCTCCCTCGCTCTCTCTTTTCCTCTCGCCCTCTCCATCGCTCTCTCTCTTATGCGCTCTCTCTCTCTCTCTCTCTCTCTCTCTCTCTCTCTCTCTCTCTCTTTGTTTTTGCTTTTTTCTGCGTCCACGTCTCAGTGTTTTCCTTATTTCGAAAATTAAATTGAACTTTCGAACGTTATGAACTCACCACAACGATGCCGGTCTCCGTCTTATTCAGGGACACCGCATCGTCCATATCCTTGGTTTCTGCTCCGTCGATTGTAAAAACCAACTCCCCAGTCAAATCCTCTCTTCCTTGCAGTTTGTCCTATAACAAATACTATTAGTTTAACATTCCTCACAACTCCACCTGGGTAATGGTGAGAGGAGGAAGAATGTTGTCCATTTCTGGAACATGTAGAAGTCGACCGAGTTGGGCAAGGGACCTCCGCACATCCAAATGATGATTGGAGATTTGCCGCTCGCACCCTTATGGAATAGGCAAAACCGCTAATTTCTCCCCCCCCCCCCCGCTGAACGTAATCATAGCGAAATATAGTTTCTAAACAAAACTAATTTTCCTTTTGTTTATTCTTTAAAACGCTTAGATATACTTAAGCAGAAACATCTCGCAACCATTTTTTTAACATTTGCCTCTCTTCACATGAAACAAAGTGTATTAGCTTACCTCAGCATCATAACCACTAGTTCTAAACAGCACACAGCAGCCTTCAGTAACATTTTCGTCACTTTTACACATTTGAAATTCTTCTCTAGTTCGGCAGCAGTAGACGAACCAGCCACGTCTTCCTCTAACAACTATTCCCTGGAACATTTCTTATGATTGATTTTTCAACAACTGCATACCTTCCGTTCTTCCTCTGGCACATTCTGTAGGTCCTCCTCACTCCCATCAACATCACATTCAGTTTCAGAGGACACTCGGGCAGGTTCAAAGCCATGACGTTCGAAACGGGCGAGAAACTGAAGAATACATTGTGAATTCAGAAATTTAGTACCTCTTGAGGACATTCTGGTGCAGCTTGCGGAATCAACTCAGGATTCTTGTTTTCCATTACGATCTTGCTCTGAATGGAACTTCTTAGAGAAATAGAAAATGATTAGAAGAAATAGGAGAAACGCAACCGTGAAAAAGTAGGATCTTTTCTTAAATACCCTTGAAACGGATAGTAAATCAGTACAGTTGCTGCTAAATACGGGTCGGACCCTTTTCAAGAGAAATATTCGGGGCCAAACATTACAGTTTCTTTTAATGAAGTTAATTGCAGACACAGACACAGCCACACACACGCACACACACGCACACGCATACACACACGCGCACACACACATACACACGTACACACCATCTACGTACACACACGCGCGCGCGCGCACGCACGCACGAACGCACGAGCACACAAATCAGTCCATTATAGGATCTTTTGAAAGCAGGTGGCATTAGCGGGTGCGGGAAGAGCGGCAGTCAGATGAGTCACAAGTGCAAGGAGGACGTCTGGGCGACAGTTTTTTATGTTCGCAGATGGTCCTGTGGTGCGACTCGTCGCTTTCTTACAGAAACCTGTCTGATCAGTGAACGGTTTTATAAGCGCGTATTGTTTAAGGCAATTAGCTGTTCTTTATTTATTCTAATAGTGGGGTATATGTATTCGCTAAGAAATGTTTGCCTTAGTCGAATATTGGGTGCTCGTTTTTTTATGGTCGGCAGTGATGGAATGAGAATTATTCCTTCCTCACGGGGATCAATAAATCAATTATCAAACTCAAAACCAAACGGAAGACAAAACATGATCTCAAAGATTCTCCCATGCAAAGTGCGAATTTGTCAATGGTTTTAGAATGTCTCATGAGTAACGGCGCTGAACAAAGGAATACATGAGAGGAAACATAGCCACAAGCACACTACTTTAGAATTTCGCTCTTTAGAAGGCCCTCTTTAGAATACTCTTTGACAAAATAAGGGTGCAAATGGCAAAAAGTGCTATTAAAGGTGTAAGACCTTTGATCTATACGATTTCGGCTTTTTATACAGATATAAGCCCAAAAAGAATTCCACTGTACTAAACGTTTGCCAGCTTCTAAGAGTAAATATACCTAAGAACCCCGTAATTCTATATTAGGTTCTCAGGTGTGTGCATGTATGAATGTGTGTGTGTGTATGTGTGTGCGTGTTGTGTGTGCGCGCGGGCGTGTGTGTGTAAGTGCATATAAACAGACAATTTTCACGCAAAACTTTTTAAAATTTGTTGACAGACACATATAGATGGAATTAGACAAAGCATGAGACTGGCAAACGGATCGTGGGAAGAAGAAGAGGCTGGATACACGGATGACCAACCAAATGATATGAGTGAAAACGGCTTTTGTATATATTATAGACCTAGACGCTTTACAATTTAGCGGCTAAAGAGACAGCATACGGTTTTACCACATGAAAAGACTTGTTTCCAATTTGTGACATTTTATTCTATTTTGAATAATTCGGAATAACATGCTTGACATAGTTTTGAAATGACAAATGAAGATTTACATCGCAATGAACAAAAAAGCAAATACAACTGTTATCAAGATAAGGAACTCGTAATCAAGGAATCTGAAACCAATCAACCACGAAAGAAAGTTCAGTGACAATGAGGTTTTTTGAAACAAATGCATTTCAAAGGAAACACCAGAGAGAGAGAGAGAGAGAGAGAGAGAGAGAGAGAGAGACAGACAGAGAGAGAGAGAGACAGAGAGAGAGATAGAGAGAGAGAGAGATAGATAAAGACTGCCATCTGAGACAATTGAAAACACGAAGAACAAAGGTGTGGTTGTAAAAGACAGTGATGCACTTTTATCGATAACGATTATAATTCAAAGTGTATTGGAAACATGGAGGTCGTTTCTACACATGGTTTTGGCTTCCAGCTACCATTTCATTTGGACGCAAACTTCTCATTTTGGCAAACATCTAGTTTCAAGCAGTCAGTAGAAGACTCATTTCCCTCATCCCTACTGGCAAAAAACATCAAACAAAAACTGTGTTACCGCAAAATACTAAGGCAAAATACCTTGCCAATGTAATTGCAAAGAAGGTTTTTGCAAAACGGGTTCAGGTCTCAGTAAAGAGAGCAGTTTAAGAAAGTCACGAAGCGCTAAGCACCATTACGATCTCGCTCTGAATGAAACACCTTACAGGAATAGTAAATGATTAGAAGAAAGAAGAGAAACGCAGCCGTGAAAAAGTAGGATCTTTTCTTAAATACTATCAAAACGGATTTCCCCAAAAGGTACTTTTTTCTCGTCACCTTTCTCTTTTCTTCAACTCTGGCATTCTTTTGTTGTCGCATGCAAAAGTTCTATTGAAACCTGCAAAGGTGGACAATGCGTTCAGGATACTACCGCGCAGAATCACACCTCAGTACAGTTTCTGCTGAATACGGGTCGGATCCTTTTCAAGACTAATATTGGGGGGGGGGGGAGTTTCCCTAGCCAAACATTACAGTTTTTAAATGAACTTACATAGAGACACAGACAAAGCCACATACACACACGCACGCAGATACAAACACACACCCACCCACATAGATACACACACGCATACACACACGTGAACACACATACACACGAACACGCGCACGCATACACGCGCACGCACGAACGCACGCACGAACGCACGCACGCGCACACACAAAACAGTTCATTGTAGGATCTCTTGAAAGCAGGTGGCATTAGCGGGTGCGGGAAGAGGGGCAGTCAGATGAGTCACAAGTGCAAGGAGGACGTCTGGGGACAGTTTTTTAATGTTCGCAGATGGTCCTGTGGTGCGACTCGTCGCTTTCTTACAGAATGCAAAAACCTGTCTGATCACTGAACAGTTTTATAAGCGCTTATTGTTTAGGGCATTTAGCGTTTCATTATTTATTATAATAAGTTTGAATAAACAACGTTCAACATGAGGTGATTCTTCATATCAAGGAAAAGTTTTGAACACTCCTCGCTTCATTGAACTAATAAAATTGAGTTCTCATTGAGAATGCTCATTTTCGGATTCATATACCCCACTAACAGATTACTGTTTTAGTGGCGTATATATGTCTCCGCTAAGAAATTGTTGCCTTAGTCGTTTTTATATGCTTGGCAGTGATGGAATGAGAATTATTCCTTCCTCACGGGAATAAACAAATCAATTATCAAACTCAAAACCAAACTGAAGACAAAACGTCACCTCAAAGATTCTTCCATGCAAAGTGCAAATTTGTCAATGGTTTTAGAATATCCCATGAGTACCTGCGTTGAACAAAGGAATACATGACAGAAAACATAGCCACAAGAACACTTCTTTAGAATGTTCCTCTTTAGAAGGCCCTCTTTAGAATACTCTTTGACAAAACATAAGAAAATCTATTCAAGGTGTAAAAAGTACCATTTGATCTCTTTGATTTTGGGTATTTTCACAGATAAACGTCCAAAAAGTGCGTATAAACGGAGAAAATACATGTGTCATCAAAATAAGAAAACCGTAAACAAGGAACCTTGAACCTTGCAACCACGAAGAAAAGTTCACTGACAATGAGGTTTTTTTTTAAACAAATCCATTTCAAAGGAAACGCCAGATAGAGAGAGAGAGAGAAAGAAGAGAGAGAGAGAAAGGCAGACATGAAAGAGAAAGAGATAGAGAAAGAGAAGGCGAAAGAAACGGAGAATGACAGAGTAAGACAGAGACAAAGAGAGAGAGAGAGAGAGAGAGAGAGAGAGAGAGAGAGAGAGAGAGAGAGAGAGGTTCTAAGTGAAGAGAGCCGCTTAAGAAAGTCACGAAGCACTGTGGTTCAGACGAGGTGAAATGACTCCGTCCATTGCTCATAATCGGCAAAGGTCATTTTCGATGGAATGTTGGCGGTCCTGTTACAAAGAAGGAGGAACGGCGGATGAATCAGCCAATTGAGAAGGCGTCGGGACACTTTTTCAGCGGCAGATCTCCATCGGTGGCATTTAACCAAATGTCCACATCCAGCGGGGTTACGAGGGTGAATGAAAATTGTGCAGACCGAAACATACGCATTTCAGAGGGGTGTAATATTCCCGATTTATGTGTGGCTGTTTGTGAATGACTTTGAATAGTTTGATAATGATTTAAAAAACACAAATATGGCAAAAAATTACAAAATTTGTCAAGTAGGTAGAAATCGGCTAACTTTACCTGACTTTGATTATTTTATTGTCGCATGCAAAACTTCTATTAAAACGTGGGAATGAGGCCAATGCGTTCAGGATGCTATCGCGCAGAATCACACCTCAGTAAAGTTGCTGCTGAATACGGGTCGGACCCTTTTCAAGAGAAATATGGGGGGGGGGTTCTCTAGTCAAACATTACATCTTTTTAAATGAAATTACATACAGACACAAACACACACACACACACACACACACACACACGCACACACACGCGCGCACACACACACACGCGCGCACACACACACACACACGCACACACACACACACGCACACGCACGCACGCACACACACACGCACACACTCACAAATCAGTCCATTATAGGATCTCTTGAAAGCAGGTGGCATTAGCGGGTGCGGGAAGAGCGGCAGTCAGATGAGTCACAAGTGCAAGGAGGACGTCTGGGCGACAGTTTTTTATGTTCGCAGATGGTCCTGTGGTGCGACTCGTCGCTTTCTTACAGAATGCAAAAACCTGTCTGATCAGTTAACAGTTATATAAGCGCTTAATCAAATATCAAACTCACGGGGATCGGCTAACTTGACCTGACTTTGATGGCAATATTCACCTGCCACCATGCAACAACCATGTGTTTGGTGAATCGAATCGCGGCTCGTACCGTGTTCATGTGTTTATGTGTCTTATTGTGGTCTTCAAATGACGTATATATCTGATGGGAATAACAAAATGTGTAAAATAAAGAAAGATGGGTGACCTAGAGGGAATTTACAATATTCAAATGATAACTCGCTTCCTAACCTTTAATTGCCCCTCTTAATTACCAACAAACCGCTTTAATTTGCTTTCTTTGCAAGTTTGTATAGTTTTTACTATATTTTCATCTAGTTTCTTTATTATCATGTATTAATAACGATATTCGCTTTCAAATCAGAATATAGGCGCCCAAACGCGCTCAAAAGCTAACAGTTCAAATTCAAATTTGAATATGCCCCGTCAATCGCTTTCAATCGCCGCCCTTGTTTTCGTCTTTGAATATTTCTATTATTTTTATGTTTGTTTCTCTTTCTCAATCAATTTTGATACTTACTTTTCATTTTTCAAATGCCACCTTGCTATTGGTTGACTTATTGTTCCCTCAGGCGTTGATTTTCCCGAAATGCATGCGATTTGGCGGATTTTCGGAGATTCGGGTGTTGATTCGTCTTTTATTGGTCTTTCCTGCTATTTTAATTTGTTATTTATTTTATTTTTCCTATTTTCAGAAATTAGTTGGCTGTGGAATAAAGTTAAACGAGGGGATGCATCTTCTCCGTCTCCAACAGAATGTCTGCTGTATCTTCAGCTTCCCACAGCCGCAGGTTAGTGTTTCTTTTGTTCAAACTCAATCAAATATGTTCTAGGTAGGAAATCATTCACTGTTTTCGATGATCATCAGACCGCACGGGTCATCTGAAGGTACGTTTTACATAATTCACTCGAAAAATGGTGGTTTTGCAGTCAAGGCATCGATAATCCGCTGATGATTCTATTCGTTTTGACGAAATTCGACGGAAAATTGACGCCTGTCTTCCCAGAAGCACGTCTAGCAATGTTTTTTCTATTCGGTCAGTTTTCATTCATGGTTCTATTTTATTTCAAGCATTTCAGTTAAATCTGCGGTTGTACGTGTCCTGTACATTGGAGGACCTGTGAGCTGCCTCCTACGATAAGAAAATGCTTGGAGGGCTTCTGCAGCGAGCTGTGTCGAAGACAATTCTCCAAATTTTCTTTCCATGTGGTGCTAAGAGGTACGTTATAATTTATTCACTTGAAAAATGTTAATTTTGCAGTCAAGACTTCGAGGCTCCGCAGTTTTTTCTAATTTTTTGACGAAGTCCGATGGAAAGTCCACGCCTGTCCTTCACATATGCAAGTTGGCTAGGTTGCCGTACCATTTCCACTCCGGTGAGTTTTTATTTACGCTTCTGAGTTAATTCAAGCAGTTTAGTTAATATATGATCGGGCTTGTCCTACGCTACATTGGCCAGTAACTGCTCAGTACAGCCACGGCATTGGCAGGCAAAGGAACACTAGCAGATCCTCCCGAAGTATCTTTAACAGGTTTTCTTATTCAAATTCTATTCCAGTTTTACTTTTTAGATAAAAGATGCTCTGAAAGAGGTGCATCCTGCCACAACAACCCAGTGAACGGTGTGACTCGTTCAGAGGAAGGCATACGGGAACCAGCTGGTATACGGAAGCAGCGCAGGGCATACTCAAGATTCGAAATAAGGTTTTTTATAATCCATTCTATTCGAAGTTTTTTGTTTAGGTGCAGGTTGCAACTATAACGCACAAATCTATCAATATCGATCGGATGCGACCTTCAGAACGGTGGCTTACGGGGAACAGCTGGTATAGGATATTTACATTTAAACTCTATTCGAAAATACTTTAAGGTGGAAG
The DNA here is from genome assembly GCA_022343465.1 of Oscheius sp. G VE-2021. NCBI lineage: Eukaryota > Metazoa > Nematoda > Chromadorea > Rhabditida > Rhabditidae > Oscheius > Oscheius sp. G VE-2021. The sequence goes on along the minus strand of JAJQXH010000024.1, from coordinate 254,598 downwards.
ACGCAGCGTGAAGGCGCCAGAAGCCCAGATGTTCATTCCGCCGATCAGCTGCCACCACTCTTGTGATCCTCCCATCCATTGAAGGTCGTCCTGGAGCCTTAACATCAGTGAAGGTCGTCCTGGAGCCGCTCACAGCTGGTACAGAGACGAAACACATATATTTCACCTGCCGCCGACTACTCAAAATGAGGTATTTACATTTGAACTGTATTCGAAGCTACTTTAAGTTATCAGACGCAACGTGAAGGCGCCAGAAGCCCAGATGTTCATCCGCCGATCAGCTGCCACCGGTCCTCTTGTGATCTTCCCACCCATTGAAGGTCGTCCTGGAGCCTTAACATCAGTGAAGGTCGTCCTGGAGCTTCAACAGCAGTGAAGGTCGTCCTGGAGCTTTAACATTGGTGAAGGTCGTCTTGGAGCCGCTTGGCAATGGCTCTCGACGACGGGCATGACATCTCATCCCAAGCGTAAGTTGTACTTTTAATTCCCTACTTTTCTTGCCTTTCGGCTGCATAATACAAATTTGGGCTGCTGTTCTCAGTTGATACCGGATAAGTTGAAACTGTGTCTAACCACGAAGATGCATGGCCTCGCAGCTATGAAACCCGCCTATGGCTGTCAAAGGCGGCCCTTGGTAGCTAAAAAAAGCGGTCAAACCAGCCTTTGGTAGGAAAACGTGTGCGTTTTTCTCAACAAAATTATGCAAAAAAGTTATCCTGCAATTAAACAAATGAACATTGTTTGCCCACTTTACGAATGTCGATTCTCGGCAGTCGCGGATAGTAAATGCGCCCTGTCGCCATGTCCACTGAAGTTCTATCAACGAATGACACCGCAGCCATTCAACTTTTCATTTTTTTTCCTTCCCGCTCTAAATTTTATTAATTTTATTCGTTTCCTTTATTTATTTTTTTATTATTTATTTACACTCTAAAAAAATTAAAAATCTGCAATAATGTGCCCGAAATCCGTCAAAACAGCTTTAAGTGGTATTTTACACCAGTTAAAATCTGAGAAAATTACAAAATCAAAACTGTCACTCCACAGTCTGTTTCCATATTTTTTTAAATTTTCGGTATAAAGTAATTAGAAAAAAATGTATTTTTTACTAGTTTTTGAGACCATGTATAGAAGATTTCAGACCCATGTATGATATGCATGCCCGCTAATCACAAAAGCCGAGATTACTGAGCAAACTGAGAAAGATTTCTTTGTGATTTGAAGTTGGCCGTGTACTTAAAAATGCTGCTGGCCCTTGAAGACTGGCTGATTTCAAGCAATGTGCTTAATGCGCTTAGGGCCAAGCGGCTGGCTAGTTATTGTGTAGGATATACCATCGTGCATGTTGTCATGAAGGCGTAACGGACAACTCAAGGTCAAAAATGGTCAGATGTATAACAACACTTCAGTCACAATTCATGTGATATACCACTAATGTGAAGATATGCACTTGAAGTCAAATAGCGGTAATAACGTCGTTTGCGCTCAGCTCACCTATGATTATTACATATAAAAACCAAAATATTCATGGACTTTCTAGACGGACAATGGGCGTCGTTTTCATATACTTCTAAAATAGTAATCAGAACAGGGGAACATAAAAATGGGAAGTGTTTTTGATGCGACGCCATTTGCCCGGATGTTGTAGTTTAATCCTTCCTGAGGCATTTTTCACTCATTTGATTATACTTGTATTTATTTTTTTAATTCAGTTTTTTGCAGGAAGAACAATATGGGTTCTAAATGGTTCTATGATATTTTGAATGGTGTGGAATACCTAGGCCCTGTTGACTCTGACCCGGTAAGTTAAATTAATTCAGTTTCTGTGAATAATTTGAATTTTTAGATAGACCAGGAAGTGGAGCAACAAATCGAGGAGGTCCGCGTGTCTGAGAAGGAGAAGAGGGAGAAACGCCCAGAGAGGAACAGACTCCATCGCGAAGAGTTCAAGGCCAAGATGATGAGGTTTGTATATTTTCCAACTCATAGAAGGGGATTTAGTGTTTTTTGTGTGATTAAACACTATCTGGAAAATCAGTTGAAAGTTTAAGGATGCTATTTTATATATTTTATCGTTAAGGAAAATGCGAGGTTCTGGCTAGACTGTTAAATGACTGGTTCTTATGAGAGTTTTTCAGGCAGTACGGGGCGGAAAAGGCGAATTTGTTCGAGAAGGTCGAGGGCTACACGCGTGCCGTGTTGAAGAAGCTGTTCAATGAAAGGTACTATCAGCAAGGTCTCATTTTTCTCATGGTGTAATTTATAGGAAAATCGGTCGCGGAGACTACAAGGACATACTGATGGACGTGGTCAACTGCGCTTTGAAGTACGGAGTCGCCAGCAAGGAAGAGCTCAAAGAATGGATCTCCATGCGAGTGAAGCGCCTGTGATTCCATTGTCGCAAGTTGTCTGTTGTTGTTATAGTAAATTTATTTTTAAATTTCATATTTAGAGTATTATTAAGTCGCGTAACATTGGCCAGTTTTTAAAACATAGCCGGTATTTTCACTCACTCCACACTCTAGCACCTGGGAAATCTCACTTATATCAACCAAGCATTCTGGGGACAAGTTATGAAAATTCATTGCATGTCTTCTAGTCTTATTTCTTGACGGCTTACAAATGGCGGAGGTTATTAATTCGACCGAAGGGAATGTGAGCGGATGCCGCGTAATGCATAACCTTTGTCACTGTCCATTCTACAACCACAGTCATTTAAACTGAGGAAATGCCTACTTTACCAATCTTGGAAAATCGACAACTTCACCGCTATAAACGGATGACCGAACCTGTTCACCTAAAGCTCAGCTGAAAATATAATAATACATTTGCATTCGCTTTTCGTTCTTGTGATTACCTGAGCGTATATGAGCGAGCTATAGCGCGCCATGTGAAATTCAAAAAAAAATTCGAAATAAAAAATGACTGACTAAGAAAAAACAGCGGGCAATCACCGGTTGTTGTGTATCACTTTTCGTGCTACGAATCTTGCTCCCTCGGACTCTTTTTGGTTAACTTTTTATTTTCATCGGGAAATTAGTCAGCGTTTTTTATTTTAATCGGGAAATTAGTCATATCGGTGGTGATTGAACTTTTTAATGTGGTGCAAGTCAAAACGGCACTGGTGCGTGATACGAAGTTGACTTTGGATACGAGTATGTACCATAAAACATTAGGAGAAAAAAAATTCGGTCAGGTATCGATGTGAAACATCGGAATCAAGATGTGTTTTTGTTATATCAAGTAACCCATTGCGAAACACATTGCAACTACAAGGAATGTACAAACAAATATTCGTGCTTTTGAAAAATTAGAAAACCATGGCGATCGATGCATCGCCTATCATCATATCGTAAACTTAAGGTACCTAGGACTGGAAGCCCGAGGCACGGATCCATAAATTTATTACCTGATGCCGGTTGACATTCTTCATGGAATCACTACAAGCAAAAATGGCAAAATATAAATTCTACGTTTTCCGGTGTTCGTACCTCTAGTTTTTAATGGAATTCGACCTCACTGCCGGATTAGTACCCGTAAAAACACGCAATTTTAAGACGTCCGTAAAGCTTTTTGCGCTGTTGCATACGCTTCTTCCTGAGTAAATGCAACATTACCTTTCAATCAAAAGACGCGTATAAAGCAAAAACAGAATATGGTAGAAAGGGGATCAGGTAGGACAAAAAATTGACAAACTATCGTTGAGTATCGCCAGAAGTTAGAAAACACATGGATTCCATGTATTGCCTACCTTGTGAAGAAGGTCAGTTGTTTTCTTCGTGATCGGATGGTACAAGAAATTAGAGGTTTTTGATCATATATGAGTGATTTTCTGATAAAGGTTGACCGGCTACATGGAGCCACACCAGCGCACGAGTCAACATAGCATTAACCTAACTTCTGCGTCTTCCGGTGACTGTCGCCTGTAAGTTCGGATGGGAGTGGGACCTGACAGACTACCGAATGAAGATTTGAGAAAGCCCTCACTTTCAAGACGTCGTGAGCATAGCAGTGTTTATATGCACATAGGTGTTGTTGCAGGTGCTCCTGATTTAAATAGAGTAATGTTCCCTGCCATGCTAATCGCTCTCAGAAACCCCCCATATTGTTGTTCAAATCTCCGTTTGCTCCGGCTGGCTGGATTGTACCGCGCGACCTCTTTTTTTCGTAGCTGGGGTACCGTCTGTCACGCAATTTGATACAATTTTTGACATTTTCGCGACCCACTCTTCGTACTAGGATTGTCTTGGCGACAATTTCAAACCAAACCATGGGACGATCAAAGGATCACAGTGAGAAATGCAATTATGTAAGAAGAAAGTGCACAAGCCTAATTAACCACACGGAGTTACGAGGGGATCAGGAATGGAGTTAGTTTTGGCAAGTGATTCAGCAGTTAAAACGAAATTTTGCCAAGATTAAAACATTCGTACCTTGTGGCAAGGGGGGGGTGCTTGCTCAAGAATGCTATCTTTCTTAATTAACACATTTCTTTAAAGTTGTTTTTTTTTCGGAAAGAAAGCAAATTGTCCTGTCAATAATCGGTTCTACGAGAAAATGTTGCTTAGTTGACAAATAGATGTTGAGGCCCTTTTGGTTTTTTTAAACCGAATATGGTGATTCTGCTATTCCACATCAAAACAGTTTCAATTTTGAAATCAATTAAGGAAAAAAAAAATCGCCCAAAATACCTCGGCTTGCTACAGTTATCAAATAAGACAAGGAGCCAACTTAGTTTGGGATCCAACTCGGTACAGAACATTTTTGTGATTGAATATTGATTTGGGTTTAGGGCTAACTTTTCAATGCTCTCCCGTTTAGTCAATCTTCACAGCTGGGCAGCAAAAACCACGGTCGCTCTTCTTGTCGTCATCTTCTTTTCCCCAGCTGTCCGTCTATTGCCCCCACACCCACTTCCATCCACAGATGGCCTGACTGAATCGATCCCTCTTACTGACACGCAAAGCGATAAAATCCCTGACGACGTAAGAAATCAGGGCATCGTTCCATTCGAGGGGTGCACTTTTCTCCGCTGAATTTGCACCCGCCCGCGTCATGGACCAAATGTGTGGTTTGCTTGAGGTAAGATGGAGAAACGGAGGATTTTTCCATCTTCTCTCTCTCTCATTCTGTCCCACCCTGTTTCTCTTTCACTCCTTCTCTATTTCTCCCTCTCTCGTCTTCCATAAAGAAAAATTTATCATCATAATGCATTGATTCATTCTAATCGCCTCTGTTTTTACTGTCACTGCTAATTGTTTGCTCCTTTCTAGTTATCTTTCAACTTTGTTTCAACCGACGCGCTTGCTTTTGCCTTTGCCACATCCTTCGTATCTACACTGTTTCTCTCTCTAAATTAATCCCACTCTCCTACTGTAACCCCATCGAACAAATTCTTTTCCACGAATCTGTCACACGACGATGTCGCACCTTTCCATTTCCTCCGATCAGGAAATAGGCAATTCCGTGCCAATTACTCGATAGTCATAGGATCCCGCTTGCAGAACTGGCTGCGTCTCTTTCCATTTGTGTTATATGTTTTTGTGTTGAGCAACATTTTCAGAAAACATTGGCATTTTACATCAATTTCCATTTCTTCAAACAAAAGATTCAGAAATTTCGGATTCTGCCCTTTGAATGTTGCATTCAAACACATTTCCAATTTTCAACGCCCCGACAAGTTTCCACCTTTTCATAATCTTTTTCACACCCAAAGTTTCCATAAGTTTGTAATACAGAGTTTATTGAAAGTGCCCCGCGCGATTTGAAAAATCCGGCGAAGGCGTGGCCGCCATGAAACTAATTGTCATATCTCGGGGATTATAGCCTCCATTGCTGTTTCGTTGCTCCTGGAGAAAGGATCTTTCCTGAATCCATATCCGAGATGGTGCTGAAGTATATCCAACTTGAGGTCATCGACGAGGGTTGGTCCCAGATCCCAGCCAAGCCGACGACGAAGATCCAAGCGAAGGTTACGAAGAAATCATCTTGTAAGAAGATCGAGCCGCAGAGGAAGAAACCCAAGATCAAGAAGAAACCCAAGATGAACGGTTTTGTGATCACCCCTCCAAATTTGGCGCCACCACCTCCGAAGATCCCTGAAGTGATGCCCAACGTCATCGCTTCTCCCAACATGCCAGTTGTGACGACAGCTTCAGCCTTTCGTGAGATCACTTTTTTAGATCCCAAAATCTTATCTTCAGCTTCATTCAACCTTCTTCAAAATGGCGATTACGAAGTCCCCACTGCCGAGACTCATGACCGTGTCAAGCTTCACACCGATTTCCTCCCACACAAACAGTTCATAGCCAATGGTCGGATCTTTGGAGGAACTTACAGATACGAAGAACTGATGCAGCCTCCTCCAGGATACATGTGAGTTATTAATAAGAAAGGGCATTATGCATTCTGAATGTCGTAGTCGCCTTTCTATAGACAGCTCAGGGGATCAAACAAATGGCGCGAGAACAATGATGTAGGTGGCCTCGAGCGGTTCGGGCTAAGAGATGAAAACTGCTGCAGACACTTTTGCAAAGACGATATTATTGGTTTAAAACCATAAACTGACTCGCGAAATTGAAACCTGAAAATGTGTCAGACAAAATTTCTGGTTTTTGTGAACCCTTGTATTTTATTTTTGTTGTTTTGGGAAGAGCTAAAGAAACGTCCGGTAATTAGAATTAGGTCGCATGCTGTTTGAGTGGGAAAGGCACACTGAGTGCGCCAGATGATACTCCTAACGGTCTGAACGTCACTACTGAGCTAGACACGAATGAATACATTTGTGCCCCGTGTTGATCGTGTATCCGTCAATCTTCAGGCCCAGACTATAGCCAAGTACCACATGAAGCACATAGTTTTTCCTTCGGTGACCTCATCTTTGAAGGATGCACCTATGAAACTTAGGTTAAATCTCTGTCTCCATTGTTATTTCAAAGCGCGTTTCTGCGCCCGCAATCTACGCTTTTTTCAACGCGTAAGCAAAAACGTAATGAAATGGCTACATTCAAAAGTGCAAGTGTTTTGTAAAAAGTGCATATGACTGGGTTCAAACTTTTGTAGTGGGTCACAGACGCGTTCAGCAAAACATGTACTTTTTTTGAACATGGGTACCCGGAAGTGAAGACACATTCACACATACACACATACACACATATACACACAAGTATGTGAACATTGCAGCATCGTCATGCTTCCCTGCACGTTCTACATTGAAAACTTCGGTGATCACAACACTGAGTACATCTACCTCCTGGAAGGCCTTGCATTCAGCTGGTCCCACAAGAAGTTTGTCGCGGGTAACTGAAAAACAATCTACTTAAACCCTTCTCTTCAGGTCCTAAATTGAGAGACAATTATGAGGGTCCCTTCACTATTTACAGTTCCAAGCGTCTCTTCAAGATCCCCAAATCTTACCACTCTCCGCCACCGATGGGAACGGTTGTTCTGAGCGAAGGCAATCAAATTTATATCAAAAGTATAGTCGGAGCTTTAGGATACTGGTCCCTTTGCGGCTCCTGTTTGACCTCAGTGAACAGACATCAGCATAAATGCCACATCTGCGGTGACTTCATGATTCAAAGGGACAATTCAACCTTCAAGTTGGAACAAATCGATAATTGGTTCAAATAAAATCTTTCAGATACGTGCTCTTCCCGGATTTCTCATCCCATTCGTATATGGTAGTCCTTCAAAACGGAGAGACCTTCAGTCACGCCGGAGGAGTTTACACTGCTGGTAAGTAATTTTTAGTTGACAAATTTTGCAACAACATCAATTTGGGTGAGAGCATTCTTCGATGCTTCATGGGATTCAAGGTCTACAATGCCGTTGAGTTGGTGCCCCCGAAGAAGCACGTCTACTGAGATGAAAACTTCCTACACAACTATGCACCAATTTGAGGCCCACTCAATTAACCTTCAGGGGCAGATTTTATATGTTCATTTAATCAATTGTGATGTGGTTGTTAATCAATAAATAATCATCGTGTTAATGTCACTTTTTTATTAATAAAAAGTGAAAGTAACTGCTTTCTTGCTTCTGGTCGAAAGAGAACACTTCTCCAGTTAAAATCCTTCTCCGTTCCATTGTTGACCATCTGAAAAAGTATGATAAAAAGTGATACAAAAAGCTTTTTCTTGCCTTGGTCTATATTCAATCGGCCGATTTCACAAAACCGCCAAATTTTCGCTTTCTAATATTTCTATGCAGTTTTGCGGTAATGTTTCTATACCCTTCCGGTGATATCTAAATTTACGCTTTTTGGTCATATTCAAGAAATGGAGTTCCGGTGTTCATTTAAGGTTTAAAACCCTAATAAAATGGTAAACGTTGTTAAAATGGTAGTGTTCAAAATACAATTTTCGTAAAGAAAATAATAAGCAAGGACTCAAACTTACATGAAAAGAAACAAAATGAACTGCCAGATTTCGCATTGAACGGAGAAGGGGCGCAGAAAACAAAGCGAAAATTCTTAGAATATGAATAACACTTGCCAGATTTCAGTTGAACACGGTTTCCATGACGTTTGCCGCTTCACTTTATGTGCCCAGAGCTTGTTGTGAGTGGCAGCCGGCACACAGCTTCGGATCACCTGAAATGCTAAATTACAATCTATTTCCATGAAACAATTTGTCCATGTCAAACACCGCTTTTTTGGTTCTCTACGTACTCTTTCGGGGGTTCTTTCACGCTAAAAGATTGGCGCCGCATTTGATCTACCGCCAATCCGTGCGGGATCATGTATCCACTAGGCACCGTCAGAAACAGCGATTGTGCGGTGAACACAGAATACAATTGAAAAAAGGAGCTTTAAAATGTGAGTTTAGACCGTTGTCTAACAGTGGGGGTCCGTTCGTCACCAGGGCTCCCTTTCCCCTAAGGTTCTCCAACAAAAGTCATAACAAAACTAAACAAAAAAAATGAAAAATACTTTACCTGATTTCTTTGGGTGTAGGGAGAATGAACCAGCTGCGAAATTCATGTCGCATTGCCCGGCGTTCTTCAGGTGAGCTTCGAGGGCTCCTGTAAATCTAAAATTAAATGTGGTTATCAAATTATAACTTTTTAAAACAGGGTACAAAAGTAATTTGAAAAATGGTAATATTTAAATTTTTTAACTTCAAGGACTATACAATTTTGAGCCTTTTGCAACAGAGCGCGATTACTGTCCCACAAAGATGACTGATTTTCTAGTTTGTGCGATAATACTATGACTTTAATTATGGATTTTAAGCTTTAAAAATAAATTTGCAATCGAAAGAACAAAAAATCCTTAAGACAAAAAATCATATAAGTAATTTGCTTATTTTTAATTTTTGATGGAAAATTGCCAGCTATCAATGGAGCAGGTGGTTATCAGTGGGTCAGATAAAAGGGACGCTCAAGTTATCAAACAAGCAAAGACAATTTCACGGCTGAATACTTAAGTAATTAGACAAAGTAACATTCTCAAAAGTATGTAGGAGTACCTTGAAAACTTTAAAGAGAAAAGAAGCATAAGAATAATTGTAGTTGAAATTGGGGAAGTCGGTATCTTTAAAGGCAATTAATAAAGCATCAAAATGCCATTGGACTGGCTACTTATATCTAAAGGATGGCGGAAAGGTGCAGTTTCTGGTCTAAATTGACCGGAGACAGGTGCCAGGTCACCAGACGGTAAGGATTACCGCGACAGGCGCCGACCCGCTCGTGGTGGGGTCACACAAAGGTCCACTTGTCGTAAACAACCCATTAAAAGATTTATTTTAGCAACAGTAGACCATGATTATCGAGAAAATATCAAAAATCTTTAAAAACTTGTGTTTTTGCTGACAAATTTGTAAACAAATTGTTGATTACAATTCGGATTTTTGATTTTAAACCCGACGTTTACAGGCTGCTCCACTATTTTCCCAAGTGATGTTCGTACCACGGAGATTCTATGTTTTTGATCACCCAACTTTTGTTTTTAGATTTAAAATTGTAGCATTCGTGTTTTTATTTCGTACATTCAGAATTCAACATACTCCTTGGAAGTCGTATCCTTAATTGCCTTTCGCTGAAATTTTCATCAAAATTCACAAGAAATTTTCCTTTTCATATAAACTTTCTTGGTGCCTATGTGTCTTTTCAACCTGAGATAATCGCATAATTGCTTACTTTGCCGCCCTTTTCCCACCGGCGGATCAATACATGTAGATTAAGATATAGGTCACACTAGGGGCACGACATCTGGCGGGTTCATAATTTTCCCACAAGGCAGGTGGCTACAATCACAGCTTCTAACATGAATTGGTTTTCACAAATTCTGTCGTGTTTTCCTCATCGTTTTCTCAGTCCATTTGAAAAATCGGGTGCTTATTATTTAACTAAAGACATGTTTCAAACAGGTGATGCTTCTTTTAATAGTCCTCCTTCCAGCGGAAATGCTATTCAGCGTTATAAGAAAGGTAAATTTAATGGTTCCACGTGACGTCCGCATACATTCTAACGATTTCACATTGCAAATTTAAGCTATATCACACAATTTCAATTCTGTTAAAAAAACTGAAAGCTAATTGGGCAGGGATGAACATAAATATAAAAAAAGAATTTTAAATATAAAATAAATCAATTTCAGATGACACCACGCACCATGATTAGACTACGACAAACTACCAAATCAATGGACACATTTACCGAAAACTTGAGATTTAGAATTTCTGCCCGTTTTGGCTGTACGGAGAAGATACTAGCAATATCTGTTTTAGAGGTGGTTTTCTAATTTAACTTAAAAACCGAAGTTTCATTATTACGATGGTGTTTAGAATTCCGTGAAGTACTCAATTGTGCACTTCAACTTTTACCCAAGCTACAACAAGTTGGAAAAGCTCTTGGAGCAAGGCCAATTACAAGAAATTGAGTTGTTTGATGTCTACAAACAGTCTTCGGGAATTAGATTTGACAAAGTGTACTTGGTTAGGTGTTTCCGTGAATGTTAAAATGAGTTCTTCCAGAGATCCCCATCTGTCCCAGAATACGAAGATACCTACAGTTTCAATCACGTTTTCCTGCCAATGATGAAAACAATGCGATTGAAGTGTGAAACTTTTGTGATTTCACCCGAATGGTTCCGTTCAACTTCAATGCTAATGGATCTGATACAGTGTTGTCGGCTCTTTAACTACTGTGAAGCTACCTTTGCTGAATATAAGCCAATTCAGGTAAGCTTATTTCGCGTGCCTTCAATCCCATTAAACTTCTTTGAATTCAATCGTTCCAGCATCTGGTTGAACATTACATTGGCCACTTTCGCGATGTTCCATTGAAGTTGTCTCCAATGATAAATCATCTAAAACGAGCCCATTTAATTTTAATCAACGAAAGCGCCCTATCCTGTTTGGAAGATTTTCTTGAGGTTCAAATCGCAACTTTCGTATTTAAATGAACACTTCAGGAAATTTCACAAGATAGTTCAGCCAGAGGGAAACTAGAGTTCTTATCCATTAGAATGGGCGTTTATGACAAAGACCGGATACCCAGGCAACTCTATTCATCAGATAGAATTTTTTCAGGATACTGTTTCTTTGATGATATAGTAAGTTACGTATTGTACTTAAGTTTTGTGGGGATCTCAGTCGAAAGAGAAAGAGAGAGAGAGAGTGAGAAAAAATAATAAAAAGATGAAAGGACAAGACATAAACATAGACAGAGAGAGAGAGAGAGAGAGAGAGAGAGAGAGAGAAATTTTCCACCTGTTATAAAAATCAGAGAAGGCCTGTGATTCCCCTACCTAAAAGTATTTTTTCAGTTTCGTGAAACAGACATTTATCGGATGGAAATCAAAGATGGATTTGCTATTATAATGAGGCTGTGTCTTGAAGTATAAATAACATTTTAGTCAATACTCTGAAGCTTTTTTACAGAATCGATACGATATTCATTTTCTAAACGAGTGGAATCGCGACAGACTCCTAGAGACCGTTGGTTGGGAAATTTGGTTTGGAGCTCCGATTGATTTCTCCGTTAATTTTGAAAACTTCAAATCTTCAGAAGATGATGCCACAGCGCTTCAGTTACTCGACACTTACTACTGACGACCGTAAATGGATTCTCATTCCCATATTCATTGTCATTGTTCAAGCTAAGTGAAAATGTGGTGTATATAAAAGTTTTTTAAAAACGTCTTTTGATCCTGTTTCAAGCCAGTAAAATTCTCTCAATTTTTTTTGTTTAATAAGATTTCAAATTATTTGCTGCTAGCCGTTTCCTCTTCTTCTTTAGCTGCGGCGCACCCGATGCTGTTTTTTCTCACGGTTTCCATGTCAACCAGAGGGCGAAGCCAATAATTACTAAAATTACCGCTCTTTCACGGCCGGCGGATCAATACAGGTGGCATTTTGGGCGGAACACCTGGCTGGATCATCATTTTCTCTCAACGCCGGTGGTTACCACCACGAATAACATCGCTTGTTTTTCATAATTGTTATTCCATGGTTTTCCTCGTTTTTATTTTCTCATTGTACCTGAAAAACAATTTTTTTAAATGTTAACGTAATGCAATGTTTTTTTTTAACAGGCGATGCCTCTTCTAATAAACAATCTTCCAGCACAAATGCTACTCACTCTTCAGCGAAAGGTAAAACTTAATTTTTGTTTTTGTTTTAATCTCAAAATAAAAAAAATAAATTTTTGAAAAATACGATTGAAATTAGAAGATGTTTGCTTTTGAAATTTTCAAAGTTTTCAAATTTAATTTATACGTAAATTTGAAGCATAGAAGGGAGAAAAAAGTTCAAAAACGACGGAGATTTTAACAATTTCAGCTTTCCCCACGATCCCTATGCAGACTGCGGCAAACGACTAAATCAATGGACAACTTTGCAGAAAAGATGAGATTCAGAATTAATTCTCGTTTTGATTGCACAGAAAACATACTTGTGATTGGTGTTTTCGAGGTTGTTTTTAAATTTATTTTGATAAATTGAGTTTTTGCTAACTTACAATTATGTTTCAGAAGACGGTGGAGTTTGTCCTTGTGCCTTATGAGTTTAACCCAAATTACGATGCTTTTTTAACCTTTCTGAACGAAGGAGAGGTCGAAGAATTTGTTTTTCTCAACATGTACAAACAGTCTTCGGGAATAAGATTTGACAAAGTTTACTTGGTTAGTTTTTTCATTGCTAGCGTAAAACATTTTTTCCAGATTCGCCCGGCTGTTGATGAATACGAAAACACACACGGTTTCAATCACGTTTTCCTTCCAATGATGAAAACCTTGCAACTGAAGTGTGAAACTTACATAATTGCAGCCGAATGGGCTCGTTCCACTATGACGGTAAGGTCTCTGGTGGAATGTTCTCGTTTCTTGAACTACTCGTTGGCATCATTAGAAGATTACCAGCCAATCCGGGTAGGTTCAATTATGTCACCTACCGCCTTCATTCCCAATTACCGTCCGTTTTCAAATATTTTAGCATCTCACGGAGCATTATTTTGGCTTCTCGATAGATGTTCCACCAAATTTGGCAACAACTATAAACCACCTCAGACGAGCTCATTTAACCATAGCCAACGATGAAGCTATGTCAACTTTTGAACATTTTCTAGAGGTAGAAACGCAATTTCTTTTTCCAAGCGGAAGTTTCAGGAAGTTTCACAGAATCATTCCGCCAGAGGGAAACTGGAGTTTGTATCCATTGAAGTGTACTTTTCTAAAATTCAGTGGAAACTCAGTCAGATCGATTCTTCCGTCTGGCTTACTTCAGGATGCTTTTACATAAAAGACAAAGTAATTTATTTAAGTTATCGAGAAAAGCTAAAATTATATATTAAAAGCCAATTCCCGGGGTGTAACCTTTTTTGTTTTTTCTGCAATCAAGTCCTCATAACTAAAAAAACTAATCATGTTCTCGTGTTTCCCATTTCTCGGAACAACTTAAAAAAACTTTCAGTTTCGCGATCTTGAAATATATCGGATGGATATCGCAAATGGAAAGGCTATTATAATGCGGTGGTGTGATGAGGTAAACAAAATTTTAGACAAAACTTTAAAGTTTTCTAGAATCGATACGATATTCATTTTCTGAACAAATGGGATCGCATGACCTTGCTGGAGACGGTGGCATGGGAATTATATTTTCAACACCCGATCGATTTCTCAGTTAATTCCGATGCCTTCTTTGATGCAGAAGATGATGTAAAGGCGCTTCAATGCTTCTACCCTTACGAATTCATCCGTTTCTAGTTTCCAATTCTTTTATTCATTGTCGTTGGTCAAGGTTTACTATGCTGTTTTAAAACTTCCACTGAAATTATCAGAAACCGCTGTTTCTGTCCAATAAAGGCGACATTCCTCATTTAAACTTCAAAAATGTATAGCGGGAGAAAAGTTTTAGTTAAAATGTATACTTACAAAATTCTCACATGTTTAAAAGACGGAAACAAAAACTTTTTTCTTACTTAAGTTTCAACAGTATCATTCAAAGAGCAAAAACCTTACTCCACAGTCAAGTGCGGACCGAGGAGGGGCATTACCGTTCATTTCCAGGCCCCGAAGGGCGAAATTGTCGACATGTGCAACGCTTATATAACCCCATGCCGCAGATCGTTTGATGGTTTACGGGTGCGATTCACGTCTGTGGCCGCCCATCAGCCTCTTTGCTCTTCCATCTGCTGGCGCTAGCACAACTTTGCGCCGACACCCGTACGGCTCCGGACGCTCCGCTGTACTGGGTTATATAAGAAAGGTTGCGGCAAAAGTCTTCCGCCCTTCGGGGCCTGCAACGGAATGCAGCGAAACGTGAAGAACCCCTGAAACCCCCCTGAAAAGACCACCTCAACTGTAAAGCCTTCCTTCGGTCCGCACCTTGACCGAATGGAGAAGGTTTTTGATGTTTTGAGAAAACAGCCTACTACCTCTAATCCTTATATACATTTGAAAGTTTTCTCTCTCTTGGTTAGCAGCGCAACGTGAAATTTCTATGAATAGGCCTTCTCATTTCGAGAGGGTAGAAATGGGTGCGCGGTGATTAAGCGAGGGGAGGGTACCAAAGTGCGGCCGCCATCCGTGGAGGCGCGAAGCGCCGGAGCGGTCGGCCGCACTTTCGTACCCTGCCCGAGCGCTCACCCGCTAACGTTATTGTCCGTTGGGTCGCGAAGCGGCCCCGAGGCGGCCGCAGGCCGCCGAAACCGGAAGGAAAAGACCCGCGAAGCGGGGCTTTAACTTCTGGTTAATATACATTGTGGCAAATACTGTTTTGACTTCAAAACAGAAAAGCCAGCCGTTTTTACTTCAAAAGAGAATAGTCTTCAGAAACCTCAAACTCAAAAAGGAAAAGATATTACATTGGCAAATTGTTTTGTTTGTTGAAAGTCCTATAAAAAATAATCAAACTGAATAAGATTTTATTTCTTTCTTCTTTTCTGAAATGGCAAAATTCCACTCCTACGGTCAAATTACGGACCGAAGGTGGACCTTTCAGTTTGCAATTCCTTTGCATAACAGACCCCGAAGGGCGAAAGCGTCGTCGGCGGTCGGGCTTTTATAACCCCATATCGGGGAACGCCCGACGCCATACGTGTATTCAGAAGACTGTCTGCGCTCTCTCATGAGAGTGATTCATTGTTTCATCATTGCTGCAATAGGATTACGTCACTGGCTTAAGATGAATAAAAGAGTAGGGGCATGCAACTGAATGTAATGTAACGTAAAAAAAACCCTTTAACCCCCCGAAAAGATCCCCATCGTAAATCCCTCCTTCGGTTCGCACTTTGACCGAATGGAGAAGGTTTTTGAAGGTTTCGGAAAAGAACCTACTACCTCTAATTACTACAAATTTGGCAAAAAAGTTAAAACTTTGATATCGTAGAGAGTAGCCATACAAACTGTATATCATTTTTGTCGAATATCAAGATTTATGTTAAAATTTAATTTTTTTAACGTTCAAACAAACAAAAAATTTTCATTTGGTAAAATACAAGTAAAATGTTACAATTCAAATATCAAACGGGAGGTAGCAATTTATCCGTTGCGCTGTCAGCAGGTGGAATGTCAACAACAGGATCATCAGACGACATATTATTATCGATATTTTCCGATTTCTGAAAAACTCGCTTAGTTATAAATCATATTTGCCAAGTGGTACCTGCGAAACACTATGATGATCTTCTGTTTCGTCTTCTTCGATTATCCTTTCTAATTTGGATGGTTCCATTGGAATTTTGGTTAAACGTCCTTTTGCGTACTTCTGAAACAACTAATTGGTGGTTTAAAAAATTATTAGATTACCTTTTCATTTCCTTGGAAAACATGCACAATTCTTTTTTCTAACGCAAACTTCTTCTAACGCAAGTAGGGCACTTTGTAGGTCTTCGACAGCTTCGTGGAAATCTCCAACGGGGCGGATGTAAGCCTGTGCTTAAGATAAATCTGGCATAGTGAAAATGATTATAAATTGTATAAACTTATGTTATTAAGTTAACTGTAATAATCTTAGTAAAACAGCAAAAACCTTACTCCTCAGTCAAGTACGGACCGAGGAGGGGCTTTACCATTCATTTTCATTTCAATCTTTGCCACATCTCCAGGCCCCGAAGGGCGAAAGTGTGTGTATGTGCGAGGCTTATGTAACCCCATGCCACGGATCGTTTGATGGTTTACGGGTGCGATTCACGTCTGTGGCCGCCCATCAGCCTCTTTGCTCTTCCATCTGCTGGCGCTAGCACAACTTTGCGCCGACACCCGTACGGCGCCGGACGCTCCGCTGTACTGGGTTATATAAGAAAGGTTGCGGCAAATGCTTTCGCCCTTCGGGGCCTGCAACGGAATGCAACGTAACGTGAAGAACCCCTGAAACACGCCCCTGAAAAGACCCCCGTAACTGTAAAGCCCTCCTTCGGTCCGCACCTTGACCGAATAGAGAAGGTTTTTGATGTTTTGGGAAAACAATCTACTACCTCTAATTATTATGCATTGTGTTTTGACTTTCAAACAGAAAAGCCAGTCGTTTTTACCTCAAAAGAGAATAGTCTACAGAAAGCTCAAACTCAAAAAGAGAAAGATATTGGATTGGCAAATTGTTTTGTTCGTGGAAAGTCACCTTACTCCTAAAAAAAACTCAAACTGAATCAGATTTTATTTCTTTCTTCTTTTCTGAAATGGCAAAATTCCACTCCTACGGTCAAATTACGGACCGAAGGTGGACCTTTCAGTTTGCAATTCCTTTGCATAACAGGCCCCGAAGGGCGAAAGCGTCGTCGGCGGTCGGGCTTTTATAACCCCATATCGGGGAACGCCCGACGCCATATGTGTATTCAGAAGACTGTCTGCGCTCTCTCATGAGAGTGATTCATTGTTTCATCATTCCTTCAATAGGATTACGTCACTGGCTTAAGATGAATAAAAGAGTCGGGGCATGCAACGGAATGTAATGTAACGTAAAGAACCCCCTGGAACCCCCGAAAAGCCCCCCCATCGTAAAGCCCTCCTTCGGTCCGCACCTTAACCAAATGGAGAAGGTTTTTGATGGTTTCGGAAAAAAAACTTACTACCTCAAATCACTACAAATTTGGCAAAAAAGTTAAAACTTTGATATCGTAGAGAGTAGTCATACAAATATTTAATGTAGATCATTTTTGTCGAAAATCAAGATTTATATTGAAATTAAATTTTTTTAAAGTTCAAACAAAAAATCTTCATTTGGTAAAATGCAAGTAAAATGTTACAATTTAAGAATCAAACGGGAGGCAGCAATTTATCAGTTGCGCTGTCAGCAGGTGGAATGTCAACAACAGGATCATCAGACGACATATTATCATCGATATTTTCCGATTTCTGAAACACTCGCTTAGTGATAAATCATATTTGCCAAGTGGTACCTGCGAAACACTATGATGATCTTCTGTTTCGTCCTCTTCAATTATCCTTTCTAATTTGGATGGTTCCATTGGAATTTTGGTTAAACGTCCTTTTGCGTACTTCTGAAACAACTAATTGGTGGTTTCAAAAAGTATTAAATTACCTTTTCATTTCCTGGGAAAACATGAACAGTTTGAACCTCTTCTAACGCAAGCAGGGCATTTTGGAGTTCTTCGACAGCTTCGTGGAAATCTCCAACGGGGCGGATGTAAGCCTGAAGATTAAATATCTTCCATAGTGGAATTGATTGGTAACTGATATAAAACTGATATTTTAAAGTACCTCCTCTTTACAATCTCATTAAAATAGCAAAAACCTTGCTCCACAGTCAAGTACGGACCGAGGAGGGGCATTACCGTTCATTTCCAGGCCCCGAAGGGCGAAAGTGTCGGTATGTGCGACGCTTATGTAACCCCATGCCACGGATCGTTTGATGGTTTACGGGTGCGATTCACGTCTGCGGCCGCCCCTCAGCCTCTTTGCTCTTCCATCTGCTGGCGCTAGCACAACTTTGCGCCGACACCCGTACGGCGCCGGACGCTCCGCTGTACTGGGTTATATAAGAAAGGTTGCGGCAAATGCTTTCGCCCTTCGAGGCCTGCAACGGAATGCAGCGTAACGTGAAGAACCCCTGAAACCCCCCTCAAAAGACCCCCCCCAACTGTAAAGCCCTCCTTCGGTCCGCACCTTGACCGAATGCAGAAGGTTTTTGATGTTTTAGGAAACTACCTCTAATTAATATACATTGTGGCAAATACTGTTTTGACTTCAAAACAGAAAAGCAAGCCGTTTTTCTTTAAAAGAGATTAGTCTACAGAAAGCTCAAACTCAAAAAGGGAAAGATATTGTATTTGCAAATGTTTTGTACGTTGAAAGTCACTTTACTCCTACAAAAAAATAATCAAACTGAATCAAGGTCAGACATTATTTCTTTCTTCTTTTCTGAAATGGCAAAATTCCACTCCTACGGTCAAACTACGGACCGAAGGTGGAGTTTGCCTTTTTCGTATCCTTTGCATTACATTACAGGCCCCGAAGGGCGAGAGCGTCGTCGGCGGCCGGGCATATATAACCCCATATCGGGGAACGTCCGACGCCATACGTGTATTCAGAAGACTGTCTGCGCTCTCTCATAAGAGAGAAACAGATTGAGCGAGAGAGAGAGAGAGAGAGTGAGAGAGAGAGAAAGGGAGAGAGAGAGAGTAAACCCGTATTGAACTCAACTGCTTTTCTAACCACCAAATACGGTGCGGTAGTTGGACCGTTACAATGACAGTTGAAAAATGACATATTTTCCTTATCGAAACTTTTTGGAAGGCATTTTTTTGCTTGAAATTAACGTTTCAAAACAGGAAATGTTTGTAAACTTTGGTCACTCACCTCTACAACGATCGGCTCTCCATTATAGTAAGCAACCATTTCGTACAAGTGATCAACCTGAGAGCAACCACGCGCCAACTAAAAGCTACTTCTTATTTTTAAATTTTTTATCAATTACCTCTTTCAGATTCTCCAAAATCTCTTTTCTAACAATGTGGCCGTGAACTCGTTTGTTGTTTTTACTCATAACTTTCATCCAGTTACGCACAACCCATCCACAAATCAGAATTGCTCCCAAAAAATCGAAAATCTGAATTACAATTTCCAAAATTAAACTTTTAAAGCCACTTACTACATGTACATACATTGCCAAGAAAATGGCTGCAATTGTAACAGAGTTAGTGAACACATCATTAGCTTGGTCCATCATCAGAATTTTGAGTTCACTGTGATGCCTCTGCCTAAAATTGAGTTTTCAGATTTTAAATGAGGTTCAACTTACGAATAGCAAAGGAGAAGAAGCAAACATTTAACAATAACATTTACAAACATTACAATTGCGTCCCTCATTTCAAGGGTTGATTTTACTCTGAAACTGAAATTGCCCATTTCCAAGAGAAAGTCATACTCTTTGATAATAATTCGATCGAGATCAATTAAAAGAGCCCCAACTGCAACTGAGATCATAATATAGGCACAAATATTCTAAACCAAGCGTGTTTAAAATCTATCAAGAAGAAAAAAGAAAAAAAAGTGACTTACATAGGCTTGTGCTCTAGCAGACCGACCATGTGGAAACTTCTTTGGGCTTGCCGTCATCTCCTGAAAATTTGATTGATAAGAAATTGCTGTTCTTGCAAAATTCTTAACTACAGTGAAACAACTATCACTGTCTGCCTTGAATATCCATGTAAAGGAAGCCGATTGCTTTAAGATTACAACTGTTTTTTCTGACTTTTCGGTCTATCTGTCCCTGGGAACAACATATGTTCCGTTTATCAGCTACCACTTTCAACTGATAAACCCGGACTGCGTTTGACAAAAAAGACTTTTTTTCCTGGTTAACTTACTTTGTACCTGTAGTATCCAATAACAAAACAGGAAAAGACGTCACCAAAACTTTCAAGAGCAGAAGATGCGATTGACATACTGCCATCCAACCCGGATTCATATGCCTGGAAGACAAGGATTTATAAAGTTTATATTTAAAGTATGGTATAATTAAGTTTGGTTTTCCTGCTTGATTAATTGTTTAAAGATTGTAAAATTCATTGGCTTAGAAAGCTTGTAATTGTTGAATATACATATTTCTCGTATAGGGGTCAAGGGCCGTTGGAAAATCAAACATAAGAAAGCCCCCTGATTGGCCATTTGATATATGTTTTCAATCAGATTTTCAATAAAATCTTATTAATCAAATATTGGACAATTGAACCTAAACATTTACAGTGAATGCTTTGAGCATTAGGCACACTTTAGGTTTTGAATTAAATCTAGACATTCTACCTTATGTTGTTCTTAGGTATAAAGCAACTTAACATAGTGCGGATGTCTAATTTATTAAATTTATAACTTATAACAAGAATCTAAAATCTCAAACAAAACAAAAAAGTTTAACTGATTCACCAAAATTTTCCGTTTAACTTAACCAGGCTCTTGCTTTTAGCCATGGAAGCCATTGCCGGTCTTTGTTCATCCTAGCCTAAAATCACTACTAAATATGTGCCTCAGAAGTATCCAAAACGGATATTAATCTTAAAACTATCGCAGACGTGCCAATCTTTCATTTCAAACATTTTTTCCATTACGTATGTTCACAAACAATACAAAACCACAGCCAAATATTGACCAAGTGATAATACCCATTGTTGCCATTTTCAGTACTATCAAAGTACGGTTAACAATCAAATTCTGTGATAAACTGACCTTCACAGAAGTCAAGATGACATTAACAATTGTGATGAAAACCATGATGATCATTGAAGTTACTCCGCCGCTTTCACCAGTTATTGCTTTCTGAAGTTAAAATAAATATGCAAAGTTAAGTAAAACTTACAAGATAGTTTGTTACAACATTTTCGTTGCCCATGGTTCGCTGAAAAGCGTTGAATTCTCAGTAAGACCCTTGTAAAATGTCATATGTTAGAAAAACAGGTGGTCTGATAAGGAGAGGAATGTCCGCTTCTTACCAAATGTACCGCAGAAAGAGGAAAAGAACGGTTTGGTTGGGTTGTGAAGAACAATGAACGTTTTCACTGACAGGGATTCAACTGATAAGAATTGGTAGGTTAGGAAGACCGAGGGGCAGTACAGAAGAATCAATACGTTCTTCGAGTTGTTGTAGATCGATAAAAGATCAATTACAAATTGTGAAACTTGCAGAAGATCAAATCGTAAAAAGGAAAGTGAAAGTTGAAAACATGGCTGAGGTTGGGTTGAGTTTGCGGACTGGATGGACACCGGCACGTAGAGCCAATAAGCTGCTGATAACAGGGCCACGGATGCACAATAACCCTTGTTGTTATCGATAAGAGAGAATTTACCGCCGCTTCTGCTGTTAACGACCGACTTTGGGAGATCTTCGAATGAAACAAAAGGGTCATGAATCCCCGTAATATCCCCTATTCCAGCAAATAACTTAAAACTTAGAAGAGTAAAACATACGGTCTACAAATTTGGGTGCGGGCACGAGCACACACACCCGTGCCATTGGCATTTTGGGGGGGGGGGGGTGCGTTCGTCCATACCCTAGGTAACGGCGGGTGCGTTCGTCCTCGCCTGCGATAGCGGATGATATTCCATCTAAAACATCACCACACTAAAACACAGATTTACAGGCTATTTGGTTTTTAAACTTGAGAAACGGAAATTAATCAACGAAAACACTCAAAAATTCAAAAAAACAACCTAGTTTCTGTTAGAGTACTTAGGCCGTAAGTTAAGTCTTGGTTTACCGGGCGCATTTGATTCTATTGATAGTGTCTCGAGGAAAAGTGACGGTTTTGTGCCTGAATACGAGTTTTGATGGGATCTGAAATCGATTAGATTAATGGGGATAGAAGGTAGTACTGCCAGGGAAATATGTAGAAGTAAAAGTAGATTTGTTGGGAGCAGCTCAGGTGTAGTGACGGTTTCCAGGGCAGGCAAAGAATTTCGAGGTGGGTGACACAATTGGCCAAGCATGGGACAGAAGTTAGCTTTGAGGATTATTGTGGACAGAGAGAGACACATGAAAGAAAGAAAGAAAGAAAAAAAAGAGAGAGAAACATAGACATGCACAGAGGCAGAGACAGAGAGAAAAACGAGGTATAAGTTTTTAGAATGGTGCAAAAATGGAAGGAGAAGAGGCACATTCACTCAAATTACGTATCCAAAGTCCCAAAAAGCATCCAAAAAAGCAAAAGGTTGTGAATCTGGGGGGCGTCCCCACCCCTTCGTCAATCAAACTCCTAGAAGCGATCGGTATGAGATGAAGCCAGCCGAACCCCAAACAGCTGAACATTAACTCACGATTCACACAGGAGGCGCTCTACCAACGACGTGCCCCGGATATACGCTTACGGGTGACGCTAGTAGTTCCAACTGCTTCATACAAGCTGGTGAAAAGACGCCGCTTAAGTAACCCCGTGCCGCAGCGGCGCCGATCCCTTACGGGTGCGTGCCATTGGAGAGAATCATTGTGGCTCCTTCCCTCTCCTCTGCCTGTTGTCTCCTTCATTCTCTAACTCCAAAATGACGTCTACAAATCGATTGATCTCCGACAACAACTATATACACAACTTAAGAATCAAATTATTTGTATTTTTGAGGCTTTGGCAACATGTTTTATATAAAGAATGACATAAATAATATAATTAAAAGCCTAGAAGCGATTTTTAGATAAACATACCTCTTCCAAAAGAAATGTAGAGTGTTCTTTTGCTTATTGAAGTGCTTCGCTGTACAATATTTTTAGGTACTGTAATTTTTTTTAAATTAATAATTTATCACAAGAATTCAAATGGCGTTGATGTTGATCTATTCGGACTATGTTGGCTGCAAAAATTAACAATAAAATAATGAAACAATAAAAATAATACAACTAAATAACACAAGAAGTTCATGTTGTTTCCTACGCAAGACGCAAGTATTTCCTTTAAAGCAAATGCTGAGTCAGCAATACAATATGAACAATTTATTCAGCAACTCAAAAGAGAAAAGTGCAGTGTGCCAAAACAATTATATCAATGAAGAAACCAATTGTTAGAAAAAAGATACGAAATACAAAATGAATGAGATACTTTACAAGGAATGATCATTGGATTCAAGAGGAGAAACGGATAAGTTTACATGCCATGTTGTCTCTAGGATGAAAATGGTACAAATAAACTCCATGTTCTTCTGTTGAATATTCGAAGGAACCAACAGGGTGACCTTAGTGGTCTTGTCCTCTTCTTCAATTGTAACCTTGGAAGATCCAAGCTGTTCCTTCAGCTTATCAATGACATCGCTTGGAGTTTGGAAATTAGAGGTTTTCTTCACTGAGCATATAAAGGTTCCTTGGATAGACTTGCGCTGAGGGCCAAACTTAGCCGCCGCCTGAAAAGAAGTTTTCGTATAATTGAGAAAGGACAAGTAACCTTAGCCTCAGAGACAAAAATGTTGAGAAGATTTTCCAAGTTACAATCAGTGTCTTGCATGCTACGGAACTTCATGTTCGTTTCGGTCGGAACAACGGCCAGTAACGATTCCAGATGGCTAGAGTGCCGCATGTGGAGTGTCAGTGTGTTCTGCAAAATGCTAAATGTAGGATATCCTGCTGCATGTTTTGAAATTTCACTATTTTTTCAGTAAAATTTCGACGAATTCATTATCTTCTGTACATTATTCCAAAACGGTTCAATTGACACTTTAAAGGAACCCTCAGGGACCTCGTGTCGACTTGCGTTTGCCTATGGTGCCTATTCAGTATCAGGCTGGACTATGCTTTCCACGGCCGCCGATTTGGTGTTTAGAGTCGTTACAGGCGAGGACATTGAATATTTGAATATGACTACCCAAAAGTTGACAAACTGAAAGATTGGACGGACGCGTAACCAACGTGCACACTGTTAGTTAAAACGCCGGTTATCTACATGTGCCTGTTGCCTGGAACGGCCAAAAAAGCATTTCAGATGAGCATTTCTTCCAAACAATGCATTTAAACTCCAAACTGAAATATATTTTCTTGAACAACTTTTCAAGCTTTTTTTATATAAGGTAAAGTCAGAAGCGGTCCCTGACTGTCCCTTTTAAGTGATTAGTATGAATGTGTAACTTACCAGACGTTGCCAAACGTTCCAGTTCTTCCTGAGGTAGTTCATATTGTCCTCTACCTTGTTTGACATCATGGAAACTCCCATTTCCAAGGGCTTGATGATTTTGATAATCTCATCATTATGATAAATTGATGAGATAATAAGATGTTTCGCCCTAATGGGTGCTTCTCGTAAGGCGGCTAAAGTGACATCGCCTGTCTTGAACTAAAAGAAAAATTTTCTCACAAATAAACGAAAAGTTACCAGTTGAACTTTCTTCAATCTCAAGAAGCGGATGGTCTTCATGAAGTTGATCAGTTCCTCAAGACTGATGTTTGTCCAAGGTTTCAGAATTCTTGGCACAGTCCCGCTCACATCATTAATCGATAAACGAATGGTACTGGGAAACACCTCCTAAATGAATAGTTAACGATGATTGTTTAAATAAAATACTTACATGTATCAAAACATCAGATTCTGCTTCCACGTTTTCAATACTTTCGTACATGTTCTGAAGTACTCGCGAACTCCTCATAGCTTTTGTTGCAGTAGGAGCATCGGTGTGAAAAAAACGTGAGTCTGTTGTTGTTTCGCTTAAAGGGCTTGGTGTCCGTGTTAGTGTGTGCATGTGATAAAACGCCTGTAGATAATTGGCCTGTGTGTACGTGTTTGCGTGTGTGTGTGTGTGTCAGTGTTTGGTAATGCAGGCTTTTTGGGAGGGGAGCTGAAACTTGCGTCAAATGTAGATTACAGGGTGTGAAATGAATGAAATGAATTGAACCCAGTTTAAAAATGAATTTTTGAAAAATACAAAAAGTTACAAAGGGGACGTCACCGCATGGGTAGCCGGGGAACCCTCAGGAGACCAGAATTTCTGGACCTCATCCCCGATTTTGCTTAACTTGGTTGGAAAACTAGCCCGTCACAACAATTTTCACCGTTGCACGGACATGGAGTTTTTTTATTTCGCTTATATAACCCCACTCTGCGGCGTTGCCGATAGTTTACGGGTTCCCTCCGCATACTCTCTCGCATAGAGGGCGCAGACACTTTGGGGCGCTCATCAGGTTGGCTTAATTACCCAAGTTGAAGTACTAAATACTTCCGACCCTGGAAATGTAGAGGTTGAAGAATTTTTGGAGAGCTTTTCTTTAGGGAAACGCGACAAATGAGTGGTTTGAGTGATACTTCATAGTTTCACCTCCCCATCAATGCCCCTCTTCTATCACGTTGAGTGTCATTTTCTAATTGAAAAGTGCCTTGTGTATATGTGTGTGTGGGTGTGTGTGTTTGTGTGTAGCTGAGACAGTGTCACTAAGTGCCTGTATCGTCTGTGTGTGTATGCCTGTACGTGTTCCCTTCGTATGCGCGTACGTTTACCTATGTGTGAACGTTTATGTGAATACATGTATGCCAGTGTGTATGTGAGTGTACGTATGGAAGTGCCTGTGTGCGTGCTTGTTTGACCGTGCCTCGGTGTGTGAAAGTGTGAGCATTTGAACATGAATCCGTACCTTTCTAAGAACCTGTTTCCTGATGTGTGGTTCAAGTTGGCTGAAGCAGATAACCATTTTTCACTCGTTCTGAAAAATAACTTTCTAAAATTTTTTCATATTATCGTTTTTTAAATAATAAATAAAAATCTTTTTAAGCGGGTCAACCCTTAAACATTTCCGTCGTTTTTTTCTGTGGAGAAAACAACTAGCGTTTGGATCCAGAGCCAATGGTTACGTAAAAAAACTTTGGCCAAAATGTGTTTACAAGACGAACATCAAGGGTTTGAATCCGCCCTTGGGTTAACTTTTTGGGATTTTGTCTTCAAAAATACTTCTACTTCTATCTTATAATCATGAGAAGTGTTAAAGTCTGATTTAAATAATTTGCGCAAAAATTTCTTGGGGCCCCAGAGCCTTTTTGTGAGAACAAAATTGCAGATCTGCAAAAGAACTCTAAACGCCTAAACCTAAAAGAAGAGAACATCGAGAACACAAATACGAATGAAAAATACATTAAGTTTGTTAAGTTAAACTCGAGATAATATCTTTATTGTTTTGAAAACTACAAATAGAAACACTCGTATATACCCTTAAAGCTGTGGAGAATGACGTGGTACAATGTCTACATGTCACAACTAGAAAAGCTCGGTCTGAACTGTGTGAAGAAATTTGGCCAACTTCGGGCCGATAGGGTCATTAACATGTCTGGTTGCAAAGGCACAGAAAAGAGTGTAGAAATGGGCAAACGACTCAAGGGGGATTACGGTAATACGGGCTTTCCAAAGAACCACTCCCAGGGACAGTCTATCAAAGAAGAAAAGGACGTGCTTTCTCTCACTGGCTCCGGGGACCAACACAGCGAGGGAGGAATTGGCGCAGTCGCATCTGGTGAACTTGAAGCGACTGGTGAGACGATCCTTGATTGTGTCTATAATCTCTGAATTTTCGAGATGGGTGGTTCCGGTGATGCGGACATCCAGAGGCAAACGGACTTCGGTGTGGTCACGGGCTCGCTGAAAGAAAAAAAGAAACTCAACGCATGGTTGTTAGTGTGTGTGTGCGTGTGTGTGTGCATGCATGCGCGTGCGTGTGTGTACGTGTGCGAGTGTGTATATGTATGTACATGGGTTCGTGTATCTGTGTCTTGTCTGTAGGTGTGCCCGCGTTTGTTTGTTTTTGTGTGCATGTGTGCATGTGTGAACGTGTATGTGTATCCTTGTGTGCCTGTGTTTATGTATGTGAGTGTGCCTGTGTGGGCGTGCGTATGCGTACGTGTGCGAGTGTGTGTATGTGAGTTTGCGCGTTTGAATATATGTATGTGTATGTGTATGTGTGTATGTGTGTACGTGTGCACTTGTGTGTGCGTGTGTGCGCATGTATTTGTGTGTATGGCAGTGTGTTGTGGTCGTTGACCAACCTCAGCCACATCCAGAAAGGCATCTAAAATGGCGTCAAAGTTCCAGTTCCTCTCCTCGCTACAGTCGAACACGACTTCCAGACCGTTGGGCAGCAGTTGGATAATCTTGGGGATATGATGGCCGCAGTGAACCTTCAGAGTCAGCGTCTTCTGATGACCAGATTTTGTCATTTCTATTAGGTGTTATACCTTTGGAGACATGACAGCCTGGTTCACCATTAAGAATTCCTCGCATTGAAACCACG
This sequence comes from Oscheius sp. G VE-2021, assembly GCA_022343465.1. Lineage (NCBI taxonomy): Eukaryota > Metazoa > Nematoda > Chromadorea > Rhabditida > Rhabditidae > Oscheius > Oscheius sp. G VE-2021. The sequence goes on along the minus strand of JAJQXH010000024.1, from coordinate 226,966 downwards.
TGTGGGGAAGGTTGAGCTTCACATTCTGGATTTTAGCAATCCTGAAGAAATCTACCGCGTGCTGGGTCCCACCCAGCACCAAAGTCTCAGCCTGGATTGGCGAAGGCCTTAGGCACTCAAGAAGAGTGTCGCCATTTCCCTTCTAAAAGTTTATATTATTATTCATTTTTGTAACTTTTATTTTTAATCATTATTTATTTTTGAATGTCCTGCTAATAACGCCCGGAAGACAACACTACAGATTACTGAAAACGCATGTCAGATGCCTTTTGGTGGGTTTCAGCGCCTTCTTTCTTTTGAAGTGTGCCCTCAAGCTAAAGGGCGCTACAGTATTTGTAAACAAGTACTCTTATACGAACAAAGTACCAATGATGGTCATATTGAGAGCCGGACCGATAAAAATGGAGGCGCGCCAAGTAGAAAACAATGGAAAAGTGGGCCGGCCCGGCTGTTAGCCAAAATGTGTGTATTTTTATCGAATACCGTTACGCTATTTAATTCTGCTGAAAATAAAAATTTGAGGCTTCCCCCTCAAAAGTGTCAAACAATCAGAAAACCCACCAGCTCCAGTTTGAGGAAACGAAAAATAGACATGGAACGGAGCAGAATGGAGAGATCAACCACATCGAGATACAGATGGAAGACTTCTCTTTCCAAATTTCCCATTACCCTCGTGGCGGATATGAAAGATCCATTGCGCTCTCCCTAAAATCACGGTATAAATAAGAAAACGGAATATTGTGAACTCGGTTTCGAAGCAGCATTATCAATGCATTTTATAGGCCAAAACTATCACTTTTATGCTGTCGAGATAGTTTTTTTTGTCAAAAAATTTAAATAAAAAAAAGTTTAGCGTGAAAACACTGTTAAAACTTTGTTTTGTGTCAAATGGTTTGAAAAGGAGATTTAGTGTGGAAGAAGGTGCCCCGAAAGAACACAAAACCGCAAGAAATTAAAGAAATTATGAGAAGTAAGCATAGATAAACCATTTACCTCCATTTTCAGTTCGAAATTGGCGGTCACGAGGATGCCTTCAAATTCATCAATCATACATCCACTGGCCTGAATGAGCCGGGAAACCGAAGGAGCCTCGACCTGTAAAAGTTATTTTAAATGACACGAAAGAATTCACCTTTCTGAGGACGGATCTCCTCAAGTGAGGCTGCAGGCGTGAGAAGGAAAGCACCATTTGGCCGGTTGTGCCAAGTGAAAGTCTGAAACAGAATGCTGAGAAGGGAATGAAATGCTAAGTTTAGGGGAGTGAATAAGCGAATTTGAGTTGGGGAGGAGCTCGCTACCCCAAAAAGCGGGCGAGTCACCAACGACCGTACGGCGCAATGGCGCCCTCTTTGTCACAAACATCGAGAGACGCGCATGATGGGGTAAAAAGAGAATCTTTCGAAACAAAGGGCTTGTCTGCGTCTCTTACTGTTATGCACTCTTTTCCTTTTTTGAATTTCTCTGAGCTCTCTCTCTCTCACTTTCTCTCTTTCTCTCTTTCTCTCTCGTTCTCTCTCTGTATCTTTCTTTCACTCTCTCTCTTTGTATCTCGCTTTCTGTAATTTTTGTCTGGTTGTATCTCTCTCACTGTTTCGTTCTCTCTCTGTGTCTCTATTTCTCCCTCCCTCTTTCTGTTGCTCTCTCTTACTTTCTCTCACTCTCTCTCTCTCTCTCTCTCTCTCTCTCTCTCTCTCTCTCTCTGTTTCGTATTCTTTCTTTCCCCATATCTTTTTTGTTTTTTTTATTTCTGTATTTGTCTCGACTTCTCTCACTCTCTCCATTTTCCTATTCGTTTTTCAAACTTTGCTAAGATTTTACACAAAAGTCTTTAATTATACAGGATCTGGTTAACCGTAGAATTAAAAAGGCATAAATTACGTAGTGTTCGTTGCTGTAGTCGACGGAAGAGCAACACGTGTGCCTTTGCAATGCCCGTGACCTTGAGGGGGGAGGGGGCCATATACCGTCTGGTGAGTTGCCGCCAGCGGTCGTAACATCTCAGCTCCATTAACAAACAAGGCTTTACGATAGCCCGCCGAGTTATGCCCAACCCAGGATTTACCGTGTTCTAGGTTTAGCTTGGATGTCTCAATCTCTTTCCTTCTGTTTCACACTAGGTTATCTTTATTCTCGAGGTACTCTCTCTGGAAAACTACTCTTAAGAAGTTCAAAGCTCATTGAGATTCGTTTGTAGTTTGACACATTCCCAGGTTATTGGAAACCATTTGGCATACTGCTATGCAAAACATAGACAGTGGATTCCGTAAAACATTCTCATTCTGTATATAAAAAAACAACAACAAACAGAACGCGGAATGGTAATAGAATCTTAAACCAAACAGAATGAGGTCAATTCCGTGGACCAACTGGTACTTGAAGGTAGACGTTCCGGATTCTCCGGCTCCCGAAGCATGAGAAACGCAGGGCTACAGTATGCTCCAAACCGAACCTCCTGAAAAGTAGCTAATCAACGCTAAGAATTAGGGTAACAGGGATGAAACTGGGATTTCGACAGTGCAGTCCAATTAATAGGGCTAATTATCTGTTTCCTCAGGTAAATGACACCCATTAATCGAACCGTTTTGTCAGGTAGTTTCAAGTAGGGATTTTAGGACAAAGGTACCGTAATACCATTTGATAGCATCACCGCCCGGAAAATGGGTGTAATTCACTGCACCATTCAGTGAATGACACCCATTTACCTGGCTGTTCTACTACAGGAGACTTATTTGGGAATATGAAAAGTGAAGACGATAGAACTAAAAAGTGGGAAATATAGCAAGAGAGGAGTTTTGGACTGAGCGGGCTGTTGATGAAATGAAGGCTTCGGTGTGACACCGGTCCAGGGACCGCTTTTATACATATCGGCAGCCCACGCAGAGGGATAAACACAAATGAGCGGGAGCTTCAAATTCTGATAAACGGATGACTAAGGTAAGGAATGTCCACACCAGCGAGATAATTCCTCAAAGCATATATTTTTGCGGCACTATTCCAGTCCCCCAGTGCACCGAAGTTTTAGAATGTTACCTTTTTTGAGCTATGAAAACCATGTGACTAGTTTTTAAACCATTGTGTGGCCCTAAAACAACGGAAGCGAAATCTGTCATTTTCACTTTCACGGCGTAATCAGCTATTTATCAGCTATTTTAATCACGTTCGCCTCAGTTTTCACGTTCTACCCTCGCCCTCTTTACCAAACTGTTTGGATCCCCTAAGCTCGCCTGTAATTGCCACCTACGGCCCCTGCACTGCCTTCCAATGACGTCACCGGCCATTCATCGATCCTACCAGCCGGTCGAGATCCCTGCCGATCGGCGGACCTGCCGAGAGAAGTTGGCTCGCCGCCAATTGGGTGGCGGTAGCGCCTATATTCAAAACACGGCCGCAGCCGCTTCTCCCATGCGTTGCGTGCAGATGACGTGAGAGCCGATTATCGATCCTGACAGCCGGTCAAGATCCCGGCCGGTTGACCGGCAGGGGGAGGAGTTGGCCTGCCGCCGATTCGGGGGACCGAAGAGGGCGCCTGGAAAGTCTGAAATAGCAAAAGATCAATGCATTTTCCATTAGACTAGTTAAGAGTAATAGCTTGCGGCAAGACGCAAAAGAGCGTCATTTCGGAAGACGATGTAAATTTCCGCTGAATGAATCAGTGAAATAGTCAGCATAGATTCAAATCACACAGTCACTCCACTGTACTACCGCTTCCAACATAATTTTGTTTTTGTTTTTGCTTTTATATTGAAGGAAAGGAGACAGTTTTGCGATACAATTATTTAAGCTCTTCTCGGAAACATAAAGGAAAAAGGGAATTTTTGCTAGCTTATGTCCAGATCCAGTGAAAACCTATTGTAAGTTGGAATCCGTCTCATTTACTGATTCAAACGCAAACCGTATATTTTGCGCTGAGATTCAAACGACGCGTCATTCGCTATTCAAATGAACCTTTTATGTTATTTGAAGCACGGTAAGTGCGTGAACAATCACCTGAATAGAACCACTAAAAGCTTCATCAATAGATGCTAAAGTGCCTTACTATGGTAATAGTTTCTCTGTAGAGTGAGGGAAGGTAGTGAGGTTAGGGCAGTCGCACAGACGTCGGAAGGAATCGATCGTACTATTCTGATCATATTCCAGCCGACGACCGTGCTCCACTCGCCCGTGGATCAAACTGATTTGCCTTTATAATAGGGCCCGTACAACCACGCCTTTCTAACAATCGTTGGCAGAAATTGTAGGCATATCGGCGAACATTCACTGGGATTCGGTTTTTAGAAGGTGGATGTAACAAGTGCCTTAGTGAAAAGCGGTTATGGTTGTATTTCAATGATATCCACCAAATTCTCTTGATCGCACTTGTCGGTTCTTTTGTATGACCATATTTTCGTTAGACTACGTGTATTTTAGGAGATTTCGCAAAAGGCGGCACTTAAAAGAGCCATCTGCTGTTTCCCTGAAAGACTTTTTCTGGCTTGAAAAAGCGACATCTTTTCAGGCGTCAGCACCTGCGTAACAAATGCGCCATCACCCGGAAATGAAGCAATTCTAGGGACAAAAGGCTTTCAGCCTATTTAAGTTTTCGACAGCTGCTTTGTAATTCATAACACTAGCTGAAAATTCTTCCATGAACAAACTAAGCGATAGCGGATGATTGCGTAGAGATCGCATGACTCCGAGCCTGTAGTTGCGTGACTCAGAGTAGTGAGCAGAATTGGTGTTTGACTCACCCAGTGAGATAGAGAGTGATGGAGAGAGAAAGAGAGAGAGAGAAAGAGAGAAAGAGAAAGAGAGTCAAACGTGTTGCATATTAAGCAAATTGTTGCTTCAGCGTTAAATAAAATTTAAATTTCAAGCGACGTAACTTCAAAAAAGTAAACTCATGTGTCTAAAATGAAATCATACAATGACAGTTCGGAAGATGTTCCAGATAAGTAGTAGTCTTACGTGTTGTCTTTGACGTAGTTTAAAGAAAACAATACATATCTTCAATTTTTCATCAGGTTTAATTGATTAAAATGTTAACAAATTTACTTTCTCAACTTCTCAAAGAACAAACCATTCTGTTCGGCAGGGTAATTCACGTCATCTGTATCCAACTTTATACCGTTTCTCTTCTGTAATTTATTATTTTGCGCCGACCTCATTTGTTTACATTCCAGTATTACCAATCTATTGTTTGTTGTCAGCCACTACCTTTACTAAATGGTTCCATATCGATTTCGGCATCACCCATTTGTCCACCTCATCAAGCGACAATTCATACTCCCCTAGCAACCATCGCCACTGATAGCCTCGGAAGCGTCGCTCATTAAACCTGAAGTTATTCCACCTCAACTTTCCGCAACTCGCATCGATTTAGATTTCCTCTCTCTTGGCAGAAACTCTTTGCCTTCTGAACCCCAGGCGGTAAGTTTTTTCTTTGATCAGGGCTAATAAAATCATTCAGGTGTCGTAAACCAGCAGGGGAAGCTACTGTTTTCTTTATCAGGAACCATGACAGGGCGCATGTCAATCAACGACTGGAAAGCCTTCTTCGCTCCATTTGCAGCCCTGATTTCTTGCTACTGTTTCCACCACCTCCTCGTGAAACCCGTCTTACATCGGACACAAAACCAAGTCCAAAGAATCTGTTACTTCTCCCTCATCCCGATTTACATGACCCTTTATCAATCTCTAAAGAGTCATTTTCTTTCTTACTCGTTGGAAGGTGTGGCCCACTGTGCTCTTTCTGCTCTATTTGTATTTGTGATTCTTGGATGTCTTTTTTCATCACTTTTTGTAATCGCCCTCTACTTGAAATTCTTCTTTCCCAATAACGAGTGGTCAAACAGAATTTGGGACACCTTGTTTGCTATTAGAAATGTACCTATCTTGCGAAACCGCCCCGTTCCCCAGGAACGCCAATCCCACAGAGGCTAGAACATACTTTGTGTTTGAGAAGTAATAAAGTGACTTTGTGAAGGAAGAGAAGACATGTTGAAGTGATAAAAGGAGAGAGGGGGGAGAGAGAAAGAGAAAGAGAGAGAGAGAGAGAGAGAGAGAGAGAGAGAGAGAGAGAGAGAGAAAGAGAGGGGGGAGGAAGAGAGATAGAGGAAGAGCAGGTTAGAGAGAGGAGCAAGATAGAAATAGGAAAAAGGTGAGAGAAAAAAGAGAAACATAGAGGGAGAGGGAGAGAGGCAGACAAAAAGAAGAAGAGAAAGAGAGGGTAGAGTGAGAAAGAGAAAAAAAGAAAGAGAGAGAGAGAGGCAGTGTGGTGGAGATTGAACAATTGTGCGTGCATGCGTGTTTGAACATGAAATTGAAGATACGAATAGAGGCACGGCGTTGAAGAAAAAAAAATGTGAGTACAAAGCTAGAGAAAGACGGCAGATACAAAAGGAAAGTGAAAAAACATTTTATTTTGAGAAGATAGATCGCCTCTCATGATGAACTTAAACAATTAAAAGTTACTGTTTAAGGTAATTTCAACTGTTGCGTAGATTAACAGAAGCTTTTGTTTTATAGCCATATTTTGCTCTTATTTCTCTTCGTCGACGCATAGTTTTAAATAATTGATAAACTGCCATAAAGTTTTCAAAAGTTTTAACTATATTTTTAAAGTTTTAACTATATTTTTAAAAAGAGATTTAACTCTTATTTCAAAATGTTCTTTTTGACTACAAATTCTGCAGATTCTAGCTATTTCTTCCACCATTCTGTGGCATAAAGCTTGAATGAACCGTTTGAATACAGAAAGTGAAAGAGAGTCCTTGGAATCAGTTGGTGATTTTTTTATTTTTCTTGCTTTCTTTTCCAAATGTTATTGTTTTGTTTTCTGAGCTTTATTTTCGTTTACAACATACAGTGACATCATTCAGTCTACAGAACATAGAATAGATAGGGGAGGGGGTAGGTACAAATCGGCCTGTTCTTAAACGAAACAGTTACAATCTGAACGGTTTTTGACAAGCAAACATTAAAACTACAAAAACTAAAGAAGTGTCCTTAAGGTTACACAAAATTGTTAACGTTCTGGACTGTAGCTTCAAGGGAAATGGGGGGGGGGGGGGTCGTTCCATTCTTCTAACTTTATGCGCTTATCGTTAGGGAATGGTTCGGGATGTCAATGGCAAAGACTCTTGAGTTTGGCAGAGGGACGCCATCAGATTGAACATTCATAGTGAAAACCTTGCTGATTCGCAGTCGAACACGAGCATTCTGAAGAACTGGAACCATTGCTTGTAGTAGTGGTGTCATTGCAGTGATTGAAGTTGCATGAGCGGTGACAAGAGCCACGAAGGTCTCAGGCAATGGGATCCCAACTGTCACACAGAGAATGATGACTGAAGGGAACATTTCGAAGACTTCAAGGCAACCGTAGATGACAGTGTTCTGAAAATTGGACTCATATTCTTAGGGTGCAAGATACCTTCAGAAACTGAGAATGCTTCAGGAAGAGCGTTTGAGTCATGTGGGAACGCTTCCGTTCTAGAGTCATCCTTGTACTTCGGTACATGAGCAGAATTAGAGGAAGCATAAGAATCCTCAAAGCGTCTACGACAATGTCCGCAATGTCCTGAAAGCTCAATTATAAAGTAGGTGACGGATGAAACTACCCCGTTTTCGAGTGGTTCCACTATACAACCCTGGCGGAGTAAACTGTCCTTAACAACGTACGAAGGCAAATCAATTGTGTTGTTACTACCAAAGTTCATCCAGATGGCCAACACCTAGACACAATTTTAATTATAGTATTTTAGCACTTTACCTGTGTGCGCAAAGAAAAAGCCGTGAAGACAAAGAACACCCAGACAGAGAAAAATGTCAATGTTGGTTTGATTAAACCGCGTCTTCTGATGAATCTATATCGAGCCATAAGAAGCCAAGGGATGAGACAGAGGTTGTAGTTAGTCAGAAGTTTTGCAATGAAGGAAATGATCACAAAAGAAGGAAGGGGTAGGAATGCTACCCAACCGTAGGTGCAGAGGATTTGGAATGTTCCATTGATAACATCTACTCTGAAACGTTTTTGTTTTTGTTTGAGAAGTCTAAGTAGATAAATAACTGAGCAACGCTAGAATCGGATTTTTATAAAGAACAGTTTGCTCTTCATAAACCCTACTTTGCTTGTATGTGTTGCCAAAACACAAACCAAACATTGTATTGAGTGTTTTTACAAGTTTTTCCCATGTTTTCAGTCCAGCATCTAAATCCCTGTCCAGTAGAAGAACTGACCTGAGGATTTTGGACCACCTTCCTAGCAGGGTAATGACGTTAAGGATTGCGAACAGCCTGTAGAAAACAGCGAACCGCCTGGGATCCCAAGTGTTCGTTTTGGAAATGATCGCAAACAAAATGTTTGCAATCATTCCCTGTACCGTCACTACCGTAGCGACGCCACGAATGACCCAAGGGTTTAGAAAAAGGGACACCTGAACACATGCTTAAAACGATCATTGCTTTCTACCCACTGAAGACATAATGTAGGGTTTGAAACGGCTTCAAACGTTCAGCAACGGGAAGTCAGCGGGAACCTTGACTCCGGCAAGCAGCAGCGACGGCGGTGTGCGAACGATCTGCGCAGAAGGAGATATGACAAGGTGCGCGTGTTGCTAATCGCGTGCACAGATTAGGGCCCGGACCAATCCCAACTACAAATCGGGGGTAATCGCCCACGGCAGTAACGATAGAAACCCACGCATTTCTGATGATATAAGAGAAAGACGTAATCAAATATGTATAGTCTGAATAGATAGTTTAAAGAGTTACAAAAATCACAATTCGAACAGTCTAATCCTCTAATTCTACAGGTAGAGTGAAAAAAGTGGAGTGAAATTTTGCTTTTTTGTTTGTGAACACGCTCCATACTTCAGGGAACTAAAATGTTCGAAGATGCCCAGCAAATTACCTAAAAGAATTTTTCTCTACGCTTTAAAGGTTCCGTCAGGAACCTCTTTTCGATTTGTTTTTCCCTATGGTTTTCATCACTGTATGCGGTTGACCCTGTCGCTACCGCCGATCCCTTACGGGTGTAAAACGCGCGGCGCAACCACATCAAACAAATTGATGTTTCTGCGTCTATTTAGGCGGGAACATTAAAAATTCGAAGGTGGCTAAAAATTCGAAAAATCAATTAATTGGACGCGTAAACACCGTGAACTTAGTTTAGTAAAATGCCGGTTAGCCGGTTAGCAATGACCAAAAACAGGCATTTTAGCTGTCGATTTCTCCGCAACAACGCATTTAAACCCCAAACTGACGCATATTTTTTTAAATTAACTTTTCCAGCTCTCTAATATGAGAAAAGTCAAAAAGGTCCCTGCCTATCCCTTTAGGAGTAAAACAAGGAAACCAAAACCAAAAGAGGTGAACAATTGTTTCTCGGTTTGAAACCTTGTACCATAGGTTTCGACTGAGTATTATCAGCTAATTTTAAGTAAAGCGGAAGAAACACTTAAACTTTATTAGTATGAAGATATTACAATTACATATTTTATCCACATTATATTTTACATGACACTGTTCAAACTAGCGGAGATGAATGACTCATACAATGCAAAATTGAACTAGAATAATACAACTACACAATACAACGAATTCTTAAACACAAAAGCACAGTTCAGGTAACTCCATTAAGAAAGCATAGTACAGTTTACGTATTTAAACCACAATACAACTATACAACTACAATACAACTCATTCTGAACTACAAGTTTAGTTCAGTTAAATTCATTAAGACATCACAATAGCGGTTTTAGGACGAAATAGGAGACTTTGTGGTTTTCGGGTTAACTACTTTTTCAGGGGTTTGGAGGTGCTTCGATTGATAACCCTCCTGGAATGACCTTCAACTTGCGAGAAAACGCTTTCCAAAGGCCCACAAAAGCTTGAAGGATGGGAGTTACTGCTTGAATTGCGGTCGCGTATGAGCTGATGAGCCCCAAGGAATCCTTCAGCACGGGGATCTCAAAGGAAGAAAGAAGAAGGGCAAATGAAGGTAGAAGTTGAACGACAGTAAGATACGCGTAGATCGAAGCGTCCTTTAGCAAACCGTTTGATCGTCAAAAAAGTAATTTTACCTGGATGAACCGTTTGTGTTTCAAGTAAGCGGCTGGAGAAATGTTAGTTTTTTCTTTGTCCAGTAGAGATTTTCCATAGTAGGAAAATAAAACGGTCATGGGGAACACGAGCATCCTTACCACATCAATTACAACCGCCAGAATCTCCTAAAACTCGATTATTCAGTATATTTAAGTTTTTTTTCACCGCTGTCCCAAATGAAACAGTTTGACGCATGGGTTCCATTACTGAATTAAGAGACTTTTCAATCGGGGAAAGACCAGCAGTGTAGATAGGAATTCCCTTAAGATATCAGGTTTACATCGCACATTTATGTAGATTACCCAAGGTAACGATGTAAATATACAAATAGTCCAAAACAAGACACAGCTCAGCCCTACTTTTCTTTTTGTAATCAATTGACAACGGCAGAAGACCAGCCAAGAAAGATAAAAAAGATCCAAATTCGATAGAAAAGTCGTAGTGATTTCCACAATTGAAAGGAATGGGAAGGGGAGGAACTTGCACAATCCGTACACATAAAATGACATTGAGGATCCATTGACCACTTCCATGCTGAAAAGATGGTATCAACACTTTGTTTTTAATTTTAATTTATTCGCTTTGTGGGAAAGTGACAACCACCCAGACAAAGTTTCGATGGAAATTTTAGGAAAACATCGCGTTCGGCCTGGGTTTTTTTTTTACGATAGTCAAACTTTACAATGATAGTCAAACTTTACACCAATACGCAGAGGACAAAATCTCAAAAATTGATATGTAATTACTCACCTCACCATTACCGACCATCGGAAGAACAAAGTGAGAATGTTCATTACAGCTATGACACGGAAACCAAAAACAAACAATAGCGGATCCGTAGCCGGACCTTTTGCAAGGACCGCAAAAAATGTGTTTGAAATGATTCCCAGTATCGTTATAATAGTTGTGAAGGATCCGATTACCCAAGGGTTGCGGAGGAATGACATCTAAACAAAGAGTTACAGTGACCGTTGAAAACACTTACAAAGGACATGGCAGTCACTGAACCTTCTGAATTACGGAAAAATCTAGAATCCGTAAAGATAAAGGTAGAGTAAAGTTCTGAAATAACTGTGGTACATTATTTGTTATATGAAAAACCTGTTTCTTCGAAGAGAAAATCAGCGTTGAACGTGAGCAAACTGACGGTACCAAGTAAGTAAGAACTAAAATTTAAAAATATTTTATTTTTGGTTCTTGTTTGTAGTCTTCAAACAATATTAAACAGAAAACTCGCAAAAGAATACACGTTCGCAAAAATTTTAATCATTTGAGGGTTTGAACACAGTTCTGAATCCGCGCTACAAATTTGAAATGAGTTTCCGGTGCGCGTGCTACTGGTTATATTTGCCTGCATCGGTGCTAATAAGGCACTGATTAGGATACCCCTGGGGAACAATTTCAAGTACAATTCGGTAATCGTTCCCCAATCTTCCAATATCGAAATGAGGACATTCGTAAAGTTGTATGGACTCCGGTGAGATACAAAGTGCAAAGAGCGGTTGAAGGGAACGTGTAATGTTTTTTTTATTTGAGAAAAATAGAAGAGACAAATTTTTGCGTGCCTTGGATGAGTCTTAAATGTTTTAATGTACCTTGTTTCGCTGATCGTTCACTCATGCTTTCCTTTACTTCCGTCTTTTTGGTCACTTTCTTTTTTGAAGTGATTGCGAAAAAGTTAATGATGTTCCAGTAATTTAACTTCTTCTAGATTTTTTTTCAATTGTCTCTCAGAAATTATTTGTTTGAAAAAGGGCCCATTTTCCAAGGTAAGTATTCCAATTAACAAAGTTTTGACTGTGAAAACAACTGATAACATGTGTTGTTTACAAATTTGAAATGGGTATCGGGTGCGCGTGATACTTGTTATTATTGCCTGCACATGTGCTAATAAGGTACTGATTAGGATACCCCTGGGGACCAATTTCAAGTACAAATCGCTAATCGTTCCCAATCCTGCAATATCGAAATCGTAAACATGTATGGGCTGGGGAGAAATTCACAATAAAAAGACCGGGTAAGATTATTTCGGGTTTTTATTTCTTTTCAAAATTGAGTTAATTGGGGCTCCGGATCAAAAAGTTTCAACAACTTTTTACATATGCAAAATTTTTTAACGTGTTTCTATTTAGCTAATCACTCTCTAATTTTTTAAAATTACAATTTCGCTCCCTTTTTTTAAACAGGTGGCTAAATTTCTAAAATATTGGCTTTTTTCTTAGTGCCTTTGATTCGCTTCCAACAATTTGACTATTTGCCATTTCTTTCGTCAAATAATTTCTTGTTTTTATTTTTTTCCTTTTCTAAAATGGCGATTTTCTGCTTTTATTCTATTTTCGTTGGTCACAAAAGTTGTGTGAATTTTTAAAGTGTTTGGAGTATAAATTTTCAATCAGTGATAATGGAATTAATCAAACAACTCATCGAATTGAATTATTTCGATTCGTTTCGGCGCGTATTTAAAAATACTTTTTCTTCAATTGGGTACAAAATGCCTCAGAAATGTGCGGGAGAAGAGACGTTGTGTGCAGTCTCAAAATATGGGGATGGAAAGATATCCCCTAGAAGTAATGGTAGGATATGAGCTGGCAATCTGTCATACACAATAATTATTTTGGTGCTGCTGTCGCCAGAATCCACCTGTAAATGTGTGTGGAAAATGTTTTTCAATAAACTCTGCAACGCTATGTTTATGAACAAGAAAAAACAAGTATTGACCAGGGGCTCTTTTCCTGAGAAAACGGGTAATTAATGCCAGAAAAGGGAATTTTGTATTTAGTTTGTAAATAAAATTGTCATACCAAAATGTTATACTACTTTGCACTTTTCGCTCAGAAACGTTAAAAAAAACAGATTAAAGAAAATTCGTGACTCATTTAGAATTAACTTTTTATGTTTAGAAAAGGTCAGAAAATTTGCATATTTTGTAGTAAAAATATTTTTGCAAAATCACTTAATTTTTTATATATTTAAATTTTGTTTATATATCATTGGGCATACTAACATGTAGATGCAACTTTGAACTATCTAATTTTTCTTTTTCAAATTTAACTATTTCGTTTTCTACGAAAAAGAGACCATTGCGTTCCATTAAAAGTTCTTTCAAGCGCCCTTGTCAAAACATCAAAATGCGTTCTCTTTTTCAGCCGCTCCTTGCATTTAGATTGTTAGGCGAGGTAGAAGTGCAAACACCTCGCTTTCTTTCCGGACGAAGTTTAACCGTACAAGTTGCAATTTCCTCTCCGCGGCTTCTTCAAAGGCTGAGTCTCAATGGGGATTCCTTTGTTCAGCGCGCGCTGCCTACAATACAAATTAGATCACACCTGCTTGACTGATGGCGTGTCCTCTGCCATTTCCGGTCCATCTTCAGTTGTCCTTTTTACTACGGTAGCGGTTGTTGAACTTTTGAAAAATGACCAGAAATTTGAATTCACCAAAACAAAAACAGGAATCTCGCTTGGTTTTGACAACAAGAACCATAATTCGATAGCTTGCGGGTTGATGTTCAAGTTTAAGTTTATTATAGCCCTATGTTTCAGTGAATTAGTTTGAATCAAAGTTTCGACTGAGAATTTAGCATGTTGGGCCAAGATTAACAATTGTAGACCGTCAACACACTAACGACCGACAGATTCCTTCTGTTCATGCTGAACTTTCGAATGTATTCTCTACCGAAAAACATAGATTTCGTCATGTTTTAAAAGACATTTGAAAAACTGTGAAACAAAGAGTTGTCCCTCAATCTGACCCTAGAACAAACACTGAATGTCGTTTTTGTAGTTATTGTTCACCTATGTAGACATTTAACCTTTTCCTTAGATTTATTGAAAAATATATTAAAAGTCATAAACATTTCACAGTTTCAGTATTCTTGGTGAGCCCTTATCGTTGGCTCTGGGCCGTACCAGTAACAAAGTTTGGAACCGCGCCAAACAAAAAACTATCCACACTTGAGTGAGTTTCAGTGATACAAAATTACTAAATAAATCACATTGGCAAATTTTTAGTTAAATTCAAACGTTTGCCCTACCATGGAACCAAACTATCACTGTTTAGCTGTTGATGTCAGTTGTTTCTCGTCTTTTTCTAAAAAAAAAATCCACTGTGTGAATCCGTGTTCTTGTTTTACATAACACAAAAAAGAAGCATTGTTTTTAAAACTGTTTTTAAAAATCAGCGGAATAATCGCACGTTTCGGTTACCCATGACTGCGTGAAATTTAAATTTATTAATGCCAAACTTGTTTTTTTCTGAGCGTTTATGAAAACGTATTAGAAACTCAAAATTTGCTCATCTTTACTCTTTTTACCCTTTGGTCCAACTTGTGTCATTCCAAGCGTGTGTTAATCCATTCCTCAAACACACAATCCCAGCCATTTTTGGCAGCGAAGTACTGTTTTCGTTTCCGTTCAGACCAAAACAAATAAAAACGCAGGCACTTTTCAAAACTCTTTTTTCATTCTGCCACAACAACTAATTTATGCGCATTCGTACGTTGATATCATGAAAATATGCATTAAATTCCAGAGAAAACATGCGCATAACAAACAAAGTTTTCATTCCGGGAATTCTTCCAGACTTCACATCTAAGCCTTTTTGATGCCACAATTTTAAGATAATGAACACTAATAAAATTATATTTTCCTCAGTTTTAGATAAAACATTTAATCTCATTACTTATTCCTCAATCTGGAAAGGACGTGTTCCCAGGCTGCCTATCCCAGCTACTCACCGCCTTCTGAATTATTCCTGTTTATCCGTGTCTCACAACAAATTAATGCGCGATTCTTTCCAATCTAGGGAAGTTTGGTACTAATATTCTATTACCCCGAAGGTCGCACATCTGTAGTGTTCCATTTTAAATTTTACTTGGTGCCCCAACTAAATGAACAAAAACGTGTTACTTTTTTGTTTAGAACTGTTTGTCCATTTCGTTTCGAAAACATTAGTTTTTTGTTTTTATTTTCATATTTCATCAGCAATCAAACTTTTCTTTCACACCTTTGGAGAAGATAACTGACAGATAGCAGTCGATTGATTTTATGTTCTGTCTTGTCACACTATCTATTTAACTCGCAATTTAAATTCAGATTTAAACAAACCCATTTTAGAAACTGTCGATTAATTTAGTTTTCAAATTGGTTTTATTACAGCTTTTTATGGTATAATATTTTTGATATTTATCTTTTTTCTGTAGGGTGAGTTTTATCATTTTGAAAATTATAAATTGTGAAATTTAAACTTAATTTTTCCACGATTTTTCATTATGGTTTCCCCAAACACCTCTTTCACGTTCTGATCGCATTTAAAATATTTTTATTGTTCGCAAAGGTAACTGTTTCTGAAAAATAAAAAATAAAAGTTTTGCAATTTTTAAGATCTAGAAATGTTTTTGTAGTTAAACAGTGTTAAGGGTGCTGTCGAAAACACGATGTCAGCTAAATTTATTCTCCGCATGTTTAAATGACATGAATTGTAATTTATCCAACAGCCAGAAAGCCTATAAATCGTAACAATTTGTTTTTCAATTTGTTTTCCTTCTAGTTAATATAGCTTTATTTAACATATTTAAAATGTTAAAAACTTCAATTTATTTCATATACGTTTACAATCCAAAAATAATGAAGTATTAAAACGAGCGCAAAAGCGGCATTGGTTTTGAAAGCTATTTTTATACTTTGCCTACTGAGGTCAATTCATGAGTTAGAAACACGAAATAACTACCTGTGTTTCGTGTTTTAAATTGCTCTTCTCTAAACAAAAAAATAATATTGATTTAAAATAGTTAAGCAATTCTCATTCAATTCTGTGCCTTCATTTCGGTGGTCGTTTCGGTCATTTGCATGGAACCAATAGTTTGTGTTAGGCCGTGAAATTCGATCCTCGTTGGTCTTTCTCGCCTGCGATACCGCATAATATGACAGTCCGCCGACCAGCCGCTATTTCTCCCTCTAGATATCCTACCCAGACAACCATATTCCCCACTGGCAGTCGAAGACTCCCTAAATCCGTCCCAAATCCTTTCTTCCCTTCGGCGGCGTCTCAGTCGCACGCGGAGGCATAATATGGCTTTGACGGGTGTTAGCTCGCAGCAGGTGTGAACCGGTGGTCGTCTCATGTCCACTCGACCCGTCATCTCTTTCAATCGGCGCCTAATCCCCCTGGCCCTCTACCGTATTCGCGCGCAAGAGAGAGGGGAGGCGGGGCAGCCCCTCTCCTCTGCGGCACGCGCCAAGCGCGAGGGCCACACCTCCCGGACGGCTCGGCGCCACCTCTTTCAGAACCGGCCACCGCTACCAACTGCTAATTGTGCGGGAGAATTAGCTCTACTCAGACAATTCCGCATTCACTCGTTTCTTTCACTCACTTGTTTACATTCCCTGTTTCTCTTCTATGGTTCTTGCTTTCCAACTGTTTTAAACGGGATGAATCCATCAAGGCCTCTTTGGAAAAATTACTTTGCGCAATATCTAGACCTTTATTTTGTTATCAAACTAAAAGTGTTTCAGTAAACCCAAAAATTGCTTTGAACTAACAATTTAAAACAGTAAATTACATTTTCGTAACTGTATTTGAACTTTCCACTCTTCTCAGATCGGAAAACGTCAATTTTTCAACTCAGAAAATTGAAACTGTTTATTTACAGCTGACAATATAGGTGGAAATTGACAGGAAATTGTTAAGACGGCATGAAAACAATTTGATTTTAAAAATACCTTTTAGTTTTTGACCTACATTATTTGAAATTATCTTCTTCCTTGTTAGAAAATCCCTAACCTAACCTAATTTAGCTTATCGTTCAGTAAATGCCGAAATTTCGTTATTATATCTTTGAAAAAGTGATTTAACTAAATTTTTTGTACTCTCAATATTTCGCTTCATCAAACACAAGTTTTGTCTCTGATTTTTTATAATTCCAGTCAATTTTGTGGAATTTAGTGGCGCTTGTTTGGTGTAGTAGTTCATTCATTCCCGTACGGCGGCGGAATGTGTCAGCCGCCACTCATTTCCAGAGAACCATTCCAGACCACTTCCCGATTTTCTCTTACTGCTACTGTTTTCACAAATATAGTTATCCAAAATTTCATTTTTTTCAGGTGATTCTGAGCAAAACAACCTGCTTATGAAGTTTATCTCCTTTTTGCTCTGCGCCTGCGGAGCGCAATCTGCCTACTTTTCCCAGGTTCGTTTTCATGGCTTCACCCAAGATTACGGTATTTCCAGTTCTCAATGCGTGAACCTGACCATGACCCCTGCTACGATGTCAGTGGCCGTCCGATTCGCTGCGTACCAGAATTTATTAACGCCGCTTTCGGCAAGCCCGTGTTGGCCTCCGAGACCTGTGGCCTCAACGGTCCATCGAAGTGAGTTTTTTCTCCAAAATTAACGATCGGTTCTCTGCCGCAGAAGTCATTAAACCCAACTTTTTCATACGTTTCGCTCATAAAAGGTGTGTATTAGGTTCTGTACTGTGACGGAAGGCTCTGATGGAATCATGAGGGAACGATGCGATGTTTGCGACGCAGATGAGGAAAAACAGTCCCATCCGGCTTCCTTGTTGACTGATCTCAACTCAGCTGGGAACATGACTTGCTGGGTATCCGAACCATCTCTCACCCCGTCTCAAGTCTCTCTAACCCTCTCTCTTGGCAAGAAATTCGAACTCACCTACATCTCCATGCACTTCTGCTCCCGAAGACCGGATTCAATGGCTCTACTCAAGTCTACTGATTTTGGAAAGACTTGGTCTCCCTTCCAATACTATTCCACCGATTGTAAGAAGATCTACGGAAAACAGCCAGATATGACTATTACGAAACACAACGAACAGGTTAGATCTAAAGATCCAATTTATTAAAAGCCAAAATTTCAGGAAGCTGTCTGCACCAATTCTCATGTCATTGCTCCTAGTGGAAACAGGGTGGCTTTCCCATTCCTGGAGAATCGCCCTTCTGCCCTTTCGTTTGAAACTTCTCCTGTTCTTCAAGATTGGGTCACCGCTACCGATATTCGAGTTGTTTTCGATCGATTGGTTCCTGATCAGGTAAAATAGGAGGCGACTCAGGAAAAGGTTAAATTTAAGGGAGAGCTCTACGATTTGACGAATGATATTTCTGCTGGATTCAATTCTACTGAAGATGATAGTTTGAAGAGAAGACATTTCTATTCGATGGGTGAATTGGCAGTTGGTGGACGATGCAAGTGCAATGGACATGCCAGTCGGTGCATTTTCGACAAAATGGGAAAAGTACGTTTTGGCTTTTTCTCATCTCTCTCTCTCTCTCTCTCTCTCTCTGTCTTTCTCTCTCTTTCTCTCTCTCTCTCTCTTTCTCTCTCTGTTGTCGTCTCTGTCTTACTATTCCTGTTTTTCAGTTCAGTATCAAATTCATTTACATTTTTTGTTTAGTATACTTGTGACTGCAAGCACAACACCGCCGGAACCGAGTGCGAAACCTGCAAGCCCTTCCATTTCGACCGCCCTTGGGCACGAGCCACCAGCTCCAGCGCCAACGCCTGTGTCGGTCAGTCTCTCGATTCCCATAACCTCTCGAACGGCCCGTTTTTATGCGACAATTAGCGCCGGGCAGTCGGTTATGTGTGGCTGTCTTACACTGCGTCGGGTGTGCCGCAACATGTTGACACGCGTTTAAACACAAATTGATATGGATAGCTAAGATTCAGCTAAGTCTAGAAGGAAGAGTTTTTCATTTTGCAATCCCTTGGTCGAGGGCTATTGTCTTCGTCAATGCCTCTCGCGTTTTTGCGCCCTTTGCTGTGCTTCTGTTGTGTTTGGGCGTTGAAGGTGCGAGAGAACGAGCCACTCAATGGTATAATACACACGCGTATTGACACCTGCGAATATAGCTTTGTATTCGGGAGATGCGCACTTCCTCCCGCGCGGGGGACATCCGCGCACACTGTACGCCTGGTATTGTTTGCATAGGCTCATGCAGATTTGGGACAGGTGGCAGGTTAAAAGTAATGTCATTTTTGTGGCAAGATTGTTTGTCAAATTCAACTTCCCATTAAAATTTCGTTATTTGTAACTGTTTTAGTCAAAAACAGCTGAATTTGGCACATGAAAACTTATGGTCTTCTGGACATCATTAGGTCGGTAAATGCCCTGTTTCTCACGCTGAAGCAACTTTTATGTTCAACCGTGACTTCAAAAACACGTCTCCGCTTAAACGCATTAGCCCCAGCTCTTCATGCTAAGAACCTTCCCAAGGGGGGACGGCGCCGCTCCGGTCATAATTCTTCCTTCAGTTGCTATCAGCTGTGCGACCCGCGGGGCGCCGGACCGTATGTCGCGCTTTTCGAGAGGTGCCGGCCATTTTTTGTGCGCCCTCTTATGCGGCCCCTGCGAAGGGGGAGCCGCGAATTTTATTGTTCTCGCAATAAATAAAAGTGGATTAGGGGCGGCGCGGGGCGTCAAGCGTAAAACCGTTAATCTTTACGAGCGCAGGCTCACGGGATCCAATAGAATCCATACGCAAATAGGCAGATCGTAACCCATCGGCTACTGTCTACCTACCGATTCTCTTTTTTGGATGGATGCAGCCAACTTTGGTGTCTCTTTCTCCGCCGCCAAAAACGAACGTTCCATGAAATCGCATCCAAGATGCGCTTCAGCGTGAAACAAAACCAATCAGAGCTCGTCGGCGGAAAATTGGCTAGAAAATGCCAGCCTGAAGGGCCACTTGTACGGCGAAGAATCACCGGTTGTCGAGGAATAAATAACGACAAGGTGAAAAATTCTGCCTTCTTTTAGAAGTACAGGGGCTTGCTCAAAAAGATCGGGTTTCTCATTTATGATCGAGTCAGCTTCGATCGCCGTATGTGTGAATACCGTTGTGCAGGTGGCGGCTCCATTGTTCCTAACCCTACATTAGGGCACGATAAACAAACTGGTTGGCGCGTAGTGCAAGCTAAAGGGAGCCATTGGATGGGGAAGAAATTCAGGTGCAAAACACACGGGGGTCAATAATGGAATGGCATGGATCAGAGTTATATTGGAGCATATAGTAAAAGCCGCGTACTATGAAATTTTAGTTTTGGCTGAAACTCCTTCCTTAGAAAAGTTAAATTTTTATATTTAACCCAAAGAACCAAGAAACTGACCTTTTATGTCTGTTCGGATTAATGTCTTTAATCTGAATGTCTTAATGTCTTAATGTCTTTAAGGAGATTTTAAGGCCTTAACTCAATAACTCGGTGCAACCCTAACCAAAATAGGTTTGAGGGTGGCAATCGATAAAACTTTTTAGTTGCAGAAAAAGGTTAGTTGATAGTTTATTCCAAACTTCAGCAGAAACTCTTCTTTTCGTTGTTAAAAAATTGAAAAAAAAAACGTGAAAAGCTGCTTTTTTCGAATATGTGAACGCATATTCACCGATTGTCGGAACCGACTAGTATATTTGTATTCTATGCGTAATTTTTGATGCAATGGTTGCCGCTATTCCAAATTATAATTTCCCTAAGGTGGTTAAAAGTTTAAATTTAAAGTGTAAGTAAGGGTTTATTGACTTTTACCTTAGCGTGGATAAAGGTCTAAACTAAAAACTTTCAAAATCCAACTTCACCGTTAAAAAGATGCTGCAAACATATTATATAAGCTATATTGCCTTCACAAAAATCGTTGTTTTGAATTCCTATTTTTTCGATTTCTTCCCTAATGAAAAAGTCTGCAAATGCTGCTTTTACTAATTTTTTTTCTTCAAAGAGTGCTCAATTTTTGTTCAAGCTTAGGAGGATGACATCTATCAAACGCAAATCTATCAATAAGGGTAACTCTGGTTCAACTGTGCCAACAATTGTCTCAATTTCCCTTAAGCACCAACTCTATGAAGTTAATCCTCAATTCCTCCCATCAGCATTTCCCAGATCTTGAGAACTATGGTCACAATAGTGACATGTTACTAATCCGCGCGCGATTCCTAAATCTCGGGTGTGCAGATGCGTTGTAAATTATCGCCCTTTGAGATTATTGTGACCAGGCGAGTAAACATGATCAACGCTTTACAGCACCCAATATTTTGGCCATTTGGGCTACTAAATGAGCCGAAAATGAGAGATTTTCTTTGCAAGAACATTTGGTTTTCAGCTTGCAACTGCAACATGCACGCGAAGAGATGTCGTTTCGACCCCGAGATCTACAAATTGAGTGGAAGCAGGTAGCCTTAAAATGAGGTTGAATTGAAATTTTGGTTTTAGGAGTGGTGGAGTTTGCATCAACTGCAGGCATAACACAGCTGGCCGCAACTGTCACCTCTGCAAGCCTGGTTTCTACCGCGACAACGACGTCCCAATGACCAGCCGAAAGGCCTGCAAGAGTGAGTTTCCGGAATGGCCGTTGGCCAAGTTTATTCGTGTGGTCCCTGGCCACAAGGGGGTCAATTACATTGTGTGGCGCCATTCATTTTGGCCCAAAATTGAATCTGCGAGTGACCACAGACGCGCACACAAGGAAAGAGAGAGAGCCAATTTCCGGAATATGTGAGAAGAGTTAGGAGAGGGGCTAGATGCTATCAGAAGATGAGGTAATTGGCCGGTGATGACCGGATATGAGGTGCCAGATCTATTACCGATACTTATTACCGATTCTCGTAATTAGACAGCGACGTGACAGCGCTGATTTTATCGCGCTTTCGGCGGGATCAACGGAGTCACCCTGCTAACAGGGGCCCGCTGTCAAAATAAGGGGGTCTCCCAGGGAATATAACTAGAAATATGATGATTTAGAAAAAAAACATTCCAGAAGTCCTATCCTAGTTTAAGTTTGACTTCAAATTAATCCAAAATTGTATAAGAAAAAATTATTTCAGTCAGAATCGAAACATTTGCCAATATCTTTATACCGATGTGTTCTACTAAAAAAGCAAAAAAGTATCGCACTGGACAGGATTCGAACCTATGCGGGCAGAGCCCATTTGATTTCGAGTCAAACTCCTTAACCACTCGGACACCAGTGCACGCCTCTGTTCGCTGCTGCGCTCGTACGTGTTATCGCGGCCGCACTTCATTGTAAACAAGGCGGCGGCGGACGACCTGTGTTAAAGAAAGCGGTGGTTGGGGTTCCCCAGCTGACAAAGGAAAATGCTAATGAACCGCAGCGGTAGAGAACCGCCGCAACGGTACAAGGGGGCATTTGTCAAGCCATTTATCAAGGGTGAGTGTCTCAGTCTGGCGCAATTTGATTTGCATTTTTGGAGATGTGTTTATGGTGGCTGTTTCGAGGGACAAAAACAAAAATCATTTTCATAAAACAAACAACAAAAGGTAAAAATAGCATTTCCACGCAACCTACAACATTTTAAAATTTTCAAGCGCAATTAAAATTTGAATTTTTTTTTCAAATTTTACATTTTTACATTACATTTTATACTTAAACATCACCCTTTTTAAACCCATAAATTTGGCGGAAAACTTTGAATGGTCGTACTTTACTAAATTCAACCAACCCGCTGCAATTTAGTATTTAAGTTTTTAGGTTATAATTAACATTTAAAAAGTTTTGACTTGTCCACTGAAGTTATCAGAAATTGGCTACCCTTTGTCACCTTTGAAAATTAATCTGTAGTTTATGGTTTCTTTTGTTTATCGCAAGTTTTTATTTGAACTCCGACTTTCTGAACAGTTTTCTGGCCACCACGAAGTCTTAACAAAGTGGGTCCCGCGCCGAATTCATCAAAGCGAGAAGGTTACGAACGGTTTTCCGCGGGAACAGCGTTCCGTGTGATTTAGTGGCGGCCGTGCGGCGTCATTTGCCGGGGCCGCAGGACAAATTGCCCTCGGGCGATGATCGAATGATCGATGTAGGAAACCTGATGCGTTCCTCTGTAAAACATCGCGCTTACACAATCTCAACACGACCTCAAGAAAGATGACCGGCATTACGAGGGGACCGACATCGTAAACTAATCCTGTTCCAGGTTGCCAATGCCACCCAGTCGGATCCATCAGCAAGAGTTGCAATCAGACCTCCGGACAGTGCGTCTGCAAGCCTGGAGTAACCGGCCTCACTTGCAACAGATGCGCCAAGGGATACCAACAGAGTCGTTCTACCGTCACTCCTTGCATCCGTAAGTTTGTTTGCTTTGCCTAAATCATAGTGATTCTTGTTTTCCTGCCCATCTGATCATTTCGTTAATGCGGCTCCTTGTTTGTCTCATTATGTGTCTACAAGGGCAGCGGTGTCGCTGCTCGGCTTACCGCGCCTAATCCGTCGCGGCTCTGTGGGCATCTGGGAAATCGGGGTGTCTACCAAGAAACTGTAGGGGCCTGACTGGAGATATTTTAGAAAAAGGTCCTTAATTAGGCTAGGTCGTTTAGGCCTTTATACATCAAAACAATGAAGTAGGCATGCCTAAATCCATATGACTTGAACAAACAATCTTACAACAAGTTGTTCGGAACTTTATCATTTTTACGAATAGATCAAATGCCCAATTCAAAACGAGTCAAATTTGGTAATCACTAAAAATAGCAAAAACTATGGCACGTACTTTTCGCTGTTTCCTGCTTTAGAAAAAAGCGGCTTCTGTGCCAAACCCTGAAAAAACTGTTTTGCATTAGCCCATCACCATCAGTTTAAGATTGTTGCACCTTAGAACAAAGTGCAGCACCAAAAAACTCCAATCAATCATTCTGTTTTTTTTCAGGAATCCCAACGAAAGGCGGCCCTCAAGTTGAAGAGTCCTCCGAGCAAGGAAAGTGCGCCGCTTGCCGAATTGTCCCCAAACGCCTAAACCAGAAAAAATTCTGCAAGAGAGACTACGGTAACTTGCACCCACGTAAAAGTGTACTGATCGCATTCAGCCCTCCAAATTGTTGTAACCGATCGGGAGATGGTTGATGGATGGGCCAAGTACAAGGTGGTTGTCGAGGCTGTTTTCAAGAAGGGAACTCGCGGAAAGAGAGGGGAATCTGCCATCTGGCTCTCTGCTACTTCAGTCACCTGCAAGTGCCCCAAGATCAGAATCGGACGACGGTACCTCTTCCTAGGTATGTTTTCTTAAGTTTCCAGATTTTTGAATTTGTAAGCAAACAGAATTCGCATTTTAAATACCCCAAAATCATTGCCAAGATTAATTACGAAAGTATGCAAATGAAGGTGTCAGCGCGATTAGCGCGGGTCGTCCGGGAATTCTCGCGGGACTTGAGTGCTAAACAAGATGGATGATAGGGGGTGTTGACTGCTTTGTCTTCCCAAATGCATTGAGCAAGGGGAAACACACACAAACCTATAAGTGCCATGAAAAGTAAAATATAAAACAAGAAAATAACGATGTTTTCAGGAAAGGATGAGTCAAACCCAGACAGAGCAGGATTTATCGTGAATGCCAAGACTGTCCTAGTCGAGTGGTCCGATGACGTCATGGAGAAGGTAGTTTCTATGAAATTATGTCATTATTACTATATTTTAGGTCCTCCGTTTCTCCAAAAAGGACAAAATGGGTCACTGCGGCTCTACAACTTACTAATCACCAACAGTAAACTCCACATGGTCTCCCTGGCGTGAATCTCATATTTATTTCTGAGTTCCCCCAGAAAATTCTTTGCACCCTCCGAGTGAAACTGCACTCTCCGCATCCTTGACTTTGTTGTTGTTGCCATATCACAGGCTGCAATGTTAATAAAGCCCAGATAACTTCCCCACCAGCCGGTAAATCCGCTTTTTCTTGTATCAGTGCAAATGTCTGGTTGTGATGATCCCGTCCGTACTTGTGTCATCTTCCGCTTTTTGTAGTTTTTAGACGTATTACAGCAAAATAAATATTCTTTACAATTGTATTCTGTGATAATTTAGAAGGGTGAGTAAACGTCAGAATTTAAAATAACACACTGGATAACTAAGATTCATTTGTAGTAGTACTTTCATGACTGATTCATAAAGATTTTTCATGATGATAAAGAAGAAAAATACGTAAAAAAGTTTATTAATGGGAAATTAGAAAGATTTTCGTCCCTGTGGATAATATGAGAATCCGGCTAAGTACAAATAGCTGAACATGTACTCCGTCACTAATTGCAAATTTCCGACAACTTTTTCATGTAAGTTCGTTGTAACAATTATGCTTGCTCAATTTGTGTTAATCACAAAGAGTTTATTTAACGTATTTTTATTAATCTTTCTAGAATCATATGTTCTTGTCAATTAGAGTTTGGCATTAGAAAAATTGAAAGGTAACCTCTCCATCACAAAATTTATATTTATGTCTTCGACCTGTTTTGTTTATTCAGAAAATTCATAAAGTTGAAAAATGTCTAAACCAATATTCCTTTATTATTTTTTGCCTCAGTATTTTTCTTCTTAAAAGACAAGATTTCCGTTGTTTAAAGTGTAATTTTGATAAAAAACAACCTCTGATCATACTTTTCTTCAGAAATTTTAACAAATGGAACCTAATTTCAGTATTGTCCAACGAACAAAGAGTACTTTACAAACAACTTTAACAAAAAAATCACCCTTTCAAGTGAGATTCCATTTTGCTGCTGTTTTTCGCTGTTCGAGTTTTGCTCTTTCAAATGATTCTTTTTAGTAGTTTACAAAGTTTATTGTTTTTCTTTTTTTAAAACTGTGTTTATAGCTTACAAAAATTACCTTAAAATAACGAATCAACGAAAGCTTGTTTTGATAAGGAAAAATCAGTTTTTTCCCCAAAATAATATCAGGAATACTTCCAAAAGAGACAAATAAAAGCTAATTTCAATAAGGATTTCCATTTACCAAACAAATTAAAAACTTTTTCTAGATTTCCACCGTCTAAATAAAAATAATAAAATAAAATATATTCAGGCAAAATTTGACTTTTGCAACCCGGAACTCTTAAATCATTTAAAACATTTGAAAAGGTCATGTTCAAGTGCGACAGTGAAATGTTGTTTAGCTTAAAACAAGGAACTAGGAAACGCTATATAAAAAGAATTAAAGCTTTTCAAAGTTAATTTCATGAAAAATGTTTATTCATTTATAGCAGAAATTTGTTAATATGTTGGAAAGACTGTTTTCATTCTCAATCATGTTTTGTATGTGTTTTTCATTCAAGGCAGGTGCAAAAACTAGCTGAGTTTCTTGCATTTCCTCAAATATTTCCTGACACTAGTAATTCAGCCGGTTAAGGAAGCCCTCAGAGTGTTTTTCATTAACTCTTGTTTGTTCCTCTGGTTCCTTCACTCTTTTGCATATTCTCTGAGATTTGATTAAAATCCTGCCGTCGCCTTCAGGAATCCTTGTTTGTACAGCTGCGGTTCCTTGGTTTTCGTTGTCTTTGCCTGCTATAATTAGCATAATCCAGATTAACGCGCTGCCGCAAGTACCATTGTCTTTAAGCGACAGGTGTCATTCATCTCTGAGAATACCTAAACGACCACCCGGGAGTTTTTCGAGCGCAGGGACCGCCCGTAAATGCCCTTTTTTGCAGTGGTCCATTCCCTGGAGTGGACTTTGCACTCGAATTACGGCGTTGTCCGAGCGTCCATTTACAAATTGTGTTGTACGAGTGCGTACCAACGTACTTTTTTTTGGGCTGTCGGCGCCCGATTCCCCAAGGAATGCCAAAAAGAGGCTAAAGCATTGCACGCGAAGGGATCTAATATGGTGTGTGGCTGCACTTTCGGGGGACAACACAAAAAGAGGTTTTGTCCTTTAGAGGACTAAATGTTTTATTCTAAAGAGAACACAGAATGACACGTTCTTTTAACAAATTAGTGCAGTTTGTCTGAATGTGTAACACGTTCTAGCGAACGAAAATCATAATTTTTTACATACTTCGGTAGGGTCTTTCCCGTTCTTTTTATCAATTTTCCAACTCCGTTTGCGCTTAACAATTTGGTTCCACCTCTTAGTAAAACCTTGCTTCGCCGGTGATGTTTACATTGGCAAGTAGCATGCTTTTCTATGTGCAAAAACATCCTAGGTTCGATGTTTTACTAGACAGAGTTATGTAGCTAAATTTACTTTACAAAAAAACGTCGGATTACCATATGTGTTTGAAAACCCCTAGGTAGAAAAACAATGTAATCCTTTTAGAACCTTCCACATCTTACCAAATTTACAAAGAACCTGTATTATTCAGCTCAACTTTTGGCGCAGTTTATTATGAATAAACAAATGCCTTCTCAGATAGAAAGAATATCGGTCATCCAAAATGTGTTAAAAATGGAAATGTGGCAAAAATAAAACGGCATGGATAGTTGTATTTCACAGGTAGGGATAATGCCTGATAATTCTTTTTAAAAAAATCCGAATGATACTGGATGAACAAAACATCTGTGTTAGTATATTATTTACGAAAAACATAACTAGGATTTCAATTCTTGGTCCAAATGTGCTTGACTTGCCAGTGTGGCATGGCCGTTTGCACTGCTTTAGATTTCCATAAGTTGAAGTGCTCATCATTTCAGATGCTGAGAGACAAACACTTAAGACAATTCATCTGAAGAAAGCACAAAATCAGACCACATTAGAAAGACAAGTTTAATTAGGTTGTTATATTTACTATGAAAACTAAAGACTTTATTAACTACTTGTTTCTAACTTTGATCACTTGGCTTTAGGTTATTCTTGATCTGAACTCATTGGTTTAATTAATAATCTCATTAATCTTTTGGGTGTATGTTTTACTTGACCTGAGTGTTATTTCACTTGTTTTCAAAGAAAATTTCTCAGATAGTTTTGCAGTTTTCAACAACTTTATTACTCTACCTTTCCTTGTGGTAAACATCAACAGTTGCTTTGTTTACCTGTATGTTTTCTTTGATGAAGAAAACAACTGGTTTATTACATATTAAAAAGTTTCTTAGTGGAGGAAGACAATAGCCACAGAAAGCTTCATAAGTAAATAAAACAGGGATGTCTAGGGTAAACTAGCTTGTGAATGTCACTCTTTTAAAATTATTTATATATTACATTTGTCAAAATGAAATAGTGAAATCTTTTTTAAAGTAATGTCTTCGTTTAGACAAAAGGATGATTAAAATTAAATTCATAATTAAATTTAAATAAAATTCATTATTAACCATATTTTGAAACATTTGCAAAATCACATTTTCAAAGGACGACCGAGATAAAGAAAAGTTCAGAGAAGACATCGTGTATCCAATCGAGTTAGATGTACGCTTAAATCCTTGCATTATCCTTGACCTTTTCAATTTCAAAACAGAAGTACGCTTTAAGCTTAGTTCTATGCCTTTCCCACCCGTTTTCATTTTGTAAACCTTCGTTTAGTTCAGTGTTACTGATCTCTCCATGATTAACCGTTGGCTTCCGGTCAAGGCGACAATTGTGTCTGAAAATGTATTTTTAATGAAAAAATTTCTACTCCGACCCAATTTTTCGCGTACAAACTCTTTATTTGGTCACGCTTGGTGTGTTACGTAAGCGTTTTTGTCATCACCTACGATTTGAAACTTGGTACAGGAACTATAAATTGAAATCAGTTGACTCTCAGATCACCCAGTGAGCAGCTTGGCAAGTTTATCTATTGAATCGAAATAGGATCATTTAACTTGTTAACCTTTTTTCTGATTTTCTATTTTTGATTTAGCGACGACGCTGTTTTAGCGAATATGATATGTCCCCTTCAGTTTGCCAGACAGCGTTCCCTGAAATTACATAAATCCTAAAGTTCCAAATCCGGAAAATTATTTTTACGTATACAAATTATAAAGGCTAATTTATAAGTAGTCACATCGCAGTGATGTTTGTTTGAACAAAAATATCATTTCTACTAAGAATGATATTCGGATTGTTTTGATTTGAAGTTTCAGTGTTCTCAAAAGATACAAATGTTGTTTTCATGTTTTTTCAAACTTCTATCTTGGTTTTAAAATGAATACTAGATACTGTCTAATGATAAAACACTAATAATATCTTTATCTATTTCTCATTTATCGAAAATATCTATTTTAAATATACCTCCATTTTATGGTATTCTTTCTTTACCTTATTCATGTTTTTCAAATTTTACTTTCTCGCTCCATGTCTTTTTTGTGACCAGTAATATTTCAACTTTTCAGTTCACCCTTCTTGGTCTAGCCAAATTCTCAACATGAAGTTGGTAAGTAATCTACCAAAACGGTGTTAGAAATCCAATTTTCCAGGTCCTCCTCCTCGCCCTCTTCCTTTCCGTCTCCAGCTTTCGTCTTTTCGGCGTCCAGGAGGACGAAGACTACTCAGATGACTTCAAGCCCTTTCTGAAGCGATCCATCCGCCTCCCCAGCGCTGTTCAGAGAAAACTCTATCCTGCCGTGGCTTCTGCTTCTGTACCTAAACGCCCCAGCAAGAGTGTTCCTATCGCTCCTCTGCGGATGTTCCCTCCAGTCAGTGATGAACACCGATCTGCCATCGACTGCCTGGGAATGAAAATCTTAGCTAGAATGAGGTCCTGGGGAGAAACATCCTCATTCAACTGTTGAAAAGTTGCAATAAACACACTGGTTGCAATAAATGGCTTGTTTATGCAAAATTCTTACTTTTCTTCAAGTTTTGCCAAAAGTGAGGAGACGAAAAGTCTTACTAGAAAGCAAAACTTTTTTGCCTTCGAGGTCAATGTCGGACCATGGAAGGCTGATTTTCTCTTTATATGTTATAGGTATGGAAGTCTGGTTTTCTCTTGCTGCTTTTGTTGTCGCTGTTGTGGAGGTTGTCCTTCTGCTTGCACTTGAAGAGGATTTGGAAGACGGCGGGGAAGAAGAGCTGTGCTTGCAGTAGATCGCGTTCTCGCAGTGGGCGCCCCGAAGGGCACTGTTGTTGATAGCGGCCGCGCTTATATTACCCCGTTCAGTGGGGGCGCCGACTGCAAACAGGGGCAGTTTATTATCTCTCGACGAGAGGGCGCAGAGTCAGCTCTAGACTGAAAATCGCCGAAAATGGGCTATTTTTATAAACCAGCCTTGTTTTCAAAACTGATGGGTAACCTTCACAGAAAAGAAAAAGTGTAATGGTTATATGAACTGTAGTACAAAATTGATGTTGATGGAGTTTTTGCTTTTCCAAAACGTTTAAATTATGTTTTTGCAAATTCAAGCGGAAAACGAAATTCTATTTTGCAATTGCGGTAGATACAACGGGGTCGGCCCCCATAAAAAGGTTCGCCCCGAAGGTTCGAATCAGCCCTTGGCCATCAAATTTTCCTTTTCTTTAAATTCGGGAATTTCAATAATGCAATCATTTAAAGTCTTTAAGTCTTTGAAATGTAATGAAAAGTTTGTATTAGGTGCAAAGTTCTTTGTTTTCCCCAAATGAATACCAATTAAATTATTAAAGGTTCTAAAATTTTAAAAAAACTGTGAAAAAATGCATTTTTCAAAAACTATATTTGTTTTTGGTTTTTTGAAAGTAGGTAGAGTGAATTAAAAACCAAATGCTAGGCTGGTTGGTGACTGCTGTTATTATTCATGTTAGAACACATTTAGACGTTCAAAAACTTGTTTTCCAGCTAGCTTGCGTTCATTGCTAAAACATGAATGAGCTGTCACTAACCAGCTAATCCTCTTCTGACCTGACCGTGTCATGTTTGCTAAAAGCAGGATGAGTCTCACATTCCCAGGTACCACAAGAAATATGATAAGGTATCTCTAAAAACTTTTTCTTTAAAAAGGCTCGAAGAGACCATTTTTCAAGCAGCATGCTCGTCTTCGCCTTCCTTCTTTTTCTCCACTCAGTTTTGGGTGAAGAGTGCCCAAATGGCGCCACATACAATGAAAGGTTAGTTTTGCATCTACTTTTTAAACATATGTTTTGAGACTTGAACGTTGCCTTCTCATTGTTCCGGACAAGCCATTTTACAAGGTGAATTACTAAAAAAATACAATATTTTAATAACTCTTAGGCGGAACTTAACTGCATCAAACTTGGTGGACATTTGGTGACCATCCGCAACATAGCTGAGAATAACGCCGTTGGAAACTTCATTAGAGGTTCTCAATTTTAATTAAGTGATTCACTTTTTTGACTACTTAGATAATGCATGCTGCGGAGTTTGGATTGGAAATGATCAATCCGGAAGATGGCAAAGCGGAGAGAATGTTACGTTCACTGCCTTTGCCTCTGGTAAGCAAAAATAAAACCGGAAAGTTTAGATAATTTATTTTTTAAACTTATTTGAAATCTTAGCAGTCATTGAAATATTCCAATCATTGATTATCCAATCTTTAGGTCAGCCTGCCCCTGCCTTTCGCTGTGTTCAAATGGACCCCAGCCTGAATGACAGATGGCGTACTGCTAACTGTTCTCACAAAGTTGACGCCGTCTGCAGTCTCCCACCTCACTGTAAGAATTGTATTTAAGCCTAATTGTGGCTTGTTTCCAGCTCCGTCAAGGTGCCCCGATGGCTGGAGCTACTTTAGGACCACTAACGCTTGCTACAAGGTAAGGCACCAAAACGCGCATATTGAGGAGAGTTAGCCAAAAGAGAAAGCCAAGTAGTCTAGTTTCACAATTCAATTCTTCAAATTTGCTTGTATTAATCCTTTTTTGACCTGCTACCTTAAATCTAAGATTATAGTGGTAATGGCAATCGCTTCAATTTTACACATCTTTCCGGATTCTATTGATTTTTACCTTTGACAAATCATATGTGAAATTTTCTCCAACTCTTCCACTTTGGGATTTTCAATTTTGCAAAGGGGTTTACAGCAAAGTACGATGACACTGAAAATGGTTATACATCAATTTGTACTTTTCAAAAGATACAAAGCATACTTAATCACAGAAAACTGATTTTAGAACTACCAAGACTCTCCCAATGTCGGTTGGGATCTTGCTGCTCAGAGATGCAGATCTCTTGGAGCCCAGCTAGCGAGAATTGACTCTGCCGAAGAAAACCACTTTATCTCTGGTAAGCACATTTGTTGTAAAACTAGGCAGTTCTTTTCAGTTCTTGCTGCATCAAGCCTCAGCCGCTTTGACCTCCAAGATAACACCTGGATTGGCATGAGACTATTTGCCCCGAACAACACAATGCGTTGGGTTGACAACCAACCTGTAAGATTCACCAATTTCGCCCCAGGTGAACCCAACGGACAAAACAACGAATGCATCATGGTAAACAAGATCCCTTAACAGTTTTAGATTTATTTTAGATGGTCACAAACTACAACTTCCAAAAGAGAACTGAATTCGGCCAGTGGTACGATCAGCAATGCAATGTTTCTCCAATGAACAGCTACGTTTGCAAGATTTCTGCAAAGGGACCTGCAGGCCGTTAAGGTTTTAATTGGTTGTCTTCATCACTGGTATATATATAACTGGTATTTTATGTATTTATTACCCGGGTTGCAAATAAACGGTTAATATTTATCATGTTGATAGCAGCATTGTACAAACATCTAATTTGTTGGTTTTGTATTACACAACAAATTAATCTGAAGTTGATTTAACACGTTTTTATTGGGCGTTAGCATATCCATATGAATTACAATTTTACGCGCTTCAAAAAGTAGGGCGTGGGAACATCTGATAGAGGATCGCCATGAACCTGCTTTTTCAATAACCAGAAAATTCTGGAAAGTTAAAGAAAATTAAACAGATCTCGGCACTGGAAGCACTTTTGATGATTTTAGGGCGCCAAAAAAGAAACCACGTCTTTGAGAGAACACCTCGCACACAGATCTTCAGAGATAACGCCGCCGCCACCCATCGCTTTAGTTTTTTGGTTCGATAACGACTATCTACTTTTCATTTTTACGCTTTGAGAATCGTAAATCAATGTCTTTTCTCAGATTGGGGGACGACTTCATTTCAATTCGCATTGATACAAGCCTAAATTCTCCACCTCGCCTTCTCAAATCACATTTGCCAGTCAGGAACTATCACTTAGCCAAATAATATTTCAACCTTTTTAAATTTCATAAATTTCCACTGCGACAAAAACACAAGGAATCCGCAGCTCGTCGGTGGTGACTGTCCTGTCGTGTCCTCCCTATCTGTGTATTCGCCTGACTCCCGATAGATTCGCCATTCACTTAGGATATGCTCGTATTGTTCTTGGTGCTCGACGGAATACGCCTTCTATATATCGCACACAATCTCACATGTTCATCCTTAAAAACATTGCTTTTCTTTTTATAATTCAATTTTAAAAAATTCAATTTATTTCAGTCTACTCTAAAATAGTTTCTGTAAATGTAAAACCGAACTATTTCATTCCAAAGTTCGGTTCCTCCAAATGACGCTTTTTTTTCGCAAAAAAAACTCCCTTGTTTTAAGTTTGCTTTTTATATGGGGCTCCGGCAGGAATCAGGCAGCGCGACCCAATAGTGTAGTGGTAAGTGTGCTGGAACAACACACACAGAGTTGCTGGTTGGGTTCTTCTCGGGAACTAAATTTTTTGCAGACAGGCTATTTACCGTAAATTTCTATGTGGTGCCTCTAAGCCAAGGTCAAGCTTGACTATTCGAAAAAATAACCACGATCACTGACATGGTAACTCGTTGTTACAATTGCGCCCAACCTTGTTTCTCTCAGCCCTTTTTGGATAAAAATCTTTTAATTTTCACGCTGTCCCCCATTTCTCTTTAATCTAACCAGCCATTTTTGGGCGGCTGACTCAATCACCAGATGTTCCTTTCAAGTACAGTTTTTACTGCGCAGCTGTTATTTGCCTGTTTACCAGATGTAACAGCACCGCCTTCTGCGTACCGGGATAAACAAAAGCGGCCGCAGACTCTCGCGACCCCGCGCATTCGACAGCAGAAGTTACCCGCGTATTTTCCTGTCGCTGACATTGCGGTGCATTTGTCTTCCATTTTCGCTACACTCTTTTCGAATTCGCCAATTCCTTCAAAAATTCAATATCCTCCTTTCCCTAAATCGCTATTACATTCAATTCATCTCCCACTCTCTCTCTGTTTTGGCTTTTCTAATCGATCACAGGCCCCGGGGATCCGCGCACCGGCCCGATTTTCGAAATTCTGTGCAACTGCTTTTCTCCGCCAACATCGAGTGCTGCGGTGCCGCGTGTCACAGTCTGTCATTATTATTCCCTTTATTTTCCGTTGACCCCTTCGCCCAATTTTCACCAATTTGCGAACAACGAAATGTTTACTGACAAAAAATCACTATTACGCGTTTTGCTTAGCCTCCTACCTATTATAACCCTAGGTGCAAGTTTTTCGGTGGTTTGCTGACAATGTTCCTAGTTTCCAAAAAAAATTCTTCATATATGTCGTTTTTCTTGCCCTTTTAACTGGAACAACAATCTATTTTCAGATGTTCGCTAAGGGTGACCGAGTTGTCTTGGCCCTCCTCGGTTCCTTCAATCCCCCCACGATTGCCCACCTCCGTATGCTAGACGTCGCCAAGGATGCCCTCAACGGCACCGGCTGTGAAGTTCTGCAGGGTTTCATGAGCCCTGTTGCCGACGCTTACGGAAAGCATGGGTTGGCCTCTGCTCATCACAGGAAGGAGATGGTCCGCCTAGCTGTGTCCACATCTGCGTGGATCAGGGCTACCGAGTGGGAGGCCGACCAGACCACCTGGACTCGCACCGTCCTTGTCCTCCGTCACTTGAAGCAGGTCTCGCAGATCATCTACGGAGATGGCGTCAAGGTGGCCCTTGTGGCCGGAACTGATGTAGTGGAGTCCTTCATCCGAATCCAGCCGAACGGAGAGCCGCTTTGGACCTCTCATGATCTCAAGGAGATTTTGAGCCAGTTCGGTCTTGTCTGCATCAATCGTGAAAACGGAGATCCTGCAGCTGTCCTCAGCTCCCTCGAGAAATCTTTGAACATGAAGTTCAACATGATGGTAAGTGTTTTTGAACTATTAATTTTTAGTAAACTTCCCCCTTATGATAAACACTCATATATGCATTTCAGATCACCGAGGACCACGTATGCCCCAACAGCATCTCAAGCACCAGGGTTAGGGCCGCGCTCAAGCAGGGACTGTCCGTCAACTATGTTGTCACTGATGCTGTGGCGGACTACTGCACCACGACCGGGCTCTACAAGTAGAGACGCTGTTTTTCATGATCTCGAGTGACTCTTCACAAGCTTTAAACACTGTCGTGATCATAAACTTGTTGGATTACTCGTGTTTCCAGAAACCTTTGTAAATACAGTATGCATGGATTTAGTGAAAGGAAGACGAGAGTGAGACCAGAAGTTTACGAGAATGGTCAGGTTAGCAATGAAACTGATGTCGAAAGAAAGTTTTAAAAAATCAGCTTGAATGCGAAATTGAGAGGGGGAAAGACATAGACAGTGCAAAAGAGAGGGTGAGAGCGCGAGAGAGAGAAAGAGAGAGATAGAGATAGAGAGCGCGCGAGAGAGAAAGAAAGATATCGAATTATCGATCTAGTTGATGCAAACGATGTTTTGTTCAATTTTTTTAAAAGTTTAGGTGAGCGACGAGTGCTTGTACTTTAAATTTCTTTTTTTAACCAAAAACAAAATTTTCAAGCGGTTTATTTTAAAAAAGACACAAAAGTTATTCCAAAAATGACGGATTGTTAGGAAATCATGGATCACTCCTTAATGGTTTCTTCCTTAGCCTCTGCAGCTTCATCGGTCTCAACGGGCTCCTTAGCAGTGGTATTGGAAGGATGATCCTCCAGGGTCTCGACCTTTTTTGAATCATCTTCTTCCTTTGAGCCAGAATCGACAATGTTCTTCACATCTTCCGGCTTAGTCACAGCCTTCTGAAAAAAGAGATCAAATATTCAGAAAGAAGAGCCTTACCTCAGCGCTGATAACGGCTGCAGTCGAATCCACCTTAGCCTCCACTTTTTGCTTCTCATTGTCATTGACCTTAAAGAGAAAATTTAAAAGGAACTAAATGTTCTAATACCGGAAGGTCCTCAATGGTGGCACCGATAGTCTTGTTTTCATAAGCAAGGCGAGAAATGCGAAGAGAATCAGCCAGAGAATCCATCACGACAAACCTGAATTTAAAGTTGTAACAACTTGAAAGGTAATTGAAAGTAATTGAAAAATGAAAGTAGAGTAGGTAATCTGTACATGACTGAAATATAAAATCATAAAATCGGGCAATGCTTTCGGGAGTGAGAGGGTAGTTGGCTGGCTGTTTGGTATCCACCGAGCTCCCAATGCTTATATAACCCAAACGAGAGATCAGTAGAAGCCCTACAATAACAAAATACAATGTGAACGAAAGAGGGGCGAGACAAATCTGCCTATAAACTATTGGTTGACTAGCAGGCTAGCGATGACTCAAACTATCCCCACGCAAAGAGTACAACTAAAAAGGAATTTGTGTTGTTCTTGTTGTCTTAAACGTATACTGCCTTTCCATAATTTTTTTTGCGTCATTCAGAAATGACGACCCTAGGAAGACAAATCAAACTGATAGTCGTACCGTAAGCTTAGGGGTTCAAGATTCATCTCCCCGTGTGTCTCGATCATTCGAGGTTTCTATCGCCCCCGCGTTCCATTAGCAAGACGTCTTGTATTAAACATTAAACGCCCCTAGACCACTAAGTCCTTCCTTCTGCGCTTTCCATGATTAAAAGCAGAGTCTCTGTGTTCCCTGTTAATATATTTGTATTATAACCGCTATGATTACAAGGCTGTTAGGAGTTATCAAACTGTGCCTTGTGCCCTGCCATTCAAACTGAAGATTTGAATCCGCCACATGTATGCGGGTACGCGTTTTACCGCATTACCGATCACTTGCAATCCCAATCCCAAATCCCAAATCCTGTAGCAATGACTTTTCTGTTGCTTTGAACAACGCGCCCGTTTGCATACCTAATTGCGGGCCAGTCGAAAAGTGGCGCGTTTAGTTTTCCAAATCATTTTTTAAGTCAGATATACTTTAAAGACCAGTGATTCCCATCCTAATTTCGTAAGATTGCTACTACCACGAAAGCATGCGGAATTCGGAGATGGTCGATGACTTTTCCGCGGGTTCGCATGAGTAACCGAGAAAAAGGATTTGCGACGCGGATTTAATCGTGAAGTTTCCTTTAAAAGCCGTGTATACCTTTTGAAAGCACCTCACAACAAGTCGTTCTAAAATTTTACTGATATAAGGCAGAGTTCTATTTTTAACCTTTTTCCATGCGTAGAATTAATTTAGAAACCTATATTTTCTCGAAGACTTCCAGTTGCTGAAGTTGCTAAAGGCAATGGTGACTTCAGCAACTGCAACAAGATTATGACGATTATGACGCCAGTGTTGCTTGCAAAGTACAGAAGTTCTTTGAAAATACGTACGAAGATATATCTTTTGCAAATTGTGGTATTCGAAAGGTAAAATAATCTTTGTTTGACAAAGCGCGTTTTAAGAGTGATCTCGTACAGAGAAGAGACCTTCGTGATGTGGCCACAATTACAATTGATTGTGACTCAACCGAAGATATGGATGACGCTCTGTCAATCCAAACAACAGCAAATGGATATCAGGTACAAATACCATGCTAACCAAAACTTTCTTCAGGTAATGGCCCATATAGCTGATGTGTCACATTTTGTGACACCAGGCTCCCCCTTTGAAGTGATGGCTAGGGCTAGGGAAGAGTCTTTCTACTGTCCTACAATGGTAATGAGTCCTTTTATTTTTTGAGTTATTTTTGTAGCACCAACACATGCTTGGCGACTACGCCATGCATTGCCTTTCTCTGAAATCAAATGAGGAAAGGCTGGCAGTGACAGCCACATTCGACTTTTCTAAATCTGGACTACTACAACGTCACCCACTTTTTGGTGAGTAAAAGTATAAATGTATTTAACAGCTGTTTGTAGAACGGACAGTAATTCGCAGTAATGCGAAGCTAACCTATAGCCAAGTGGAATGTATTTTAAATGGAAAGCCCGTGGAATTTGAGTATTTCAAATGTTCTGCGGAGGTAGTTGAGGAGCACGTAATTTTGCAACATTCAAAAGCAATAAAATCCTAGATTCGTAATCTGCATTTCCTTGTGGAACTACTGGCCAAATGCGACTCTCCCCGGAATTTGGATTGTCTTTATAATGTGACTGAAGACGGAAATATGGTCCGCAGCTTGGACGCTGAGGTTTGTTGTTTGTAAAAATGTTTAAGAAATGGAATTTTCAGCCTATTAAAAGCAGAAAACTCGTTGAAGTTTTCATGATTTTAACAAACAAGGCCGCAGCATTTAAAATAATGGAAAATTGTATGGAATCCGCTCTACTTCTCTGTCAAAAGAAGTCTGGCCACAGCGAAAAGGTATTTTTGCATTCATTTTTTCATTATAAACCTGTTCAGATTGTCAAAATGTACTTTGTGAGAGACTGCATTTTTCAATCTGGAATTGATGAAAAAGCAGCCCTGGAGACACGACAAGAGATATTTTTAATGTTTTTTATTGTTAATTAACTTTTCTTTTAGCTTCAAAATGCTATTCATGCACAAAGTTGTGGGTCAGAATTAGTCCTAGGTGAAAATAATAACTATGGCCATATTGGATTAAATGCTCGAGCGTAAGTACATTCTTTCATTGATAGACACTTTTAAGCTACACACGATTTACACCTCCTATTTGGAGATATGTTGATATCCTTGTGCATAGGCAACTGCTATCGTGCCTAGGAGTTCCTGCTTCAACAATAAGTGAACCGGAAGAAATCTGTTGGCCCATGCTAAACGTGATTGTTTTGTGAAATTTGAGCATGACTTCTTTAGATAGAACATAATGCATGATGAGTTGTGGTCAACTCCATGACTCCAAGATTATTTCTATTCGACTACAAATTCCTGGTGACCGTTGACACTGCTAAAGATTTTGCAGTAAGTAAAAAATAGCTTGAATTTGACACACTTTGTTTTTTCAAAGCTTTTTTTTTTACAAAACCTTTTTGATGTTTCAAACAGAAAGCTGTTAATTTCAGGTTGGCGATGTTTTATGTGTAGATGCAACCTATTCGACATCCAAGAAGAAAGTTGTCTGTCTACGCTGTCATTACTATAAAATATCTCATTTTTCCAATTAGCTCAGGGAGACAAGGACAGAGAGAGAGAGAGAGGGATGGAGAGAGAGAGAGAGAGAGAGAGAGAGAGAGAGAGAGAGACGGAAGAGACGGAAGAGAATGACCGAAAACCACTTGTGTTTCAGGTCTCATACAATTGAACAAAATAAAAAAAAGAGAAATACACTATTACAAAAAGGCTGCAAGGCAAAATGGAAAGGCGGAATTACTCCTTAGTGGCTTCCTCATCGGATTCCGAGTCCTTGGCGACCACGTCGTGTGCGTCATCAGCGGTGTCCGAAGCCGGTTCCTCAACAGACTTGTCCTTGTTGGAATCCTCTTCGTTCTCCTCCTTGGCGTCAGTATCGACGGCAGTCGTCAAATCTCCGTGTTCAGTCTCCGGCTTCTAAAAGGAGATGAGGAGGTCTAGACAAAAGAACCTCACCTCAGCGCCAATATCGGCCGCAGCGTTGTTGTCCTCAGTTTGCGCATTCTTCTCATTGTCATGGACCTCAAAGATGGAAATTAGATGGCACTAAGTTTTTTGATACCGGAAGGTCCTCAACGTTGACGAGAGGCTTGTCTTCATAAGAAAGGCGGGAAATACGGAGAGAATCAGCCAGAGAATCCATCACGACAGGTCTGAATTCATGGTTGACTAAGGAAATATTTGAAAATGTAAGAAAAACGGAAAAGGTAAAATGGATAAAATCAAAGCATGACTGCAAACCGAATGGAATAGGTCAAAGCTTTCAGAGAGAAGATGATGGCTGGGTGGCTGCTTGATTGCTCTGGAGCACCTAGTGCTTATAAAGCCACAATGAGAGAGTAATAGAGGCCAAACATAAATGAAAGACTACGGAATCGGAAGAGAGTGGATTCACTTCTGCCTGTAAACTATCGGTAGACTAGCTGGTTGTCGATGACTCAGGCTATCCCCACGCAAAATATACAACAAATAGGCCTTTGGTAAGAATTTTCGTTCGTATTTTGTGATTATTTAGGCTTGAGGACATAAATTACTGTAAAGTGTTTACAAGGAACGAAAAATAAACGTGTTCCACGGGGCGGCTCCGAACCCTCGATGGTTGTTTTGTAAGCAGAATGGCCAGTTTGCCTAAAATCATCAGCTCTGCTCGTTGTTCGCGTGGCCGTTTTTTACCCTTGTTAACATTACTTTTCTTTCCTAACTCTTGGTTCTACCAATATGCCCCCTAAGCAGGCGACGCGGCTAATTGTGCGTTGAAATAATCTGCCGGTAATCCGCACCTCCGCGCGACCTGCCACCTGACCCTCGGTAATTGGGACGCCGAGTCACTTATTCACAACACAATGACAGATTTACCAACAGCGCCCATCAGCAAACATAAGTGAGTCTCGAATAGCTTTTCCTTTTTTGTATTTTTGTAACTGCTTGAATTCCGCAAAAGTTAGATTTTATCACCGAACCAGGATATATCCTAAATTGTCATTATTTTAGGCCTTTTAAACACACAAAAACAAATTTTGTAATTAATATTTTTGAATAAATGGTGTAAGTGATTTTGAATAAATCTGCTCTATTGCTAACAGGCGCCTTTAATCAAATTACATTTGTAAATTATAAGCTTCTACGATTTTCTTGTGTATTCTTTTTTGTGTAATTGTGAATTTATCGATTTTCAAGGCATATTGACCGTTTGGTTTTCTTATAATATTTTGTGTAAACGATAATTTTGTTGATTATGTGTTCTTGCATAATCGGTCGGTAATTGCGGGGCGACGCCCAACTTGGCAGAAATCCAACGGTTTCAGAACAACAATTTTTATTTTTGCACGGTGAATTTTACGTGTTTTCATGCTTTGCTTTCAGGTTTCTGAACATGGATAAATGCGACTGTCAAAGGGAAAAAACATCACGTTCTAGTTGCAGGTAAGACTTTTCAAAAGTTAGTCTTAAGTTGATTTTTTTTACAATTTCTCTGTTTAGGGTGCTCAATCGCCGGAACACGAAGGATTAATTAAAATATATGATGTACGATGCTTCTAAGAAGAACATCTTCTATGAAATAGGCACGATTTTTTTTTAAAATTTTCATTAATTTATTTTCCATTTTGTTTCAGAATCGGTTCGAGCAGAAGCAACAGCTGCGCGGTACAAATCAGATTTCTACTTAGTTTGAATTGTGCGTTTGCTCAGA
The DNA here is from genome assembly GCA_022343465.1 of Oscheius sp. G VE-2021. Taxonomy (NCBI): domain Eukaryota; kingdom Metazoa; phylum Nematoda; class Chromadorea; order Rhabditida; family Rhabditidae; genus Oscheius; species Oscheius sp. G VE-2021. Next base: position 185,810 of record JAJQXH010000024.1, on the reverse strand, counting down.
AGTTTGATCAGGTTGATTTCCTTTCGTTGTTCTTTTAATTTCTTTTTTTGAGCCTTTCTGATTTCTGTATGAGCGAAAACACGACGCAAGACGACAGCTTTTGGAGGGCGAGAAGGGCAATCCAGCGTGGAGTGCATGGTTTTTCAATCACCAGGTTTTTGTTGAAGGTAATTAATGACTTGCAGCATTTTTTACCTTTCTTTTTTCAGAATAAGTGAAAGAGGAGTCTTCAGTCATCCACCTGACTACGCCGACTTCATGAACGACGATTCAGGATAGGGTGGTAAAGAAAATGTACGAAAATTTGGTTTTGGTGAGTGCAAACAAAATTTGGATAACATTTTTGAGATGATTGCAGCCTAAGGTTTCGCGGTCATCAAAGTTGGCACCCTGCAACAGAGCGGCTGAACTGATGCTGGAGACTCAGTGGTATGCGATGAAAAAGCGGTTTTCCACAGAGGCCGTGTTGGACCGTCCTCGACCAGCCTGAGTAGCTGCAGCCACCACGTCGCTTACTGGATAAAAATCAACTGACATAAGCAGCCGATAGTTTTTTGAAAAAGGTAGGGGTTTGAATTCGAAGGTAGGGATTTGAGTTCGACATTTTGCTTCATTTTGGGTGAAATTTCATGATTATTTCTTGCAGGAGCTGGGCGCTAACTGCCAACCTCCCATTTCAAGCACCTCGTTCTTACAAATGCAGGACGCTTAAAAGTTGTACCAGGTTGGTTTCTGCTTGTTGTTATACTAATTTTTCTTTTCAGTCTTTCTTGTCACGGTGTGAACGAACCCACAACTCGAGACGACGTTATTCGAAGACAGAAAGGGCAAACAAGAGAGACTTAAGTGATTTTCCAGCACCAACTTTTACATGAAGGTCAGATATGACTTCCAGCTGTCTTTTAGCTTTTCATTTTTTTAGAGAACATCAGAAGGAGTTGGGCAGTCAGGGGCGCTGCGATTTCGCCACCAGCAACAGGTTGGTTGAGTCTTTGATTGAAAGGCTTTGATTTTTCTTTCCAGATTGTTGCAATGAGCCCACGATCTCTTCTCGACCTTCTGCCGTCGACTTCTGGAACTGCCCGATAACTGCCGAAGATGGTTCTGGAAAAATGCACTGCATCTTCACGCAACAACGCTGTTTTTGTGAGTTAAAACAATGACTAGACGTTTTTTTGTTTCTACTTTCTGCCTAACTTTTCTAGCCCATTAAACTTTACGTATTATATTAGGGACGGCCGAGTTTATGCCAGAACTCTGCTTGTTCGTGATAAAAAAGCGGTTTGCACCAAAGAAATGGTGAACAAAACGCGGACCAGCTCTGTCCAAGCTAATGATTCAAAGAAATCAAGGCGGCCCGCTTACTAGCGCAGAATCCGACCCGGCGCTCTACTCATATCGTGGTATTAGATATAAAACTGCCACCAAATTCAAAAGTCAGTTGACATCTTCGACAAAGGATGGCGTGAATATCATTGCGGCTAATAGTTTTCCAACGCGAAAATCAATTGCCACGTGTTGTATTTTAGATCGACACGGCACTGAATTCTTAACCTCATCACACTTCAATTTTCAGGTAGACGAAGCGAAGACAATCCCACTTAAAATGAGAATAAAAGCGTTCGGTTGCACATAGATGTAGTAGAACAGTTTTGATGTTAATCAAAACGTTTTCTATCTTCTTTTCAGTAAACTATAAAAGGAGACGCCCTGAAACGAAGACAATTTGTAACTTTGCATCTATGGACATATCTTCAACTGAGGTTAGTGTAAATCCAATTCTTTTTTTTTGTAAAGCTTCATATTACAATTTTCAGGTATAATCAATGGATATGAATAACGAAGCTTCACGATAGAGGTGATTTCATGTTCCACGTTGTCAGATCTTTGTCTGTCAGTCGAGAAACACACACCAAGTCCTACAATCACATGATCTTCCTCTGTAAGATGTAACAACCGTCTACGATTTTGCAAACCACTGAACAATCAGTTTGTTTTAATTTCTTTTACGTGTAAGTGTTGGGACCCTGTCCATCTAGGTAATTCCAGAATGTTCCATGACATTCTGGATTATTCTGTACTATTCTAAGTTGTTCCAGAATGTTCTATCACATTCTGGAATGTTCTATATTGTTCCATTAGGTCTAGGTAGCTCCGCCCCCTTTTTAGTCTAGAATGTTCTATTTCTTCTAGAACATTCTTAGGTTACCCTATATATACCCCGGGTTCCCCATCAGTGATACTTTTGCTTTACGCTTCGTCTATTGTTACTTCGCTTCTACATAATAAACCTTTGGTTTATCACCACTTCTTCCTACGGACACAACAACTGGCGATCAGGATACTTCACGGACCGCTCCTCAAGAAACAATGGGAGACCAAGACATCTCAATGAAGGACCTGCTGCAGATGATGGCCAGCCAGCAGAAGCAGCTCGTCGACCAACAAGCTGTCCTCACCACTCTCATGCAGAAGATGTCGGACCCTCCTGCCACTCCCGCTACCTCCACCGAATCGCAGTTTGACCGCCTCTACAAGCGCATGGACAAGTTCGTCTACGACCCGGATCAAGAAGACTCTTTCGATCTGTGGTTCCGCCGCTACGAGGACGTGTTCACCAACGACTGCGCCTCTATGGACGAGAAGACCAAAGTGAGACTTCTCACTTCTCTGCTCGATGCTACTGCCCACGCCCGTTTCTCTCGACACATCATGCCGAAGAAGCCCTCTGAACTGGACGAATGGGACAGTACGCTCGATATCTTCAAGACGCTTTTCGGAACGAAGAAATCCCTCTTCCGCCGCCGATTCGAGTGCCTGAAGATGTCCTTCTCTCCGAATGACGATATCGATGGATTCATCAACCTTGTCAAGGCAAGGTCCGCCGAAGCCAACTTCAAGGACATCAAGACAGAGACCATGGAATGCCTGGCTCTCGTTTTCGCCTTCCAAGCCCCGGAACTCGCCGAGTTCCGCCTGCGCTTCCTCCGGAAACTGGACCAAGATGACAAGTGCACCATCGACGACCTCGGCAAGGAGTACCACATGTGGAAGTCCGCCAAAGACGACTCCAAGATCGTCGAGGCCTCTTCCCGCTTAGCGATCCACTTCGTCCAGAAGAAGCCCTTCCATAAGACGAATCGCCCTCTGCCTCGGACCCCCTGTCCGATCTGCAACGGACAACACTGGAAAAATGACTGTCCTCAAAAGAAGACCTCTGGTACGCGCAAGGAGTTCCACCCTTCGTCCAGCCACAACAGCAAGCCGCGCACCCGCTACCAGAAGAGCATCGACGGCAACCAAGGAGACGTCCACCAGCACCTGGAAGTCCACATCAACGGACGTCCCTCTCTGCTCCAGTTGGACACCGGCGCGGATGTTACCCTCATCTCCCGCCCCACCTGGATGAACCTCGGATGCCCCAAGCTGCAACCCTCCGCCGACACCCTCAAGACTGCTAGTGGTCACCCCCTGACCAACTACGGCTCATTCACCACCGATTTCGCAGTCAACGACGTCAAAGGAGGCTCACACACCGGCTCAGGAGTCTGTTACGTCACCGATGACAACGACCTTCTCGGGATGCCTTGGATCAAGCAACTTCCCCCTTTCGAGAAGGCTCTCAGGATGTTTCACATCCATTCCATCAAGACGTTCGACCCCGCCACTCTCCGAGAACAGACGATCGCCTCACTGAAGACCCGATTCCCTTCCGTCTTCACTACTGGACTTGATCGCTGCACCAAGGCGACGGCATCGCTCTGCCTCAAGCCCGACGCTCAACCTGTCTTCATCAAGAAGCGCCCCGTTCCCTACGCCTCTGTCCCCCTCATCGACAAGGAAATCGACCGTCTCTTAGAAGCTGACGTCATCAGTCCTGTCGACCACTCTTCCTGGGCTGCACCCATCGTCGTCGTGAAGAAATCCAACGGCACTACGCGTCTCTGTGCTGATTTCTCCACTGGACTCAACGACTCGCTGATGTTGCACCAGCACCCGCTGCCCACCGCGGAGGACATCTTCACCAAGCTGAATGGTGGCACCATCTTCTCACAGATTGACTTCGCCGACGCTTATCTGCAAGTCGAAGTTGATCCCGACTCGAAGGAGCTGCTCACGATCAACACTCAACGTGGATTGTTCCGATACAATCGCCTGCCCTTCGGTGTCAAATCTGCTCCTGGCATCTTCCAGCAGATCATCGACTCCATGATCTCTGGACTCTCTGGTGTTGCTGCGTACCTCGACGATGTCACCGTCACTGGCCACACTCCCGAACAGCACAACGCCAACCTGGAAGCCCTTTTCCACCGGATCCAAACCTACGGCTTCCGCGTCCGTCTCGACAAGTGCAACTTCGCCCTCTCGCAGATCACATACCTCGGGAACGTGATCTCTGCCACCGGACGCCGCCCCGATCCCAAGAAGATCGACGCCATTTCCAAGATGCCAACTCCGAAGAACATCGCCCAGGTCAGATCGTTCCTCGGCCTCATCAACTACTACGGATCATTTGTTCCTGAGATGCGCCAGTTCCGTGCACCGCTCGACGCACTGCTCAAGAAGGATGTTTCGTTCTGCTGGACTTCCGACTGTGACAGAGCCTTCAACCGCGCCAAGGAAGTGCTCGCTTCGGATCTGCTCCTCACTCATTTCGACCCGTCTCTACCCATCATCGTGGCCGCCGACGCATCCAACGACGGGATCGGAGCAGTCATCTCTCATCGATTCTCCGACGGATCTGAGAAGGCTATTTTCCACGCCAGCTGCTCTCTTGCCGCCGCCGAGAAGAACTACGGTCAAATTGAGAAGGAAGGTCAAATTGAGAAGGAAGGTCTTGCTCTCGTCTACGCCGTCCGCAAGTTTCACCGCTACCTCTATGGACGTTCCTTCACTCTTCTCACCGACCACAAGCCTCTCCTAGCCATTTTCGGAAGCAAGAAAGGCATCCCCGTCTACACCGCAAACCGTCTCCAACGCTGGTGTCTGACGCTCCTCGACTACGACTTCAAGATCGAGTACCGAAGCACGACCGCCTTTGGGCAAGCCGATGCTCTCTCTCGCCTCATAGCCTCAGCCGCTGTACCTGACGAAGACCACGTCATCGCATCGATCTCCAACGAAGCCGAAGTCGCCTTCACCGACACAGTCAAGAACCTTCCCGTCTCCTCCACTGAAGTCGAGAAGTTCACCTCAGAAGACGACTGCCTCAGCGAAGTTCGGCGCTATATCCAGTCTGGATCCTGGCCGAAGAAACCTTCTCCAGCCATCTCCAGATACGCCAGTTTTCGCCGCTCGCTCTCTACCGAAAATGGATGCATTCTCTTCGGGCATCGCATTGTCATTCCACTGCCTCTACAGAGACGAGTCCTTTCTTCTCTTCACTCTGGACATCCCGGAATCAACCGCATGAAAGCCCTGGCCCGAGACTACGTCTACTGGACCAACATCAACGAGGATCTGGAGAACATCGTTCGCGCCTGCCGTAGCTGCCAAGAAGCTGCAAAGGCACCTACCAAGAACGTCCTCTGCCCGTGGCTTTCGCCGAATGGACCCTGGAGTCGTGTCCACATCGACTTTGCCGGCCCTCTGGATGGAAAGATATATCTCGTCGTCGTCGACGCCTTCTCCAAATGGCCCGACGTCATTCCGATGTCTTCCACCACCAGTACTGCCACCATTCGGGAGCTGTCGCGCCTCTTCGCTCAGTTCGGCTACCCACAGACCCTCGTTTCGGACAACGGCACTCAGTTCACGTCTGCCGAGTTCAAGGAGTTCTGCCGCCTCTCTGGAGTCGAACACATCCGTTCCCCTCCGTTCCACCCGCAGTCCAACGGACAAGCCGAGAGATTTGTCGATACCTTCAAACGAACTCTCCAAAAGCTCAAGGGACAAGGAACAACTCTAGAAGCGCTGCAGACGTTCCTCTTCACCTATCGCTACACCCCATGTGCCAGCTCACCCAACGGACGTTCCCCTGCTGAGAACTTCCTGGGGAGGAACATCCGTAACCCTTTGGATCTCCTGAAGCTGTCCGACTCGACCACTACCACCGCCAAGTCACCTATGGCCGATCAGTTCAATCGTCATCACGGAGCCAAGCCCCGCCGCTTCGAACCCGACGACACTGTCTATGTCCGCGACTACCGTTCCGGTCAACCTCGATGGTCACCAGCGCGTGTTGTCCATCGCCTTGGACAAGCCGTTTACGACGTCCTACTTGATGGAGCCATCTGGAAACGCCATGTTAATCAGATGCGCCCCCGCTCGTCGCCCAACGCCGCTCTGGAACTGATGGCCGCCTTCGATGTGCCGCTCAATACTGCCCGTGCCACTCCGACGCCGGCCGCAGCCGTCCCGCTGCCCATCGTTGCCCCTACTGCCGTTCCGCAGACGCCTGTCCAGCCAGCGCCTGTGCTCAAGGTTCCTCGACGCCCCGTTCGCTCTCGTCGCCCACCGACTCAACTTCAAGTTGACCCTCACCGCCAATCCTACCGTTGAGAGTCAAACTTAGGAGGGAGGTGTTGGGACCCTGTCCATCTAGGTAATTCCAGAATGTTCCATGACATTCTGGATTATTCTGTACTATTCTAAGTTGTTCCAGAATGTTCTATCACATTCTGGAATGTTCTATATTGTTCCATTAGGTCTAGGTAGCTCCGCCCCCTTTTTAGTCTAGAATGTTCTATTTCTTCTAGAACATTCTTAGGTTACCCTATATATACCCCGGGTTCCCCATCAGTGATACTTTTGCTTTACGCTTCGTCTATTGTTACTTCGCTTCTACATAATAAACCTTTGGTTTATCACCACTTCTTCCTACGGACACAACAGTAAGATAATGATTTATGTTGTGTTTTTCCATTAAATTTTCGATTGCATTCTTCAAAGCGTATTATATACCTTTCTTTGTATGTTCACCTTTGCATGATTCACTTCAACAAGAGATTGTAATAAATTCAACTTTCGTATTTGACCCTCCACGCAATTGGGACTCAGGGTATTTGCTTATCCTGTGCCCTACATGCGTGGTACCGGTAGTAAATACCCAGAGGCCCGATTTTCTTCTTTCCCCTGTAGCAAACAATAAAGAGTATGTGAAAATGATGCAATTTTTAAGTAAAAAGAACCATAGAGGATGACTCAAAAGGCAAGTAAACAAATCTGCGCTATGAAAATTGGCTAATTTTGATTGTCTTTCAAAATGGGAGACAACGCTCTCCTTTATCTTTTTTACCATCCGTCAGGGCAAGGAAGCTTGATTAATTCAATGATTTCGTAAAGAAACTGCTTTAGAAAAATATAATTATTTTCTAGTAAACTTATTTATTTGCGTGCAATCAAATAAACATTTAACTTATGAATGTACTGTAAAACAACGCTTTCTTCCGTTGATTTTTATTTTTTTTTTAAAGATAAAATAGTTTTTTTGTTATTTCAATTTTTTTAAAATTTAAAATCGAAATTCGTTTATTAAACCCCCACGTGTTTGTGTACTTGAAATGACCCAACTGATAATGGTGATAAGCGGTGGTTAAAGGATTGTGCGCCACCGCGCTCCATTGCTAATATGCATCCCTGCATAAATTAAAATATTAAAATTAGAGCTTCCAGAATTTTCGAGTTCACATTTTTCATTTCAAAAATCACATCTTAATTTTTAAGTTGATATTCTAATAAATATAACATGTAAAATTATCTGCTTGGTGCAAATAAGAAGAGGTCCTCTTTTAAAGGTCTGTGGCCTCATCTGTCCGAACGCTAACAAGCATAATTATTAAAAACTAAATTATATTTTAAATTATGCACAGAATTTTTAAATTAGCATAGTGTTTACCAAGGTTCTCAGTATGATTTTTAATTTTTGCTTGAACATGCAAAATGGGTCAAAATTACCACTCTGCTTTTACATTACTGGTTGGTTATCACCTGGTTATCGTGCTCCGTCGCGATTTGGTTTGCCAAAAACGGATTTCCAAATTACCGTTAAATTTTTTTAAAAATCCGTTTGTATAGGCATTTGGTTAACAACAATACAGTGACTTTATTTTCAAGTTCAAAACTGTTTACATAAAATTAAACGACACATAAATGGGTTTGACCCTATATAAATACCCAATTCCAAAATTAACCGAATGAACTGTGATGAAATTTCACAATTTCGAAGGTTTCCCTGGCTCCAGCGGACAGTACCCCTCCTGGATAATAGATAAGACGGCCTGTTTACTGGAATCATAGACACTGGCGGTGATTTTGGCTCGATAGTTGCCGATTGATTCACACTCCACCCGAAACAGGAACCACTGATGTGGCTGAACAAAGGTTTTAAGGGGTTTTTATGAAGTTCTCACATCAACTTCGTCGTTTCGCTTGTGGAACCTTACGCTGTGGCTTAGACTGGCAGCAATTGGGAGTATGAAACCATTTGTGTGGCAAATGTCCTAAAAGTTGGTTTGTCTAATTAAAAAAGGAAAGTTTACTTGAACTACTTGTATAATGAAGAAGTCGGATAGGAGCAAAGCTGCCTGCAGTCCACAGTTTGAAGGAACGTGATCTGAACAGGAAACGTGGGAACTTTGTGCAACTGTGTTTTTTTATAATGTCAAAATGTTTTCCTGTATTCATGTCAAAAGTTACTGTCCTTCCTTTTTCATGGAGTTATCTCCGTTAAATTGTGGGAAAATTAAATCAATTGTAGTTTTGAGGATTTGCGACTGTTTTTTGCATTGAAACGAATAATAAGGTGGCACACGGTTTAAATCAAAAGTTAGGTGCCCTTGCGTATTTTGGTGCCAAAGGTCTTGCAATCTACTATCGTTTAGGGGGCACGTTAAGGGACGGCGACCGTGAATTAACTGCCATACAGGTGTTCCAGGGGATACTTTTGAACGCGAGTCACGAGTGCAAAAAAGGCAAAACGCAGGGGAACACATTCAAATTGGAAACGCGTAGAAGCCGAATGCAACAAACGTGTGGTTGCCTGAATCGGTCGACTAATGTTAACTAAGAAAAGTCATATTTGCTAAATAATTGCCTAAAAAGTTGTTTTATTGTGCTAAGCAGAAAATCGTTTGTAAAATTTTAATTCCACTAAACGCAGAGCACTTCGACCGTTCACATAATGTAAATTTTTGGCTTTGTGTATTTCGAAATCGCTCATTCTGAGGCAGAATATCTTGCAAACGAGGGCATTGAGCACAAAGTTTAAAGCGACTTTTAGCACATTTTTCGTGAAGTGTCACAAAACGCAATCAGTGTGTTTGAAATCAAAATGTGTATTCAATACAACAGGTACATATTTTAGTACCAGTGATTTTAGACTCATTAAGTTGGGTAACCTCGTTTGTAATCATGCGTTGACTTTGTAATCATTGTTTCTGAACCGTAGTTTGACCGCCCTTGGTTTCGTTCCTGTCTCTTACCTTGACACTTATCCAAAAATCGAGCCCAGATTGTATTCCTCGGAAGGGTCCCCTTGGGATACTTGGCCCATTCGACAAGCCTGATGTCATAGATTGTCTTGTCCACAAGTCCAATGTCCGCGGGAGCATACTATAAAACATTTAAAGTTATACAAAAACCTCAACCTTGGATACTCCACATCTAGCTATGACGTCAGCAAGGGGGGACACATCCATTGGGTCAGGAAGATGATTCAAGTCACATTTGTAGGTCGGAAATTGATCATTCGAGCCCTGTTAAACTGTTGATTTTGTTTAAAAAGCACCACTTACATAGCAATGCGCGAATCCAATCACTTTTCCATCTTGAGTACTTGTAACTCTATGAATATTCCCTAATGTCTCGATATTGTAAACTATGGGAACATCCGGTTTCCCTAAAATGTCATGTTACTGTCCAAACGCTCATATGACTGGATGGCACAAAAGGCTAAAAAAGTGTTATCAGCGTTTTTTGTACGGTAACTGTAGCTCTTAGACCGGAGAGGCAATCTAAAGTACAGAACATCAGAGATGTCAATGGGAACAAGGAAGTATTAATCCGCAAACTATTGTGAGTTGTATTTGTTCCAAAATGTAAATGTTTTACTTAAAAAAACTGTTTTGTTAGGCGAACATTTGCAAATTATAGTGGTTTAGGTCATAAAAGAGTGTTGTTACAGGAAAATGCTTATTTTGCTGACTTGATCATACATTCATTATTTTCCGGAGAACTAATGAAAGAAAGAAAACACAATCAATCTAACGTTGTGCACAATTTAAGTTTTTGTTACTGTTACTTTTTTTCATTTTTCGGCTTTCGGCTTAAATAAACTTGATTATATAGCAAATATGCCAACTGAGCATGTGTCTTGCAAACATTGTACAGTTTCCACCACACAAAATATTCACAAACAAAGTTGTCTTTAATTTAGTATTCACACCCTTTCCTTTCAAGACATTAGAAAGGTTAAAAAAAAGTTTCGTCATGTCACGCAATCAGCATCCTTGTTTTTGTGGGAACAACCTTGGCTTTAGCTTGACAAATAAACATCAATATATGAACATCTATAGTATTTTCGCTTTAAAATAGATTTAGAATTATTATTCAGACATCAGAGGCCTTATAAATTCACATTCGATGTAAAATGGTCAATTCCGCCTCTTTGAAGGCATCATCCTTTTCACATGTGCGTTTTATTCCATTAAAATTCCGCGTTTGTCAGCTTTTTTGCTCGAAGCTTCGAAAAGTAGCTTTCATTAATTGTAAGGGTAGAACAAATCACACTTAAACTCTCACTTCTATTGATCACTCAAGGAAGGCCACAAAATGTTTGGCTGCTTATAGGTATATTTGACCTTGTTAAAGTGTTTTTCGCGCACTAAGCGGGATAGTTCAAACGTGGACTAGCCAGGGTCAACCCAATCGTTTGCCCAAATTAGTTAAAAACGTGTGAAGTCATGTGCAAATGATCGTCGAAAGGAGCATCAGTTATTCTGAAACAATCCCCAAAAGAAAATTCAATTATCCCACCAGGTGCAATAAATCGATAGTGTAAGGTCGTTGGATTGAAGTAGGTTCCCAGTTGTTCCTGGATTGCCCTAAACGCCTGCGCAACAGCTTGTCCTCCATACAATCTGTTCGTGTGAAATTCTCCTCCCATATGGGGTCCAGGGCACCTGATAAATAACCAAACGAGAATGACTCAACTTACTCATAATTTTTGTCCGACAACTTATTTGTAGTGAAAATAGACTTTACAAGGGCTTCGCGTGAAACGTTCATCGTCCTGAAGTTAAAGTAGTGTGCAAAATAGAACTCCAAAAAGTTCAAAATGTTCAAAAAAGGATAAAAATGTTTACGATGAGAAGTAAGTGTTGTTCATGTTGAGGAACCAGTATCAAGTGAGCGCTTATCAACCCGCGGTCACCTGCAAAACAAGGCGGACAGGCGTACGCTCGCCACGTTTTCCTGCCATCATATCAACAACTTTACATTTTTACACATGTGCATGTGTTCCAGTTGAATTTTGTGATTATGTTTGTAAATGACAATTTAAATGAATGTTCAAAGAAAGTCTTGGAGTGGCCCCTCCAAACATATATGCGGGATTTTCGTATCTAGGTTAGGCACAAAGCACAAAATTCTATATAGATACGACTGATTTCAAATTTAAAATGAGGTGGAACTTGCCATTAAATCAAAGTTCAATGTCTAATCTATTCGATTTTGAAATATGTTTGTATCGCAAATGGGGAAAGTCAAATAATTCCTTCGCGCCGCATCCACTACGTTCTATCTTTATCATCCGTAGGCGGACAGTGAAAGGTTGACACATAAAGGACAGTCTCACGGACGGGCGGTTCACTTGCTGTCAAGTGAGGGATGTTCCATTGGTTTTTCAAACTGTAGCCTTAGTTTTTTACACAAGCGGTTTTTCAAAGATTCATTTGATACGGATCCTAACAAGCTGATTTTCTGTGTTTCTAAAAAATTGTGCATCCTATATGGATAAACTTGCAAGTTCTGAGAGACGCTCTTCACTTTAAGTCTACCAAAATTGAATTGGTTTGCCAATTGAACCAAAAGAAGGTTTATAAACTTTAGCGTCATAAATCTTGAAGCTGCCCTTTGATTGCGGATACTGTAACTATCAAGCGCAATGGGACTCTCAGGCAATTCCCATTGATACATTGCTTTATTAAACTCTGTCTTTTATGAAATAGAACGATTGGCTTAAAATTCTTTCTATCCGTGTCGAAAGGATCTCTATTTCGAGATAGTCCGCCTCAGAGATATCGATGTTCATAGGGTATTTGCCCAAATATTGATCCCCCCAAGGGTCAATGCGTTTTTGTTGTTCCATTCTTCTTTAGACATATAGTGATTCAAGGAATTGTTGGAAACATTCCAAATTTTAGCTTCACTCTATCAACTTGTGACCAAAAACTAAACAATTTGTTCAATGATCCCATAATCAGTCTCCCCGGCACATGTAGACTAAGCGCTGATAGCGTTATCTTCTAGGTGTAGAGCATCTTCGGTTAATAGAAGATACCAAAGGGTGCCATCACTCGCACAAAAGCCAGAATGCTTTGTTCTGGGGGACAAAACTTTGAGAGACTTTGAGCGCTCTCCGCTTTTAGTGAAAACGTTTCCGGTTCCCTTTCTGCTCATGGGCTTTTTTGCAGCTGTTGATTTGTTGCTAATAGCGTTCAAAAACAGTTCAATGAATTCGAAATTGAGCTGCAGCTGCAAATGCAGTTATAATAATAAGATCTAAAAACTTCCAACTTTGTGTTTTGGACATGTTTCAAGGGTAAGTTTAAATTTTTTTAACCCCCACTAAACGTATAACGTTTATTTCTTCTACAAAGTCAACAAATAGCATACTTTTGGGGTAAGATGTAAGATCAAAGTCATGTACAACATGAAAGAATTGGGGCGATTAGAGTAAAACCGGTATCGGCACCCGGGCACGAGAGAAGATCAAGGGAGAGAAGGAGAATCAAAGAAGACGACGTATTGTCTAAACGAGATCAGGGAGGACTTCATCGTCACCATTCTCCTGCGCGTCCTTCGCGTCCTGCTCTCCGTTGATCTGCTCTTGCGCGACGTCCTCATCTCCGTTGAGCTCCTCATTGTTCAAATCCTGCTCGTCGCCGTTGATCTCCTCCTGGGCTCCAGAAGGATCAACCGCCTCGATGAACTCCACCTCGCCATTTTCAGCAAACCCATTCTGCTCAGGGGCATACCAATCATCATCATAAGTGTCATCTCCTTCGGAGTATCCATAGTTGCTGTCACTGGCGTAGTCGTTGCCATCATCCTCCAACTCCTGGTTTAAGGGAGGAGGAGCCTGCAGGGGACCAAACTCGTCCTCGTAGGCCTGGCGGGTAACGTAGCGACGGTGAGCGGTCTCCAGGACACGAGCAGCCCTCTTCAGAAGAACGTTGACTTCCTCCCCATCTTTGTTCGTTGCACTCGCATCCTTGAGGAGGTAGGCGTGGTTGATCAAAGTGAAGGCGGCGTAGCAGGCAGCGTAGGGGAAGACCCTGCGGTATTCCATGCGGAACTGAAACATGGATTGACTAAATGAAAACAGGAAAAGCTACCTTGGAGAAGTCGTAAGGGACGCGGATCCCCTTACGGCCGGTGTTTCTCACTAACTTCTTGTGGTAGCGCTCTAGGAAGCTGAAAGGGAGGAAATAAGCTGGAAAAACGTAAAAGCTTACTTTCTGTGCTTGCTGCGGTACTTGTCGAGCTCCATGCCGAGAGCGAACGCAACGGCAACGTCTTCGGCAGGGCTACCGACGGCGGGGAGGCAAGGGTCGAAGATGCTCCTGATCTGAAACATCAAGTGAGCGAGTGTGTGACAGTGTGTGACCGTGTGACTGTGTAATAATGTGACTGTGTAATAATGTGAGTGTGCGAGTGAGTGAGCGTGTGTGGTTACGTCCTCGTCTTGCTGCAGTACCTGTCGCGTAAGTGCGTGACTGTGTGACCGTGTGAATGTGTGAGCAGGTGTGTGCCCGTGTAACCGAATGCCTGTGTAAATGTGGAGTGTGTAAGAGTGTGGGCGTGTAGATGAGTGAGCGTGAGGAAGCAAATGTGAGTGTGTGTGACTGTGAGAATTTGTAAATGCATTGAGCGTGTGTGTGAGTGTGTGCGACCGTGTGACTGTGGGAATGTGTGAATCTTTGACTGTGCGAGTATACCTATGAGTTAGTGACCGTGTGAGTAACTGTGTATGTTCGAAATTTTTCTGGACCAAACAGTTTCGCAACATTCTCAACAAACTCACAGTGGACATCTGCAGAAGACCGACCGACTGAGGGGTGATGTCGCGGTGAATCACGACGAGTGGCATTCCTATACTCCCAGGTTTAAAGTTGATCAGTAGACCACCGAACCTCTCTCCTCAGGGTTCCTGACCATAGCCGCTTCCTCCTCAGTCAGGACGTGCTCCAGGAACTCATAGCGATGGTGGCTATCGAAGATGCTGGGGTCCTCGTCGATGGCGTACTTCAGGGTTTCCTTCTAAAAATGACGCAATGATTTTATCTCAAAAGTTTTCATGCCATTGCGTTGATGAGGGAAACAGGCTCCTGGCGCTTGAAATGGGGGATCAGGGTCTGACCGTGCTCGTACAAAACCGATGTGTGCAACTCGGCAATGGCAACCATCATCTTGTTCATCTAAAGGTCGTTTATTTTCATTTATTGTTCTCTCTCTCTCTTCTCTCTCTCTTTCTCTCTCTCTCTCTCTCTCTCTCTCTCTCTCTCTCTTTCTCTCTTTCTCTCTCTCTTATTTTCTTCTTCTCTCCATCCCTCTTTACCACATTTCATTTTTTTCAATATTTCGCTTATTTCTATTTTTTTCTATCTTTCTCTCTAATATCTTGTATTACCTCGTTCCTATCGAAGCCCCTGCTAAGCCTCGTGTAGTGAGTTGGAAGAGTCTCCCAAAGAACAACTCCAGACGACGTAGGCGAGCAGTCTTGCCTAGCGTAGACGTCAAGTACATTCAAGTCCATGAAATGGTGGTCCTCACACAGGTTCATAAAATTCATCATGTCCTGAATTCAAATTTTTTTCATTTAGCAAATTTCCTCCTAACCTTGTGACCATCGAGCATCACCGTCTTCAGGTCATCAGCCAGGTGGGGAAGACGAGCAACGATGGGAGGGAGCATGGGAACCTATAATTCTAATTTGCTAAAAGTCTGTATATATAATGAAGTTTCTGTTTGAAATCAATTAAATATGGTACTATGGTACGATTCGTTACCTCAACACAAACAGTTATTTTTGGTACTTGTTCCAATTCTGTTTTTCCTCCCCGCGCATTCCTCCCATTACATTCCGACAATAGCTATTATAAATGACTGAGCGCGCAGGGAATTTACGACAACTGTAATGGAAACCGCCTACCTAATGCGCAGTTTCGGAAAATAGCCCACCCCCGGAAGTCTGGAATGTTCCAAAGTGTAGATGGTGACAATGTTTAAAAAAATAACCTTTTTTTCAAATGAAATGGTTAACAACTGCTCCTCAAAGTTACTTGATTACTAATTACTTGTCCATAACAAAAAAGAAAAGACACATTTAAGAAACAGTTGGTAGGCCAAATTTCTAGAGAATAACTGGATCTCAAGTGTAATAACCGAAATTTCTACTGACACACTGCTTTGGATAGTGAATTTCGTTCTAAAAGTACCTTTTAAACCGCAGTTGTTAGAGAACATGTGCTCTGGGGAGGGTGCAGACAACGCGCGTTGGCGCATAACGTTAACGCAAAATTGCGCGGGAAATGGAAAGAACGCAGACGATGCGCACAGATTCTGACGCAGACGCAGCCGTTCGTGTTGTTTGTAGGCACGTTTATCACGAGGGTTTGTACGTTTTGAACTTCTGAATTCCAGTCAACTGCTGGAAGAATCCCCACTGCGTGACCACATTGATATCATTCCGTGATCTGTGTTCCCTGTTTTCCCGCCGTTGTTTTCGTTTCCAGTGAGAAACAGTTGTTTGTGAAAGACCGCGCCCAGTAAACATACAGCCGTTCTACGTTTTTTCACTATATACCAACACATATTGTTTCTCAGTGGCGTCTTGTGCCGATCATAATCCTTGAATTTCACGGCCCGCGGCACCTTTTTCTGCGAACAGAAAAACCTCGGTAGGGACCGGCTCGGGCCACCCAATTTTCCAATTTTCTTGTGGCCCTACCGCTTCTTATTTCAAATTTGATTGTTTGGCCATTTTTCCTATTTTTGTTGCTAGAATCATTTTGACCAGTAATGATCTGCTACCCCAGAGATCTCGTATCCTCAAAACCAAACTTTGACCTCAATCGGTTCCAGACAACAGCTGATCACCCCTCATAAATCGATAACCGCACCTGCAGGGCCATATTTCAAATCCCAATCGCAGTGCGCCTTTGGGGCCTCCGCCTTTAATTTAGCCCTGTTGACCGCCGCCCAGAGTGGCGTGATTCCAAATATGAAAGTGCAATAAAGTGCGCGTTTAACGGGCCAGCAACAATGTTAAACTGGAAGACGCGGACAAGAGTGAAAGTAGTGACCGATTGTCACGGGTGGATGGTTTCAAGGAAACTAACCTGAACTATCATTTCTGTAGGTGATCCCTTCGAGATATCAGCGGTCCTCTTCCTCTTGGCGGGAACATCAGGGTACTCGAGGGAAGCACTGAGGCAGGTGTACCAGAGGGACCTTGAACGGGTGTCTTCGATAAAGTAGACCTCTTCGGGGGCGAGCCCACTCTTCTCAGCTACCACATTCTCAATATCTTGGAAATTGAGCGGCTCCATTGCCTCTGAAAAAGAGAAATTAAAGCAGAAATTTGATTGGCAGGGGCTATGGGGAATCAAGGAGCTGTAAATGGGGAGGGCAGGGGGAGGGACAGGCGGCGTCATGAGTCAGACGAGGACAAAAAGTGCACCAGCTGTGTTGAGCGCACGGTCGGAAAGAAGCGTCCCGCGCCAAATATCACGGTTTGCGATGATGAATATTCCGTTTTTAGGGAATCGGAAATGTCGGAATGTGGAAAGTACAACGTTCTCGAAACATTGAATTGAAATATAGCTATGGGACGACGCATTGATGAACTAAAATTGAACCTAAAATGGGAAAACTTGGGATTTGTAAAATTGAACAAATGATGTCGAATTATTAGAAAACGCGAAAATAAAGCGATTTTGAGTGGGCTAAGCTTTAAACACCACTGTTTTCCGCAAGCACAACACTTGGTAAATAAAAATAATTTTAAAAAAGCCAAGTTCTTTTTAAATATATTTTTATATTAAATTAAATATTTGGGTTATGGCCATGAATTTGACAAACCAGTTTTTTTATTTTTCATACTTTTTGAACGATTTTCTGAATTCTTAACACTCAAAACTACAAACTTCCGAACATTCACTCTCTTTAGTTTTGATTTATTCAGTTGTTTCACCATAATCTTTTGAATTAACTTTTGATTTAACAATTTAGTTTTATCAAATTCGATTCAGAAAGGGTTTATTCCACCTAACATAACTGAAAATTTGAAAAATTGCAGATAATTCCATGTTTTAAGATTACAATTTGTGTTCTGCCCGGTAATTTACTTTTCAGTATAATAGTGTAGACAGGTGATAAAGCAAAATCAAACAAACATCAATTAGTTGAAAAAGTATTAAAATTTATTTTTCAGTAATTGAGAGTATGATTTAGCAAAAGTTGCAAAAGTTTGGTTTTTTGAAACAGACTTTGAACTTTAAACTATTTTGATGACTGAATTTAATATCCGTGAAATTTTCGAAATTTTAAAGTCAGCATAATTTGTATTCAATTTTATGAAAAGGAGAATGTAAAATTTTGAAACTTTAGACTGCCTTATTTAGCAAAAACAACTGCTCCAAGTAATTAATTATAATTAGCTTGCGTTAATAATTTAAAAATGGTAATTGAAGCTGAAAAACAAATTTTTTGACTTGAATAAAAATAATGTTATCAGGCTGAACTTGACTACTAGAGCATAAATCCCGCTTCTCATTACGAGGATCACTTTTATGCAAATTATCAAATCGTAGCAAAACAATTGTCGAAGCGGAAATAATCACTTCGATTTCCGTGCAAAAAAGGAATTTGTGGCGGATCGCGTGCCATCCATAAAGCGCCACACGGTCCGCAGAAACGCCGCCGTCTGTCGGCGAGAAAGAGAAAAAACCTCGCCGTCGACCGAAACGAACGCTGTTCGTCGCCGACATGACGAAATGCCGAGGGAAGGCGCGAACCCTCTCGGCGACACCAGCTGTCCTCTTCCGAACCAAAGAGGTCACTCCGCGCATGGCGACGCCCGAGAACAAACAAACAAAGGGCACGCAATCGAGTTTTGTGAGCAATCTGTAAACTAAAGGGCAGGACGATCCACATACCAGAGAACTTCATAACAACTTTCTTCAATGCTACTTTCTCATTTTAAGAGGAGGAAGGGAAACGGGGAGTTTAATCAAACACTTTTCATAGCAAAATACAGTGCAATGGTTCTTGATTAGAAGTTGCAAAAACGATAAATACGAGACTACGGTTAACCTATCTCTAGTGTCTAATTATATTTAAAAAAATTAAACGATTTTGATGATTTCCACATAAGAAACCCTGCTGTAGTTTGCCCTTGTGAAGAGCAGTAGTTCGTACGCCACTTTGGCGCGCATTGAGTTTCGCGCACTTTTTTCGTGCTTTCCTGCGCCAAACTGCGCGCGATCCTGTGGATCACGAACATCGCTTTACCTTTGACTATTACAAAGGCATTTTACTTTGCAAGTTCTTTTTTGTCGATTTCATGACGGAAGGAAGCAGTTCAAAGTAATTTGTCCTTCAAAGTAATTACTCTTTTTTTCAATCACTCTCAAAATCTGTAACTTAGGGTCAGTTGTGAATCAAATTTTCGTTGGTTAATTTACATTTAAATGTTTTTTTTCCCGATAAGAACTTTAAATGCTCAAAAATTGAAATAGATTCTCCTTGAAAACAAACAGAGCTTAAATGCGGAGGTTGCAAATTTGCAAAATATATAGAAGCATTTTTCTTTTTTTTCTTTACCAAAAGCGTTTAAGAAGTTCACTAATTTATAGAACGCATTTTTATGAATTTTTCTACTTTGGAAGCTCACTTGTTGCTGATCTCACTTGCCCTGACGTTTGAAGGAACAATTCAAAGTAATTGCCTCTTTTTGCGATCTCGAAACGCTTCTTTGGTTGAACAAAAGTCATCATTTTCTTGAAACACACATTGTTTCCGAAAAATCTGAGGACCAATAAAAAGGCATTTTGAGCTTTTGACTTATACCTGACTTTTGGTGTTTGGACTAGTAGCAACACGACTGCAAACTAATAGCTTCTATTGACGAAAATGATTATGGTAAACAAATTTGTTTTGATGAATTCTCAATCTTTAAATGTCAGGTTTTTCCAAAAACTACGAAACATTTCAAGCAATTTGCAACGTTGTTCTTTGACTCAGCGGTTAAAAGGCAATGTTTGTAAACAACTTCCTTTTTGATACAAATACTGCATGGTGGTGCGGATCTTGAGTGAAACATCATTTCCAAACTTTATTGAATCATGTTCTTGTAAGTTAATTTGGTGAAACCCAAAAACACAGTATCGACATGAAAGAAAAACACAAAAAATGTGGGTTATGATGATGCAGCGGGTTATTTTGGGGTTTAATTATATTAAAACAATATCTTTCTTTAAAAAACTGAGAGTAATTGAACATTGTTGTTTTCATCATTTGCCGTTTCTATTAGCCGAAATTCGTATACTTGTCTTGAAACACACGTAATCAAAGAAGTAAATTGCAACTAATTTTATAATGTTTTTGCATTATTTTTCCAACAAAAAAGTTTGTAGAATTGCAAGAAACGTTTCTTTGAAAATGATAGCTTGGTTTGAACAACAACAAACAAAAGAAAAAGCACGTAAAAATTGAAATTGTATTTAAATTTCGAAGCAAGATCATTTTTTGTTTTGAAATTTTAAAATGCAGACGATTTGTACTTTTACAAATTCTAAATTTTAAATTTCAAAAATTAAAAAAAATAGAAAAGAAAAAGCCATCTGCACTCTCGTACGTCCAATGAGATGACTTTTGTTTTTTAATCATGCCTCAAGATCGCATGTACCCTTTTTTGTTGACAGCTCATGAGGTATGCCGTCAAAGCTTAAAAACGCATTTGCAAATGGTGGTTTGGTCTTATGGTTCTTTTCAAAGAATATTTTTCTTTGGAATTCAGAAAGTTAATTAAATCAAATATGATAATTCAGGAGAAAACAAAAAGGAGTTTTGTTTTGGCCGCTGATTGATAGTGCGATCAAAGACAATTTTTCGAGCATAACATCCATTAGTAAAAGCGAAAACAACCTGTATAACAGATCGAAGATCAGTTTTGAGTGTAATAAATTCAGAACCAGTGAACAATTGGGAACGGAAATGATAAAAAGATTGCTCGAAGGAAAAATTTCATGGGTGGGTGGAATGAATCAGTGTAAAGTTTCGTCATTTTTACTGAAGATTGCGAAGATCGCTTTTCTTTCAGGAAATGACGTAATTCGTTGAAAAACTATGTTTAAGTTTGTTTGCAACTGGTATTAACAAACTATGAATCTCATCGTGGCTTACCCTCTTTTCAAAGGCTATTATCCATCCATTTATCAAACCTGAAAAAAACTTCAGGTTCTTCCATTTCGGGTCACACACTTAGGGTCAAACTGATCGAAATTGAGAAGATAAGGTCGAAAATAAAAATATAACATTTTTATGTGTTCTCTTCTCAAGAATACCGCTTGTATGTTTAGCACGTGAAACATGGTGTTTTCCGAACAAACACATAAAAACAATCCTCCTTAACTATTTTTTGTTATCACAAATTCCATGATTTTAAGATTCGGTCTTCTGCGGCTTTTTGCTAATAAATGACGGTCTTCTGCGGCCAAAAGATTGATCTTTTCCCCCTTTTTTTATCTTGTGAAAAGAGGAAAAAAAGCCGAACAAGACCATCTTAGGCAGCGTAAATCCGCAAAAGAACGTTTAAAAAACTAAAATACCATAACGCCGCAGAAAACTGCTGTTTACTATAGAGCCGCTCCTGAAAGTGTAGCACATCTAAATTGTACTACATCTAACTTTTTTAAAACAATGTAACATTCAGGAGGCCTAAGGCCGCCCATTCAAACTGCAAGAGGCGCTCTCTCAACCGGTACTGGGCCGCTTATTCAAATTGCCAAAATTCAGGTGCTAGAAAAATGCATAATTTTCACTTTTTTTCAAATTAATTTTTTTTAAATTTAAGTTATTGATGTTTGTTTTATTGAATCAATAATATTATTATTACAATAATTAGAAAATTAATTTCCCTGAGAAACAATTTTGAAGTTAGAAATTAGCGGCAATGATCAAATGTTCCGACAATAACCAAAGTTAGAGACTAATGCGGGAGAAAAATCAGCTGAGCAGAAGAAACACGACTGTATTTGTTATCTAGAAGACCGCTTTAATGAAGGAAGTGATAAAAGCCCTCTGGCGCTCAACAACAACAGTGAAACAAGAAAATGGTCGAAGAGGCCGCCGGGTGGCTGATTACACAGAGTTCAGATCGTATATTGATTAGCCGATTCGGGACCACCCGTACAGAAATAAAATATGCGCCGGCGGGGAACACTGATTATACTGCCTTTCATAAAAGATTTATCAACAATTTGAAGCCTTTGAAAAACAATCACTGTTCCATTTCAAAAATAGAAAGCGGGATCGAAAATCAGTAGCCTTAACTTGTAGGTATAAAAAGAGGCGAAAAACAATGTTCTTGGTCAGAATGGCCTCTTTAGTGCCTCATTACTTTTTCAGACAATTAGAGGTTGCTATGGGCAAGTCTGTCACTCACTGAAGGCGAGGGTATGATTCCTTCCGGGGGATTTGAAGAAAGAGTGAAAGAATGGTCAGGCGCCGACGCTGGGTGTTCCCAGACGATTTTACACACCTGTTGTTCCTATCAGAAAAGTGTAAATCAGGCGAAAAACGTCAACTGTTAGTGCAGATCAAGTTTAATCAAACAGGCAGGGACATCACTTTGAGCATATTCCGGTTTTCTTGAAGCTGTCATTGGGAAAATAGAAAACAAGTGTAATAAAGGAGAGTACTTGGGTTGTTAGTTTTGAACAATCAAGGGACTAAATACTTGCGTTTCTGGAATTCAAAACTTCATTTTAAACTTGGCAAAAGGTTTTTTGCGATTATTTCTAACGAACATTGCGTTATTTCTCAAAAATGTCGCATTTCCAAGTTCCTCGTGTAATCGGAACAACCTGGAATTGTCCGTTAAAAACCAATTATAACAAATGCTGTGGCAAAAATACAAAATTGGAACTGAGAAATCTATAAACAAAAGGATGCCAAAACACAACATTGGAGTGTTTGAGAAACAAAATGAATAGAGAGGTGGTGAGAAAGAATGCATTTTTGAAAAAATCATAGGTAAACATAATTGAACAAAATTAAATTGAAAAGAGAGAGAGACAGAGAGAGAGCGAGAGAGAGAGAGAGAGAGAGAGAGAGAGAGAGAGAAACAGAAACAGAAAGAGAAACAGAAAGATAAAGAGAAAGAGAAAGAGAAAGAGAGAGAGAGAGAGAGAGAGAGAGAGAGAGAGAGAAGGAGAGAGAGAGAAAAGAGAAAGAGAGAGAGAGAGAGAGAGAGAGAGAGAGAGAGAGAGAGATAGAGAGAGAAAGATCATGCTCATTACAATCCTTGATTCAGAAAAGCTTTGAAAACAAAATTATGAAATAAAATTATTCACAATTTGCACTCTTTCCAACAATCCGTTTAGAATAGCTTTGTACTACCAATAATAGTTCAGTTTAGCTTACTTTCATATAAACAGTGTGAACATAATGTGTTCTTCAAAATATTATTAAAGTTTATCAAATGTACTTGTTTAAAAGTTTTTACTAATGTGACAGATCTGTTGAAAGTTCATATAATTAGGCAAGATGTGTTCATTGAGATAGACAAAGGCTACTGACACATTCCAGCCGTGCGTAAACATAAAGCATTTTGTTGTGGAACATGTTATGTTCCCCTATGAAAAACAATCGAGCAGAAAACAAGTCAATCAGCGGCTGGCTTGGATTGCGTGAGAAATTTGTGTCGGCGGCAAGCTACGAATTATTTCTGACAGAAAAAAAGCGTCGTTACCTGAATGGCGCCACGCCACCTTCAATTGGTTATAGGGTGTTCTGCAACCGCCTGCAAAATTATGGGGGTGGTACAACAGGGACGGCAGGATATTGGAGAGAGAGAGAGAGAGAGAGAGAAAAAAGAGAGAGAGAAAATATAAGAGAGAGAAAGAGAGAGAGAGAAAGAGAGAGAGAAAAAGAGAGAAAAAAGAAAGAGAGAGACCGAGACAGAGACATAGAGAAGATAAAGGAATAAACAAGAAAATGGAATTAGAAAGGGCATAAAAATATAGAAAACGAAGGATTTCGCATATCGTGTTTTTTCGTTCTTCAATAACTCTCTAGAGACCAGAAATCTCGTTTACAGCAATATTAATAAGATTGATAGATAAAGCTCATCTAAAAAGTAAATCCTGCAAAGATTAGTTTTTCTTTTACACATCCCACGTGAGGTGTTGAATTGCTAAATGATTGAAGTATTAGAAGCGCAATGAAGCCATCAGGGCTCATCACGAGGTTCAACGAATCAGGCTCTCATTTGGAAGGCTTTATACCAAAGCACAACAAGTATCCGTTAATGAGTGTATCTACAACTTAATTCACAATCACTTTGAACATACAAGGCATGGGCAAATACAAGCTGTTCAAGATGACAAACAATTCGAAGGAGAATGAAATTTCAAAAACCAAAAATCGAATTACATTTCCGGTGCCAGGTATGCCTTGACACTTGATTTAAAGTGGTAAGAAAAACAGGCATTTTTGTAGTCTTACGCAGCAACCTAAATGCCGCTGTTTATGCTTTCAACAAGATCGTGTGCCGGAAATACTTTCAATCTCTGCAAACGACCAAAGTACCTTCCCTCATTACTCTAATTCAACTGCAAGATGGGAAAATCAACCGCTAATGAGTGTTCCATAATGAGTGGGAGTACACCCATTGCACTGAAATAGTAAAGCTGATAAAGTAGACGAAGTGTAAATCTAAATAGAAAATATGCAGCAATACAAGAGTTACAAAGTTAAAGGATGTCAGGGACCTTTTTATTTTATCGCAAATTAAAGAGCTCAAAAAGCTCTCGATTGCCATCAATGTGGAAAAAATCAACTAATTTTCGTTTAATGCAAAGTTTTGCACGCTCTCGCGACGGGACCCAAATTTGAAATTTGACATACGATCTATTTAATCTGGACACCAACATATCAAAAACTGAGCTCAATCGGTTCATTGGAAGAGATCGCCGTGGGGGTCAGAGATAGATAGCCCACTATAAATGCAAGCAGATCCGCATATGCGCTATCCTTTTGATTTTTCGTTTTGTTAAAACATCAGAATCTAGTTAGCGTCAAATTCGCTACATGTAAAGGTATCTAATAATTAAACACAGAAACTGTTTACAAATGGTGCAAAGACCATCGTTTAAATATAGGAGACTTGCCCAAATGTAGAAAAACAATTCAACAAAAATATGCTGATTCCAAAGAAGAAAAATCAATTTGATTTAAACAACCTGAACACGAATCTCAGAAAACGAAAAAAAAGAACTTCCAATGTTCCGGTTCCAAATATATAAATGTAATAAATTTTACCATTTAATGTTTGCGGAGATCGATTTCAAAACTTTCAGATCAAGCGGTGTATTTTCTTATTTGGAAATAGCGTTTTTTTATTGAATCTCTCTACTAAATTTTCCTACTTTTGTACGTTAGTCTTTCCAAGCATTATATATTAGGTAATTAGTTCTGAAAATTGTTGTAGTCATAAGTAGCAAACCTGTTGTGAGTTTGCTAATATTTTGCCATGGCTTTATACAAAAGGACAGAAAAAGGGATGCGTGGTAAATTTATAAAAAAACAGGCAAATTTTTATGTAAGTCTGGTAACAGAAAATCCTTTCATAAATATTTTCGTCGTACAGCTAAGCTTGCTCGCTTTCGGAGAACAAATTGCACTATTCGATATCCCGAATCAGTGACTCACTTCCACGAAATAGCTTTCCGTTCGTTTGAATAAAGTTATTAGCGGGAATTCTGGATCTAGTTAAGATTCGAAATGGTTGAATTAAAAACTTCATATAAAAAGACTTGAGCGAATTCAAAGTTACACAAGACGCAATGCTCTCCATCTTTGTGATTCTGACCGTAACACCATCAATCGTGTACTCTTGCGGACCAGGTTTCCGTTTTTCAGCTGGCTTCACGTTCCATTTTTAGGTTCTTCTGGTGGTACAACAGGAAAGGCTGATGAGTTCAATGTGAAATTCACAAATGTAAAGGAACTACCTCTTGATTTTGTGCTCTACAGAAATACCACTGATATTAATGCTTTTGCCAAAACTCCGAAGGACAAAACCGACGCCCTGAGAAATATGAAATCGCGACTGCAGGACATGGTGAGTTTAAAATGAAAAAAAAACAACGTTTTACTTTTTTAGTTGCATGTTGCATTCCGGGACAGTTACGATCCTTCTTATGAAGCTGGACTAGCATCGTTCGATGTTGAATCGCCAAAGTAAGAACGCTCGCGAAAAAAGACCTATGCGTTTCAGATACCAGCCACTTGATTGTGATCATATTAACTATGCAAACGCTATGCCTGTTCTTTCCGGTGGATCAGCAAGTTTGTGTTGTGCTTACAAAGCGCAAAATTTTTATAGCTATCCCGGCTGGAAAAGTGTGTTTGCTCTCACCTGCTCTGAACTCTGTCATCAAAGTGTGTCCCTATGTAGCTAACACAACTGAAATTACCACCAATTGTAAAGCAGTTAATAGCAATGAGAATTATCTGACACTCGAAGACAAGTACCTAACCTTTGACGAAACTGTGAAGATAGTAAGGCAACTTTTTACACCTTTACAAAACTGCGTTTCAGTCTGTACAGGACGACTATTCCGGTGCTAAAGTGCAGAAGATACGTTCGGGATTCAAAACGTACAAAACTGCTATAGAAAACAGGATACTGCAACTTCTGTCCTCTTATTGCAACGGAGCTTTCCGTGCGGCTGAAGTTTCTGTGGACTACAAATGATGTCATTCTTTTGTTTTTATCAGTTTGGCTTTCATATCTACTTTGTTTGTATGTTATTCATAAATAAATCTTTTTGGTTTACTTGTAACTATTTTTCGTTCAGAATATAAACCAATGTTCTTTGAAACAGCAACTGTAACTATAAAAACAGTATTTTAACTAGCATTTCCCTGAGAAAACAATTTCAGAAAACCCGTAAAGATGATTTTCCATTGAAACATATATAAATGTTTATTATTAATTTTAAAGCAAACTTTACAATGTGAAAAATAAACACAAAGCAACTTTTTTTTGGATTTTTAAATTAAAATGACGTAAATTGTGTGCAGCCAAAAATGTCATTCAAACATGTAAATGTGCGTGCTAACCGCAGCTCCATTAAGGCTTTATTGGCTCGATTTCTACTTTGGCTAGATCACCTGATTGACTATTCAAAAAACTCAAGTGGTTATATATTTTGAAATTAGAAATCTTTGTTCCGGCATAACCAAGGTTTGTACTTTGTCGAAGTATGAAATTAACTGATTCACATATCTTCCATAGTAATTTAGTGCTTATTTTGAAATAATCCAAATTATAACATTGTTTGAAGCTGCAGTTGTGTTGTTCCAGGTTTCAGCTCTTTTTCCATTTTTGTTTCAAGAAATCGCTGTTGAAAAAGTGTAAACACAACAAAGGATTGAATATGCTTTCAAAACGTTTAAACCAATCACAATTCATTGTTTCTTAATTTAGAATGACTTTAGCAAGATACATCAAACGTTATACCTATCCATTCAAATGCATATTTTAGCTAAAAAGATAAAATTATTATGAACATTAAGGGGCCAAGAGACAAGAAGTGTTAAATTTCACATGCAATTGCAAAAGAATTGGGTAATCTCAAAATATATGATTCATCAACTAGATTTGTGATATTTTATACAAACTAATTAGCAAAATGTGTGTGCCACACCTTATCAAAAAGAGGAAGGGTGTGAAAAAGTTTTTTCAAAGTCACATAAGTATATAAGCTTTAGATAAGTTTTGGGCCAACTATTGTTATAAAATAAGGTACCTTTCCAAATGATTATAACGTATGCATTACACAACTTTATTTTCGACGTTTGTGAGAAAATCTAGCAAACAATAGTCCATTTAAAACAAACATGTTTAAAAAAACAAGTCAAATTTTCGAAATGCCATTTTTGATCGAACGTTTCGGTATGATTACAATTTTCAAACTCAGTTTTTTAAATGCGCAGTAACCCATAATTTCAGAAAAAAACTATCCTTTTTTCTAGTCTGATAAATGTAGGGTCAATAAAAACGAAATACCGATATTTTTCACTATATTGGCTGTTTTCTGACTCTAGTGAAAAATGTTCAGTAAAAAAACGCAATTTGTGGTCAATTACTTTATTTGTCAGCGTAAAAAGGGCTATCGAATTTCTCAAATTGGAATTTGGTTAAGTTTGAAAAGCGGGGCCACCTGCCGTAACCCAGGACCGAAATCCATAATTTTTTTTTAAATTTTAAATTTTTTTAAAATTGGTAAATCAATTGATAACACGGGCTTGCTCCACATTTACTGGCATCGTCTTTAAACGAAAAACATTAAAAGCCAAGTAATTCAATACATATTCATAAAATTTACGATTTTGCCATAGATTTTAGGCAGTTTGAGCTATACGATTTCTCGAATTATGACGCCCGCTGCATGACTGGTTCATGTTCGAGAAGCAATCATGCTATATCAAAGAAACCGCGCGAGCTGGATAATATTTCCAGCATTCACAAGCCCATTTCCAATTAAAACTCATGCATTTAAGAGGCTTGCCGATGACAGAATCCACAACGACTGATGCTGTTCACTCTTCTTTGTATCTTTCTGCTTCCGTACCAAGTGTACTCCTGCGGCTCAACAGATTCCAGTAACCCTCTGTTTTTGTTTTTGTTAAATACGACTTAAGGTTCTTTCCGTAATGGAAAAACTGACGAGCTGACTTTGAACATCAGTGATGTGACCGCAATTCCGGTAGATTTTGTCGTTTATCGGGGTAGCGACTTTCCCTTAATATCGGCACCGAAATCAGAAGACGATGCCAGAACCAACATTAAAAAGAGTCTTCAACCTGCTGTGAGACAAGCTCTTGAACCATAAATGCTTCCTTTTTAGTTGTCCGAGGTTTTCCGAGCAAACTACGATCCGAGCTTCAAGGCAGCAGAGGCTCTGTTTGACGTACCCACAATAACGTAAGTGTTTACTTGTTCTTATCTTTGAAATGTGAAATATTTAACCCAGAATACATAATTTTACATTTTAGGTACAAGCCCCTTGTTTGTGATGTTATCGCTCTTCAGAATACTGCACTGGCTGGTACTGTTGCCACAGCTGCTCGTAAGTTTGTATTTTTTTGTTTGATTTCAATTTTCTTTTAGAAACCAAGGCCGGAAACGTCTGTTTGGTTTCGTCATCATATCGTACGGTCCTTCGGGTTTGCAAGTATGCTGCCGGGGCAACACCAAACGCTGCCACATCGTGCAACACAACACCGGCTTCTACTGTATATGGTGAACCTGACCAAGAGTTCTTAAAGTTCGGTGAAGCAGTAAAAGTTGTAAGTTTTTAATTTAGCTAACTTTTTAATCATCTGTTGCAGTCCTTCAATGATGATACTAGCGGGACCCGGGTTCAGCAACTTCGATCTGCTTTTCCAAAGTACAAGAACGCTTTGGAGAACAGCATGAAATCTTACTTGAACATGTTCTGTTCCGGAGCTTTCCGCAATTCTAAAGTTAAAATGAGTTTTTAAAGAATTGTGTGCCTCTGTTTTGTATCAAAAATGTCTTTCAAAATGTGGGTGAATCAATAAAAGAATTTTAGATTTGGTTTTGTTGTGCATAGAACTTTATTCAAAAGGATCACAAATCTAGCATAGTTTTAGTAAACGAAATCATAGTAAGATAAAAAGGATTTCTATCATTTATAACATACTTTTTTTTAAACATATTAACAATATTATGTTTTATGCTATATTATTCAGGTTTCGATATTAGATTTTGTTCATACTGTCACAATTCTTTCAAACGGCCTCCAGCTAATGGGCCATACACAAAAAAGAGACTTAGGATGAAAACAACAAAAACCCATTATACTCAGTGTAAAGCGGCAAACAACTAAGAAGCATGAAATGTGCTGTTTTTGACTTTTAGGCGTTGAATTGATTCCTTTTGTTTTCCTGTCTAAGGTACTTTGTGTTTAAACAAACAAACGTCTAGTGAATGATGTCATTTCTTTCCTTGTTTAAAACAAAAAAAAACTTTAAAGTGTGGCCTCCAGGAGGCATTTCTTTATTATTTTGTTTCGGAATGAGAAGCTTTTTCTTAAAAACGTTATCAAGAATTTTTGTGACGGTGAGGTTTTGTTTCACTTGATGCTAATACACAATGTTAAAAAGAAGTTTAAATATTTTAATATAGTAGATGATAGTTTGACCTGATGCTAACAATATGCACTCAGAACATCGTTTGAACTCTCGGTGTGTTCCGGCCATTGTTCACCACACCTCATCCTTTCCCGCTTGCATCTACTTGGTCAAAGTCTGGTTTCCACGTCACAACAATCCCCGTCTGTTGCAACCCACTCATGAGTAATACCTCTAAAACTAGGGCCTCCAACAGAAAATGATTAATACATGCAGTGGCTAATGTATTTGGGTATTACTCATTTTAGTAAATCACTTACATGTGGAATTGTTGTTCCACAAGTGACATTTGAACTATGACGGCGCGAAATTGACTCCATTTAAACTGATCGGATTATGGTTAACTCCCTTTTGAGGCCCTACGAGCGAACAGTTCCAAACACATGGACTCCGGGTGCAGTGCCTGTGGCAGCCCTGTTTTTTTACAATCACTGTTGCGACTGTTTTGTGGATTAGAGACCAACCCTCCCGCCAAAACAGTCCCTCTCGCGTTGAACCCAAACATTCCTTCCTGGACAACTTTCTCGTTTTCAGAATGGAATTGAAAAAGAAGATTTGCCTGTTTTGCTCTGAAAATGCATTACTTGTGAGTACAATCAGTAGTGTTCTGCTTGGAATAGCCTTTGGAATCGGACTGAGACCGTTCGATTTGGCACCTCATACATTGAAATTGATTTCGTTCCCTGGTGAAATGTTCATGGCTGTGCTGAAGATGATGATTCTACCACTTATATTTTCTTCGCTTATTTCGGGTGAGAATTTTCGCAAAAAAAGAGTATTTTACCATTCTGTAACTCATTTTTTTCTTTGATCAATTGTTTTTTTCTTCTTTTATTTAAATATATTTTTATAGGGGTTTATTAGTATTAACATTCCGAGATCAATTTAAAAATTTAAACGCGAATGTTTATATAAACATGTGATCCTTTAAAAACAACCAAAAACAAAAAGGGTGATCCGATTCTGCGGGCAAACAAATATTAACGAACAACGGACGTCACAGTTTAAAAATGGGAGTTATTTTCTGAAATGCAAGGGACGAACATATTGAATAAAAAATTGTTAGCTAAAAATATGGTTTTAAAACACAATTCTTGCTTGCCCTTTCTTAGGCTTAATTTTTTTTTAAAATTCACAATAAACCCATAAAACAAAGCCATTTAATTAATATAAAAAGCACCTCATTTTTTAATTCACTAAATTTTTTCATAACCGAATTTGATGGGGGTTTTCTGAGCTGAGATAAAACTATGTAACTTGACTCATTTAAGAGTGACCCGATCTTTCATTTACAGCTCTTGCCCAAATGGATGCCAATTCATCAGGGAAAATGGGATTTTCATCAGTTGTTTACTATGCAGTTACTGCTGTACTTGCAACTCTTGTAAGTTTGTCAAAACCCATCAGCATTTTGATTTCAGTTGGGAATAGCCCTTGTCACTATGATTCACCCAGGAAACCCCGAGGTCAAACAATTGTCCGACGTTGTCCAAAAAACTTCCCACATTTCTCCTATGGACACTCTTCTCGATATGGTTAGGTAATGATTTTTTATTTACAACGTTTTACTAAATCTATTTGCAGAAACATGTTACCTGAGAATATTGTGAAGGCAACTTTTGAAGGGCAACAGACAGTGTATGAAAAAGATAAAAATGGGACAATTCTTGAAGACAATGGTGAAATTGTGTCTAGACCAGGGACCAACATCCTGGGTTTGTTTCTTATTTATGTACAGTAATGTATACAATGTTGAAGGTATTATTGTTTTCTGTTCCGGATTTGGTATTGTTTTGTCGAAGATGGGATCGAGAGCCAAACCCGTGGTTGACTTTTTCGTTGTTCTGGATGAGGCTATTCTTCGCTGGGTTAAAGGGCTTATGTGGTTGGTAAATTTTTTAAGCGTCAGAAAATTTAGAGCATAAAGTAAAATCCAAACAACATAAACAAAAATGTTTATTTTCACAAAACAAATTATCGTAATAACATTTTTCTTCAAAACAACAAGTCTGTAATGCAAAGGAATTTTTGAGAATTTGGTTTTGGTTATTTTTACAACCTTCCGTCAAATCAATTTTGTTTTGTAAACTTTATATTAAAATGTGAAAGAGATACCTTTAAACATGCATATATATATATATATATATATATATATATATATATATATATATATATATATATATATATATATATATATATATATATATATATATATATATATATATATATATATATACAATTCTGGGTCATAGATCTTTAACTGAACAGATCGTTAACAATGAATAGTCCCAAAATAAACTAATATAAATATTTTCGATTTCGATTTATGTCAACCTCCACACATATGAAGTTTTCGAAATATGAAAAGGAACCGGATTCGAGGTAAACTTTCACTTTCAGGATTGCTCCGATCGGAATTTGTTGTCTGATTTGCGGAAACCTCCTAGCTATGCAAGATCCAGCCCGAGTGGCGGCAGCCTTATTAGCGTAAGGGTGTTTAGAACACAATGGTATATATCACCTTTCAGTTATGTAATCACTGTTTTAACTGGTGTAATTGTGCACACCTTTGTAATTTTACCCATTATTTTCTACCTCATGACCCGCAGAAATCCACTGACTGTTATGAATGGAATGATTCAACCCGTTTTAACCACTCTTGGAACCTCATCTGGGTACATTATTTCAAATGAACCATCGAAACAAGGATCACTTCAGCGGAGCTGTTTTGCCTATATCAATTCAATCTATGGAAGAGCACTGTGGGGTTGACAGACGAGTGGCCGGATTTGTTCTCCCCCTGGGGTGCACTATAAACATGGTAGATTGTTTTCATGATAAATGGTCATAACGCACTTCAGGACGGCAATGCACTTTACGAGGCGGTGGCGGTCATCTTTGTGGCACAGATGAACAACATTGATCTGAGTTTCGCAGAGATCATTACTGTAAGGTAAGAGTGCAAACTGTTGAAAAAAGTGGAGGGAGTTTCGCTGTTGTCACGCCGTTCTTTGATCGCCAAAAGCGGATTAGTAACAATATTCACATGTTTTGGGGCTGATCGGTCTTCTCTTCGTTGATTTGACGAACGGGTTAACACGATCGGTCTCAAAATTTTCAAAAGGAATTTCTGACTTATTCCACGCACAGAAACGCAATTCCTGCGCTTTTGATAATGTCACACAAATGTTACATTTTTGCCGAAGTTACAGTTTTTGTTAAAAGAAATTTCAACGTAAGCAACGACCTTTTTTGATTCAAGATGTGGTTGAAAGCCATAAAACTGACCAATAAAATAATCATATTACAACTAAATGCACTTTTCGTTAAACTTTAGCGTAAAATAATATAACTAAATCAATGAAAAATAGATTGAGCCATACACAAGTGAATCAACTATGCCTCCGAGGCATATAAATTTCAGTTATATGTAATTAAAAAATGTTTTAAACAAATAAATGTACTTTTCATAAAACCCAGTTGAAGGCAGTTTTCAGTGTGACAGCAACTGTTGCTTCCATTGGTCTCAACAACGTACCAGCTGGTTTGGTTTCAATTCTTATCATTCTCAACACCATCGGCCTCCCAATTGACGATGTTGCACTTCTTTTGACAGTCGACTGGCTTTTGTAAGTTTTTTCAAAGCTCTTCTCTGACTTTCGTGTTTTCTCTTTCTTATGCTGCATTGTGATTTTTAAACCCAACAACTCAGCAAACTTTTTACGATGTTTTCCTCAATAACCAGACGATTTTTGCATCTAAGAGGAGAATTTTCTTTTTACGAGCAAATTGGCTTGTTTTGACAACAAAACAGAAAAAAAACGACTACTTTCTGTTTTTTTGGAGAGAAATTCAAGCTTTCAAATTTTAGGGACCGCGTTCGTTCAGCCCTCAATGTATTGGGAGATGGTTTCGCGACCGCTGTCGTAGCACACGTAATCAAGGTGGATAATTTTTTCAACACTTCTATAATTCATTTTCTTTAGGATTCTTTAATCGCCGAAGAGCCTAAATCTGACAAAACGTCGATTGAGGAGAGATCACAGAAATCAGAACCTCGGGAACATGTTAGCATTGTTTGACTTTAATTGAATTGTATATATTTGAACGGTCTTATTAATAAATTTTTATGTCTATGTTTTTAAACAAAATTAAACAACCAGTTAGATTATTTGTGATTGAAAACTTTGACGTGAAACTTTTTGAGAACAGACCTCGTGCAATGATACGCTGCCACGGACGTTTAAAAACATGCACTGTTTGACTCACAAGTTACTCATGTTTTTCTAGTTTGATGTGTTTCGCCGAAGGATCATTGTTCAACCGAGATATCCTACCTGGGATCTGTCAAAACACGGATCAGTGCATCCGTCACATCCAAACAACCACTTAACTCAAATAAACACCATCAATGTGCGGAACTACGATGGCTTCAGTCTTTTGCAAGAATCATTTTCATTGCGGAGCAATTAAAATTATTTTTGTTACATTTCGTCGCCAATAGCAATGTTGTATTTTATTGAAATGTTTGGTTGGGTTGGTTTGGAACGCAAATTTCAGAAAACTTTCCTTTGTTCTCAAAATACGGTGAATTTCCCGGTTTGCCGAAATCCAGTTTCACGATTATTTGTTTGAATATGTTTTTCCTATTTCTCAAATGAATCTTTTCAGAAAACCCATTTGTATTTTTGCTCTACTTTCCGACCGTATTTGTCTGATCGCAGCCTTTTTGGTCATTTGTTTTCGCCTTTAGATTATCTGTCCAGATAAACATGACAGATCACCCCTTATATTCACCTTCACACCCCGAACTTTTAGTTCCGTCAAGGTTTCTCACTTGAATCTCCCGTCTGAATCTCAGTCGAGTATGCTCAATTGGATTTTTCAGAATGCACATAAAAAAGAAAATTTGCTCCTACTGCTCTGAAAATGCATTGCTCGTCACCACAATCACTAGCGTTCTCCTTGGGATTGCTCTGGGAATCAGCCTACGCCCTTTGGAGTTGTCAACTGAAAGTGTGAAACTGATTTCGTTCCCAGGAACAATTTTCATGGCCGTGCTAAAGATGATGATTCTTCCGCTCTTCTTTTCTTCCCTGATATCAGGTGAGATTCAAATGTAAAGACTGATTCAAATGTAGAGAGACATTAATCAAAATTGGCAAATATCTTCTTTTTCAGCGCAAGCAGTTTGAAAAGAAATACCGTCTGAAAAGCAAAAGAAACTTTGAAAACACTGAGGTTCCCTGTGTTGCAAAAATAACGGGTTGTGCTTCTTATTCTTTTCGCTGAACAATATTCCTTTAAAACCACGGATACATTTGGGTTTTCGGTTATGTTCTTGGCGGACGAGAGGATCACAGACGCGTGGTCTTATCACAGCCGCGCTGCCTCAGCCGCATATCCGTTGTGGTCTAGTGGTTAGGATTTATGGCTCTCACCCATAAGGCCCGGGTTCGATTCCCGGCAACGGAATAATTTTTTGCCTGTGAATAAAAGGCATATCCACAACATGAAGTTACATTTTGCTTACGGGGAAATCAGTTTTAATCATATGGAATTCAAATGCTTTTCTGTGTTCTGCGTTTTATGTTTTACCAAATGGAGCTCAAATATTTTAAACTGAAGCTGGTAAACATACAAAACACGTTTCTGGACAAAAAAAACTACTGTTTCCATAAGAATGAAATACATTTAGCTGTTGCTCAAATGGATGCAAACACATGCGGCAAAATGGGTATTGCTACTCTCGTTTACTATTTTACGAGTGCCATCTTTGCTACAACTGTGAGTGTTATTCATTTCCACTATATCAAGAAACATATTTTAGTTGGGTGTCACTTTGGTTACGCTTATTCATCCCGGAAATTCCGATGTCAAAGAAGTTGCTGATGCTGTTTCAAAACTGTCTAGTGTTTCACCACTGGATACAATCCTCGATTTGGTTAGGTAGGCTTTTATAAAGAAAAGCTTTGCTAACGTAATTTTCAGAAACATGTTGCCTGAAAACATCGTCAGAGCAACTTTTGAAAAACAGCAGACCGTGTACCTAAAAGATGCAAATGGGACGTTGCTAAACAATGCCGGGGAGATTGTTTCAAAACAAGGAACGAATATTTTGGGTAAGAGTTTTGTTTACATAAACTAAACTAACTAATCTTAAGGAATTATCGTTTTCTGCTCTGGATTTGGTATTGCCCTGTCAAAGATGGGGCCAAGGGCGAAGCCTGTGATTGACTTTTTCATAATCCTGAATGA
Organism: Oscheius sp. G VE-2021; assembly: GCA_022343465.1. NCBI lineage: Eukaryota > Metazoa > Nematoda > Chromadorea > Rhabditida > Rhabditidae > Oscheius > Oscheius sp. G VE-2021. The sequence goes on along the minus strand of JAJQXH010000024.1, from coordinate 149,879 downwards.
GGCCATCCTTCTTTGGGTTAAAGGACTAATGTGGTAAGTGTTTTTTTATTCTTTTTAATTATGTCGATGTATGTTGGGGGCAAAGTAATAAACAATAAATTGTTTTTATTAAAGTTATAAAAGTTTGTAAAACAATGAAAACATAGTATCAACCAGCTTTTTAATAATTTTTGAGCGTTTACTGAGTTCACAGAGTCGAATCAGTTTCTTAGACTTGACAAGTAGACAACTACAAGTAAACTGTGACTTGACAAGTAACAATAAGGATCTTGCTTATAATGTGTCAAGCAGTGTATTTTTAATTGGTTTCTTGAAACTTTATTTTAAAAAGTAGAAAATATGTTAGTGATCTTATTTGAATTGCCACCCGATACAATGCAATTATAACAAAAACTAGTTTTGTGTGTGTTGTGAATGAATGCAAAATCACTGGCCAGGTTCCGATTTTTTACGCCTGCCTGAGATATATCCAAAACAAAAAAGAACCCAACAAATCGTTTAAATACACGTATTAAATAACCAATTATGTCCGTGTTTTGTTACAAGCGATGTAAGTTGTTCCACAGTATTGAAAATGTTTTTGCTCTTTGACTATTACAAAGACCGCCAAAAATTGAAAGAGTAGACTACAACCATAACAAAAGTAGTTGTTATCTTTTTAAACATTTTTTATTGTCGAAAAATACTTTTATTGTGGTTTTGTAAGAGCCTCTTAAACTAAAAAAATATCTTTTCAAACTTACACTTTACAAGTTGTTTTCAGGATTGCTCCCATTGGAATGTGTTGCCTCGTTTGCGGAAACCTTCTCGAAATCCAAGATATATCTTCAGTCGCCTCAGTTCTCCTAACGTAAGTGAATCTTAAGCGAGGCACATTTGTTTTAGTTACGTCGTCACTGTCCTAACTGGCCTGATTGTTCACTACTTCATGATTTTACCAGTTTTTGTCTTTCTGGCAACAAGGAAAAACCCAATCCGTATAATGAAAGGAATGATGCAAGCTGTCGTAACTACTCTTGGAACTTCTTCTGGGTTAGTTTTTCGTTCAGATTTAATTTTTGGTATCGTGCAGTGGTGGTGCTGTTCTACCGATATCAATTCAGTCTATGGAAGAAAAATGCGGCGTTGATAGGAGGATTGCAGGATTTGTCCTGCCCCTGGGAAGTACTATAAACATGGTACTTTGGAAACTAGTCATCTATGAAACAGAGGTTTTCAGGATGGAAATGGCCTTTACGAAGTAGTAGCTGTGATTTTTGTGGCACAATTGAATAATATCGTTTTGAGTTCGGCGGATTTGATTACAGTGTGGTAAGTGAGAAGTTCGTATAATCGAACATATAAATATAAACGCGTGTTTCTCTTTTAAAAAATTTAAATCAGTATTTTAATAATCTCAGTGTTAATATAATGGATTCAATTTCACCAGCAGTTGGCTTATACGTTTGTATGCCAACCACCCATAAGATAAAACTGAAACTGAAATGTAACAGCAAATCTAACAATAATTTTCATTTTCAGTTGTCAAGCTTATCCAAATATATACTCGGTAGTGCCAAGATAGTTTTGATAAAACCGTAAACAAACATTATTCGTACACCCTGATTTTCAAATCACTGAATTTGAGTCAAATTCCTTAGCTGGAACGAATTACTGGAACAAATTATCAAAAACAAAGTTGTAATATTGGTGCATGCAAAAAAGTTAAAGCTGCCAAACCAAAAAAAATACTTCAAGGCCGCTTGGCTTACGGTGTTTATTAATTTGTTGTCATATGTTTGACAATTTAAAAAAAACGTTTTCACGAATTAACTTCTGTGAATTTCAGTGTCACAGCTACCCTCGCCTCCATTGGCATGAACAATGTCCCTGCCGGCCTCGTGTCAATTCTTATCATTCTCAACACAATCGGCCTACCAATTGATGACGTGGCGCTGCTTCTTACAGTTGATTGGCTTCTGTGAGTTCTTAAACCATAGAATTCACTTAATATCTAGACTAACTTTTGAGTAGCACTGAAGGATAAACAAAGGGTGTGTCTATAATTGAACTTTTCAGAGATCGAGTCCGTTCTGGCTTTAATGTTCTTGGCGATGGTTACGCAACATCTGTCATTGCTTATTTCATAAAAGTAAGTATTGTTTTCAATTTTTTCAAAGTGCAGTTTCAGGATTCACTGGATCAGAAAAAACCGGCCGAAAAATCGGATAACAAGATGTCGTTCGCCCCGGAGGATGCTTCGACTGTTTAATGAAGATTTTTTTAAAGATTAAATAAAGGTGTACATGTTGTAATCAAGGTTTCAAAATGTGACCCGCACAAGTTAATACATATCTGAGAAGCTAAAAGATCAAGGTGTGAAGTTACAAGGTGATCTATCATGTTTATCGGAACAGACGATCTATAGACAGAAACAAATAGCCAAAAGAAACCCATTCTGCCAGGGACGGTCGAAGCTGAAAAAAAAAACAATGACCTTTAACAAAAACATAATCAAAACAAAAAACTTTTTAGACAAAAGGTGATGTAATTTTGCTAGTTTGATGATGGTTTGCGCGTTCGACAGTTTTGACTGAATTTGACTTCAAATTTTTCAATATTTTCTGCTATTTTATTTCATTTTTCGAAGCTTCAAAATAGTCAAATACTCTGAAAATGTGAAATCTTTTTTTACTTTGAGTAATTTAGTTATGGCCAGTTCAAATAATGGCTTGCATGGTTATGGATTAAGCTTGCGTTTTAGTTTTTTTGGCTCCGTATATGACGAAGGCAGAAAAACAGAAATTATTTTTTACAGAAAAAAATTGTTTTAATATTATATATGTTTGTTCTAAATAATAATATTTTAGGATGGTACAACTTTGCAATAAAAGGAGGAACGTTTTTCATCTGTGTTTTTTTTTAAAATTTTGTCTAAAAAAGGTAAAGAAATCCTTTTTCAAGATGTTTTTTATACAAAAATGGTTTGTTCATAATGCTTTCAACAATATCTGGTTCAACAATATTGGATGCGGATTGAAAACCCAGTTCTGGAAGTCCAAACAAAAGGATCGTGAGCTGCGCTGTTTGTTTATTCGATGACGGGGCAACATCGGCCCTTTGAATGACCATAATCTCACCTTTTAGATCAGCTGTCCCTGTTTCTATTGTTTTTGATAATGCTGCAAGTGCTTTAGTCCTTCTGAAGCAGCTTTTCTCTGTATCAAAGAATGGACTTGCAATGTTTGCTAAGCGATCCTTACTTTCTGCCTTGTCTTATCACTCAGCAGTCCAAAGGAGCTCAAAGATGTCGATAAACCAACGTGATTGTTCAGAGTTCGGTTGTCTAGTTCCCTGCCTGGTACAATTAGTTGACTAAGTTGTTTTGTTTTCAAATGTCTACCGCTGATACCAGGTTGTGTGACTATCGCAGTGCGAACTGTTTACGCACTGTTCATACACAACATGCCATGTTTACTTCCAATTATGGCCTACTTTCACAATTTTACTTTTTGCGACTTTTCGTTTCATACTATAACATGTTTCTTTCTTTGTAAACAGATTTAAACATTAAAATTACAAGGAACAACTTTTACGTGCAATTGTAAACTATAAAAGATCGTAACAAAGCATAAAACTCGTTTTGTCATCTTGGCGATCACAGTTGTTGGGCTTTGGTTGTGGTCTCCCCAATCTTGTTGGAACCACGCACATGTCAATCCGCCGCGCCCCGAAAACCAACGGGCATCGGTGGTTCAGTGGTAGAATGCTCGCCTGCCACGCGGGCGGCCCGGGTTCGATACCCGGCCGATGCAACTCTTTTGCTAATTGTCATTAGAAAACATAATTCGTTGTTTTCGCTTGTGATTGCCTTCCACAATTTTGTTCGTTAAGCAAATATATTCTCAAGTTTTTTATACGATTTATTAACGCTATCTTGGATCAAATTTTGAAATAATAGTTTCAATGTATTACAGTTGCTTCTTACGCAAAATAAAATAAAATGTTAGCATTTGTCATTGTTAACATTTTTCGTCCTCTTAGATATTGTTCCGTTGCATTGAAAATGTGAATCCTCCGTTACCAACAAAATAGCATTTTCATCCTTTTTGACAGCAGTTATTGCCCTATTATATAGTTTTTAAGCGAGCTTTTTACTGACATTCTACAAAATTATGATTCTTGTTAAATTAGAAAATCCAAAACACAAGTGGTTTTGTCAAATATGCCAGTGTTTAAGGCCTTAAAAAATCAAAAAAAGTTATTTTGTAGATCAAAAAGACAAACATTTCTATTGAATTTTCTGTACAGGGATCAAAAGAGTGATTCAAAAGTGTATCCTTTGGGTATTTTCGATGACGATGAGTATTGTCCAGTCATAGTTAATACCTATTTGTTCCAAAACCGTATATAAACAAAGTTTTCCAAGTTACTATCACTCTATGGGTTTTACCTCACGCGGCGGTGCAGCCATCTTCGTTTTGGTAATACTACTTCCTCCTTTTCACGTGAAGTTCAGTGTGTACCCATAGGTTTTTGTGTGTAGTTTCTGATTTGCGCACAAACTCTTTAGCGTCACCCTTTGAAACCGTTCGATTTCATAGCCTAATATCAATGAAATATTGAGAAGAGCAAGATAAAATGGGAACACTGACCTTTTCAATTGATTCGTTGCAGTCTGTTTTATCTAGTTTCTAGCACCAACTGAAAAATGCACAAACTGGAAATTTGGAATTAAAAACTGATTTTACAGTTTGAAGAATTTATTTTATTAAATTTAAGAAACTCTCTAAGCTTTTGGGTTAACAATGTGCATTCGAATGAAAAATTATTTCTCATTTGGTTAATTCTTGTTATTTTGTTAGAAACTATTGAATATACGCATTTGTATGGACACTTCTAGCCACTAGAAACTTCAAGGGGTTCTGTTCTTCGCTTACTTTTTTGTTCAAATGTTTGGTCAATTAAAGGAAAAAAGGTTTGGTGAATTAAAGACGATAAACTATTATGAAAAGAATAAACCAGAAAAGGGATTTTCGTGCTACAATTTTCAAATACCACAAAAAAAGGTTTAAGTGTATTGCAAATTCTATGCTGCGAAAATTCTAAGTTGCTAAATTGTTTTGAAGGTTTTCATTAGTTTGATTGATGTCGATGTTTTTGAGATTGACTTTACAAAACTTAAAAAAGACATTATGTAATTCGCTGAGCTTTCTTCAACTTTCCAAAGGTTTTACAAGGTTTTTCATAAACTCAAAAACAACCCAAACTACTAATCTTCCCCCTGCAGCTTGTTTTTCTACCTCCCACCAGTAGCTAGTATCAGTATCAAGAAGACTTGATAACAAGTGCATTCATTCTAATCTAAGGCCCATTCGCAATTCATTCGTTAGACCACCCTGACGACTACTGTTTCACCTCGGAACTAAGCCCAGATCAAGTGCAAAAGTTTCAGTGGCAGCTATCAGTCTTTTTATATTACGTGGGCACTCCTCTGAACGACCGTTGCTTAGTCTTATCAGAAACGACGCTCACAAATCAATTGCTCTCAAATTTTCTCTTATATTTTTTTTTAAACTGAATAATAGTGAACTTTTTCAGGGGATGTTCAGCCGCCTGAGAGCATATGGAAACAGGAATAGGAGATTTGTGAAGGTCGTCAGTGCGCTGAACTCTGCCTACTTGGTATCCGCCCTGGTGAGTAATTTCGGTGAATGTTGAGTAAAATCTTATTGGAACATACAATTATTAGCTTCGAAAGCTAGTTATGTATCCGAAAATTAATTTAAAATAGTTTTTCTTGCAAATTAACGCTGAATCCCAAAAAAACAGAAATTTATTCAACAAATGGGGATATGTTTAAAACTTTATCAATAAACTAAAAAAGGTGCTGAACGTAGAAAAAACTTAACAAAAAGTTTGAAATTTGACTGTGGGAACAAAACATGTACAAAACATGTAAAATAACCTTCCCAATGTAAGCAAAAATGAAACAGAGTTTGACTATCAAAACAGTATGAATTTCAAGGGAAAGCAAGTAAGTAAGAAGAAACAAATTGACACAGAAACATTGGTACACTGATTATGTACTCCGGCCAAATCTGCAGTTTTGATTATCTCCACCCTTCTCGAAATCTGTCGTAGAAATGCTTCAAGGACAACGCTTTTCAAAATTATTTTTGCAGGCATCACGTAAGCCTTAGACAGTTATCATTTGGTGGCAAGATCGCGTTTTTACATTTGCCTCATTGCCACCTTTCTTTTTTAAAAGGCTCCCCTTTTTGGGGGAACGTTTATTATTGCAACAGGAGGGTTTATGTACTATCTCTCAGTAAAATCCCATCCTCAAATCACCAAAAATTGGTTAACTCTTTATTCTGATATTGGACTTTCACATTTTATGTTTATCCCCAAAGAAATCCCAAGTATCCATATGTTTCCATAATGTGGAAAAGTACTGTTCACCTTGCCCTAAACATAAGCGGAAGTTTTTCAAAACTATCTGACTATTTCTGCAAAACTATGTTTTTCGGCACATGGAGTTTGTTCAGACGGAAGTATCACAGACCACACACCCGATGGCTTATCTAAATCCCCTGAAAGCCGTGGTCTGGGGGTCATGGTCAAATGATATCGCTTCTCAACTGTTGAAAGTTCATAGTTTGGGACAGATAGTGCTTATGGCGTACTGTAAACGGGTTGATAACTGCGTGCCGCAACGAAAGATTCCACCCGTTATGGTCCGTGGCCACTGTGCGTCTTTACGATGAGCAAATAAACACCCGCTGTCACATGGAAACAATCGAGAGACGAGTGTTTTTGTGTTCTAAATTGGGAGATGGGTGCATGAATCTTGCAGGATTTTTGGTGCAGCTGAGAATGTCAACATAATTCAAAAACATGCCAATCCAAAAGCAAACCTATACAGATCTCTGCGATCGCAGTTCTTGGATTTGTCCGCCTTATCTGCAACGCATATGTCAAGCCGCCGCGCCCCGTAAACTATCGGGCATCGGTGGTTCAGTGGTAGAATGCTCGCCTGCCACGCTGGCGGCCCGGGTTCGATTCCCGGCCGAAGCAATTCTTTTGCAATTTGTTAGCAGAAATCGTAGTCCTTACACTAATTGAAAAATTTGACATTTATAAAAAGTACCACCTATTTATTGCTATTTCAAAGTGAATAAAACTATCTCAACCCACCGGGAAATGACTCTTGGTTTGTTGGTTTACAAGGATCCTAGGTGGTCGTTGTAGCAGGACAGAGACAAAGAATCATTTGCTTCTCGGAGCTCAAACAGGAAAGAAATGACTGTACTGTTTGTTTGGAATGGGCAACAACACAAAAATGGATTTGCTTTGTAGTTAACAATTTCAAACACTTAATAAATCAGTTGTAGTCATTTATTGCAATTAGTTTTTATAACACTTTTTTTCAGGGAGATCGACTATGGGCCTTCTCGATGGGAATCATCATGCACCGCCTGGGTGGCATGACCTGGGTAGCTATCCATCAGCTAACCGACGCCGTCTTCAAGCTGCTCCTGGCTACGAAGGTTGGACCCATCTTGGATAAATCAAACCGTAGTAAAGGTAATCCCAAACTATGGGGTTTACACAACATTTATCTTTAGGTATCCAGGGTATTCTGGCTGCCAACAACATTTGCATCACCATTTCGGCATTCTCATTCTACTTCATGTTCTCTGGCTTTGCCGCCCCTGAGACAATCGGCTCAAAGGTCATCTTGGTCACAGCAATCGTCTTTGGCGCCTTCTCGAGAGTTGCTTCTGAAGCTCAGAAAACTGCTTTCACTAAGGATTGGATCGTAGTTTTAATTGAAAATGCAGATGGAGCTCGTCTATCCAGTAAGACTTGCAAAGATTTCCAAAACGAGTGCTCTTTTTAGCTCAAAACGGAATCATGAATATGATTGACCAATGTGCCTCTTTTATCACTCCTTTCATTGCCGGAAATCTTCTTGACTACTTTTCTGGAGTAAGTTTTTAAGCGTAATGAAATCTAAAACCATTTATTCAGGCTTTCTGCTGTATTGTTATAATCGTGTGGAACCTGATGTCATGGGCTCTCGAGGCTTCGGTATTGCTCTGGGTCTACTCTCAGACCCCTGAGTTAGCCAAGCCTAAGAAAGGTATGTTAAAAAGCAACATTTTTAGGCCTTTTTATCTGTTAGTGTCGAATAAGGTTTCTGAGAAACTTGTTTTTTAAGTGAATCTAAACTAAAAATGCAGTTTTCAACCAAAATTCCAATCCTTAAAAAAATGGTGAACTTTAAAAAAAGAGAAAGTTCGCTCAGAAAAAATTTTAAAACTTACTAATGCATGAGACATCTTTTAGTTTGAAACCTATAATAGTCTCTAAAATTTCAGAAAACAATATCTTATGTAAGGAAGAACTTCATGGCATTTAAAAATCGTTAAATTTAATCTAGCAATGGGCCCTTTTTCAGAGGAAGAAGAAGAAGAGGCAACATCACCCTTCCAGAAGTACTTCCGTCAAAAGGCCTTCCGCGCCATGTTCGGTTTGGCTCTTCTCTACATGACTGTCCTTGGCTTTGACAATGTATACCCACAATACACTCAACTTCAAATCTCCTAATTTTAGCTGGCTATTTCTTACGGAGCTTCTCAAGGAATGTCCGCTGCTCAGCTTGGTCTATTCCGTTCTCTTGGCTCCCTCCTTGGAGTCTGTGGAAACGGAATTTACACCTTGGTAGAACGATTCATTGGAGTCTTGCTCACTGGATTAATTGGGCTCACAGTAGGCACCTTGTTCAAGTGTTTCACAATTCGATTTTCAGCTTCAAAACATTTTCATCAACTTCTGCTCGGTTTCTGTCTTCTTACCTGGAAATCCTTTCAACGCCACTGGTTATGTTGCAAGCGTAGATGCTAAGGTACTGAAGATTTAGAAAAAAACAACTTTTTTTGTTTTCTAGGGTTGGATGGCTGACGTCAGCAGCCACATCTTCGGTTTTGCTGAGAATGTTACTTCCCCAACTGAAGTTCCAACTCTAACCTATGCTCAGCTTCCCGTCACCATTATTGTCTTCTTCATTGGAATCACTGCTGCTCGTCTTGGTTAGAGTTAAGCATGTTTACAAAAAATGAAGAAATATTTAGGTCTCTGGATGGCGGATCCCGCAATCACTCAGATCATGCAAGAAACCATCCCCGAAAGTGAGCGTTACTCGGTTAACGCCGCCCAGAACGTATTCTGCGAGTTCTTCTCAATTCTTAAGGATGTTTTGGTATGTTTCGGTTGTTGATCTAGATTGAAGCTAATTTTAGGTCATTCTGTTCCCCTTCACAACCACCTTTGGAGCACTGATCATCCTGTCCTGCGTCTGTGTTTTTATGGGATACTTACTCTACCTGTCGTACTTCATTTCGGTGAGTACAACAGAGATGAATAACCTTCGAATACCTAACCAAAACAAACCATAATTTTATCTTATCGGGTTCTGTTTTACCTGTTCGGGGTCTAACTAAAATGAAAAAGTTGTTATTAATTATTTATTTTCATTAAAAAGGACATTTGACTTTTAAGAAAGCAGTCGAAGAAGAAAAGTTTTGAAAATGAAAAAAGCAGTTTTAAAAAAGGCTGCTTTTTTCATTTTCAAAACTTTTCTTGCATAATTTGTAAAAAGCATAATTTGGGAAATTGTCCATTCCGGAACCTTTATTTCAATAATGGTCTCAAAAAAGTACTCTAATGCTGAAAACTTTTTCCTTTGGCAACAACACCAAAGAACATCAAAATGTCGAGAAAACCTGTTAAACCTTAAAAAAGAAAGAGAAAATTCTTAACTTGAAATCACTCGTTCGCAGTTCTTCGATTTGTCTGCCTTATCTGAACGCATATGTCAAGCCGCAGCGCCCCGCTAACCAGTGGGCATCGGTGGTTCAGTGGTAGAATGCTCGCCTGCCACGCGGGCGGCCCGGGTTCGATTCCCGACCGATGCAATTCTTTTGCTAATGACACCACTAATTATACAAAAATTGAAAGATGGCGGCATTTGACGTTTACCAAAAGGACATATGAATTGCTATTTTAAATTTTTTTAAACTATCTCAACACAAACGGGAAATGACTCCTTACTTTGTTGGTTTACAAGTATCCTGGGTGGTCGTGGAAGCTGGACAGAAACATAATGTCCATTGATTTTCTTAGCTCAAACAAGGAAGATATGACTGTTTTTTCTGAGTTTTGTTTCTGATCTAAGTGACGACAATCAATTGGTGACAGAGAAATAAGATTTTCGCACTTAAACTCAAATCATTCAAGCAATTACTCTGATTAAGAAAAGGAGTTTGAAAAATGTCATAGAAAATGTCACCGCGATATTAGTGTCTAGCAGAATCCAAGGGGTTAATTTACTTATGTCGCGCAATGTAAACACATCAAATAATATCTATTCTAAGAGAATTTGGTTGTTATAATAGTACATTTTTTTTCAGAACTACCGCTGCGTTCGTTCCTACCCCAGTGAAGAAGAGATGAAGGAGCTCCGATCGCCCGAACATCAAGAACTCGTTGAGCGAGCTCTGAACACCGCCTAGAGCTTTCCTTTCATCCTGGTGTCATTTCCCCTTGCATGTAATCAGGGTGTGCCTTTTACTACATACGTGTAAATTTCCATTAGTATATTGCCACAATGTCGATTGTTGTGCCGAATGAATGGTCGATGCTATGGTTTCACGCAATTCTGACGCAGATGCAGACAAAACAGAAATCGTTTAAATGGGGCACAGGAGGGAAAGAATTATCAAACCATGATGTTCTGGATCATTTCCGCTTTCATTCCCCTGGCTTTGGCTAACTACGGAGCTCCTGTGGCTGACTACAACCCTCCTGCTGCCGACTACAACCCTGCTCCTGCTGTGGTGGCCCAGCCTGTCTACGTTCAAGTTCAGCCCCCAGCACCTCTTCCGGAAATGCCTGCCTCTCACGAACTTGTAAGACTAGAATTCTATACATTTAAAATTTGTTTTCAGTTGTACAAGCGCAAGAACCGCGATTCTCGCTCTTCTGAGGAGAAAAGTAAGTTTTCCAACCAAAACATTCTCAAAATTCAAATTTCTAGGGTGCTACGGATGCAAAGACATCAAGAGAAAGTGTGACTCTACCACCGAAAACTGCAACAAGCCCAATATCTCGTCAGTAACCTTTAGAAAACAACAGAAAACATGGTTCTAGGTACCTGAAATGCGACGGCTGCAGGCGTGCCATCATCTCCTGCCCTGGAGATGCTACCCAGACTCTTCAGACCATCGACGGACAGGTTCTTTCATCCGGAGTTGGAATTCAGAAGTTCGCCAAATGCCACAAGAAGAGGTACGATTATCTTAAATTCTAAACGTTGATTGTTGTTTAGGTGGACCGCCAAGGACCCTTCTGGAGATAAGATCAACTTCAAGCACCTTATCTGCGTCGAGGAGAACTGAGTTGGATTGAAGTACAAGACATCGTTTTATTAAAACCTATTATTATTTTTTTGTGTTGTGGGTTTCTATAAAACTTAAGTCGAACTTTGCCATTGGACAATATTAGGTTTCAGTTTCGAAGACCAACCCCTTAAACCAAATTTGGAAAATCCAGTCCTTAAACAAAGCACCTTTTTTGGAATTGAGGATCCAAAAAGTTTTTCTAAAATGTATCTACAAAACATTTAAAACAGGATGTCTGCAATTATCGACCTAATCCATTTACATTTAGTCAATAGGCTCTACTAGGTTGCAGCCATTTTGTAGGAATTACCCGTAGAATTCAAAAATCGTAAAATCTAAGGCGAGAATCCTAGGATGAATTCGCAGGATTGAAAAAATCGATTTTTAAAACTTAAATTTTAATATTTTTCACTTTCAAAAATGAAATTTCAAAAAAGTTTCAATTACTTTTTTGTTGGCAACATTATTTTGAACATTTCATCTAATGACACCTAAATGAAAGGTTTTCATCTGGCCGAGATATAGTACTTCGTACTCGATGACGTCATCTCAGAGGCGAAATTCGATATCGTAAAAATAAGTTGATTTTCTTGTTTTGGGCCCTTTAGGTACCTCAGAAACCAATTTTGAGCCGAATCGAAGAGACAATGTCTAAGGTATGTGCGAGAATTAGAGAGACGCTGTTTTAAGATACATAAGTTTATTAGGTGATTATTATGTCAATACAAATTAGGAAGATCGTGAAAGCTTATGTCAACTTAATGACGCCTGCGTCGATGATGGCGGCTTCGTCCATTGTGGCTTCGATGGTTGTCGCTTTGATGATGGTGGCTATGATGTTGATTGCTTCGTTTGTGCTTTCTGTGATGGCGTCTGCGATGACGCTTTGTTGTCGGGTACTTTCCTCCACTGCCCCCATTTCCTCCACTGCTAGCAGATGATGCAACAGAAGCTGGCTCTTCGGAAAAGGTGGCAGAATCTCCTGAATTTGACACAGTTATGTTACAGTTTTTTTTTCACAAACCTGTCCCAGGAGCTGCGGCTTCACCCCCTGGGGCTCCTCCACCTGATGCTCCACCAGAAGGGCCCTCGGCTTTTTCCTTTGTTGCGTAGTCACCACTGCCGCCAGCGGCTTTGGTACGACCTGCTGGAGCTGCTGAAGCTACGCTAGCTGCACCTTCTCCACCTCCACTTCCCGACGATGAACCTCCACCAGAACCTCCAGATGCAGCTGCTGTTTTGCTAGCTCTTCCGTTTCCAGCTTTGGCGTAACCCTCACCGCCTCCGGTAGCACTTGCGGAAGATGCCAAACTACCACCACTTTCTCCTCCATTGGCTTTACCTCCAGTACCACCTGGTGCTCCAGCTCCTCCAGCTCCTCCAGCACCACCTGCCTTTTTAGCCTCAGCGTAGCTTCCACCTCCTCCGGTGGCTCCAGATGCAAACGATGCACTGCTTGCTCTTTCACCAGCCGCAGAACCGCCGTTTCCTGGTTTGCCTCCATTGGCACCAGAAGGCCCTCCTCCTCCATTGCTTGCTTTTGGTGAAGCTCCACCGTTTCCACCTTTAGCGTAGCTGTCGCCGCCTCCTGAAGCCCCAGATGTAGATTTGGCTTTTCCGTTTCCTGCTGGTGCTGCCGATGTTGATGATCCTCCTTTGCCATTTCCACCGGAAGCTCCTGCGGTAGTCGACTTAGCTGCTCCATTCGTAGGTTTCGCGTTTCCTCCAGCTTTTTCACCGCTTTTACCATTGGTTGCTGGAGCTGCTGAAGCTACGGAAGCAGCTGCTCCACTTGGTCCCGCACCAGCGTCTTCTGGTTTAGAATAGCTGTCCTTTCCTCCACCTCCGGCTGATGAGGCTGCGTTTACGGAACTGGAAGCGCTTCCGGTGGCCCCACCGCTTGCTGCCGCTTTTGCACCGTTACCACTGCCTCCTTTAGATCCTCCCGACGCTTTGCCATTTCCACCACCAGTTGCACCTCCACCAGATCCTCCGTTTTTAGGCTTTGCGTAACTGTCTCCTCTTCCAGAAGTTTTAGCTCCAGAAGCGGGGACTGCAGCTGAGGCGACAGAGGCGGCAGCTGCAGTTTTTCCGTTGCCAGTTGTACTACCTCCAGAAGCAGCAGCCGTTCCTTTTGATTTTCCATTGCCACCGCCTCCCGCAGAAGCCGATCCGCCACTGGGTTTCACATAGCCGGCACCACCTCCGCTTCCGCCAGACTTAGCAGCTCCTCCATTGCCGCCTCCGCTGGCTCCTGCAGTTGCACCACCTGCGGTTCCACTGCTTCCTAGATTCTTGAGAACGTCAGCCTCAGTGGCGTATTTGTCGTCGGAACCGGAACCGCTTCCCGCAGAAGAGGCAGCACTGCTACCTCCATCATGAGCACCTCCTCCGCTGCTGCTGCCTTCCGGGGCTCCACCAGCAGAACTGCTTTCCTCTTCAGATTCACTACTGTCTCCAGCTCCACCTGAAGACCCGACAGCCTCTCCCAGTTCGTCAGGAATACGATCAGTGCGTGGTGGACAAGGGCAGTATTCACCATCACCACCAGGTTCTCCGTCCGATCCTGGTTCTCCAGCCTAAAAGAGTCTTGTTTTTGAGAACCCGATTTATAACTTACTCCTCCGGGAGGTCCATTGGGTCCATCGTTTCCAGGAGGACCTGCGGGGCCCGGTGGTCCAGCTTCACTTCCTGAAAGATAATTTTATTCAAAAATTTTGGTGACAGTACCTCCTCCTTCTCCATCGTCACCAGCAGGCCCGGCCGGCCCTGGTGGTCCTGGAGGTCCAGGAGCACCTGGCTCACTTGCACCTGCTGATACTCCGTCCGCTCCTGCCTCTCCAGGGCTTCCGGGCTCTCCATCTTTTCCATCAGGTCCAGGTGGTCCAGGTGGTCCAGGAGGTCCAGGCTTTGCTTCACTTCCTCCTTCCCCATCAGCTCCAGGCGTTCCGTCGTTGCCAGGCGAGCCGGGTGGTCCATCAGGTCCGGGAGGTCCAGCCGGTCCAGCAGGGCAGGTGATGCAGTTGGCTTCCTCGTGGGAACCAGTAGCCTCATCTCCATCGGGTCCGTCGGGTCCATCAGGTCCAGGCAACCCAGGTTCTCCTTCATCTCCGGGCTCTCCGGGTGGTCCTGGTGGACCAGGAGGGCAACCACCGGCTCCTCCTGCCCCTCCACCTCCGGCAGCGCTGACTGCTGCGCCTCCGTGGGCAGCCCCGTTACCTCCACCGCCACTTCCTCCGCCCTTTCCGGCACTGCTTCCGTGACTTTCTTCTTCCGCTCCTTCGGCAGTTGCATATTTTGCAGCTCTTCTGAGTCGATTAAAGAGACTTTCGAAGGTTGATCGCGGACGAGGCATTTCTTGTCTAGATGTCATCATCTTCGACCAGACGTCATTGGCACGAGTCTGAAACAAACAATTAAACATATAGATTTTAAAAACTTAAATTGGAAACCAAAAACAGGTTTTCATGAGTTTTGGATGGCATTTATTTAAGCTTTAGATAGATAAAATCATTAAGATAGTCAAAAACCGAAAGTTTTAAAAGATTTAAAGTATACAACTACTGTGATTGCTAGGAAAAGTTGATAAAACAAGTTGTTTAAGAGGTTTCAAATTAACCTTGATTGCATCAAACTCCTCATTGCTGGTGAGCTCAAACTGCCGAAGGTCATTAGCGACGTCGATGACACTGATGGCAGTTAGTAGAATGCCAATGATGGTTAAGCCAAAGGTGGCTGACACACCGTAGTATGTCCACCCAGACATGAATCAAAGGAATTGAATGTCATTCTGCTCTACACTGTTGCTTATATAGAGAGGATACAAGGCTATTTTCCGCGGAGATGCTATCTCCAGCTTCCGCGGTTTCTGCGATGTCATCGCACCCTGTTTGTGTTTATGTGCGATGTAGTGAGGATTTACGACGCTAATCGGCTACTCCTTTTACTTTAATGGGAATGTTCTTGTTACAGTTTACTGAAACCCACTAATAGTACTTTTGTATTTATTAAATATATTCTCTTCTCTGTCATCTATTTTTTGCAACTCAGATAAACACGCCTTTTTGTTTTTTACGCTGTTTAAAAAACATAAACCTATATCATTCAGTGAAATAAAAAACTCAATAATATCAGTTGTCACCTGTCGCCAATCCTGGAAAAATGCTCATTTGTGCCCACATTATGATGTCGACATCAGAATTCCGAACAGCATCTTCTCAATTTTGACACAAATTGACTTTTTGCATGAACTAAATTTTGAGAAAAGTGTTCATTTTATTGACATACCGCATACAATTTTAGCATAGCAACCGCAGTTTGCATAAATGCAATCGAGAAAAGATCCTATGCGTATAATTACAAAACTTTCACATTCGAAAATAACCACCCGAACTTTTATTCATGTTTTCTAAATTATTTTTGCATTATTTGGTCGGAAACGGTTTGCATAATTTGAAAGCAAAACTATTCAAAAGATTTAACGAAATGAACTGTAGAAAATGTTGCAGTTTTACATTGAAAATGAATGAATAGTCTTTCTTCGGACGGAATAACACCTTCGACAATTCGAAAAATATACAAGGAGTATTCTGGCAAACTCTTTTTTTGTGTTTTGCTTAAAAACCTGATATTTTTGTGTTTTGCTTGAAAACCAACTTTTACCTGATATTATGACATCTTTTAACAATTTTTCAGATTTCGACGACATGGGAGAAAAAGGACTTAATATTTGTCTTGTGTGCACACCACAAGAAAAAAGAAGATTTTTTATATTATAATTCATTCTATATCTTCTAGAAATCAAGTTGTTGATTAATAAACTAAATGTCTTATCTCATTGAAATATCACTGCGCTTTGAGGAAGACGAACAATCAAGCACAGGAAAACACGTACGTTTTCGGTTGTACTGCAGCTCCATCATGTGGTGTCGCCAGAATTCGACAGAAGTAGTATCTCGAAAATTGGTAGCTAATTGTTGTTTCAGCATGTGGAAACAGGTCACAGTCACAAACCAAATTACGATTTTCCTAGAAAATTAACAACTCTCTAAGTCTTGTTTCCATAATTAATTAGGTCGTTTTGCCACTTAAAGGATACTAACAAACGAACAGTGAACCGTCATAATGGTGTGCTTTTTGGCTTTTTTGAAAACTTGCAGGAAAACAAGCATAATTCAATAACAAGCATTTGCTTAAACATGTCATTTTGGGAACCAAATTTATAAAACTCTCGTTAACTATGAAAAACAGTCACAGATTCCGGACGTAAAAGCAAACAAAGCAAGTTAGTTTGGTGATTGACTTGAGAAGAAAACTTTTATTTGGCATTTTTATTTTCAATGTGTTTATTCACATGCAAATGTTTTGTTTTCATTACAATAGTGTAGCTTGAAAGGTATTCTATAGGGAACTAATTAACTGTTCTTCAATTTGATGATTTACAATGTGTTGCCGATCTTCAGGCTCATCTTCTTCGTTTTTTCTTCCAGACTTCCATTTCAAGTAGAAACAAAAAGATCCAATAACGAAGGCACCGAGCGCAGCAACGACAACTCCAAGGAGAATTATGCTTTTTTTAGAAGTAGGTACGGGAGAATATTCGATGTGTCTAGTGTTGAAGAGGACCTGAATGTTATTGTTTTTTCCTTTTTTAAATGTTCTTTTGAAAAAATTAAACAAATTAGCTACCTCTGAATTCTCGCGTTTCTTCAAAATTTCCATAACACGTAATGTGTAAAAGTTCACTCCCATCATTGGTTCCTTTCTTATTATTTTATCAATTTTCGGTGTCCTCATGTATCCTCTCCACTCCTCAGGAGTCATAGTAATAGGTTTGGCAAAGATGATCCAAGTGGCGTTACCAATGCAAGGAACATGGGAGAAGGTGCCATTGTAAGTGAAGTAGATATCACGCTCAACGGGGAGAAAGGTATCAGGAGCCACCCATTTGTACTTCTCTCCAGGGTGAATGGGCAGATCGAAGAAAGCTGGAAAATCGAATAAGATTAAGTTTTTCGAAAAACATTTACATTCATTGGTCATTGGATTGCTAGTTTCTGTATGTTCAATAAAGTCGAAACTTCCTGGCTGAAACAGATATTATATTTTCAACGATGACCAGTTGGATGGAATTCAATGGTATTTTGTTTTAATTTTGTAAAATTACCTGTGAATTCCAGAATATTGGCTTGGTATTTTTTGGAGGTTCAAGAATAGTGCTGAAGGTGGCCATCTGAAATTGTGTTTTTAGCTTCAATAACATAGATCGGCTGGTTTATTTGTACTTAGGAAATTAACAATAATTTTGACCGTGATCAGGACAGAGTGATCTGAGTGATCTGCTAATCTATTTATAGCCCACTTTAGATGGCAAGTTTGAAAAACAAAGTTAGAGACACAGACACACAGACACACACACATACACGCACACACACAAACACATTGAACAACGCGTTAAAAAGAAACCAACAATGACGATTCCTCCAGGAACAAGCTGTGCCTCTTCGACCGAAAGATCGTCTTTAGTATGTACAAAATGAATCTGGAAAACGATAGATATTCTTCATTTTTTTCTCAAGCATTAACCTCAAAATCATGCTCCGCGTTGTTTACAGTGTGTCCAAATGGCTGTCTCACACAGTCCTCAAATCTGCACATGTCCCAGTGAATTTCATTCAGGTGGTAATCTGCTTGAAGAGGTCCTCCCGAAAGAGTTGGTTTCTGAGTCCAATTTGAGTAGCCGTGGACATGAGCGGTGACATTAAATTCGGAGTTGCTTTCAGAAACATTTTCGGATACATGATAGTTTTGAAACTTTAAGGGTGGAAGCGATACTACTGTAACTTTGCCTAAAACAATAGTGTGCTCATTTGGTTTAAAACAATTACCCAGGTCAATGTTGATTGGCGATTTTCTTTTTGTTGAAAAGCAACGACCCAACTTCAGTTCCTTCGCAATATCAAATTTTGTATTCCGCTCTTCTTCATCATCCCAACTGTACAAAAATTCTTAAATCAAACGTGTAAATGACATGCAAGCAAAATTTACGTTCAAAATCGTCGAATTGGCCATCTTCTTGTGCGTATGAAGACAAGCAGACGGGAAATAGAAGAAACAGCCAAGCGGGGTGCATGGCATCGACTGAGGGTTGCTTTGTTCAAAGGAAAGGCTAGGTCAATTGACATGGTGAGTGACAATACCCGCGGTGTTGCCCTCATCCAATGCAAAAAAACAAAACAATTGACAATCGATAAAAATAATTACAGTGTACAGTAAAAAAGACGACAAGGAACGCACCGTATTTTAACAACAATAAACAATTAAAGTTTTCTTTTACAAAAATGTTTTATGGTCATTTTTCTATTTCTGAAAGTCTTATAAAAAACATTTGGCACTTTTGACAAGCAGCACTTTGCGGTCTTATTATTATATTTAGAATACCAGCTTAACGTTTGGAATCAGTTGAATGTACCAAACGACTTCTATTTCTCATGTAAATTCTAATTAGGCGGCTATTTATACTTTTAAGAGTCGATATCTCAAAAAAGATCGAGAATAGGGGTGTAGGAGGAAATTTTGTGTCTCCGATACGGCTTTGTATAGAAACCATTTTTGTATAGAAACCCTATGACCATAAAAACCATTTTTTGATACAAACCCTTTAATTTTGATCAGAAAACTCCGACACTTTTTTGGGTATGAGCGAATAAATGAGCGATTACAGCGATCACAAACGTGCGCTCCAGGGCCTACAGTAAAACCGGCACCGCCCCTTATGGCCTCTTCTGTGTATTTTAAGGTTTCTAAAGTTCGAATTAGAGAAGCAAAAGATTATGCCGCAGTTTGGATCCGAACCTGGGTCGTGGGATTTGCAGGCAGGAACTTTACCGCTATACTAAAAGAGCGAGGCGGCGCCCGTTGGCAGTGCCTGTTATTAACTCCGCACTATCCTGTGAGCGGGATGAAAATCTAACTTTGATCACCCATACCCAAAATAAGCGTCGGAGTTTTCTGATCAAACTTAAAGGGTTTGTGCAGAAAAGTGTGGAGATAGATTTCGGAAATGAAGGAGATAGCGTTACGCCGCAGACCCTAGACGACTGGGGTTGGAAAACCCAAAAAAATTTATGTTTTTAAAACTTTGCCGAACTGAAACTAATTTAAACGCTGAAAAACCTACTTTCTTTAAAAAACAAAGTTGTTTAAAATATAATTTCCAATCGATTGAGTATTATCGAGTTAAAGATTTGAGGTAGCCCATGACGTAACTTCCGGACAAAAAATGACTATGGCCCAAAAGTTTCAAAAATGGTTTCTATGGTCATAGGGACTCCATCCAAAAAGTTTCAGTCGGATCGAAGACAAACAATTTCCTACGACAACCCTCTTTTGAGATATGCTCGAACCTCTCACACATTGACTCTTAAACCTTGCCATTTTAATACGAATTTTTTAAATTTTTATTTCCATTAACCAAAATGGGACATAAGAATCCAAAGACGAATGCTAAAACAGCGAGAAGGATTAAAACTACATCGATAGAGGTCGTGGTGGAAACAGCAGTAGATTGGATTCGGTTACTGTGGAAAAGAACCTAAATATGATTTTTTTGTAATTGTTTTTAAAGAAAAAGTAATAAAATAAAGGTGGTTCACCTTAGAATTCATCATTTGTTCAATCCAAGTTTGGAAAT
Organism: Oscheius sp. G VE-2021; assembly: GCA_022343465.1. NCBI lineage: Eukaryota > Metazoa > Nematoda > Chromadorea > Rhabditida > Rhabditidae > Oscheius > Oscheius sp. G VE-2021. The sequence continues at coordinate 129,740 of JAJQXH010000024.1, read as the reverse complement.
TGTTTGTTTTCCATGATTTCCTCGGAACATTTCATTTAACGCATGGGCAAAGATGCGTTCCAAATCCGAATCAACAAAAGGAACAGGTTTGGCAAGTATTATCCAAGTAACATCACCAATGCAAGGAGGGTGGAAGAAAGTGCCGTTGTAAACAAAGTACGAGTCAACCTCATTGGGTAAAAAGGTTTCAGGCGAAAACCACTGGAAACCAGCCTCGGTATACCAGGCAAAATGGTGCAAATCATCATCAGTTTTGATAAACAAATGACGATATTCTTTTTGCACTCTGCGCAATTCCTTTGCCGAAAACTGGTATTCATATATTTCAAACACACGATTTACAAATATGGCCACCTGTAAATTTCAATTGTCTTATTCACTGATATAGTTAAAAGTTGATATTTTTCAAAGCTTACAATGACAATTCCTCCTGGAGTTTGTCTAGCCTCCTCAACCGGAATACCTCCTTTGGTGTGAACAAAATGCAGCTAAAAAAATTACCAAACTTTTCGAAAAATTGAAACCTCAAAATCTTGCACTGCGTCATTGACAGTATGTCCGTAGTGGCTTGTTCCTCGATCGTTGTTTTCCAAGTTTTTGTAATCCCAATGAATCTCCATCAGGTGGTAGTCTCCCAAAAGTGGACCTCCCGAAAGAATTGGCTTGGCTGTCTAATTTGAATAGCCATAGATTGAACCAGTGAAGTTAGTAGTGGCATTTTTAATAATGTTCTCGGAAACGTTGTAGTTTTTAAACTTGAGAGGAGGGAAAGAAACCACTCTTACGTTGCCTGCAACACGTTACTAAGTGCCGTTTCTTTAATGTAGTACTTAGATCAATATTTATGGGAGATTTTCTTTTAGTTGAAAGACATTGACCTATTCCCAGTTTTGTGTGTTCTTCGTTGAAATAGTGTAAATTCTTCGGGGGGAGTGATTTAAATTTATCTGGAAAAAAGTATTTTTCCCTATTAAAACGCTTACCTGGAAGTTCTTCAAAAAGTTCTTCATTAAATGCTGAGATTGAAAAAAGAAGGAGTAGCCAGGCCGGATGCATGACTAAGAATAAGGGTTGCACCATTGTTTTAGGCGAAACAATAATGGAACAAAAAGCGTAGCTTGGGAAAAGAACCCCCGGCATAGCCTTTAGAGTAAAATTTAAGCGAAATACTGTTGTATTAATGGGAAATCAAACAATGCTAATTCTGACAGTTGACCTACTTTAAAGTAGTGATACATTCATGTGTGTGAAAAAGCGAACTGCTAAAATAGTGGGTGGTTTTTTGTTCAATGGTAGAATCCTATAAAAAAAAGAAATATTTATTCGACAAACTTCTTGAAACAAAAAATCACAGGGCGTTTATATAATTGCCAAATGCGTAATTTGAGCGTTTCACATTTTGTGGAAAAAATTAAGCTACAATATTCAAGACATTCACTTGGCCGTGGTGGTTTTGGCATTTCCAGAAGTTTGTAAAGTTTTGTTCGCTTTTTATAGAATTCTACCATTGCACCAAATGACCCACTCTTTTTGCCGTTCGCTTTTTGTAATTATTGTTTGAATGATAAAACGAATTCATAAACACAATTCACTTTTATAAATTCAAAACGTTCAATGTTCCGTTGCATGCTTCTATGTGACTGTCAGTTATGCTAGAAAACGGGTACCATAAAACGAAAAAAATAATTTAGGATGTAACAACAAAAAAAAACCTTGAAACTCTGTGAAAACACTTTTTCCTGCTAAGCAAAAAGGATTCCTCGAGGCGGGACTCGAACCCTGGTCGCGAGATATGCAGACTAACGCTTGCACCACTTTACCACGGGGGCGCCACGCGGCTTATTGAAAAGAGTGGTTTTATCTGATGTTCATTCAAATTAACGAACCTAGCTGCGAATTAGAACGCCGCAACTTGCTATAGTTTCCAATAGCTCCTCCAATTTTGAAGGCCGTAGCTCAATCCGTTCGTCTGTTCTAAGGGGTTCTTAGACGAACCGGAGACATCGGCGTTTTGAAAATCGAAATAAAAGACTGCCAAATAATTAGATGGTCATTCCAATATTTAAAGAAAGAAAGATAGAATTTTTTTTAAAAATCTCAGGTGGAAGAAACATGTTAAACTCCTTTTTCGGGCGATAAAAAATAAATTATAACAAAACAAAACAGCATGAGAAAAACAAACAAAAAACGAGAAAAGTTTGTCTCCAGCTAGAAGTTTGCTTGTAAATTATGATACACAACTTTCAGCTGGTTAAGAACTTTTCTCTTTCATGAATAGGTTAATAAACAAAATGCAAAGAATCCCAATTGTATATAATCCAAAGGCAATTGACTTGAATTTTAAACGAAAACTTTTGTTTTACAATTTTATTTTCAGTGTGATAATTTCGGCATGAGGATTAAAAGCATGTTTTCATACGAATAGTGTAACGTGAAAGATGCCTTATAGGGAACTAATTCTGTCTGCTTCAATATCATCATTCACAATGTTTTGTCGATCTTCAAGCTCTCCGTCTGCCTTTCTTTTCTCGAGCTTCTGTTTAAAGTAAAAACTAAAGGATCCAATCACGAAACAACCGAGCACAGCAACCACAACTCCCAGAAGAATGTGGACATAATTACAAGCAGTCACAGGAAAAGATCGAATGCTTTTAGTGTTGAACAACACCTGAAAAGTATTGAATCAAAAAATGTATTCTTCTATGAAACAAAGAAAACCAGGTTTTTTACCTTAGAATTTCTCCGTTGCTTGAAATTCTCCATCATCCTAGAATTTGAAAATTTTTTGTTTGTTTTCATTCTTTCAGTTTTTCTCGTCCTCATGTATCCTCTCCACTCCTCAGGAGTCATAGTAATAGGTTTGGCGAAGATTATCCAAGTGACGTCACCGATGCAAGGAGGATGGTAGAAGGTGCCATTGTAAGTGAAGTAGACATCCCGCGCATCCGGGAGAAGTGTATCAGGTGAAACCCATTTGTACTTATCTTTGGGGTAAACGGGTAGATCAAAAAATGCTGGAAAATCCCAACATAAGATTTTTTAAGCAAATTTACATTCACTCTTCAGTGGCGTGGCATTTACTGGAGGTTCAATAATAGTGACGAAAGTGGCAATCTGGAACAGTTGTTCGTAACGAATTTTAAGGTTTAGTTTCACATTAACTGCTAAATATGATTTTGAATTTTCCCAAATTTAAATTCGCGAGTACAACACGCTCCTAAAAACTTTTTTGGTGTTCACGTTATGTTTTATGAGAAATTCCAAGGTGTTCTGGTGACTACTGCACACACAAACGTTTTCTTTCTTTAATATAGAAACAGTGAAAAAAGCGTAAAAAGGGAACCCACAATGACGACTCCTCCGGGAATTAACTGTGCTTCCTCTTCCGAAAGACCTTTTTTAGTGTGAATCAAATGAATCTAAACAAAATTTTAAAGTGCTGACGTCGCCAGCTTTTACCTCAAAATCATGTTTTCCGTGGTTTACAGTGTGTCCAGTTGGACGTTTGAGACAATCCAAACCCGAATCACACATTTCCCAGTGAACCTCCTTTAGGTGGTAATCCGATAGGAGAGGTCCTCCAGAAAGAATTGGTTTTTGTGACCAATTGGAGTAGCCGTGGAAGCCAGCGGTAACATTAAATTCGCAAATGTTTTCAAAAACATTTTCAGAAACATCGTAGTTTTGGAACTTCAAGGATGGGAGTGAAACTAGTGCAACTTTGCCTAAAGAAAAATGTGCCCATTGTATAAAACAAAATTACCTAGGTCAATATTGATTGGCGACTTTTTTTTAGTTGAGAAGCAATGACCAAACTTCATTTTTTTCGCATATTCAAATGTCGCATTCTGGCTCTCTTCATCATAATAAGGGCTAAATATATCTTAAAGCAAACTCGTAAACTATATGCAAACACAATTTACGTTCAAAGTCGTCGAATTGGCCATCATCTTGTGCGAAAGAAGACAAGGAGACGGGAAATAGAAGAAACAGCCAAGCAAGGTGCATGGCGCAGACTGAGGGTTGCTTTGTTCAAAGGCATGGCTGGGTCAATTGACGAGGATAGTGACCATACCCCGCGGTGTTGTCAGGTCCAAAGCAAAAATAAATCGATAATTGGCATTGTTTTTTTTAAACTTTTTCTTAGCTGGGAACGTCAGTTGATTTCGATCGACTTTGCATAGACATTTGGTTTTATTTTTGTGCTTTTGTTATATGAAGGCTGCCCTCAAGGGACAACGTTTACGTCCTGTTTTAAGTAGTGTAAACACAATTTAGTTTTAGTTATAGGGTAATGAGAGACCAACCGGACAACACTCAAAGGTTGCAGAGTGACCAACTGGACAACATACGTAGGATGTTGAGAGGCTTGTTTTTCTGTTGACATAAGATTTTCGTTTGTGGGGTTTTTGGTAATCTTCGTGCAGCTATGTGCGGGTCCCACACACACACCGGTGTTTGCATCTTACAAAAATTTGATTTAATGATTGGCGGCTCATTGTATCTAATCAGTTCCTCTTCAAATGTCAGTAACGAAATTCACTTTTTTCATTTTAAGACTTTAAGACATTGAAACTGTGAATATGCATTATGGAGTTTAAAAAAATTTAATACTTCCGAATCGGGTACGTGATGGCAATCAAAATTAAGAAACACTGATATTGTCCAATTCGTTCTTGTAGCTCCCAAGGCTGTGACCGTTTGCTGATTCTTCTTCAAGCGTTTTCATGAACTTGTTTCTCAAAAAGAAACCAAGAATTCCAATTGTTAAGAATCCGAGGAAGGAGGCCAAAACCCCGAGCAGAATTGAAACTACATCGTACGAAGCCATCGTGGAAACGGAAGTAGATTGGATTCGGCTACTGAGGAAAAGAACCTGAATATGACATAATGAATGAAATAAAGGTTATTCACCTCAGCATTTGTCCTTTTTTTCAATCCAAGTTCGGACATTGGTTGTGGTTTGTAGTATTCTCCGGCGAATGTTAAAGAATAAAAATTGGTAAACCGAGTCTCAACGAACATTAAACGTCGAAAAGTTTGGCTCAGGTAAGCAACAGGTTCAGCGAGGATTATCCAAGTGACATCACCAATGCAAGGAGGATGGGAGAAGGTGCCGTTGTAAACGAAATAAGAGTCAACCTCATCGGGGAAAAATGTTTCAGGGGAAACCCACTGGAACTCAACACCCTTCTGCATGTCGAAAGTATGAAAATAAAAATTGTTGTGTAAAATAATTACAATGTTTTTTTTGTACTTGTCGCAGTTCATTTGGTGAGAAGTTATGCTCCTCTTTAAAAAACACACTTGTAAAAAAGATGGCTACCTGAAAAACTTTAAGATGACTTCACAACTGCCGGTTAGGTGTAATGTAGGACTTGTTAAGTACTTAGCAACTGACTATATGTAGGTATAGTTAGTCACTAAAATTATGTAGGACTATTAGGATTATTAGTCATTTAGACTGGTAGTTCCGGTTTGTTCTAAGTAAGACTTTATCTTATTTAAGTTTGATTTTTCAATAAACTTAAGTTTTTTTAGAACCACAGAAATGAAAACTGAGCGAAAGTTAGCTTACAATGACGATTCCTCCCGAAGATTGTTTGGCCTCCTCCACCGAAATGCCTCCTTTAGTGTGAACAAAACGCAGCTAAAAAACTTTACAAAACAAATCTGAATAGTCTAACTTCAAAATCGAATCTTGCGTCGTTGACTGTGTGACCGTAGTGGATTGTTCCTCGATTGTTCCAAGACAGGTCAACATCAAAGTAATCCCAATTCACCTCCACAAGGTGGTAGTCTCCCAAAAGTGGACCTCCCGAAAGAATTGGCGTTTTCGTCCATTTTTGGTAGCCAGAAATTGAAGCAGAAAAGTTAGATTTCCCATTGTTGATAATGTTTTCAGAAACATTGTAGTTTTTGAATGTTAAAGGAGGGAAATTCACAACTGTAACATTGCCTGAAATATATAGCATAGAAGTTGTTGTTCTATGTACTCACTTAAATCAATGTTTATAGGCGACTTTCTTTTTGTTGAGATACATTGACCAATGCCCAATTTGGTGTATTTATCCTTAAAATTCTGCACATGTTCAGGGGACATTGACTTAATGTTTTCTAAAAAAATAACCTGTTGTTTATCTCATTAAAACGCTTACCGGGAAGTTCGTCAAAATGTTCATCACTATGTATGGCTGTTGAGATTGAAATAAAAAGGAATAGCCAGGCCGGGCGCATGACTAAGACTGAGGGTTGGGCTTTATTTCAAGGCAAAACAAAGGTAAATTAAAAAAGCGAAGCGTTCGAAAGCGCTCTCAGCGTAATTCTTAAGAAAATATCTCATTCTTAGCTGTTGAGAACAAGAAATTACTTTCTAAAGGGAAAAGCAAACATTTTTTCCACCGTTCAAAAACTTCTTTCATTTTCGAAAAAGGTTTGGTTTTGGGTTTTGCTCTGTCAAATATACACACCAGTTATGATTGTAAGTTGAATAAACCGAATCATAGAAAATTCCCAAAGTATATTCAGAATTAGACGGCATTTTGGGAGACCTTTAAACTTTGCCACTTTAATACTACTTATTCAAACTTTTATTTCCATGAACCAAAATGATATTTATGATGGCAACAACATTAGGCAACACTGATATTGTCAAATTCCATCTTGTAGCTCCCAAGGCTGGGACCATTTGCTGATTCTTCTTTAGGCGTTTTCAACAATTTTGCATCAAAAACGTGCTTCAGAATTAAATTACCATTTACCCATCATAGTCAAAATTTTGAAAATACTAGGGAAAAACACCGATTTTATTAATAATAAATTCCATATTCGGCCTCCAAGGGACTCCCACACGTATCATCATTATAAAATTAATTGTATATCGTATAAATAGTTTATTTATAGTGAAAAGAACATTTTTCACGTACCCGCGCTACGTAAATAGTGTAGCTGGCTGGGTAGCTGTCAAATTGCCAAACTATCGACCATGGTTCTATCCCCAACGACGCTAAAAATCCACTTGGGGTGTTTTTTAGTGAAGTTAAATATTTAAATCCGTTTTACTCTTTGTTAATCTCAGAAATTAGTTTGCTCATTACCAGATTCAAGTTATTCTTCCCAAAGTAAAAGCCAAGTTTTCATGATTTTAACTTTTCATTAGCCCAACTCCCTATTCTTGGCAAAAGCCCTTATAAGATAATCAAATACAGTTTAATAAAACAAATTAAGCGTTTTTCCCAATTGTTTTAGGGTCGTTGGGGATCGAACCATGGTCGATAGTTTGGCAATTTGACAGCTACCCAGCCAGCTACACTATTTACGTAGCGCGGGTACGTGAAAAATGTTCTTTTCACTATAAATAAATTATTTATACGATATACAATTAATTTTATAATGATGATACGTGTGGGAGTCCCTTGGAGGCCGAATATGGAATTTATTATTAATAAAATCGGTGTTTTTCCCTAGTATTTTCAAAATTTTGACTATGATGGGTAAATGGTAATTTAATTCTGAAGCACGTTTTTGATGCAAAATTGTATGGAGAATTTTCCTAAAACGGTCTCCAGTGTTACTTTTTGCATACTCGCGAGATCGGGGCGAAAAACCGATAAAAAGTAAAATATTTTTGATATTTTGGCCTCTACTCAAAAAGTGGCCAGTTATTTAGTTTTTCCATAAACAACATTTTTTGTACGCTCGTCAAGAGTTTTCAAAATGTGCCCCTAAATTGAAATTTGGTCAACTTTGAGCTGAAATACAGTATACCGGGGTCGAGTTACAGTAATCAGGTCAAAAAATCGATAACGACCCAAAACTCTCAAAATGATGTTTTTGGGTCAAGTAAGTGTCTTTGACCAAGTTTGACCAAAATCGGAGGCAAAAAGTTTTTTCTATGTCCCACTATTACAGAATTGCTGTCTTAATACTAATTATTCAAACGTTTATTTCCAATAACTAAAATGAGCATTATGATGGCAACAACATTAGGCAACACTGATATTGTCCAATTCCTTTTTGTAGCTCCCAAGGATGTGACCATTTCATGAACTTGTTGTTCAAAAAGAAACATTTGTTAAAAATTCAAATGAAAACATTTGTTTTACAATTTATTTTCAGCGTGATAATTTCGGCATGAGGATTAAACTTATGTTTTCATACGAATAGTGTAACGTGAAAGATGTCTTATAGGGAACTAATTGTGTCTGCTTCAATTCGAGCTTCTGTTTCATGCAAAAACTGAAAGATCCAATCACGAAACAACCAAGCACAGCAACGTAAACACCACCGTGCTGCTGAGGGAACCGGTCTTCTTCCACGATGGCATACCTGTTCCTCCTCTTACTGTCATATGAAACAAGAGTCCTTTACATGAACACGTATATGCCACTATTGCGAAGTGTGTGAGGAAACTTTATCTCTCTGGAAGCAAAGCTATAGAAAGAAGAAGAAAGAAGTCATGAGCAAAATTTCGGTGAGTTTTGAAATAAAAACGTTTTAATGTTTGTGATTCAGGTGACGGCTTATTTTGTTAAAAAAAGACATTTAATTTACCACAAAATAAGAAATTGCGGTGGACGTACATTCGCACAACCGCAAGCTGATTTTTGAACGGTGTTCAGCTTTCTTTGATGAAATGAAGGGAATGTGTTGCTGCACAGGGAACGGTTGAGGTATTTTTTCTTACTATCAATCAGATCAGTTATTAGTAGATTGAGTAGATTGTTTTCCACAAAGGAATCACATGAGTTCGGCACTTCTTGAACCCCCGGCTTCATCATTTCGTGTTTTCCAATCACTTTGAATTTTTGTCAAAACATCCTAAAAACTGCCGGATAATTTCAAACAAAGCAAAAAGCTCTTCTATTTGAACAAGAAAAAGCTGTCATATTTTTTCTAAATTTCAGCAGATGTAAACTTCAAATCTTTTTTTCGGAACTATTTCGATTAGTTTTGGTAGCCCTAAAAATATAACTCACTTGCAGCCTGTATTATTTTTATTTTCACACGTGTTTTTCCTCACAAGTTTTACCTGCTTTCCACAGACAAAAAACTGTTTGTTTTGCTTAAAGAACCGCTGTAACAAATAAACATATTCCCTTGCTTTGTATGTTCAGTGCCACTTTCTTAATTTTGCTAATTAATACTGTTAAAATCGATCCTGAGTTCAAAGTCTTCTGTAACGGTTCGACAAGGTGACGTAAACATCTGTATACCATATTTTCACCAGATCTCAACAGAAGTATGATTTTATCATCGCGACTCCAAAAGATCGTCGACCTCTCTATCAACCATTTTACGAGATAAGAAGTTTATTGAAAGTTAATCTAACATGTTTGTATTGTCACTATGACATGTGTTTAATGCCGAAAGATTTACGGAGGATGAGGCTACGCCAAAGTGCAAATTTATCGTGGAATCTGGTCTGTTCTGGTAAGACACAGTCAGTGTAATTTAGAGAAGTGCATGATTAATGAGAGTTCAACTGGTGTCGGCAACGAAGGTCTTTCTTGGATTTGGAACCCGATGCGGAAGCTGATGACAACGAGATGTCGGGCAAATAACGATTGCTGTTATACTGGACAACGCAACTACAATGTTCTGGGAGATGGTGAATGTTAACAAGGTATGAAGAACGGATAACGGGAAAAGAGACAGAATGCATGGAAGAGGACAAGTAAGAGAAATACCCATTGCTAGTCTTGCGAAGAGAGGTCAGGTTTTTGTTGTTATCGCAAAAGAACAAGGGGTTGCTGGGAGACTAGTGTGGGAGGGGCTTGACATGGAAGACGAAATAAAGGTGAGAACTTTCTCAAAGCACTCACTCACTAACTCATTTTTTTTAATATTGATCATATGTTTTAATGAAAAGACAAAGTTAGCAGTAATCTTTATAAGCTGATCACATAAAAGACGAAGATGCCACAAATTTTCAGATTTCCAGTTCTTCCCGGATGAACAAATCCAACGTTGCCGCTGCTGCGTCCTGAAGCAAAGCATTGCTAATTTTAAAAAAAATTGCCAGTTACAAGTATTCGTTGTTTGAAGGGAGATTAGTCAAAAACAAAAAAACTCGGGCTTTTAGTCAATTTTCTCTTGTTTGCTTTCAGTGTATCGGGAGCATGTCATTGAAAACCTGTTTGCGTGTGTAACGTATTTTAGAGGAAAAAAATTAAGATTCTGCTACACTACAACCATAGACAAAAATCCACGTTGATTAGACAAAGTCAACGTTGCTTTTTAGTCATCTTTGCTAAATTGTAAAAAACATTTACGTCCAAAGATAGGAGAATATGCTTTGCACTCCCAGGCATCTTGAGACAGGTGCTGACGAGAATTTCGTCCAAAACCTGAAAACGTCATTATTACTGTAAAGAAATTTTGCAAAAAAACGGAATATGTCGAAGCAAAACTTTTGAATTCAATTCCAAACACACGTCAATTTGCTTTTTAAATTACTTGTGAATTTACACAATTAAATTATTTTCATCCCATATATGTTATGCATTTATAAAGAAACTTGATACCTCTACCACTTGGTTGAACACGGCCGCAACATGTTGGTACTTCTTGAGATAATTCATGGATTCCATGCAGCTGTTTTTGACAGGGTACTTTAATGAGTATTGATAATACAACGCCAATGTAAAACCGTTTGTGCACCAATTCATGCGGTTATCTTCCTAAAAATTACGGTATTAGACATTTGTTAAACTCACTGTGCTAAAATATAAATAAAGATCTAAACGACGAAACAGAATAATGATTGATTTTTTTTGTATGTGACTGCAGATAACATTATTGGTAGACACGGCAATTGGCACTCCATTCCTCCATCTTACGGTCTGCAATTAATTAATTAGGTTGTGTTTAAACCATCTTTGAGTTTTGCTTATCCACGCTTCTAAAAAACATATTGTTTTTACTGGGCTGGAAAACCGACATAACATTCACTGGCGTGGGGTGTCGCGCACAAAACATCTAAAAACATTTCTTGTCTCTTTTCCAAGAGTCAAAAAATCTTGACACAGTGATGAAAAACGTCGTAGATGTTTACATTTTTTGGCCAAAACTTTTAGAATGTCCCTCAAAACTCATTTCATAATACAATAATTTCTGTTCCGTTATGGAGACCATCGACAAAATGAAATAGTTTTAACTGAAATCAGGAAGCTCAGCATACAACTTTCGGTACAATTATTATCATGGTTATTTTTTCAAACGACCAAATCACGAAATGTTTTTCAATCGAATAAGTGCCGAACATATCTGCGTAATGTAGCCAACGCTACTGCTTTACGTTCGTTCCATGCCAGCTGGACTTGATGATGTGAAATCATCTCGTCATCCCATTTTTTAAAATAAAAAAATCGGAATTTGTTTATCATAAAACTAGAAAAGATAAACTGTTATAAACTGGCCAGGAAGCAAGTTTTTGCCTATGCTCTACCATTTGCTAAACATTGTCTGTGAAAACGTTTACCTTAGTCATGGTGTCTCTACGCAGATCCATCAGATTCTTCTTTGACTGTGGGGTACCGTAGTGCATACAGAATCTTTCGAAATTATCAAAGGCAACCTGAAATTTTGTTTTAACAGTCAAATTAACCAATTTTAGAGGCTTATGCCTACGCACCTCTCGTAGAAATGCAAAAGCACTTGGCTTCATGCTATTAGTTGATGCGGCCCGTAAATCCTCCGAGCAAGAAGTTTTACAGGTTAAAGCATCTGGACACTGCCTGTACGCCAGGTGTAGCTCCATTATCATGCTGTTTTCACACAGCCTGTCTATGTTCACCTTAATATAATTTTATATAGAAAAACTTCAAAATACCTTATGCAAGAAATGCAGGAACATATCAAGGGAGACCAGAATTTGATTTACCCTCATTGAGAACATTTTACAAGACAAATCCATTCTTTCTTCGTAATCAAGAACCTAAAGCTGTTAAGAACAGTTATTGAGGGCCAGTGTTTTAACTTGTTTTCATTTTTTTTTCATTTTTGCTAATTTAAAATATTAAAATCTTATACCTTTGAGTGAAAGAGAGTGCGTTGTTCGGTTCCTCAACGTACAAAAGGAGGACAGTACGAATTTTGTGATTGCTAGAAAAAGAGAAAAAGGAGAAACCGGGTAGCGACATAAAAGAGACTGACGCGTTCGCCAATACCCAAAAGACGTCGGCAGAGTATAGAAAAAGAACTAGAGGGAGTTTTTTTTTTAAATATTGTTTTTGCAAAATTATCAACAACAAGGGTTTCAGAAAAAACACAAATTGGCGCGCTCGGCCAGCAATGGTTTCCAAGACCTCAACTAAATTTGATCTGCTTTATCTGTATTTAGCTGAGAAATGGAGGTTTAAGTTTTTCAAATGAAGGCAGATAAATCAAACCATCGCACTGCGCTCAAATAATGTAGTTTGTTTTTCCAGATGTACAGATGTATGTTGACAATGTTCTCTATGATTAACTAAGACCTTATCTGACTTGACGGTCTGGTGCCATGCTTTTCAAAAGCCTGAAAAAAACAATATATATGGTCAACCCTCCAGAAATTAAGATAATGCAGAAATTATTTTTTGTATCAAGTTGGTATCGGAGAAAAATCATTCAACTGTTAAAAATTAAAATTTTAAACACTCCATGCTGTTTTGTTTAACTGCAGTGGAAACAGATGAAGTCGTTTTCCACTTTTTAATATGCATTTTTACTCATTAGCAGTTAGGACAACATGTCTCTAATTTTGGTTTAACTGGGAAGCAGTGGCCTCAAAGAAAATGTTTTGTCTCCGATTTGGTTTTTTTTGGATTGTAATATGAATAAATTCAAAAAATTAATATTTGAACTACAAAAAAATAAAACAATTAAGTGAGGGCTTGGGTCTGCGCATGTTCGAGTGTTTGGTGAGCTCATCAGAATCATTTTGATTTACCGTGTACAAATAATAAAAACATACCAAATTTGCGATTTGAAGGAGGTCTTGGGAAGCCACTGTCTCTCTGAATATTTGATCCTCTAGGGTGAGCAGAACAATCTGAAAAAACAACAACTTTAAAACGCGACTATCGACAAATCAAGCAACCTTCTAAAATACCCACAAAACATCTTAAAAACCAAGCTTGAGGCAATCTGAGATATGTTTTCTATGTTGCACTAATTGAGTTAGATATTGTGGTTTTGGCGTCTGCAGTCCTACACAACATCTTTGGAAAATCTGGTTGCTCCTTTATGTTATTATAAAATTTCCATAATTTGGTTCATTGTTGATTGTGTGATGTATTATGACCGTGTTAATATTTTTGATAGCTAATCACAAATGCTAAAACCATTCTTACAAACATGGGCGTCCCATATTTGTAATGACAGTTACAAATAGCATAAATCAACTTTTTTCCTTTATGTTAAATGGTTTCACTTTTAGTTTTATATTGTTTACTGAAATGCATGCTTACTGGCTTTTTCGCTTTTACTCATACTTGCCTAAAATTGTGACCATACTTTGTAAAACGTAGTTTTTGCATGTTTTCTTTGACAAATCATGTTACATGGTAGCCCTGCTCGAACGACAAAATAGTTATAATGCTATCTTTGATGTAAATTGTAAAATCAAAAAATGAAAGTTGCATTTAAACATTTTTTGCCATGAATTGTTTTTTTTTTCAAAGGAGTAGTATAAAAAAGTAAAATTAAAGTTCCCACTATTAAAAAACCCTTTTGTTTCAAAATTTTGCTGAAACTCGCTGAAAGCCAAATTAAGCACATGGTTTAGCGGGAAACTTAAAAAAATATTTTATTTAATTATTTTTTTTCACTGCGTGCAAACCGAACAACCCGAACCAGGCGAAAAAGAAGTGTAATTTAAAATAGGCATTTAGTTTTTCCCCCGTAGTTTTCAACTTTTATTTTTAAAAGTTGAAACAATTTTAAATGTAAAATATGTGTTCAAGTATTGCCTTTTTAATGAGAAGGAACATACCCCTTTCACTGTTTCGAAAATGTGGAAAGAAATGTTCTCTCCATTCTTCACTGCTTGAATCAACTTTTGGCAGGAGAGTTGTTGATGATTTTCGTTTCTAACGACTGTTCTCTGCACAAATTGAATAATTTGGTTTTCACAAAACCGTTCTACATCGACCTGCAAAATATGTGTTTTTTTAAAAAGTCACAACCCACGTTTCTTAGAAAATTCCATAAACTTTCCGCGTTACGAAGAATGATTTCTGCCTTCTGTTTCGCGGCGGGATAGGTTTCCTGAAATATAACTAAGTTAGATAAAAAGAAATTTTGGTTAAAAAAATAATGTTTTGGAATTCAAGCTACTGTTGTTTTAATCGAGAAATAAAAAAAAAGATTTGACATTGCCTGAAGGTTAAAAAATTTTATGCTAGTCAAAAATTTACAATAGTCCCAAAACATGAAAGGTGGTTTGAAAAAAATTCCACACAAACTTCTATGCGTTTTTACAAATGCCTCAAAAAGGTGAACTTGAAAGCAGTCATGCGAATTGAAAAAAATTAAAAAGGGAAAACTGAAATAAAATAAAAATTGATTTTCGACAAGCGGTGCAGCTTATGCTAAGTACTATAAAGAAATGTTTGTTTACAGAACCCTAAAATCACAGTTTTTTTAATTCCAACATACAATATATCAAAAATATATTGAAATTTTACAAAAAAAAAAAGTTGGTATTTTACAAAAACAATAGGCCGTATTCAAAATGGATGTAATTCAGTTTAAAAAAAGAGGTAAAGAAAACAATTTTCAATGCGCCTAAATAAAATTACCTGGCCGATGCGGAGCCTGTGCAGCTGTTCTTTGACGTTTGTCAGCAGACCCTGGCCAGTAGATGGATTTTTCAAACACCATCCCTTTAAATCCTCCTTGAACACCATCTGAAACACGGTATACTCTTTAAATTTTTAGAAGACGCAGTGATCGGTGTGTTTAGCTACAACTTAAATTATAGTTTCCCATTGGCTATATTTGGTCACCTAACGTTGCATTAGTCTATTGATCCTAAGGGGGAAGGGTTCTCCATTTTTGGAGCAAACAATCCGTGTGTATCTATGATAAACTGAGAGAAAAATATTTCAAATTGGGAATATGTGAAACAAATATTATCTTTATATTTTAAAACGAATAATTTTGCATAGCATGATTGCCTGTTACCTTTTTAACGTTTGTGAAGACACCATAGGAAGTTTCTTCGCCTATCGATGCGGCTTGAAGAAATTCATCGCAGGTCGTTGTGACGTTAATGATTTTCCAGAAATCGGAAATCATTTTTCGGACAAAATCGATTTTGCAAATAGGATCTCGGTCTATCTGTAGAAGAAAAAAACAAAAATTATACATGAGATAAACCAACGTGTCGGAGAGACGTCCAGACCAAATCCGTCTTTGTCAAAGCGTCCCTGACTGTTGTCTGCAGTTATGTGCATTCACCCGAACCGACATCACTAACATGTTCAAATCGCTGAAAATGAGCAGGATGCCGGGAGAATTTTTTTAAAAATAAACCGCACAATCGGTTTTGATGTTTGATTTAGATCACTGCACTTAACTAACTGCTTATGCAAGTACCACAAAACAGTAACCGAGTTTCTTAACTAGGCATTCAAGTATGTACAACGTAGACGCAAAAAAAGGTGAAAACATAGGTGAACGTTAGAAACACCTATTTCTAAGGCATAATTAACACCAATTTTCAATTATATCCGAAACATTAAAGTATTTCCTTTGAAGCCCATTTATATACTTAAACTGTCGTAGACTCTAAACAATAAATATGATTATTTTTCGTTTAATCGGCATTTCTTCAATGGATATATACATTTGTCGACTTCGTTTGCTATAAACATTTTTGTGGAAAATTTCACTTAGTATGATAATACTGAACAATAAAAGTATGATCCCACTGAATAGCTTACTAAAGCATAATATACAAGTCTTTCAACTTTTCCAAACAAATCCAAAAAACAGGCAAAAAAACTGTACCGTTTCTTCCGGAGTAGAAAATAATACCGCAGAGGAGGCGTAGAAATCAAGGTTCTGAAAAATTAACATAATCGTTTTTGTTGACGCTAATGGTCACTTTGTACAAACTCCGTAACGATTTTCCCATATAAAGGAAATGTCCCGGTGAAAAACAAAATGTTAACTTAGTTTCTCTATTGTCTCTTTGATCCTCTCTTGTTTGGTTACTAGAAAGAAAAAACCCGCTACGCGGGTTTTTACTTTCTGGGGAAGGCGGCTTTTGGCCGCCTCTGAGACATTTTGCAAATTAGAAGAGGCTCATGCTAATTTAAAGCCTTTCCACCGCTTGGACGGTCTCTCTCTTTGGAAATGGGGCAGCTGGGCCATTCTTTACCTAATACGTTGCGCTGCTAACCAACAAAAAACAGCCTTCAAATGTATATAAGGATGGTTAATATTCAAAAAAACTTTAACTTAATTTTGGGGAATTTAGCTGTGAAATGTTTTGTATGCGTACTCAGGGAAACATTAAACAAACAAACAAACAAAATCATTGTTTTGATTATAAAATCATTTTGGCTTGCAAACATAATTTGCATAATCACATTGTCCCCACTAAAACCAGTTTAAACTTTTATAAACAAGTTTGCAGTGAAATGTTTTTCAAAAAAGAAAATATTGCTACGGTGCAAATTTTACATGCCCAGTTGGCCCTATATAATAAACAAAAGTTTTTTGCCAATGCAATCAGAGAACAAATTTATGTGTTGAGTGAAATTCTAAAGGGTTTTTAATATGGTTTGGGCTTTACCATTGTGCAAAAAAATAATGTTGTGAAAATCAGAATAGTTCGCTAAAACTGTGGATTATTAAAAAAGAAAAAAATTATTATTATTATTTAAATGCACACAAATTTTACAATTAAATTATGTTTTATATTGTTTGCTCAAAAAAAAACCTCAGTAGAATTCTGGAGTCAAAACAATTTCAACTTACTGTGTTAATCCTTGAACTGAAAAAAAGTGTTTTTAAACAAACAGTTATTTTGGTAGGGTCCGCAGAGGTTACCATGCGGAAAAAAATTAGCATAGCCACGGATTCGGAAACGACTTGAAAGTCAGATCAATCAGCGTTCACAAAGTCTTCTAGGTTTGCTACGACGATTACCTTTAGCAATTGTAGGAGGTTCTCGGCCGCTTTAGAATGTCCATCAAGACAAGTAATAGAGAGTCCACCCGTAACCTGAAACAACAAACTACGAGTTGTGTGACGGTTTGAAACAAGAGTTTTCGTAGAGCATTTCCAAAAAGAATGACGGAGCTTGAAACTTTAAAAGTTGCATTCCGTCACACGTTTAGCGCCACTCATTCTGCATTGTCATTCTTTTAGCATTTTAAAAAAAATTGTTTTTACATTTTGGTATTTTGACGGTCCGTGGGGGGATCTCACCAGGATTTACACTATTGACCCCTTTTTTCATGTTGACCACGCTTTAATGTGAAAAACACGGATACATAAAATATTTGTCAAAACACATTTAAAAAATGTTTAAATTCGGGTTCGACTAAAATCGTTGTTTGTTGAAAAAGTCATGTGTTTCTTAATTTTTGTTCAAAAAAAAAAATTAATTGATGTGCAAGTGTGCATTTGCGATTATATGTGTTTTTGTGTTTTAGTGAAAAAACAAAATATGTTCTTTTTCAAAACAAAAAAAAGAATTATGTATGGGAAACCGCGACAAGGCTATATGCATGCTCCTTTGATTACGATGGTTTACAAAATTAGTTCAAACACATTAACGGTTTTTACGTGCCACCAAGGAGTGGATTTGGGGCCCCAAACTGACTGTTTAAAACTGCGATTTGATACCTTCTGGATGTTAGACAATACTTCTTTACTGTTCTCCGGGTTTGCCAGCCATTCCAATGATTCGCGACAATCACCTTTAGTAGGGAATCTAAGTTTGTAGAAGTTGTAGATCGCTATGAACAGCGAGTTCTCGCAAAGAAGGTTCTTTCCTAAAGTGATACGATATAGTGAGTCAAGAAATGAATTGTAAAAGGATCAATGAAAAATGCAATGTCTGCGACATAGAACAGGTGAATCGGCTCAACCTTAATCATAGATTCTTTTTGGCCAAATACATCTTTCTGAATCATTATAGTGCATAGACCCTGGCTAATCGCTGGTTTCCTACTTTGCTTATTTCTGTCAAAATGCATCTTATTCCGTAATAGTAACCCATTTAGATATAATTTTTGTCGATGTTTGGCCGTATTAAATGAAAAATATGCTGTAATATGCACTAAAAATGCATTCGTGGTGATTACTGATAATTTACTCTACGATTGAGAGTAGTTTTATGTTTGCCGACGATTAAAAGTTTAGGAATTGTGTTTCTGAGGCCAAACAAATGTTTACAGCAAAAATGTTGAGCAAACTTCAGTTTCTTTGTCCCAGGGAGCACTACGCAAACCGCAATGTCTTTTTAACTTACAAGTCCAACCAATGCAGCTAGTGCAGTTTCGTTGTTTCTTATTGGCTCTGCCGAATCCTCAAAAATGTTGCAAACCATGCGAGCTTCTGGATGTGCCGACATCTGGAATTGGACTGGTTGTATAGGATATATACTGGTCTCGGTTAAAATTACACTAAATTCGAATAACTAAATATCATAATGGTCAACAAAAACCAAGGCATACATTAGAGGCTAAACATCCTATAAATCTTCGGTAACTGTGGTATAAATAGTTTCTCTTTTTTATATTTTGAATGATTTTGATTATGTTCTTTAAACAAATAGCAGACGTTTTGACACCAATTTGTTGTGACAAATATCGGTTATGTCACCCGTTCGAGATAAGAAAAAGGTATCAGCCAAAAATTGCCTTGTTTGCCCCTAAAGTCTCTAAGCAAACTTTCAGTAGCGTTTGTTACGTGGCATTACAGCGACACGACGCCTTTATTTCTATGATAAAATTCAAAATTCCATTAAAGGTCTTTGGAAAACAAATTTTAAAAGTTATGAAATTTTAAACTTTAAAACAAGAACCACATCTCACCTTTGCTATTTAATTGTCTGAAAAGTGTAGATTTGGCGTAATTCTTTCAAATCTGATATACTTTGCGTATTTATATTTGTGGGCCAAAATTGTTCATGTGCAAAAAACTGACAATATTCCGTTTCTCCAGTCATGTTGGAAAAGTTTTTTGAATACTTTGAGTCAATTTTTTAAAAGTGCCATTTTGCAGGAAATGCTACGGAGAATCCGCACAAAATAGTGGCGATGGTCAGAAGTTTGATGTAGGGTGCGAAAATTACAAAAAAACCGGAAAATCAATTGACGTCTAGAAAATCACAAATCGAATGCCGTTGAGTTTAAGCAATTTGGATCATTTTGGGGTGACGTACAGTATCCCAGGTGGACCTACCGTAACCGGGTAAAAAACATCGATATTACTTAAAACTCTCAGAATAATTTATGTTAAATGCATATTTTCACAACGTGTGGCAGTGAGACGATTTTGAGATAGTAAAGACTTGAATTCCGCTTGGCAAATGGATATCTCTTTAGATAACAACGCTCGGCAACAAAACAAACCATTCTGAAAAATAAACATGAGAAAGAAGAGATAACAATTGATACATTATGTTCAATTAACGCTCTTCCACCTTACGTTTTGTACGTATTTTTTGAACCCCTTTTCTAATAGCCTTATTCTGCTATGATACTGCCATGGACTATTTTTCGTAAGCCTTTACTATCTCAAAATCGTCTCACTGCCGATTTTTTCAAATATCATAATAGGACGCAGTTGCAACAACGCATGCAACAATGATTACTTTAAAATGTGTAGCTTTGGAAATCTGGGGAAACCAGGAGTCAGAACAACAAGGGATGTACAGCGTACACTCTCAAAAACATCTGATGAAACCAAATAATAGCTTCGACGAAGTTCTTAAGCCTTCTTATGTGTACTTACATTGTACCCAGCGCAAAAAAGATTTGTGTTCAAATCGCCAGTTTGCAAACTTTTTTTGAAGGTTTTTTGGGTGCCACAAATTCAGGGGGGGACTGTTTGCTGTTCTATTAGTGATATTCTTGCTGAGTGCTTCAAGACGCGTCAATTGCTTTTTTAAAAGTTAATTTCGATCTACTTGAACCATAATTCCAATATAGGGCGCTTTCGAAAAATGGGCGCCGATCCTGTCCGTAGGTGGCAAAACATTTTTTGGGGAACGGTTTTTACCCCTTCAAAGTTAGACTTTAGGTCTAAAAGCATGGCAATGTAGGTAAATTTTGACGTAGATTCCGGAAATGCAAAAAACTTTTGGAATCTTCGATGTCTAGGGCACAAAACAATCGAGAGACAATTGTGGGATCTTAGTTTGCTCAAAACAGTGAAATCATACTAATTTTTGATATTCTTTGTAGTTCCATCCTCTTACATCCATTCATTTGATAAAAAAAAATTTAAAAGGTTTGAACTCTCCTTATGTTATGTGCACCCGCAATCATTTGATGTTCGCCGCGTTGCACAAAGATCAACAGCGAAGAGTGGTGTAGTGGTGAAAGCGTTGGTCTGTCGTTGGATGGGTCGGTGTATCAAATCCCTCTAATCGGCACATTTTTGCTTTTTTTTAAAATATGGCAAATGTTTAAAACCCAAATTAGAGATAAAACTATTTCTCTGGTTCTGTCAGTAGATCTTTATTGTACACAATTATTTTAAATTTGCGGAGATTCATTTTCTAGGATTTAGAACCGTTGTTTATCTAATTTGGAAAATATATTATTCTTATTGAAATACTTTTCTACATTAGTAATCCCTTGCTTGTATACAATAGGCTTTTCACACATATTATTTACATTTCGATCTCAATTGAATACAAAAGTGGTAAGTTTTTGATTTGATGGTTTTACGTCAGTTAACCAGCAACTTCACATAGTTGAACTAATCATGAAAAGAAAGTTCAAAACATTTGGTAAAAGATAAATCGTGCCAATTGTTCGCTCAGGTGTACGTGTATGTGTGTGTGTGTGTATGTATGTGTATGTGTGTGTGTGTGTGTGTGTGTGTATGTGTGTGTGTGTATGTGTATGTGTATGTGTGTGTATGTGTGTGTGTGTGTGTGTGTGTGTGTGTGTGTGTGTGTGTGTGTGTGTATGTGTGTTTCCAAGATAAAGTGGTTACAAATTATTATGTGATAGTAATTTTTCAAGTAATACTAGAGGTTTGGCTTTGCCCGCATTGTTTGACGGCGTACATGTTGACGCTTTCACATTAGATTGCTATTTTGTAGAGACTTTTCTTCTCTTTTAGATTTCCTTCTCGCTCCCTAATTTTTTTCTTCACTTTTCAAGTGAAAAAATTAAACTAGGGAACGAGGAGAAAAGAGCCTGCTTCCATTTCAGGAGGAAAATGAGCATCCCTCTGTGTGTTTACTGTTTTAAAGGCAGATAAGAAAAGGACGTGTCATTCCACATAACATTTTTCTTTCTGACGTGGTTGGTCGATTGTGTGCTTTGTTTGTTCGCAACACTTTTTGCTGCCCCTCGGGACCGAGAATTGCGATAGGTTTATTTCATTTTTCCTCGAACGCTTTTTGTACTTAGCCGCTTATTTTGAACGATAAAAGAAAGCAACATGTATTCTACAACAGTGTTGTTTCATCATTGCAATCAACTTTTTTTTCTTTTCAATGTTTATTGTAAAAGTTTTAAATTTGTATTTTGACCAAATTTTAGAAACCCAGAAACGTGTAGTTGGTGAAATATTAATTGGGAATTGAAACGCGTATTTTTAGTGTTGTTCAAAGCACGCGGCAAAGTTCATAAACCAATCGCTGAAAAATTAATTGAACCCATCGCAAGCCTCGGTGCAGCAAAATGAGACAAAGAGTGCTATTGGAAATAAGACATAAAAATGCATCTTAGCAGAGTAGTTAAAAAGTGTTATTTGTTTATTTTAATGCAGTTTAATGTTTTTTAATGCGTTGGACTTATGTTTGGCAGTTTTTTACACCAGATCAAACTTTTAGGGGTAAGGGCCAAGCCGCACTGTACTGCAACAAATATAAAAAAAGACTGTTTTTTTGGCAACCCGTTTTTGCAGATGTTTTCCCTATTCGGAAATCAATATTTATTAAAGAAGTCGTTATTTTAAAAACACGTTTAAAAGTGTTGCGCTGAATTCGGGAAAAGCGTAGAATTTTTCGTGCCGTTCCAGAAACCTTTTTTTGCTTCCTTCTGACGATATTGCTTCAATTTATGTGTCGTTCGTTCGCAACACTTTTTGCTGCCCCTCGGGACCGAGACACGTGATGGGATTTCTTCATTTTTCCGCGAACGCTTTATGTACTAGCCGCATACTTTGATCGGCAAAAAAACTTAAATAAAACTTAATTGAAAATGAAGTAATATGAAAGTGAAACGATTTTTAAAATTTTAACCAAATTAAAAATGTACAACTTGTGGCTATAACAAACCTGTATATTTAAACTTTCTTTTCACTTTAAATATATTTTATAGGACAAATCGTGGACAATTGTCAACAGAAATGCAAATCCGTAGGCGCCGTCGCCCCGCCCCCTTTTCGGCGCGGAGCGGGAGGCAAATCCTGAGCCTGGGGTCGAAAAAGCCTTCAAAATCAACTTTTTGGGGTTTTGAAAAAAGAAAATTGAAGCGAATTTGAAGCTCTAGCCTACTACTTGCTTTTTGGTAAATATATCTCAGTATAAAATGGTGCACCGCTGTTCCAAACTTAAGAAATCACGTTTTTCGACTGAAAATCTAATTTCTAGGTGGCAAACGCATGTTTTTATGTTAGTTTTTTGTTTATGGGGTACACTAAGACATTTTAAAATGCCTAGGGTCAAATTTCAAGTAGCCGATTTATGGGGGTTAGGAACCGAAGTTGGCAAGGTGCACGGTTATGTTCAGTGCTTATTAACTTAAAAAGTTGAGCGATAAGGTATATTTATTATTACTTCATTGAAAAGTACAGGTTTCTGCGAGTATTTTTCATACCATCTTCAAAGGATTTCCTTGCGTTTGCGCCACTTTATTTACATAAGAAAATTGCTACTCTAATTTTCAGAAAATATAAGCTCGTTTCTATCTATTATGCAGGTGGCAAACGCAATATTTTATTACTGCAGATAATTGCCACTCTAAAACAGTAAATAATAAAACACTAACTGCGAAAATTCAGGTAGCCGATTTTTTATTACAGCGCGTTTAGCATTTCCTAATGCTATAAGCGCGGCCTCAGCTTATGTTTGCAGCGCCAATGTCACTGAGAAGGCGCCGCGTAGCAGACTGGTTAACGTTTTGCATGGAAATCTGAGGAAGCCAAAAAGAGTACGGATCGGATCTTCCTGTTGTTATATTGTTTTGCGCATTGTAAAAACACTTTTGCTGAAAAATTATTTCAAAAACTTCCAACTAGAAATGACGTTGTATAGAGGTAAAACTATCAAAAGTTAAAACTACTGTTTTAAAGGTCGTTTTTAACAAACCACATGATTAGTGAACGGGGCAAAACAAAATGCATATGAGTAAGAATTGAACCTGTGACCTTCAGATTTGCAAGCAAGCGCGCTACCATTTGACTATACAGGCGGCGGGCGGCGCGCTCCAACTCCTACGCTGACTATACCGTGTTCACGGCCATTGAGCCGTGTTTTCGCGCAGTTCAGAAAACGCCGCCCTTTGGTGCCTCACAAAAACCGACGAAACTAGGCTGAAACTTAATCAAATTACATTTTTCAAAAAAGTATTTGTTAGTTAGAACATTATCTACATAACCACGTTAAAATTGATTTAATTCAAATTGATTTAACTACGTATCCGGTAATCGTCATTTCTGTTCATCGTGTTAGTTTTATCAAAAACTATTTATTATTACAGTAAAAAAGGGTTTATGTTGTTATTTACCTTCAATATTACGTTGTTGGAATTAAGCTCGCAATCAAACAGTTAGTGTTTGTAAGAAAGTAAAATAATAGTAAAGATTATACATAACTTGGAAGTTTTGTATTTCGTCGAAAATGTCGAAGAAAGAACGTCACACTTGCAAATCCGTGCGTATCTGATCACTTCGATCAATTGACTTTGCAGTGGAAATAAAGTTTTTGAATTGTATTTTGATGTCTCAACTAATTCGTATACTTCTTCGCAAACGGATTGTATTTGTCAGATGTTTTCCCATTTGTCTGATTATGGACATTTAAAACCCTCTCTCGTTCTCTCTGTCTCTCTCCCTCTTTCTCTCTCTCTCTCTCTCTCTCTCTCTCTGTCTTTCTCTCTCTTTCTTTTTATCTCTGTCCTCCCTATCTGTTTCTCTCTTCCTTGCTATCTTCCTTGCTCTCTTCCTCCCTATCTTCCTCTTTTCCAGAACCGTTAACTTTATCTTTCATATCGTGTTTCCAACTTGCAACCAATCCGACAAAAAAAAGTAAATCTGAAATTATGCTTTATTTCAACAAGACATGCAGTTTTTCACAAACCAAAAGACACACTAATTGATCGGATTTATGGTAAGTTTTACTTGAATCCATAGTAAAAAAAATTGTTTTGCTACACACAAATTTACCCTGAAACAAACAAAATTATTGTTTCAACATATTTTGAAATACCAGAACTTGTCAGGAGAGTGTGAATCAGTTATAAAAAAAGATTGTTTCCACACTACACCAGTAAACAAAGACTGTGAATAAGCATAGAAAATCAGTTGCTCCAAATTAGTTAAAAATTGAATAAATAAGGAATAACTAAGCTTCTTGCGATGAATTCTTTTTTAACTCTGTTGGGTTCGATGATGAAATCATCGTCGACTGTGTTTTCTCATATTGTCTTCAAGCCATTAATTCACCAACTGTGGGTGCTTGGAATCTAAAAGAACCAGGATAGCAAACCTTAAAAAATGTTTGTACATTTTCTCTTAATCTTTTCTTGTTTTCCCAGATTACTGAATTTCATTTAAAAAAAGTTAAAACTGTCATTTACGTTTTTTCACATTTTGTCTATGTGGTAAACACTTTGACCCTTCCTTACTTTTTTGAAGACGGTTCATCAACGTTGCGAATACCACGAAAATGTTAGCTAGTAATTTTACATGATGTTATATAGGAACCTAAATTTGTTGATTAATTATTCTAACACATGGATCAGTTAAATGCAGACACTTAAAAACATAGAAACCAAAGGTATTGAGAGGAATTGGGTAAAACAGTAGCTAAAGTATAAAAAACTGGCAAGGAAAAGTTATTCATACAACGTTGTTCCAGACGGCGCTCGGGCGGCCGCCGAATGCCTAAAACAATAAAACTTCGATTTATCACAATTTTCGCCACCGATGGCCCATATATATACCTCTACTTTACATCTTAATCCATTACTTCATGCGACCAAAACCGGCAGTTTATGAAAGAACACCTCTCCAGAGGCAGAAAATAAATGTCTACCAAAGACCGGTAGATTTTGCGTTCCCGTTTATCTAGATCGATCTACAGCGAGTTAAGCAATGTTTAGCCCAAACAGTCCACATCAATATAAGCTGGCCTGATGTTGTTTTTTAACCTTAACTTTCTTTTTTGACGTTAACTTTTTACTCCACGACTAATTTGACCATTTAGGTTCTTATATAACTTCATATGGAATTACAAATTTTTTTATCTTCAACACCTATATCTCAGATACGACGATCTTCTAAAACTTAAGGTAACTTAAGAAATTAGAAAACAATTCCAAAAACCTACATATTTGTTTGCTCCAAAAAACGAAATTTTCTTCCTGTTTAATAGAGCCGTCCATAATAGCCAAGATAACCCAAGAAAATCCCACATGCGTTTTAGAATACAATTATATGCAACAAAGTGTTTAGAATTTTCCATCTTCAGTGTTTTTGTGTTTACGGAAAGTTTTTAAATTCAGCATCAGATGTAACGTAGATATCTTTAAATCGGTAAAAGAAATAATGCTCGCTCTAAAAGAATTACAAAACATTATTAAACAGTTTTATTCGAGTTTGTTGACATTCACTAAATTCAGGTTTTTACTGTTTCATCAATTTGTTTAAATTTTGAACGCAAAATATTAATTTTTTTAAATAAATTAATTTAAATGAAATTATTCAGGTTAACCATTGCGAAGACTTTTATGAACACGCTTGCGGAACATACCTGGCAAACCATCACATTCCTCCACATATGAAAAACTTCAGCGAGTATGGCAGACAAATGGAAACCATGGACCAGAAAATGAAAGGTGGGTGCAAATTCAAAACTGTTAAACGCAATAGTTCTAAGACAATCCTATTTGTTTAATAATAAGTAATATTGCAAAACTTTAGAAGACGGATTTTTTAAAGGGACCAGCAACCTGCGTGTTGAAATGAGGACGGTTGTTATGCTAATTTACTCTTTTCAACTGGAGTAATTTTCTCCAACATTGCTCCAAGCAACGGTTTTTCACAAATGGTCTGATTAGCATCAGAGTTTTTTAGCCGTGCATTTGAAAAAGAGGCTGATGGTCCCTTTAACTTTGACCCAAGTTTAACCTGGAGCATATTTGAGGAAAACAAAAATCAAATTTCTCGCAGAGCACGGAAGTTTAAAGTCGTTTCAATTAATTTGTTTCTAAGCCAACACCAATAAAAAGATCCTAGCGAGTTCAGTGGTAAGCGAGATATTAGCTAGATCCCTAGATGGTGTAGTGGCTAAGTTTCTTGTGCAGCCATAGTGGTCGGCAGTTCGATTCCGCTAATAAGTAGCTACTTTGCATTAGCAGAAACAAAAATGTTAAATGCCTATTTGCCGTTTTTTATTCAAACACAAATAGTTTTATTAACCCAAAGAGTTCGGTACAATTACACTTTGCCTTTGAAATGAATCAAACCCCCAATGACCTGATTCTGACATCATGAGTTTCAAACAAAACAAAAACAGTTAGCAGAAGCCAAGGCTCCATAAAAATTGAGTTTTCAGTTCTCTCGGACTCCGACGAAGACCAGTGAGAAAGTAAAGCAGATCTACAGAACGTGCCTCCAGGAGTAGGATTACGTTCCTACGGCTGGAAACGTTGCATTTCCTTTCCTCAAGGTAACATTTTCTGCTTTAATCAATTCAATTTTAGACATTGGTTCATTGGTCAATGTTAGAAGGTGACTCAAACTGAGATCGTTCAACTTTCTGGAAAAGGCTGAAGAAGAGCACAAATTGATCTTTGAGGACCTAGGAATCTTCGAGGTCAAAATTTAGAGTTGTTCAACCAAACATCCGTGTTTGGATATGCTGATGTTTGATATGTGTTTGGTGTTTTAAATGTTTTTGAAGAATGTGTACTCTGTTTCACTCCAATAGACTTAAGAGTCTTTAAATTTTTACTATTAAATGCACATTGGCAATTTCTGTTTTTGATTCTTTGGGCATAGAAAAAAATCTCATTTAGGAAAGGAAACTACCCGCCCCCTTTCTTCACCAGTGCTGTTCCCGATCAAGATGTCGTCTGCCCGCTATGCTTCGATTCCGTAAATTCTTTTCAATCCCATTTCATTAAAAAAATTATCCAAAGAATTCATTTGTATTTAATTTTTTTAGGTGACCTCACTTTATTTCGTTTTTAAAAGATTTACGAACGTTTTTGCTAATTGGCCGAAATGTTGATGCAACTAAAATTCTAATTCTTTCCTTGACAAAAATTTTTAAATGTTTTTTTCTAGTGTAATCCTCGAGTTTTCGTTCACAAATTCTCTGGCAATAAATAATTTCGGGAATCATAAACTATTTGTTTAATCATTTTCACGCTCTTCCTATCTAGATCCTTTGTTTTCTCTGAGTTTTTGTTTTTGTTACTGCACAGTTTTAGGGAAGACATCAAACAAATTTTTTCAAAACAAAAGTTATGGTTACTAAACATCTCTAAAAACTGATATCCCTAAAGTTTTCATATCAAATGAGGCTAAACACAAGTAAAAGAGTCTGTATTCTCGTTTCTCAATTATCCTTCTTTGAACTCCAACTTCAGTTAGTTCACGTGATTCAAAAGAACTTCACCGGCTGAAAAAGTTGTTTTGGTGAAACTGCAATCTAGGACGTTTCCCTTTTGAACTTTTGAACAAGGTGAAATTTTTCCCTGAAAGTATTCGGGAAAACAGAGCGAATGCATGCGAAAGAAATTTTATGAAATCTGAAAAGGAAGCATTCAGGGTTCCGCGTTCAAAAAACCTCGAGCCTAATTCTTCACAACCTTCAAGTTAATCTAAATTTAAAAACTAAATTTAAAATTTGTAAAGCACGTAAGAGATCAAAGATTTCGACCACGCCATCATAAGTAGTATAGACATTCATTGTTCAAAATCGATACATTCCTGTGGCGGGGTTCTTTCACAGTGCCGGACGTATACATCGTGGGAGATGGCATTTTGATGAGTCATAGGACAGAAGAAGTCTTTACGAAAGTCACGAAAGTATTTTGTTCTTCTCAATAAAAGCAAAGAACATGGCGCACTCTTTCCAAATGAAATGATGGATGATGGGGTAGCGCAGCAATGGGGTCATAAAAAGTTGAATTGACGAATTCAGAAACTTGATTGGCGGGGAGGATGACTTTAATGAAAAATCGAATTCTTCAAGGAATTATAACACCAACAATGTTCATTTTTTGGTAACGATAGCCAAAAGGGCCACAATTTAGCTGTAGTTTTTGTTCTTGAAAGCTCTTTTCTGAAAAATTTTGATAGAATTAAAGTGGCAGTGATTTTTACTTGTGAAGAGAGAAGATTCTCGGTTTAACGCATTTTCTCTACTGCAGAAGGTGTAAATGCATTTATGTGGCCGAGTTCTAACAATGTGTTTTAGAGGACTAATAAAGTGTAGAAAACTATGACTCAATAAATAGTCGTCACATAAAAAACATCAACCTAAACTTGATTTCGTTAAAGCTTTGAAAAACTCAAAAGTTTCAAAACCTGATTATCAAACCTACCATTTTCAGGACCGATGTTGGCCCTCAAACGAATTGGAGTCAGCTTGCCGTACACTGTGTACTCTTCTTTTTCATGGGACTTCAGCTGACTCTGTATGTTTCCACTAGCTGGCCCTATCTCCTTTTCGTGAGTATCTGAGTAAGTCAAAACAAGTGTAGCTTTAGCTGGATTCAACAACTTTGGAAACATTCTTTGGATTTATCAATGCGCTATACAGCCTAGGACAAGCCATATTCTCTTTCGCCTTTGGATTTGTTCTCACCAAGATTGGGAGGAAGAGGGTTCTGTTGACGATCGGGTGAGAAAAATGATTCATTCCTTAGCTCTAATTCTAATTGAAAAAAACAGGGGGCCAGTTCAGAAAGCAGCAAACCACAAAACATTAAGGATCACTTTTCTCTTTCTCCCGCTCTCTCTTTATCTTACTCTCTATCTCGCTATTTTCTTTATTGTAATCGAAGCTCTTTTTTAGTTTTCTGCTCATGGCTGTAGGAAACAGCTCCTATCTCCTCACTGTTTTTGACGCTATTTCCGGCCGTTGGGTCATCCTTCTTTCCCGTGTTGTCAACGGCATTGGAGCAGGTGAGATTTACCCATTTCACCAATTCCAATACCAACTAGGTGCAATCACAATTTGCCGGAGCGCTGTCATTGAGTACAGCACTGTGAAAGACAGATCAAGGGCTGTTGCGATGGGGTTGGCAGCTTTCTCCCTCGGAGTAACATGTGGACATGGAATCCAAGCAGTCTTCGCCCCCTTGGGCACATCTGGAGTTCCAGTGATTAGAAATCTGTCGCTGAGCATGTTCACTGGTAATTTAAGGTAAAGTTAAACCAGAAATCAACTTTCAGCTCCCGCCTTGTCCGGATTTCTCTTGAATGTCGTGGCAGTGGTGATCACAGTGGTGGCTGTGGAGGACGATGGGACTGAG
This sequence comes from Oscheius sp. G VE-2021, assembly GCA_022343465.1. NCBI lineage: Eukaryota > Metazoa > Nematoda > Chromadorea > Rhabditida > Rhabditidae > Oscheius > Oscheius sp. G VE-2021. The sequence goes on along the minus strand of JAJQXH010000024.1, from coordinate 99,843 downwards.
GATAATAGGAATGGGAATGGACAAGGTGGGGTTAAAAATAGCTTGTTCTCAAAGTGGTTGAAGGTTACCTAACCTTGTGAGAATGACTAGCATAGGAAAGTAAGAAACTGTAGAAAAGTGTTTCAACGCAAATTATTTAACGAAAAATTTATTTTTCCCGCTTCAGATTAGAATTATTAAATTTTAATTGGCGACCGTGTGCTATTTGGAGCGTTTATAAAAACATCATTGTAAATTTTAGATCGAACACTACAAATAATACTATGTTTCACCACGCAAAACAAAATTCTGCATGGGGGATTCGAACCCCTGACCTCCAGATTTGAAAGCAAGAACACAACCATTTGGCTATAGAGGCGGGTGGCGCCATGCTCATCGCGGCCTGATAAGGTGACCGTTTTACCGCAGGAGTGTGGTAATGGAGGTTACAGCTTTAAAGTGAGGATGTTTTATAAGGATTTTTGGCAATTCAGCAAAACTTGATTGCAAATACCCAACTAAAGTATCCGAGTTTCCTAGTCCTGAAAATATATATAACGTAGAATTACATGTAGATTCTGATTAAATGAAAGAAATTTTCGCCTTTTCTCGAGTCTAAGGGGTGAACAGTGAAAAATCGATTGAAACTCCCAAAACGAATTTTGGTTCACTATGAACCGAGTTATGAAAAATTCATTTTCGATGACGTCACTACCGCTCCGGAGCTGAAAGTCTCAGAATATGTTTATTTGGTCATAGGAACTTTCAGCACAACATTTGAGCTCAATCGGAAACAAAAAATAGTGTCTCATATGAAAAAGAACAATTCATTGTACAAAAACGAGGCTCCATGTCACGATTTCCTTTTTTCGAGATAATCAGCCTCAACGTCCTCAAAAGCGGGTAACCATCTAACCATAGATAGATAGACGAACGTGCCCGCTGTTTACTGAAAAAGCGAAAAAGTTTGTAAAACTTAGAGAAGCTGAAAACATTCGAAAACCGCCTGAGGGTTCCTTTAAAAAGGTCTAAATTAACTCTCAAAAGGTCGCAATAGGGTTTAAATAAATGTTCTAAAGGCGCTGAGCCAGATCACCTTGAATTCTCCTTAAACAGAACAAAAGAAAACACTGAAACATGCTCGTGCATTTCGAAAAAAACCCGCAAAGAAAAGTGGTTTTGGAAGCACGCCTTAACCAAAAACTATCCCAATGAATTTAACCAGTCAATGCGTATAATTTAGGAAAAGACGAGAAAAAGGCGAGCCTTCCTCCATATGATAAACTGGCTGTCGTTTTGTGCATCCTGGTACAAGTGGTGTATATGATGATGATCGCCACAATTGAGACGTGAGGCAATGTATATTAAAAGCTAAACTTGTTTTAGTGTGCACCCAGCCTTTGCCATGACGTTTTTTAACTGGACGAAAAAAGAAGCTCAATTCTATGGAGCCATTAGACTGACGGCCTACGGTATACTCTCCCTGGTTCTCTACACGGTGGATTCAATTTTCGGAGTATGGAACAGGTTAGTTTTCTAACGCTATTCTTCTAGTGAGCTTCAGATTGAATCAAAGAGTCGGTGCTATAATTGGGACGTTTTCTATTTTTGTCTTTCGTCTGGCCACTTTTAGCTGGTGGTTTGTTACTGGTTCTTTGAGTTATCAATTGGAGTGTAAGTATATTTTAAAATGCTAATCATTCAAGTTTAAGTTATCATGGTCAATGGAAGTCACTATGTAAACCCCGAGCCAACTGGATGCAGAAGTCCTTCGAATGGTAAAAAGAAACAGAACAACTCTAGTTTCACTTAGGTGCCCTTCTCTGGCCTCTGTGAACGCCTTGATCTTCAACATTTCCTTCGTCGTTCTAGTGTCCGTTGGAATCTCTTTTATAAGTGTCAATATGAACATGGTGTTCTCTAAAGTTATTGGGCCCCTGAAACAGGTAAAATACCTTTAAACATTAGCTACTTTTCACGCTTTCACCTGTATTTACCAAAATAAATTTAGGGCACCCTCATTGGACTCCTCCTCTTCGCTGGTTACATTTCAAAGACAATCGGCCCAGTTTGCCTGTCGTAAGTTTGTATTGAGTAATTAGTAACATTTACATTAGGACGGTGTTCCAAAACTATGGACCGCGGCCGGTTTGGACTTTTATGATGGCCTTGTCTGGTGTAACAACAATTCTGTGGGTGACATTCTATGGTCGACTGGCTCCTCTGGAAGAAACAAAGAGTGAGGACATTGCCTTGTTGGAGACGGAGTGATTGTGCGAATGCGAAGGCTTTTTGAAAACTATTGGGATGTATTGGGTATTTGCCTGCTGAGTATATGAATGTGATTAAGTGTATTATTAAAAGTTTGCTTTTAACCTCCGTTGAACAGATGTTTTGTTGGCTGTCATCTTCCGATCTTTACAAACACATTTTGGCATTGTTGGAATGTGCACTCACTCACTCACTCACTCACTCACTCAACCAGTTAAAAAGCAATATCTCTATGGCTGGAGCAGTGTCGCCATTCAGCAACAATTGATTTTGCTTCAAATTTATTTTACAACAATTAACAGTTAAGACAGTTAAATTTTACAGTTACGAGTTACATTTTGTGATCTTCACTTTCATTTTACAAAGGTTTCTAATTTGGTCAATATAAAATATAAGCTTCTCAGACAGTTCGACGCTTGTAAAAGTGACTCCGATTGGAAATTGGCAGTTTTGATTGAGATATTTGAAGTCAGTCCGATTGATGTTGACAAGTTCTGGATTCAAACAAAGGAGTTGTTCGGCAATTTCGCCTTGGAAGCCGGAACCAGTTGAAGGGTCGTTGAAACTAAACTGAAACTTGAAGTTGTAACCGTTGAAGTTTCCTCTAAGCCAACGCTATAAAGATCTTGAACCTTTAAAAACTTGATTGTCTTCACCTCTCTTGTGGATAGAATAGTTTGGAAAATCCACATAAGCTGGAATTCGCAAACTACTTCGTCGAACCAGATGGCAAAAGTGTTGAGCATATCGATATGATAGAAACTACGTATAACGTTACGTAAGTCACTGGTCTTGATATGAAGTTGAATTGGAACTGTATATGGTAAAAGCGATGAAACCTTCAACTCACCACACATTTCTTTTTGAAGCTTGCATAAAGCAGGAAGAGCAATCGAATTTTGAGGAAAGAATGGGTTGACAAATGTTTGAAAACCTTGATTCATATTTACTTTGTAACATCGAGCATGTGCACTTTGCAGTGCTTCAACAATCCAGTTTAAAACTATTTCCCAGTGTTCGAACGGAACCTGAAAGCTTCAATTGCATCGTAACTCTAACGATACTAACTATTTCTAAATTACTTATATCCGCCTTTTTAAATAACCACAGAAGGAATGAAATGCGTTGAACTGTGCTCGTGTGATTTTCTGCTGAAAATAGTGTTGCTAATGTGCCAAAATCTTTGTTTGTTAACTTACACGACGACGAAAATATTTCCAGCAATTTTGTTGAATCAGTGCCTCGGGGCAAAATATTTTCAGTCTGATCCACATTCATGAGCATTGTTCCTTTTTTTGTTATGATTTTAAACTCCACAGTTTCTTGATCCTTAAAATGTATTGTAGAGATTACAAATTAAAAACTCACATTTGTAGAAAGAGGGCATTGTCGAAAAATAAACTGAATTGTAGGCTTCGCAAATACATTACTGTGGTCATTAATCAATTTTAAGAACCTTGTGTTCAGCCTTTTGAAAATAGAAACGTCGTTTCCAGGTAAGTACGCAAGTATAGGAATGTGTATTTCAACTGGGAAAGAATTCATCTAAAACAACGGAATATATAATAAATAAGTAAACAAAGTTTTTTTAAGCAAAGCTAAACAATTTGTCACAAGAAAAAAAACCAAATCGCTGAATGCCAGATGGCTTTATAATAATCAAAAGCCGTATAATTTGGTTGTTGTTGTTGTAATTGACGTAGTTTATGAAATCTTCGGTTTTGAGAAAGAAAAATGCGAGAAACCTTCTGAATTTTTGTAAAATGGAGGAGAAACAGAAATGGAGAAGCAAAAACTAAAATTGTTTTCCTATGTGTTTTTGACATTAGTCAATATTTTACTTTAAAAACTCGTTATAGAAAAATGGAATACCCACGTCATACTGCCGGAGTTTTTCGTGCTCTTAAATTCTGCCACTGAAGGTTTCAAGTTATGTCAATTAAGTTTTTTCTTTTCTATTTCTCTCTCTCTCTCTTACACTTTTTAACGCATGATGATTGTAATGAATCTACCGAAAAGTTGTCACACCTACGTAATAGCGCCCACCTACTATATGGATTGCAATGTATTCGTAGCCTAATATGCCAAATAACGTCTCTTGAAGTTCTTTTATTATGCCATGTACAGCAAATCACCCGAAAATTGAATATGCATGTTTGGAAAACGAGGAGGTTTATTTTGGTGATTATTTCAACGAATTCTACAGCATCCTTTATTCAACACCTACATTGTTTTTGTATATAATTGTTTTGTCCAGCATACGCCGGGAATCCAAGTTTTATTGCCCAATTTTTGTATTTTTATTTACTATGTGTTTAATTTTGGTAAGATCAGAACAAAGAGAACATCCAAAATTTCAGAACATTGTCGTATACTTGATTATCTTTTTTACCTATCGTGTAATTCCATTTTGGCCTTTGTGTAAAACATGGAAGCATTTATTTTTACGCAACTATTATTTTGCTGTGCTTTTGTATATAAGGGCTGTCTTAGCCAATGCTGGGCAAATTACAAACACAACAATTATTTTATATCAACTTTCGGCAATATTATCACCGCTTGCTTTCAAAAATGTAACATTATTCAACTCGAATTGTTCTAAGATAACTTTCAGTTTTGGAAAACAAAAAGATTCTACATTGCAGGAGGGATTTTTCTCTTACCTGTGTTACTCTTTTTTTCGGGGTTGTTAGGAGTGGCGGAATTAACAACTTTATCAAATGGCAGATTGAGATTGTCAACTCATTACATAGTGTTTTCTGATTTTAATACGGTAACCATTTTTATAAATATTAAGGGAATGGCAGGAGTTTTTGAAACTAGGCTTTGTAAACTGGAATATTTAAAAGAAAACAATGCATAAAAAACTTGAAAGGATGTGACGTCATAGGGAAAAAAACAATCCAAAACTCAGCTGCCCTTTATAAAAATAGTATTTTGATAGGATAGTTTTTTAAAACTTTATTGTAAAGTGAAATAGTGTTATCTAACCTTGTTTAACAGCTGAATTGTGAGTTTTAGCGGGCCAAAGTTACAAAAACAAAAACTAAGTTTTTTATTTGTTTTTTTCGTTTTCTTTCCCATTTCTAGTTCTAAATTGTTATCGTATTATCCAAAATCTAAAAATGCGCTTATTTGTTAAATGGCGTGAGTCCTTGTTTTTTAAAATATAACGGTAAATTTCTTGGCTGTGAATTTGACGATTTGGATCCTAATTGAACTATTTCATTTTTTCTGTCCTCCATAAATGGTCAAATACACAAAATCAAAAATGGACACTAGTTTTCCAATCAAACTTAAAATACATTTAAAAAATTCATGCATTCAGGTTCAATCTTCACTTGTCGATGGAGCCATTGGCGGTGTCTGTCTCATTGTCCTTTTGGTATCCACAGTTTTGTCCATGTTTTCGCTGTTCAAAGCACGATTAAAAAAGAGGAAAATCGTGCAAATTAGAATGTTCTTCCATTCAGTTTTGATATTTTTCTCAGCCGCTGTTTACAGCATATATCATGTAAGTTTCCTTAGGTTTACCGTTTTATTCAAAATGTCTAGACTATGATATTTTTGCTTTCATATACAAATGTAACAATTAGAATCGTCTCCGACAACTTTACGATTTTGCACGTAAGATTCTTTTTTTTTCAAATATCAGTTTAATTTGTTTGCAGCTGTTCTGATTGACTTGTGTTATCTCCCTTTACCGTGGTTAATTCTAATTGTGAACCATAGGGTACGACGGACAATTATTAGGAGGTTCTGGAACAAAAAACATTCACTTGTTTTCTTTTCTCCGTCATAAATGTCATACATTCAGCGAAGTATTCCAAAAAAGCAGACCAATATTCCAATTTGATTGTAACAAACCAGTAAACGTATTTTATAACGAGTGATTTGTGTGTGTGCTTGTGCGTGGGTGCGTGTGAATAACTTTTAAGCTGCATAAAAGGTAATCATGTCATGCCTGCCACACCAAAATACCAATATACTCGTCGCCCAACGAGCTTGCCTTATGTGACAGAGCGGACAACCGGTTACGGTAAACTCACGAGGATTTTTGAATAGCGAAATCCAACTTCAGCTTATTTTACATGCCAGTAGGGAAATTGAACCTTTCTTTACATTTAAACTATTGTTTGTTTTGCTTGTATTACCTGATAGACAAATTATGGTTTATTGAGACCAATTAGGTCTTTTCTTTAAAATCTCGGAATTGAACCTTCAATGCCTCCTGTTAAATATGGAAAAGAAAGCGTTTAACGTAAAACAAATTTAAATGTTTCCTATATGGACAAGTAAGTTTTTTTTAAATACAAGAACCACAAAAATATTGTTAAAAAGCACGGAGAAAAACAATTTTAAAGTTTTTATTCAAAAAATCGCGTCGCGCTGAAAATGTCCGGCGACGAGGGCGCAATCACGTCTTTTCTGTTAGATTCACACGAAGGTTTAACCTCATACCAAGCTCAATGGGCGAGCAGTATACAAAGTTCATTCCCGGCAGCTACAACTGCTATGATTTCTTTCGCTGCACTCACACCCACGGAATTTTTGATTGGTAACCCCGCTATATATTCCAATTAGACAATTTATCCACTGCCCGATCACTCCATTTTCTTATCTTTCTGTTGTCAATATGCTAAGTTCTGCGGAAAACACTACTAAACATTCGGGTAGCGACAAAGATGAGATTACCATGAATTACGTTTTCCTTCATTTTAACGACCTCCTTTATGCGATTCCATCGACAACCCTTTATTTTCTCATTTTGTTACGCCTCCGCAGAGCGGCGTGTTTTTACTGTCTGGTTTACATATTTCTATTTAGCATGTGCTGTGTTTTGGTGGGTAAAACTAAAACTTTTGAAAAAATAAATAGATGGGGATAATGATATTCAAATTGGTAATGCAAAACGTGCTTGTTGGCAAATAAAAACATGGACAAATTTTCAGAACATTATGACCTATTGGTTCGCCTACTTCTTTGCCAAAATCGTCGGATTTTTCCCTTGGTGTAGATCATTCAGCATACTCACAGACACATATTATCTCACAATTCCAGCTTATGTAAAACAAGTAGCAAAAAATGCTGGTGTGCTCACAAGCACCCTAATTACCGTTTATCAATTATCGGCAATTATTTATCCAAATACTCTACTATTACCAATGACTACATTTTCTCCTTTACTTTTTCGACTTGCAAAAATATCAGTTTCCAAAGAAGAGAAGACGTTTGTTCATATAAAGCATGTTGATACCTGAATTCAACAAGGTTCGTTCCAATTTTTTTATGTAATTATATATTTTCAGCTTCGATTTGTGCTAGTTGATGGATCAGTTGGCTGTGCATGTCTTGTAATTCTTACAATATCAATTATTAAATGTTGCATAAGCATTTTTAAAAAGCGACTAAAAAAGAAGAGAACCGTTCAAGCTAAAATATTTCTTCTTTCTGTGTGTATTTATTTGTCAGCTGGGCGCTTACGGCGTGCACCATGCAAGTTTTTGTAAATTTGCATTTCACATAAGTTCTAAGACTTTGCTCGTTTTCGCAACTTTCGATAAGAATCCTATGCGCATGACGAAGATTATTAATAACACAGGTGAACAGGTAAAAGAAAGTTACATTTGGTTTAGGCGTAATGATAGATGTTTGCTATCTTCCGTTACCTTGGGTGGTCATTATTATAAATTAAAGAGTAAGACGATCAATATTTTGCATGTTCCGGGATAATCCAGCTCCTGTTGAACATTCCATGTTTTCTTTGAAATATTGATAAAAACGGTTAATAAAATTAATAAATAAAACTATTCATGTAAATGGGCATTAACAACTCAGTTGAATCAAACTTTTGTGGTGACATAGTAAATATGACAAATATAATGTTTCCTACTGTATAGAAAATATTATTTATGAAGATTTTATTATTTTGATATATTATATGTTTTTTTTATGTATGAAAAAAAGAAACATCATTTATGTTTAATTTTATATTTCTCCGTTTCAGTTTTTTTTGTTCAATCCAGAGGGGAATCAGAAAAAAACATCTCATTGTGTTGCAAGATGCAGGTAATAAGAAAGATAGTGAAGTATTTTTTTATTCTAAATGTAACCGAACATTAAGTTATAAAGGTAGTTGCCTCGAAGGAGATTCTGAAGAACAATTGTGGATAGAGTCATTTTCGTTTCTAAAAAATAGGTTATTATGACCCGGGTAAAAATTATGTCTTCTATTTGTTTTCAACAGTTTTTATTAGGTTTAGAGCAAATTACCTATCGATTTTCGGAAAAGAGACAAAAAGTTTAAAGTCCCCCCTTTTTGGTGTTAAAGTGATTTTGAAAAGGCAACGTTAAAAAAAATTTCTTTTTATTTCAGGGGGTTCAAACGTGGTCAAACTGAAACCGCGCATGAAGCCTTGAATCAAAAACATGTGTCGACTACCGTTGGCTACGTCTACCAGTGTAATTTTGTCCCTTTTGCGTCTTATCGAATTTTGAAGAAAAGAAAAACTGCAACAACAATATTTATAATTTCTCGCACAATACATTTATTTAAATTAATTGGAGACATTTGTTAATGTAAACAAACAAAACTATTTACCGACCTTTGCGTTATCTTCGTATCTTCTCTCCGTTAACCGTAGTGCCATCTTCACAGTTTTGTTTGGTGGTCTATAACATTGCATTTGAGACATGCCTAAAATACTGCAATTACAAAACCTCAATTGCAGTATTTGGTCTTCTTTTTCTTTTAATTTAATTTCATCAAAAAGCAACTTATTTATGTGATGGATAAACAAAGATTACATTAAACTTTTTTTAAACACAAACCTACTTTGAAGATGTCCCCTGAATCTGGTAGTGTTTTGTCACTTGAAAACAGAAGACTCTCGATGGCCATTCGCGAAGTCGTTACATTGTTGAAAAAATGTATATTTCTAAATAAACAAATAAATGTAGTATAAAACAAGTTAGGCTGAGAGAAAGGAAAGAGCTGTGATTTAAAATCTCATTTTTTAGACAGAAAATACGTAGGATCAAAAAGAAGACAGCAAAATAAAGAATGCATTTTTTTTAAAATTTAGTTTATAACAGACAGAATCATTGAAAGGTATCATTGAAATTGAATATTTTCATATTTATTAGAATTTGCAATAAGTTTTCGAAAATCCAAAAAAATTATTTTCAATAGACAATCAGCTTTTATACGTAATTAGCATAATTACAAGGAAAAATGTGCAATTATTCTTACTCATAAAAAAATTTAATTTGTACGTTTGGGACCGTTGTATTAAAGAAATAATTTGTTTTAAAGTGTTCAGCTTTCGTTTGATGTAAAGCAATATGGGGTGAATTTGCTCAGTTGAGCATCTGGCTCATTTCTCATGGCGATTGATATGTCAAATTTTTTCACCCGTCCAGTAAACAAAGCCAGAAGTGAACCGCGTGAAAACGATCTAGAAATTCGTACTTTTTATTAAGTGTTTGTTTTCTCAGAAAAGAAGAATCAACGGCGATTCATCTGGTAATGATGATGCCCCTCAAAGAAAAACTGATATGAAACAATATTTATTATATTACAAAAAACATTTCCAAATGGCAAACTCGTGCCCTTGGCTCATCCTTGCTGGGACGAAGCGATCTGAACGATTAAGAATTAAGAACCAGTGAATATGGCTAAACCAAAAAAGGAGAAAATCCATTTTAAAAGGACGAAAACAAGAATACCGTAAATTAAACTAACACTTACAAAACACCGAAGAAATGAGAAGTTTTCTCCAATACGTGGCCGCCCGTGTTTTGGTTATCGTGTCCATCTACGGCAAACAGACGAAGAAGTTGGCTCATCCGTCGATTGTGTATTTAAAATGATTAAGCTATACATTGAGCCCTTACGTTTAAAAGTTCAAAGCAGAATGCAGTTTGTGCATTTCCAGCTTCCCAATTTTCTATAGTGGCTAGCCGAGCTGTCTTTGAATACGGGATCCTGAAAGAAAAGTTTATATTTTGCTAAAGAAAATTATTTGGTACAAAACCGTCTGCTTCTCCTATGGGCAAGATACCATTTTTCTTTTATCTTCAGCTGTTTTCAACTGCCACTTCTGAAAAAAGATGTCAACTTGATGCTTACTAAACATTCAAAAACTGGAGCAAAATTACCTTCTACTCAATGAACTTGGCTGTTTCTTAAACGATAAGGCTGATCAACTCCTTTTTCTTTTTTAGGCAGCATTTGTTTTGCTCCGTCTAAAACAAAACACATGATTTTTGAAAAGCTACAACTGAATTATATATTATTGAATTTTACCTGGTTCACCCCCCCCCCCCAGATGGAAATACGACTTGGAGGAGGAGTTGAAGTAGAGCGACCACCAATCCAAAAATTTTGTTTTTTCAATGTTTTCAAATTTCTGGCCTGCAACAAAAGTTTTATAGTTAAAACGTTATGAACTGTTAGTAAACGTTTCAAAAACCGGTAAAAAGTACCTGATGTTCTTGCTTTTCTTTTCGTGGATTCGCCGATATGGCTGAGCAGTGCTTTCATATTGTAATTTTTGAACAGCTAAAACTGAAAATTATTTTTAAATGTCTTCTGACTGGGTTTTTTATTTAGGCAAATTAAATCACCTTTTCCAAAACAGCAGTGAAGATATCTTGATTGATCATCTAGTTGGCTGTGCACGTTTCAGAAATGAAGAAAAGTTCTTCAAATTGAGGAAAAAAAAATCAGACGAAAAAAACCGTTGAATATCTTCAACGACCTTGTTTTTATAGAACTCTTCCTTTTTTGCCTAAAAATAGAGACTTTAGAAAATGGTTAAAATCACGCTTTTTAATTGATGGAAAAGCCAAAACGGGACTTAAATCCTTAGATTTAAGTCACCTTTGACTTAGATTTTAAACATACAAACAGTTATGCTGAGACTTCTGAGCTTCTCAAAAACACAATTAGGATAATTTTGAACCAATATAAAACAAAACAAAAAACTCCGGCAAAAAAGTTTGGAAATGACGGCTTGTGTTTTAGTTTATTTACGTGTTTATAAATTCATTATCGTTTAAATTACGAAAATGATATTATCTGAGCTTTTCCTTTTTTGAATTGTTTTCCTTGAAATGTTAAAAATTTAAATAATCCGTTGAACAAACCATTTTTAACGGAACTTCTTCTTATATTCTCATGATCATAATCCAAAGCTTCATTGTCATTATAGTTTAGTTAAATGTTGTGAGAGAATGTATATCTAAATGAATTATTTTATAAAAGAGGCTAAAAACGAAATGTATCACTTAAAGTCATAAGTGAGTCTCGAAAATATTGATAAGATAAACTGGTAGAAAAGATCGATGGTTCGGGTTGCGGTGATGTGCTCATAACTAGAGGGAGCGATTTTAAGCCACATCTGTCAGGACGTGTAACATAAGGCTTGTCAAGCGTCCACTGTGCTCGTTCCTTTTATACCAAGTCTTCCACTATTTCGCCTTTGAAACTCTGAATCATAAGTCGGCGGGGTCGTAGGACGGATGCGGAGAACATTTTTCGTAACGTTATGAGTAACTTCACGAATCAAAGCGACAGTTGCAGTACGATTGAGATCTCGGTGTTTGCTGCCAGTTGTTTTTATCTATCATCCAATTGGAAAATAGTGTTTTAATTGAGAACAAGTAAGAAGAGCTGAATCACACAGATGTAGTGTATCAAAAAGTGTTAGAAACCCGCGTTTTGAAAATAATAAACGAAACATCTTTCATTCAAAAGCGGCTTTAGGATATCATGCGTTCTGTCAAAAGCGACCTGAGGCTTTCTACTTTCTTTGATAGCGGGCATAGGCTACCTAACCTTATTTAAAAGCGCACTGAGGTTATCTAGGTATGGTTAAATGCGGCCTGCGGATAATTGTCTTCGTTAAATGCGGCCTGGGGAGTCCCAAACTGTCAAAATCGACATGACGATATCTTTATTTTGTTAAAACCGCCCTGCGGCGATTATAAAGTTTTGTTAAATTAGGCCTGATACTATATGTTGTTTTTTTTTGTTCAAAGCGGTTTCAAGATATCTGATTTCTGACAAAAGCAGATTGTGGCTGACTGATCTCACAAATGCCCCCTAAAATATCTGCTTTGCGTCCAAAGCGGCTTGGTATCTATCAAAAGCGGTCATGTTTTGTCCAACGGAGCCTGAATATATGTAACTTATGTGAAAAGCGGCCTGAGGTAGAATCGGCCTTGGACTGCCTCTGTAAAAACCGCTCTAATTTCGAGTATCTTCTTTCTCACCGTTGATAAATGAGTTGTTTACTTTTTCACCGCTACACGTCTAAAACTGAATCCGCTTACAACAACTTTTAGAACACTTCGATAGAACGTTTTTCGAAAGACGTTAGTTTTTCCATTTTTTTAAAGTCTTTTTTATCCCATCCTCTCTTAATTCATATCCTGTTTTGTACACCGGTGTTTCAAAATGCTTCAATAGGCAAAATTTAATTTATTTACAAAAACTCTTATCCACAAATTAGTTATAATCAGTTCGAAGCATTCCATTTCCAAAGAAGGCTGTCAGGAAACGACCACCAGGTGCCGGACGACCATCTCGAATTGACTATGGCGTTATCAGAAGCCTAAAAACCTTTTTTGTTTGTTTTATTTGAGGTTTTGCCTGTTCTAGATGTTGAAGTATCTAAGAAGAATAAGGAAAAAGCTATTACTCAGAAAGCGGCATACTCCGTTGCTCTAACACAGAATGTTTTCTTCTTTGTCCACTGATTGCTGCACCACTTCCTAGGGACAGTTGGCAAAACACTGAACATCACGGGTAATGGAGTACATCTGATGATCACCGTTTGGTTCCGTTATTGTTAGAAAAAGCGTGTAGCTGATTTGGGTGAACATACAAGTTAGGAGGGCTGGTTAATGAAACAACATAGTTTGATGTGGTCATGGCTGAATGTTGGTTAAATCGAAAATATTTGTCATTACTTACTCTTAGCAGCTTCTGAAAAGATCTTCAAACAAATAAATTATAGGACTTTTCCGATATTAAGAAAATATAAGTTTCTAAAAATGTTTAATCAAGAGAGAGAAAGAAAGAGAAAGAGAGAGAGAGAGGGAGAGAGAGAGATAGAGGCATAGAGACATGAGATGAATTTAAACTTCGTCGTTTGAAAGAATTTAACTGCCAGAAGTTCCGCCATATGAATCAAACCGTTAAAACCGCCCATGTCTAGACTTTCGAAACTAATATTGGTTCTCGAAACCGGAAATTTCAACCAACCAACACATTTGAGTTTAGATAGAGGCAACTAGATGAATAATTACAAGGTTTCAAACTATATGGCTAAGCCTAAGCCTAAGCCTACATGAGCACTTTTACCTAGCAGACCTTTGTTTTATAAAAGCGGCCTGAGGCTGCCTGCTTCCTTTTTAAAGCGGGCATGATGATATCGAATTTTAAACTCCCATGATTAAGTCTGATTTCTCCAGAAATTGGCCAACACAGCGAAGGTCAAATTATTTCAAAACAATGATCAAACCTGTCAGCTGATTAAAAAGATTGACGGAACTTGTTGGTGACGGAACCGAGCGCCCACATTCCAGACTCATTTTTATGTATGCTTAGTTGATCGAAAAACGATGCAAAAAAGAGTATAGACGCTAACTAAAGGGCATAATACTTGTAAGAATGTATGGATTTTGTCGAAGACCGGATCTTCAATAACATATGGAGGGCATATGGATCATAGTGACAGATGCTTTATGAATAACAAATTTGTTATTTACCTTTTTGTACCTGGCTAGAAAACAAAATGTATTTGTTTTGATTGGTGACACTTTACTACAAAAGCTTTACAAAGTAATTTTAATATGAATAACGTGATACACTTTGATTACAAAAATTTGGGCCGAGGAGGGGATCGATCCCGGGACTTCTCGCACCCTAAGCGAGAATAATACCACTAGACCGGCCACATTTAGGTCGTACGCAACGCTTGGAGACATTTCGATATCCACGTAGGCTAATTTCCAGTTTTCCCACTTTTCGGCACCGCGGCAATCTCCGCGACGGAGTGATTTAAAACAGAAAGGCCGCCGCGAATATTTTGAAAGTACTCATTGCTTAAATTCTTATTTTCAAATTGTTTAAATTTTCCATTTTCATCTTCGGTATTTTGGTGAATCTCGTTTCAAAAAATTTCTTCAATTTGACATAAAATTCATTTCAGGCATTCCAGTATATAGTTGCCTGATTGGAAACTGATTTCGGCTCTTCAAAGGGGAAATCCGTATGCTTCAGTCGAAAATTAGTAAAATAAAATGTTGAAAACAAAACCAAATTATAATAAAAGTTCAAAGTTTTCATGTTTTCGTGAAAGAATAATCAAATTAGAGTTTCGGCTTTACTCCCATTCCTTTTTTCTTGTCGTTTCCATTTTTTTTTAAATTTTTTCCCTTTTAAATTAATTTTCACACATTTTGTTTTCTGAAAACACATTTTCGGAGTTTTTTCTCAAATCGCTATTCAAACTTTCTGTTTCACCTGACCTCAAGACTCACACAGTACTCATGACTTGCACTGAGTTTAAACGTTCGTTGTTCGTGTCTATTCCGCTGGTGAAAAAAATTGCCCCTGTTTTATAAAAAATAGCATAAACGCGAGTTCTTAATTCTAAAAAGAGTATTGTCCCAACAAAAATGAATTGTTTAGAAAAGTAATCACAAAAGTTTTATTCGATCCAACCAGTACAACTAGAACACCAACATTTTTCTTCAAACTTGTTCAGATTGATCATTCCGCCACCAACTTCGATTGTTAACTGTAGGAACGGTTTGTCTTCGCCGATTCTTGAAATTTTCCAACTGGGTAGACTGTAAATGTATTCGTTCATGGCTGATGGTTGGCATCTGTCCCCTAGTGGTTTTAGCTCCTTTGCAAATTCGTCCGAATTAATCGGATTCTCGAGAAATAGAGTTATTTTGTCGGAAATGGGAAATCCAGTCATCAGCTTCTAAAAAAGGTGAAGATATATGTATTTGTAGGAGTGCGAGTGTGTGAGCGTGAGACTATGTGGAGGTGTGAGTGTACGAATGTGTACGTGTATGTGCGTGTGTGCGAGTGTGTGAGCGTGAGTATCTCTGTATGTGTGTGCATGTGTTTGACACTTACCTTAATGTAGTTAACAACATCCTTCGATGTCAAATTACATTTATAAAGGATAATGCTTTTCTTCGCCTTAATCGAAAAGACCACTTCTGCCGAAATACCGCTTCCCATAAGAAAAACCTTCAAAAATTATTTTCTCAAAAACACAAACTAAAGTTTACCTCATTCATTTTACTAGTTTTGTAAGGAAATTTGCCAACTGGAAGATCATCACTAAATCTCAACTTCAATCTTGAAATGGTAGTTTTCTGAAAATTCTTTTAAAAATGAGTTTAGGCAGCAGAAGACCTTACCTTAAAAACTTTTGCAAATCGGGGATCATAAGAAGAGTCCAGACTATGGATAAAAGTTCCGATTTTGGAAAACTTGGTTAGAAAGAAGTTTTGTAGATCTTCGGAAATTGGCTTCTGCAATTATATATTTTTTCACATAAAAAAGTTTTATATTTAAAAAAATATAAGTTATAGAAAATTTAATTTAAAACAATTTAAAAAAATTTCAAATGCCTGAAACGTGAAAATTTGCTATTTTGAAATAGTGTGATATGAACCTTTGAGCCAAAAAATTCGTTTCAATAAATAAGATTTAAAAAAAAGTTTTTTTCAATTAAAAAAATGAAAATATTAAAAAAAAAGAAAAGAACTTACGGTAATCCAAAAAAATCCTACGTAGCATTGATCAACATTCATCAAAACTTGGTCATTGCATTGTGAGAGCGAGAATTCCTTTTCATTGTCAATGAGACAGACTTCCTCGTTTGACGAATCACTATGCTTAAACTGGTTTATAACACAACTTTTTAATTTACTTACATCAATGTAGAAATCTTCCACTCGATGGGGGAATTTCAAAGTCCGAGTTTTCTCGCACAATCGGAGAGCGAATTTACATGTTTCTTCAAAGTTCGCGAAATGTTTGTAAGTCATCTGAAAAGTTTTTTAAAAGGACAGTTTTCCTGCCATACCTTCTCGAAAATCGACGTCTGAATTCCATATGGGAGCTTTGAAAAATCGAAACAATTCTCAACTGCATTTTCATTAACATTCAAATTGCTTGAACGTTTATTCGAGGGCAGAGGAGGAACTATATTGTTTCGTTTTCCAGATCTTAGCTGAAAGTTATATTTTAAATTTAGAAACAAAATAAATAGGCTTACCAGCATTGTGTTTGAGGGAGACGACTGGGGCTGTTTAGAAAGCCGAGTATTTAAGACCGGAGAAAAAAAGCATTTGCTACTTCTGCTATTGCTTTTTTTACGCAGAATATGTAAAAAAAAATCAATATTGACATGTGTATCGGAGGTTTGTACTTCGAAATCAAAATGAATGAATGCAATTGAGAAAGGAGGAAATTTAGGCTGAGAAAAATGACAGGAAGTGGATGAACCTCGTTGTGGATGAAACTGCAGTGTGAAAAAAAGTGTCAGTATTAGTGTTATCTATTTGATTATGGAAAGTTCCCTAACATTTCTTTTTTATATTATACAAGAGTCTGTGAAAATGTTTGGGCCGAGCCGGGGATCAATCCCGGGACCTCTCGCACCCTAAGCGAGAATCATACCACTAGACCACTAAGCTGCAACTGAGCCTATGTGGCGCTTGGTGATATTCCGATTTTGCGCGCAAGCCCAATTTTTGGCCGCAACAGCCGCGATGTTGCCTACGGCGGGGTTCGATTCCCACGAAACCAAAAAAATACAAAAAGATTTATTTTTCCAAGAACTGGAAACTATTTTTAAAACCATTTTTTTCAAACGGTTTTCTAATTGACTATGCAGTTACAACCACATTGCTGTTATTGTTGACACTACTGGGGCTCATCTTTGATCTCAAGGGGTTACGGTACGTCGGGTTCATCAGAATCTGCACCAATCCTCCCACAATGCCCATTATTGACAACGACATGATCGCCATTCTTCCAACATCTAAAGTTAGAGTAATTTCAAATGTTCTGAAACTTACACATGAAACCTATCTTCTTTGTAACCATGACGAAGCATAGAATTAGTAAGGGAAATAGTATAATCATGAATGGAATTACAACTTGGAGGAATAATTGGAGGAGATACTTCTTCTGAAAACGGATCAGGGTAGGAGACTTTGCCTTTCCAAGGCTTTGCAAAGTTAGATAAGCCAGAAGAATGCAAGAAAATGGGAAAAGTATGCTAACGCTGATTAACCATGGAATTATGTAGGTGAAAAATGATTCTGAGAAGATCGCCAGGGGGAGATAGTTTAGTTCAAGTGTGATGCAACTGTAGTTCTGAAAAGGCGAGTTTTACTCTCTCTCTCTCTCTCTCTCTCTCTCTCTCTCTCTCTATCTCTCTCTGTCTCTCTCTTTCTCTATCTATCTATCTATCTCTCTCTCTCTCTCTCTCTCTCTCTCTCTCTCTGTTTCCATCTTCTCTTGTTCTCACCATTGAAAACTCTCGTAAACCGACATCCGTCTTTTCATTAACACAATATAGAACTACCACTGGCATCATAAAAACCATATAAGTGAAAGCAGTTCCAAGTTTGTGAATAAACGGAAAACGATTGATTTCCTTAGCGGCTAAGTAGCGATAGTCAAATAGATGCAAAATAGAAGCCAATGTTGCCATTACAATTCCAGTTACTCCCATAACCAAGAATTTCGGATTAATCCATTCACAAAGCAGGCCTGGTGTTGCGAGAATCATAAACGGAACCAAAACGATGATATTTGCTAGCATGTTGATCTGAATAAGAAATTATTATATTTTTTGTATTTTGATTACACAGACATCCAGAAGAGCCGCTAGTGATTGATGAAGAAGGAGAAACCATCTGTACCGTGACATATGCTTATTTGATCGAAAAACGATGCAAAAAAGAGTATATACGTTAACCAAAGGGCAAAATACTTGTAAGAATGTATGGATTTTGTCGAAGGCCGGATCGTCAATAACATATGGAGGGCATTCGATCATAGTGACAGATGCTTTATGAATAAGAAATTTGTTATTTACCTTTTTTGTAACTGGCTAGAAACAAAATGTTTTTGTTTTGATTTGTGACACTTTACTACAAAAGCTTTACAAAGTAATTTTAATATGAATAACGTGGCACACTTTGATTACAAAAATTTGGGCCGAGGAGGGGATCGATCCCGGGACTTCTCGCACCCTAAGCGAGAATCATACCACTAGACCACTCGGCCAAATTTAGGCGTTGCGTGGCGCTGGGTGATATTCCGATTTTTGACGCATGCTCAAGTTTTCGCCGCAACAGCGTGAAATTGTCTACGATTGGGGTTCGATTCCCCCAAAATCAACAAGTTTATTTTTTACTAATATAAAACAAAACAACATGATTTATTAACAATATTAAATCTTCTTGTGACTCCACTAAACACCAATTCATGGCGATTCAAAATAGTATTCAAATTTTGCGGTTTTATACAGGCTTCAAATTGCCGAGGAAAGTTTTCCTGTTGGTTTTGTCTAGCTAAATTAATTTTCAGTTTTGTTAAATTAGCTACTTACTTGTTGTAGGAATGGCCAAAGAAGATTCTCGCAGACGATATAGTGTTTTTTTTCTTTTTTTTCCGATTTTTGATTTGACTTCAAAATCCTTCTTAAACCTACTTTTTTGTGTCCATTAAATTGGAAGAAAACCAACTTAGTATTTGAATTTTGGCAAGATATTCCATAAAAAAGTAAGATTATTCAACCTGAAGCAAAGTTAGAATTTTGTTTGATTTCACCATTTTATTTTCCGACAAGAGCTCCCTTTCTGTTTCCAAACCAAAAAGCACCCAACTGGTTCGAGATTTCCTAGTAGATAAAATCTTGTAAAATTTGAACAAAAAAACGGAAAATCTGAAACCGATTTTTTACGACATTTTGATGGATAACTCACATCTATTAAGATACCGGACGAACTTCCACGATAAAGAAATAATCCATTATTAAGAAAATTTATATTTCTAAAGAGTTTAAATTAGTTTCTAATTTGAAGATAAAAGAAATCAAAACAAAAGGAAAAAAGCGGAAAAGGGAGGTGAAGTTTGACAAGTGGCAGGGACATAACACGACAGTGTGCCAATTCCTAAAACCAGACTTCGGCGAAAGGGAAAATTGAAAAAAAAAGATTCGGCGGGTAGGTTGAATCACACAGGAAGTGGCAGTCTAGGAATTCCATCACTTCTATTCAGCGACGTCGGTTTGGCCGAACAACCCAATGTTTTAAACCAACACATGATAAAGACACATGACCAGGCGTTGACAGTGTCTTCTAAAACATCGCAAAAGAGAAAAATAGTCAACGTCAGATAACGAAAAAGATTGGGGAAACTTCACTTTACAAAATGAGATCGGAGGCAAAAAAAAAGAAGAAAAGTTTGACCACAGCGGAAAGTGACCTTGGTTGAGAATGACAACAATTGTAGGATAAATATTCCAACAATTGCGGTTTGTCTATCCACACAAAATGGTTTTTTACTTTAATTGAGATATTGTCAAAACCAATTTTTAAATCAATACAATACAATTGTTTATTCAAATATATCTTTGTATAAAACCAGAATGAAAAGGAAAACATTTTAAACAAAAGGAATTTCCAGCATGATTGGGAAGAAGGCTGTTCTTGAAGGCGGGCGTAAAAACATCTTTTAGAAGACGGTGATCAATCTGAAATGTTTTTGAATGTTCGAAACAAAACTTGCTCCCATGAATACGCTTTTAAGTATGCTAAACTAATTTAAAACTGCCAGAATTCTACAGGCATAGATTAGCTACAATTTTTTAAATCCGATAATTTAACTATAGAAAAAGGTGCATAAAAACCAAGTCGGCTAACATTTTCTTTCTTTCTTTATGCTGTAAACAAATGCTTTTTGGAAAATATGAAAATTTTATATTTAATTGTTTTCCTAGTTCGTAAAGTGTTTTTGTGGCGCATGCCCGACTTACCAATAAGTCTTCTGATGGCTGACCAACTAGAGGAGAAAACAAGCTCCTTCGGTTTCTTGTGATGTCTTGTCCAACTAAACATTTTTTTGGTTTTTTAATGTTCGTAATTAACTTACATGCAGTATATAAGGCCAAACACCGCCGAGATCCCAGCAGATCTAAACAGTAATTGGCAATTTCAAATATGGCGTTCATTACCTTACCTTACTTACCTTACCTTAACCGGAGGTAGGTAATAAGCCTATCACAGTGAGTGTGACTACAATGGCAGCGAATGCAGGTGCTGAACAAACTTTTCGTTAAGGAGTCTTTTTTAGATTATACCTGTGAAGATGTTCAAAAACAACTGTAGTTCAGCCAAATTGGGTAGTTAAAAATCGAAAAAAAAACAAATTAGTATAATTTAATGTTTTAAGTTTCAATATTCGGTTGTCAAAACTTATTTCCAGATGCTCATCCTTCTGGCAGTCCATATAAGTAAAAACTAATTCATTATCAGGAAAATATAAGTTTCTATAAATAATAAATTGGTTGCAGTTTTTGCAATTCGAGAGCAAAAACAAATTGGACGTGACTTTTCGGAAATCGTCGTTTTGATCACAAAACCAAAATGTTATAAAAACACAACGGCGGCAGGTTGAAGATCATGTGGAACCTCTGTTGACACAATTCGATACAAATTGGGACTGAACACGCCATCTAAAGGGGCTTTAATGAAGAAATTGACTTTTCAACAGTTTACTTCAATGTTTTGCCCTGTATCTGCCTCTCTCTCTCTCTCTCTCTCTCTCTCTCTCTCTCACTCTTTCTCTCTCTCTTTCTCTCTCTGTCCCTCTCTGTCGCTCTCTCTCTATGTCCCTCTCTTTCTCGCACACACACTCTCTCTATTTCTCTCTCTCTCTCTTTCTCTCTCTCTCTCTGCCTCTTCCTCTTTCTCTGTCTCTCTCTCTCTCTCTCTCTACCTCAGTTTCTCTCTCTCTCTCTCTCTCTCTCTCTTTTCTCTCTCACCCTCTCTTTCTTTCTTACACCTTCTTTATCCCTCTCTGTAGCCAACTCTCTGAAAGAAATGCGTTTGGCCCGCAAATGAGTCATAACAACATTCATCGTTGGCGTCGATCGGCAAACCATGTACGCCCAGTTTCGACAGCTATACAACATTTTCAAGATCCATTACCTCTGCGTTTTCTCTAAACTTTTTCTTTTTTATCTGTTTAAAAACTAAAAAAAATGAACTGCAACGAAAATAAGAGGATCTTATTGTTTTAACCGTGATTCGTTAACAAACCTTTTATTACATGAGCACATAGAATTATTTATAACTTTTTTTTGTTATATAAGCATATTATTGAACTCAGAGTTAAGAATCTTAATTGGCTTCAAAATAAATCTTCCCTATTTTCTATTTAAGTGTCTTGTTTCCCTTTTAAATTTTTCTGGCTATTTGCCAGAAGAAAGCGCAAGAATCGCGGCGGGACCCGGTCTACCGACGCTTTTTTCAAACATCTCTTTCTGGCGCCAAAACAACGCTGGCTTCAAATTGCTTGTCGCCCTTTCAAAAGGTTCTTGAATGTTAGTTTTTTGTTGAATATATTGATTTTAATCACAATCTGAAACAATAACTAATCTATTAGTCAAACACTAATCTCGCAAATTACAGAATGACAGACAAGGACCTCTGAAACAACCGAAAAATGAAATTAAACATCCTTTTAAATTAGTAAGTTAGCTACTTTCACTAAAAACTCAAATACTATTTTTACAGATACTCGCGACTATCAATCTTTGCTTCTTTTTTTTGGACAAATGGAAAGGTTTGTTTTTCAAATTCGATTTTTTTAACCTTTTTCTACAGAAAAATGCTAATTGAGATTTACAGACCTCTACCGATATGAACAGTACTAATGAACAACATCGGCCAATTATGCTTGAAAGTGAGTTTTCATTTTTGCCTTATAATTTTTTTACAGATATTCCCAACAGTGGATCCTCGAATAAATGACGAATAATTGGAAAGGTTTGTATTTGAAACAGTTTTTTTCCACTTTTTTTTCTTCTTTCTTCTTTAAAATGCTGGATACATACTAATTGAGATTTACAGGCCCATCGGGATCTAGAAAGAACGTTTGCCGTCTGCATGGAGCCGGCCTGTCAAAATTGGAAGTGAGTTTTTATTATTTTATAAGTTTTTTTTTGTTTCACATCTCTCACCAACGAAAACTTGCGGGATTTCGGACGAACCACTTCTCAGCTATTGGATTTTGCATAATTGGAGAGGTTTGTTACTTAATTTTACTGTTTAAATTTAATTTTGAAGACCATGCTAATTTATATTTTCAGACCACTTGGAAACGATCTGAAAAAGGAAAATTGGAAAGGATTTCTGGAAACGGATTCTCTTCTAATTTTTTTTCCAAAATCAGGCCCCTAATAATACTTTGAAGGTTAATTTCTTTAATATTTAAAGCTTCAGCTTAACCATTTTACATTTAATAAATTTTGTCTTACAGACATCGGCACAATCAATCACAACCATAGGATTTTCTGAATTGGAAAGGTTTGTTTATCAAATTATATTTACCATTTCAAATTTCATACTTACTAATTAAGTTTTACAGGCCCATTTTGATCTAGACTGAACGTTCACCAATTGGAGCCCCCATTCAAATGTGGCATGGAGCCGGTCATTCGAATTTGGGAGTGAGTTTTTATAAATTAAAAAAAGTTTAGCTTAATTTACAACTCTCATCGAGGTTAAAACGTATTTTTACAGGATTTCGAACAAACCACCCTTCAGTCATGGAATTCTGCACAATTCGAGAGGTTTGTTACTTAATTTTAATGTTTTCTTTTAACTTTAGTTTTTGACATCATAATAATCGAGTTTTCCAGGCCCCTCGGATCTCTGGATTACAGATTCCTTGGATTTGATTTGGAAAGGTTTGTTTTTCAAATTTTCTTCTGATTTTCAAATTTGAAATGCTGCTAGCCTGCTTATTGAGATTTACAGGCCCCCGTGGAAAAAATGATTATTTCCTCATTGGTCTAAACGCAAAGAGAGAACCAACAGAACATTGAGGGTGAATTTTCTTAATTTTTTAGCTTTTACTTTACGCTTAGCCAAGCTCTCACCAATCTAATAATTTTTATCTTCCAGGTTGTCGGCACAATTACTCTTTTATTGGCATAGTTACCCTTAATAACAACTAGCCTTCTGCAGAATTTTGAAAAGTGGAAAGGTTCGTTTTTCAACTTATTTTCCTAGCTAATCAAATTTTATAGACTTGGTTGGCCATCTGCAGACGATTTGCTTGGATCTATTAATATTTTTTGGAACTCATTGATGGCATCAATATGAATCAGCGGGTGAGTTTTATGATGCACCCCTTCCCTCCCCCCCCCCTTCCCCAAAACATTGAAAAAATATTTTTAGAGCTACGGACTACCAATTCTCACCACCAAGGATATCGAGGCAATTGGAGAGGTTTGTTTTTCTATTTTCATTCATTTTTCCATTTTCATTTACTGAAATCTTTCTAATTGAGTTTTACAGGCCCGTGGACCTAAGGCAACAATCCTCCAGAACAAAACAAAATCTGTGCGCCAAAAATTCAAAAAAATAAAAAGGTTTGTTTTTCAAATTTTATATTTTTTTAACTTTTTGTGGAAATATGCTAATTTTGGGTTTTATAGGCTCTCATGAATCTCAAAGCCATATTCCTGATGCATCTGCGGAAACACTAAGAGAGGACATAAACGCAAATTTAAGAGTGGGTTGGGTTTTCAGACGATTTTTTCTCAGACATTTTCATATTTTCATTACTGAAACACGCCAAATACATTTTAGAAGCCGTCGTGGATCTGGTCACAGAAGGCAACCAATGCATTGGCAAGAAACGTCCAAATTCCAAAGACACTCAATCTTCTCGCACATGAAGTTTAAAACATTGGAAAGGTTTGTGTTTCAAATTTTATTTTTCAGCCTTTTTATCTTTAAATTCTTGGAAATCGGCTAATTTGGTTTTGCAGGCCCTGCGGATCTCTGAAAACCATCTCTGAGGAGGATTTTCCTTATTTTTTCGGAACTAATGGACGAACACAAATATAAAATTGAGATGAGTTTTGTAAAAATTCAAATTTAAAACTATAATACACCCTGATGGTGAGACACGGCAAAATGTATTTTTACAGAATCGCTGACAACAACTGCTCATGCAATTCAATTCGACATATATGAAAGGTTGGTTTCTTTAATTTACGTTTTGTTTCATTTCCACATATTGGAATCATTCTAATTTAATTTTACAGGCCCCATTGGATGAGTTCTAACAAACTTGAAAAAGACTACGTATCAGACAAAACTGTGAATCATGTGGTAAAAAAGGTTGGTTTTAAAAAAGGTTACTTTTGTAAATCTATTACTCAACTAAAACATGATCGGACGAAGTTCCACTGTTAGTGCTCGGGGATGCTTACAAGGGAGAAACTGGACAAAAGCTGCAAAAATAAAAAGTTAGTTTTTGCAGCTTTTGCAAAAACTATGTATATTTATTGTATATTTTGTTATAGGTTCTGTTCGGCAACACCCGCCAGTTCAATCGCAGATCGGATCCGCCTGGAGGAATCTGAATTAAATAGCAAATTAGGTATGTTTGCTTGGTTTTGGAGGTATGGCCGAATGCGAGTTTGATGGGGAAGGAGAGATGAAGCCCGTCAAGTTGCGGGTTATCGCGTGCGGGCCAGTGTGGTTACTATAGCGGCCCTGCCCCTAGAATTGGCCTGGCAATTGACGGTATGCGTCAGAGGCAGGTAAGGCCATGCCCAATTTAGCGCGGGTTATCGTGTGCGGGTTAGGCCTTCACAGTAGCGGCCGCGCCCATTTATAATGTGTCAGTCAGGGGTAGGCAGGGTCTTGCCCAACTAAAGGCGGGTTATCGCGTGCGGGGTAAGCCTTCAGCGCAGCGACCGCGCCCATGAATTAATGGCGCTTCTCTCATGGGGAGACACGGTCATGTCCAACTGAGCGCCGGTTATCGCGTGCGGGTTAAGCTTTCACAGCAGCGACCGCGCCCCGTAAATTCGAAATTCCCAGATTTGCCTAAGTTCTTATAAACATTTGACTACGATGTTCTTTGTTAACCTCGTAATAAATAACAAGTACTTAGCTGAATTCAATCTCATCTAGCGTTTGTTTCAGGATTTTGGAGGTGCTCAAAATCGTCGATTTCTACGCTGATGAAAGAAGTACTTGTAAGTTCCTTAGGTAAGTGTCTACTTGGATAATGTAATAAAACCTTGTAAACGCTGTGTAATAAAACCTTGTTGTTCTTGTAAGATTCGAAACAAAAACAAAAAGTATTGAACGGGTTCCAATCTGGATTCTGAGAGGGAGGCACAGATAGAGATAGAGAGAGAGAAAAAAGAAGGAAAAAAACGAGATATATATATATATATATATATATCGTTTTTTTCCTTCTTTTTTTTCTCTCTCTATCTCTATCTGTTCTTTTTCTGTTCTGCTCTCTGTCTTTCTCGAACTTAGGAAAAATAGAAACTTCAGAAAACTCAGTACTTGACTGAATTGCGACCGGAGTTTTTGGATAAGGGTATTTCAGGGATGACACAACAATAGTGCTTTGTTTTTAAAAAAAAGTATAACGGAAGGACGACGAGCACAGACAATAGATAAACAAATGTGCGTTGTGACGGATCATCCCGCAAAGGCAATACTGTTCGACGAGAATATTTTTCTGTACAACTGAAGAGATTTTTGGACCACCGACAGTTTATGATGGATCCAAAAGTCGGTGTTGGCTAAGCACAACTGAGTTGTGAGGGGTATTTTCTAGTTGTAGATAATTCAAAAGTTTTTGCCGTTGATGACAAAGTAACGAATATAACCAGAAAATACAGTAACGTAGAGAGATCTAGAAAAAGTAACTAAAAAGAAAAAAGAGAAACAGAGCAATCGGGAGAGAGACAGAAAGATAACGAGTGACAGGGAGAGAAGGAGAGAAAGAAAAAGTAAAAGGGGGAAGAAGTTTGAGAAAGGAAGCACGAGAAAAAGGCAAGGGAGTAATACAAAAATCTAGTGTAAAAACATTTTTTTGCCATGATTTTCAATGTTTTTGTCAAATGATGAACCTGGTGACGTTTCATTCTTACCTCACAACATATGACCTCCTACGTTTCTGTTTTTGTTTACTTGATTATACGTCAACTTTGTGCGAACACTTTCAGAATGGCGATATATTCTCGTAATCACGAGATCGCACGCCCCCTCTTCCTCTAATCTTCTATACTTGGCTTATTATAGTTTCCTGTGATAAAAAGCTTGCGCTTTTTATTAGAAGATGTCGACGTGTAATGAAAATGTAACTCAGATCAAACCGGCATGTCACCGCAATGAGGATATACGTTTTAATGATGTATTTTCGCAATTCTACGACCTCATTTATTCAATTCCTTCTACGTTACTGTATTTTCTGGTTATAGCAATCATCAGGCGGGTATCGTCATTTTACTGTCCTATTTTCGTATTTTTATTCACTTTGTGCTGCGTCTTGGTAAGTAAGGATCAAAAAGCGGATAAACTGCACTCGAGTGTTAGTCAAACATTTTTAAAAAAATTTTATTGAAAAGTGTGAAACTGAGGATCACCTCAAAACACCAATTTCCTCAAAAGTAAACATGGTGAAAGCCAATATTTTGGAGGGAAGATACTCCTGCAGCAAAAACATACCCAAACCTGGATACAGGTGGACATATAACAAAAACCGCGAACAAAACTGTGTTGTACACCACTGGTCATAAATTCATGCAACGCAGAAAATGGTATTTTTATCAGCTAACAAGACAGTTTTTGTGGACCTGGGAAGTCTCCCACACTGCTCAATCGGTAGACGTCAAAACATGAACCGACATTTTGTTATTCCTTTGTTCGACTGTTTTCCTCAACTCAAAACAAAGCAGTGTCTTATGCGCCCCCTAAATGCGTGTGTTGCCCAAAGTTTGCAAACGGTGCCAAAATAACAATGTTCCAAATTCTAGAAAATAGACCCAAACAGTAGATCGATAGGCAATTTGGGTATTCTGGATCATTTACCTTAAAACCTTAGATTTGCCTATCTGGAAAAAAGTTACGATGGTCACCAAAAATCCAAAAACAGAAATAAAGTGTCCTAACTTTTGACAGAGGTAAATAAATTTGGCTGGACCACACTTATTTGATTGCCCATGTCTTTACTTATAATATATTTTTTCCAGATTTTTAGAATAAATGGTTTTCGAGAAAATAATCTATTTGTAAAATTTACGCGCGAGAGATTGGGTGCCCTTGAACCATTGGGTGCCCTTGTTTTCTTTGGCTGTAAAAATTTGCAATATTTGCAAAATTTGACAGCTTCCCTTGGCCCGAAACTTTTTTATTTGCTTAACTTTACGAAGAAAAAAATGTGTGTCTATGTACATATGTTCTGAGAAACACCAAACACGATATAAAAACATAACACAGTGAAAAATTTAGAATCTTCTAATTTACTGGATAATCTTTTTCTATATTCGGATTATCGGTTTTTGGCCGTGGTGTGAAACTTGGCAGCATTACTTCGCTCGTCGATATTATCTAGTTATACCTATGTATATTAAATCTGTATTTATAAACGCCGGGATGTTTACAAATACTGTAATTGTAGTGTACCAGCTATCAGCAATCGCAATCCCACTCACTTATAGAAAAGTTAAAACCACATTAAATTTGTTTTCAAACCTCCTTTTCCAGATTTGGGAAAGAAGGTTGTCTTTAGTTACCATCGTAATTTTTATTTTGCCAATGGTCATATTCTCCCCACATTTATTGGGTGTTGCGGAATTAACGCCATCGTCAAATGGAAGGGTTATAACTTCAATTTATCATACTTTATTTTCCAATTTGAATTTGGTACGACAAAACATGAAAATTTTAAAATTTAATATTTAGATTCAATTTTCGTTAATCGAGGGTGCGATTGGATGTATCTGTCTAATGATACTTGTTGTTTCTTCTTTAGTTTGCGTCATCTACCTATGTAAAACAAGCTTAAGAAAGAAGAGAATAATCCAAGTTCGCATTTTTTGCCAATTTTTTTGGATTTTGTTTGCGGCTACCATTTACAGCTCTTATTGCGTAAGTTAAAAACAGTCTTAGTTTAGCAACAAAAATTTAGACACTACTATTCATTGGTTTACTAGATAAATGTAACAACGGGAATTATCTAACACAGTTGTATAAATTAACGCGTAAGTTTTGTGGAAAACACCTATGTAAGTAAATTATGTTTAGCGATTTTGGTAAATGTTTGCTATCTCCCCTTGCCGTGGTTGATTTTAATTATTAATTCAAGAGTTCGGGGGACAATTTGTTGCATGTTCCGGAAAAATAACAACAAGGTGTTTACCAAGAACTTTGTTTCTCCTGCAGAGTTTTTATAACGTGATTAATGGAAAAAATGCAAAGACAAGACGAGTAAATTGAGTTTTAGCTTTGTGTTCATTTTGTGAAGTTTTTAATAATTTTGTTTAAATCTTATCGAAATATATACTATATTTTGTTTGATTCCGACTAACCTATGCCAAAAAACGTGTGGGTATGTGTGAGTTGCTACATTTTGACAAGATAACTGTGACGGCAACAGTGCAAACAGATTATTTTTTTTAAAATTCTGCAATGATTTTTAAGAATTTTCGCAAATAAGAAGCACTAGCAGTAAACGTTCAACCACTAAAAAAATTACTCGATACACTTAAACTGTTATCACAATGAAAGTTTTGTAAATAAATGAGTGTGTGCTCACTGACGTTTACGTTTCGCTTTGTGATTTCTAGACCTTAAACATTCATCGTTTTTGTTTAGGGTGACGTTGAATACGGAAGTGAAAATGGTATAAAATAAAATACGCTGGAAACTGTCTATTGTTCAAGACTACACATCCGTTCAATGAAACTTTTCTTCATTTTTTACTAATTCTATGGACCGTCGAAAGTGCCCCAATCGTCGGCAGCCTTACTACACCCGATTCTGGATTTGATATCGATCCGAGTAATGGGGGAGGATTCAGTACATACTTTCTCACACCTTAGAAAAAAACTTTTTAGTTTGTGGAATGTTCTTCGACGACTGTGTTTGGGCTGGATAATACTGAAAAGTAATTGGAAGACGTTTACGTAACAAGGATACACATTTTATTTAAATAAACAATTACTAAAAGTTCGAACATAGACAAAAAGTGTGTAAGGTGCAGTGAGTAGCGTTGTTTCTTACACAACTTTGAAACAATGAGAAATTGCTTGTTTTGTTTGAAAATTGACACCTGTGAAACATCAAACAGAGAAAATGTTTTGACAATTTGAAAATGGCTGACGTTAATAAAAAAGAAGTTGATGTTCTTTTCAGAGGAATGCTTTGAAAACAGGAAGAACTGCAATAAAATGGCGTTGAAACTACTGAAAACACTTTAATAAAAGTAATTCAAGAAACTGAAGAAAAAACATGCCATGTGGTGGCTATAGTCTCTCTCTTTCTCATCTCTCTCTTTCTCTCTTACTCTCTTTTTGCCTAATTTACTTTAACGCATACTACGGTAATATTATTCTTTGTTTGCTAAGATGTTTCGTTCAATAACGAATAGATTTGCCGTTAGGGAGCTGAAAAATAAATTATGCATACAGATATACCCATTACCTGACGAAGGTCCTTTGGGTTTTTCTCCTTAGGATTTTTGAAATCGCGAGGGACTTTGAAGGCCGCAGATTTGAGGGTCAAGAGTGGGAAAGATTTAAAAAGATAGGAGAGTTGAGGGCCAAGAGGGGGAACTCGTGGCGTGGGTGAGGTGTGGCAGCCAGATGGCCAGTGCACATCGCCAGAATAACTGTGATGGTCAGCATTGTCCTTGTCTCAAATCGAGAATGAAATTTCCGTCGGGAAGACGTCTTTTATGCATCTTGCGGCTCGCCCAAGTTTTTTCATGGTCTAGTCATAATAAAAAGAAAGGGCGGCAATGATGTAACCACATTCGTTGTTTCTGCAATGAAAAAGTGCCTACAGTATTTGGAATCTAATTGTCATTACAAGCACATTAATAACCTGTGGTTTGGTGGCAAGAGCCATGTTTGATAATCAGAAGGTCTAGGGTTCGAGTCTAAATAGAAAATTTCTGTAAACTAAGTAGTGAATTTTTTTTAAAGCCACCATGAACAGTAATAAAATTTTCTATTCTATTTTTTCCCTTCACAGAAGGCTTGTCCTTTAAAACGTTTTAAGGCAAGTTCCCATTTAATAAAAGTTACTGGTTCACGTGAACTGTTAACAGAAATGAAACTTATGTTAATTCAATCTTCAAGATTCTGCAGTTTTCGCAAAATGTTTTTTTGTTGTATTGATCTTGCTTTGTCATGTCTAGACTTTTAAATATCTAGACTTTGAATGTCTGGACTTTTAAACAACGATCCGATTCCCGCGAACGACAGAAGATATAATTTGGTGGCTATAGTCAGCACATTTGTTATGGATTAAAACAATTTTTTTAGTTTGTCAAGACAATAAAAGTGTTGTTGTATTTTAAGTTTTAAAAAAACGATTAAGGAAAAAAATGTTGTTTCAAAATAACAATTGGTACAGGTCCGCGTGTAGTAAGTAAAACATGCCAGCATTAGTGAAACCAAAAAAACTATTTAATCAAGTCTCAACAAAAAGTCAAATGTGAGGTTTTCCTGATTTTGATAATTAAGAGCCAGAAATATGCAAATGAACACCGGGCAAAAATTTTGCATATTGTCTCTTTCTTGTTTTTCTTGTTTTTGCCAGGCACCGTTGACGTATCGATTTGGCTTTGTTTTGTCTAGACTTTGACATGTTCATCATTTTTGTTTACGATGATGTTTTATGCGGAAGCAAAAAAGTGGTATAAAATGTATTCCGCAAGAATCTTCAATACACACTGGCTTTTCAATGAAGGCTTTCGGTTTTATTCTTCTGATCCTATGGGTTGCCGCCCTTGTCGACTGTGCCCCTGTCGACTCCACTCCTAACCCATACGTTATTGTCCGCGATCCGAGCAAGGGAGGCTATAGTAAGTAGTTTTTTGGTTTTTTTTTTTTTTTTTTTTTTTAATAATTTAACTGTTCTTTTTAGTTTGTGGAATGTTCTTCCAAGATTGCTTCTGGGTTGGTCCTGGGTAAAACAATAGGAAATCACCGGTCATTAGATAACAAATAAAGATTTTATCGCACATGGGGAGTACAAAAGGCGGAAAAGGAAAAAAAGATAACTGAAAAGGATGTTAGTGATATTTAATTTGCGCGCATTGAAGAATCACTAAATCTGTACGTTTTTCTTATGCATTCCTTTGCTCATGGAGCCGTGGTCTTTTAAGGTTTGCAAAAGATTGTTGCAAGCTTGTCGTGTGGTAATAAAAGCCACCATGGCAGATTTTTGTGGTTTGTATAGAAGGCTTCTTATTGACCAAGCAGTGAGGATGGCTTTAACAATTGGAACAATATCAACCAGATTACGTTGAAACTAAAAAAATAAAAATTGAAAGCGAATGACGTCATCTTATGAGAAATTATTACTGAAAAACTTACGAAGTACACCAATGCTAAAAGTTCAGTAGCTCGTTGTTGTACGGTGCCTAATTCAACCATAAGCTTGTGAACCTCCCTATTCATTCCGTTAAGTTTGATTATCTCTTTGCATATCTTGGTGATGTTAACTTCGATGTTTCGTAAAGTTTGTGCATACATCATTGGAACTACATTAGCCGCCAGCAAACAAAAAATCAAAACTCCTCCCTGAAATACCCTTCCGTTTTCACAATAATCTCAAACCTGTAATTCTAGAGAAATCATCATTTTGTAGTAGCCTCTGCGTGTTTTTGAGCTCCATTTCTTTTTGTTAGCTTTTAAAACAATTATCAGACTAATTAGGCAAGGTGAAAAAGTAAAAATATTGTAGATAATCTGGGTTGGATGGCTGATAAAAAGAAAATGGTGAAATTAATAAGGATTTTTAATATTGTAAAAATTACATATGGTAAATTCAATCTTAGTAGACGCCCAAAATGAAGAAAAAATCCAAACACATGAACAGGAATACATGAAATGAAAATGATGAGATAGAGACAACGGGTAATGCGTTTTGACCTAAAAACTTGATAAGACAAAGGGCGGCAAAGATTTTATATTTAACTTTTGAAAACTTGAATTTTTTTTGTTTATTTTGTTGTAAACAGCAGTTCTGAACAATCAAAAGATACTAGGCAAAGGAGGACTTGAACTGATCTATATTTTGTTGTTGTTTGCTGTGGCCGAGTGGCTAAGTGATCGGGGTAGTAAATGCAAAACAATCATAGTTAGGGGTTTAGAGGACGACGTACTAATAACATTGCTAGCGGTTAAGGTATTTAAGGTTTTTAAGGATTTTTAACCAGTTTTGCGTCTCGCGCAGCCGTGCGGTCTGTTTCTTTCCCGCACTTCCAACCGGGCCCGGATTTTTTGGAAATCAATACTGAATTATTTTTTTCGGACGACTAACGAACATGTCTCATAATAATCGAAATCACTAGCTTTTTTCAGACATTGCCTTCGAAAATCTTACTTTGTAATGGTGGATTTCCAAACCACTGATAGTAACGGGATACTAGACACATGCAGCATAAAGAAGTGAAATGTAATCAATTGGAAGACAAAATTCAGACTGACTTTCCAATAGTCTGAGATCAGAAATGTCAATCCCTTAAGCGTAGTTTGGTTACATTTCAAATTAATTTAAACAAAAGCGAAACCCTGCTCACCATTGAAAACAGTCGAGATAATATCAAGCCACAATCAACTGCGCTGATGGCAATTAACAAGCATTTATATTTATCCAAGTTAGGGTGAATTGTCCATAGTCTGAATATTATTCCGATATTAATCGGTAGTCCAATAGCAGCGCTGACTATCAGCGGAATGTAGTTTGTAATTGAATCTTTAGGTTGTTGTATGATGCAACCAGACATAATTACTGGAAAAACAGCTAAGACTTGGTCAGAGAATTTTAAAAAATGACAGCAAATCGCTGATTGCTCTATGGTTGTCACACTTTAGTATAGTGGAATTTAATATAAGTGAGTGTTTCAATGCAAACGGTTTCACACGCCCTTTCGCAGATGCAATTAACTGACATGGGAATGGTGCCAATCATCCCCCAACCAAGGAAGGCGAAATCCATTGCATTTGGTAAATAAACTACAAAGGTGTAAAGTTCGATTTTGCTTAACGGTCTCCATATTCGAGAACCGACCGATTTTCTCCCAGCGCAGGTTGGGCCCTCCGCCTTAAAAACCCGAACTAAGGGAATGGAAATGTGAGTTGATGGCGCAGCAGGGTGAGGGTTGGATTGATAGCCTGAAGGTATGTGGTTCGATTCCCCGCTGTTGTAAATGTATTGCTTTTTTTAAACTTCATAAATAATGTTTTATTGTAAGGGTCCATGAGTTGAATGTCCAACATAATTTAAAAATATTGCCGTTTCTTTTATACGTCTTTAACAGTCAACTAACATTTATGTTCACTTTGAATTAAAATGTTCGCTTTTATTTAAATTATATGTTTCTTGGTTCAAAATTTTTTTTTCAATGTTTTCCTTTTTTGTACATACCACTAACCTGATTGACATTTTAGCAAAAAATTTTACAACAGCGGGGAATCGAACCACACGCCTTCAGACTATCAATCCGACAACTTTAAAAAAACCTGAAAAATAAACATGGTCTAAAAATTTCAATTTCAAAAAGAGCCTATTTCAAATCTTTGTTAAAGTGCATGACGAGCTGCTTGTGGAGTTCCAACCTGCCTCGCAGAATCGAGGGTCAAGAAACCATCTAAAATTAAATGAATTAAAAAAAAGATTTTATGTTCATGTTCAATTCATGTGCTTCATTACAAATGTAAATTAAACATTTAATTTAAGAACGTTTTTATACCAGTACAATTATGAACTTGCTTGTCACGCTTGTTCATTTGTGGCAATGTTGATTGAAAACCCAGAGAATACTAAGTTGAACAGATCACGGGTCTATATTATACGTTCCAGTACACATCTTTAGCTACTGCCTCCACTTGTTGCATGTCAATCAATAGCACAGTTGACGCCAGTATTGTGGATAATTTGCCTGTTGACAATAAAAGTGAAAACAAAACGCAGGTCAAGCAATACTTTTATATCTTTTCACAAAGAAGCAGGGGCCAGGTGATATCCGAAACGTGCCAGCAGGGACCAGGTGACGTCTGAAACAATAAGATTAGCCAGTTTGATAACTTGAGTTTTTTTTAGAGTAACGATAAAAATTTTTTTTAAAGTCGACTGTAGTTAAATCTATAACAAGAATATTGTTGCAGAACGCAAAAGCGCATCAAAAATTAGTTGAAAGCCGCGTTTTTTTTCGGAGTACAGGTGAACGTTTCATGTTGCTACCATAAGGCGAAAGCATTTTTAAGTAATTCAGCCACTTTTACCACACTCCCAAGAATGGTTACGGCAAAATTGTTTCAAACTACAAGTGTGCGCCTCACTATTTAAAAGCCCATTTTGTCATGTTCCAGCATTACTCACACACGTCCCAGCTTATTCCACCGTCTGATCTCTGAAAAACAATTTATAGAAGATGCCGTTTTTGAAACTACCTCTGGTGGCGGAGGAGCTCGGGTGTTCGATTGGCTCTTGCGTTTGGCGGCGTACGGAAGGCCGAAGGGTTCCTCCGGGGAAATAATGTAATTGGTGGTGATGGTAGGCACGGCAGAGTGTTGACGGGGTTGGTTCAGTGGGCCAGCGTTTGCGGGCACCATGAGCAGAGCAACTAGAATGGGCAGAGCGGGTTGCCTCCGATGTTGCCAATCTCACAGACCCAGCTCGTTGGCCACCGTCGCTACACATCGGATGAAAGCTGTCTGATCATCGATGTTACGATTAAAAACAAAATAGACAAACCGGAAATTCCTACGCTGTTCTCGTGCCCATTTCGTCCATCCATTTGATTCTAGAATTTAAATCTTATTAATTTGAAAATTAAGTATAGGCGCTTTTTCCAGGAGCCTGTGAAGAAAGCGTTGTAAGCTTAAAAACGTGTCGGTAATTTTGTTTTTTGAATTAAGCATAATATGCCCCTATGAATCACAAAATTGCTAAGGGTAGTGAGGGTTTTAAAGAAAGTGACTCGAATGAACCATTTCTTTATATCTCTTCTATTTGAGCCTACATAAGACTTTTTTTTCGTTTTCGGCCAAATCCAGGATCAAAAATTTTGATTGTAAAAGGACTGTCGATTATCTGAGACATCTTGTCTTGAAAAGCTTTTAATTCAAAAAGCCAGCGTATTCTCTTTGGGTTTTTTTTTGTTTTCTAGTCAAATTTTTCAAAATAACTGCTAAGAGAAAATTTGGGAAAATTATGAAGTTTGTATTTTTGTGTCTAGGACAAACAAAAGCGGTGAAAAAGTATTTCGCTGCTTAGCAACAATGTGTGGTTTAATTGTTGGTCTATCCTTTAATTGTTGGTGCAATATTTTTACGTTACTTTTCTTATAAAAATGTTATCGTATTGATTATTATCCTACCTTAATCTTTAGAGAAAAATGACCCACCGCTTGATTTAGCCATGAAGAACCTTAATACTATGAAGAAGTAGATGTTGATGTTAAATATGAAGTTATATATAAATCTGAATTAATTGAGCATTTATGGATATAAATCAAAACAATCAAAACGCAGAAAGAACAATTATTAAAAAATAAAATCCTCTTTCAAAGGTTTGCATAGAAATATCCGAAAATATAAGAAACTGGAAAAACAATACAACTGTTGCGTCTTTTTCCAAACGGCTTTCGTATGAGCGCCGCATGCCAAAACAATAAAACTATAATTTGTCATGGTATGCGGACAGGAATTCGTTTGGCAAAAGTGAACTTTATTCAAGTAACTGAAAGTATTGAAAAGGCAGCAAATGGCGTTTTCCAAACACTGGCTGAAGTGACAACAGGGGCTCAAAACCTACTTGTGTTTTTCTGTTTTTTTTAAATTTTAAAAAGATAAATGATAATAATACTAAGCAGGGTCAGTGGACTAAGATTGTCAGAGCATGCTTCACTAATACTCTTAATTCATTTTAAAACTCATTTTGTCTCAGTAGAGCCGGTTCAAAAAAAGGTTCGCAATGTATGGCAAGACATTTTAATAGAAACGGTCAAAGTTTATTATAGTTTGAGGCGTTGGTTTGAACAGGCGATTAGAGGTATTTGTTCTGAGCTTCCGATGCGTATTGCAGTTTTCGACGAAGGACAGTCGTTTGCGCCATCGGTGACAAATTGGTGAATCGACTTTCGTCATTAGGCGGCAGAGCGCCGTCTGAAACAACGACATTATAAACTGGCCTTGCCCTTTCTTGTATTCGTCGTTGTTGCCCCTTTTCATTAACTATGTTTTCATCTTTTTTATTTGTTCGCGTCAAAAAAGAACTTTTAATCAGATTTAGGTTCATACATAACTTCACAAATAATGACTATTTATTCATTGTTCCTTCTTCAAGTTTTCTAAAAACAAAGGTGAGTGACAATGTCATCAACGTTGAATAAAAATAAAACTACATCGAATATAAATCATTCTATTATGACTAGACCATGAATAAATTTAGGCGAGCCGCAAGATGCATAAAAGACCGTCTCCCGATGGAAATTTCATTCTCGATTTGAGACAAGGACAATGCTGAACATCACAGTTATTCTGGCGATGTGTAGACAAATTGACTCCCTGAAAATAAAGTGTATTTTTCTTCAAAATGAGTTTCATTTGAAGACAATTACATTTTTTTCCACAAACTTTAGTTTGGCTAAAAAACAAAAAAAATCACCTCCCTAAGACCGTTCATGGTCATCCCT
Source organism: Oscheius sp. G VE-2021 (assembly GCA_022343465.1). Classification (NCBI taxonomy): domain Eukaryota; kingdom Metazoa; phylum Nematoda; class Chromadorea; order Rhabditida; family Rhabditidae; genus Oscheius; species Oscheius sp. G VE-2021. Next base: position 62,558 of record JAJQXH010000024.1, on the reverse strand, counting down.
AGCAGCCAATAATGCTAATATCCAGCGCCGAGTGCATTTTAGCTTTTTGGAAGCAACGGATTTTCGTGTTTCTTTGGAATAAAATTAGTTTTTAAAAAATTGCCTCACATTTCATAGAAGAAATTGAAGTGAATTCGGTTTTTTAAAATAGTTGGAGTCCGTGGATTTCCATGTCCCATTTCGCTTCATGTCCCAAAAATGGGTATCTGTCTCATTGATGTAATTTTTCACCATCTTGTCTTCAATATCCTAAAAAAAACTACTTTTAAAATAGAAATATTTTTCATATACCTGGTCGTTGACTCTTTCTCCTAATTGCGTATATTCCTTTAAATTTTTATGATCTTAGTTATTCTTCCTGAAGTTATTTAGGAACCTAAATTTATTAATCATACTTGAAGATATAATTCGTTTAAAAGAATATCAACAGAAGAAATTAACTCAAAACTGAGCAATATGGGGGACAGAAACGGAAAGAAGAGTGATGCGGCAAGAAATGTCGACTCGTCTTTTAAATGCGAATGCCAGGAGCCAAAACAATCAAGCGGAAATTTGTCATTGTCTACGAAGAAATTTTCAGAGTGTTAAAGGATCCCACCAAATTAGTTGGCGTGAATTACAACGCTAGCCTATCTATTCTAGCGTCTCGTCTTTGTCTCCTTTTTCTCTCTGTTTCTATATTTAAATATATTTGTTGTTGTTTGCCAACAAAGATGTGTATATTAACCCATTTATAATTGGAAGGTAAAGAACTAAACACGCGCAAACTCCCGTATGAGAAATAGGTACGGTAATCAAAGAGATCAATTCCAGTTGCCAGGGAAGACCAAACCAAAAAAACTGAGTACTTCTTTATTTTTTTAAATTGCATTAAAATGCTGAAAAATGAATTTATGAATAATCGTGATAGAAAATGATCACAGAATTGTTAAGTAATAGGATTAAATTTATTTACCTATATCGAGGGGATAAGGATAAGGATTTCACTTTCACGGAGATTCTGTCACCATGCATGGAAGGAACAAGGATAGGGATATATGCACAGTGTTAGACATCAATTACTTTATCATGTTCGTGGTGCACGTGTCGCATGTTTTGATCCATGCTATCCGGCGTGCAACAGAAACTGTCGAACTCCGCTCCGATTTTCAGTGTGAGACAACACGTGGAAATCCTTCACAATATTGTTCAACTCCTCAGCTGAAGTAATTCGAAATCGGCAGTTGTGTTTTATTTCCCAGAGTCTGAAACAATTGTGTTGTTTTCTGAATCGAAAAACTTTAGCTTTAAATTTTAAAAGGTGATGTTTGTTAAATGTATTTTTGTAAGCATAATTTAAAGTTGTTAAAAGTATTTTTGTAAGCGTAATTACCCATTTCACTTCGTCGGAAGTATAAAATCCTTTTTTTAAGTTGAAAGGTACTTCAGGGAATACGGGCGGCTAGATTTGTTTTGGCAACCCATCCATAAAAGTGAATAAATGTTGTGAACGACGCCATTTTTACAAAAAAAAAGCATTCATTTTAAAATTTCTGAGTTATAAAAAGTATTTTATGAATCTTTTGATTTTAACAGAGCTGAATGTGCGATAAAGTTTGTTATCAATGAAAATACATAAACCTGATTTTTCGTTGAAGGGTTTTTGTTCGACGAAACTATTTAATTTTCCTTTTTTTTATTATAGTCCATTCTGCGGAGGTTTTTTTAATGGTATCTGTTCTATATTACACATTTTTCTTTTTTTTCGATTTTTAGAAACTTCAAAATCTAGAATTGCGACACACTTTTGTAATTTATAATGTTTTTTTTTACAAATCGCAATGAAAGTACCTTTTCTTCTTCTAGGAGCCTGGCCATTTTATCGTCGGCAACTGCATCGATGTTGTTGGTGTCCCCTTATTCACATCCTTGCCGTCGAAAGTGTTTTGCCACAGCACTAAATCACGTGTATGCTGTATATTAGCTGAATATTACCAGAGCATGTTGCTGCAATGACCAGCAGCAATGTCACTATTCCAACGACCTCTAAATGCAAAAAATAATAAATTAAAACATTTATAATTTGGAAACATTGATACTTATGCACAAATTGCATGTGTTTTAACTAACGTTTTTGGTGAAAAAGTGAGGATGCGCTTAGCGGCTACGAGTGGAGGAAAAAAGTTTTATCGTCAGCTTGCGAGACCATGTTTCATCTAAAATAGAAGTTTAATTCAGATAGAAACTTATAGATAGAAAATTGCAACAATAAACCAAGAAAATCTTTTGCAAACGGTGTTTTTTCCTTTTGTTTGGTTTTTATCGGTTGTAGGAACTGACCTTATTAAAAGAATTCTCCAGCATTCAGAATGAAGAGAGAAGTGCACCAGTTCCATTAATTTTGTGAATGTATTGATGAGACAATTAATATATCTAAACGAGAAATTGAATGAACGGAGCAAGAAGACACATTGGGTATTGAAAAGCACAGGAAAAGGTTTGCTCAAAAATAGAATAACTGTGTGTTTGTGTGTTTATGTGTGTGTGTGTGTGTGTGTGTGTGTGTGTGTGTGTGCGTGTGTGTGTGTGTGTGTGCGTGCGTGTGTGTGTGTGTGTGTGTGTGTGTGTGTAAGAAGAACTAAGTTCATTTTTGTGCAACTGACAAGACGGAAGTTTGAAAGAGAGTGTGGAGCAAAAGGAAAGTGCGGCAAAGTGCAGTGTAAACGAACGTCGGGCGCCGAACGCCCTTAAAAAACACGCAGAATCAATAGATAGGACAGCTCTGCGCCAAACCGGCCCAACATTCAATCGGAACGGCTTAAACCGAAAAAGTACAGACGAGTCAACTGTTGTTCTTCCTCTACTTTGAGCAACTTTTGCAACTATTAGGCAACCTTACCGATCAAACGCAGTTACTCAAAGGGTATTTTGGTATTTTTCAGGGGAACATACCCGAGATTTCTTGTTTATTTGCTGTAATTTTACAAACAAAAAAAGGTACAATGCACATAAATACGGGAAACATTAGTTTTATTTTCCAACTACAGCGAGAAAATGGTGGATTGCGCACTATTGTGCAGGCAAAATGTATTAGAATGGCGCTGTCGCTCGTGGAAATTGCGCACACGTGGCCGAATAGATAGCGCGACCAACAGCCGTGCAGGATGGCAAGGGATCGATCCCCACCGCTGCAAAACACTGTTACAAAATTGGGCGTAGGACATCTGTTTTGTACCACTATCAGAAAAAAGTCAGCAGTCATTTTAAATTTGTTTATGCCTAAGCAAAATTACTTTTTTTGTCAAACCTGCTACGGATAGGAGCGATAAGAGTCATAACATGACAGGTATCAAATTTGAATTCTACAGTTATATGGTTTTAATCGATGGCCCGGGCTGAATGTGAGAATCGTCGCTTTTTTTGTCAGCAACTGTCTATTGTTTGTGCAAAAAGAGTGGGTGTTCTTTTCAGACGACCTCAGACGCTGCACGGCGCCGATGGACACCGCCTTGCCACAAATGGGCATCTATAGTCTGTCCCCACATTTGATTTGCACTTTAATGTTGAAAAATTTTAAAAAAAGAGTGGCAGCGTTTTAACGCACATGGCCTAAGGCCGCTTTTTGACGCAGACGGAAAACCCAGGCACATGATCACATAAAATGTGCACGGCTAATCAATTATTCAGTGTAACTTTCTGAAGAATTTTTAGTCCATGGTGAAAGTCGGTGATTTGGCTGATATTTCCATGTGACGTTCATGGCTCAAAGTGTTGCTGCTATTAATTTGTTTTTTTCTTTAAAAACAACGCTTTTTTATTGAGTTCAACAGGCGTTGTGTGTGTCGCCTCAAACTGGTGACCTACATTATTGTTATTACCCATCACGCTCCCTCGATAACACCGAAAATCGATTTTTGCATCATTGGCTTGGGTCACCCAGCGTCTCTTTTTGGCGGGAAAGCCAATGTTATCGGGTGGGAGCGCGATGCAGGTGTGTTTATAGCTGGGTTTCTGAGAGTACGGCCACTCGACTCGTCGAACAACTGCATCATGTCTGGCCGTGGAAAGGGAGGAAAAGGACTCGGAAAGGGAGGAGCCAAGCGCCATCGCAAGGTGCTTCGCGACAACATCCAGGGCATCACCAAGCCCGCCATCCGTCGTCTCGCCCGCCGTGGAGGAGTGAAGCGCATCTCCGGTCTGATCTACGAGGAGACCCGCGGAGTCCTGAAGGTGTTCCTTGAGAACGTCATCCGTGACGCCGTCACCTACTGCGAGCACGCCAAGAGGAAGACCGTCACCGCCATGGACGTCGTCTACGCCCTCAAGCGCCAGGGTCGCACCCTCTACGGATTCGGTGGATAATTCCACTCATCCAGAGACCAATCACACCCAACGGCCCTCTTTAGGGCCACATTCGAAATCACAGTAATTCCTTGCCTTGTTTCATAATAAAACTTTTGTTTTGTATATTGTTTCTTCTTATTTGGTAGTATGATTTGAAGTTGAGATTCAAAATGGAGTATGTCAACTAAGTCGACATCAATCCTTTGGCTCGTATTATGAAATGAAATAAGTACTGAACCAGCAATCACGGTCATTTTTGATTTTACAACCTTTTATTTAATTACATTTTTAACATTTTTGAGCTTCAAAACCTTGCTACTGTATTACGATCCATAGCCGCCTAAACACACCATTTAGGAAAGAAAAAAATCAAATAGTAATTTGGCTATGGATGTCTTTTCTTGTACCCCGTTTGGCAGCCGTATGTTATCTACAGGGGGCGCTAGGTCAGGCGACCGATTGCAGCTAAGAGCGCCTTTTCGGTGGGCTTGGTCGCTTCGTTTGCGCGTTCAAAAGAGCGGACCGGCGCAAAATCGGGCAACCCGCAAGGAAACCAAAGCAATGGCTCGTACCAAGCAGACCGCTCGCAAGTCCACCGGAGGAAAGGCCCCTCGCAAGCAGCTGGCCACCAAGGCTGCTCGCAAGTCCGCCCCGGCTACCGGGGGAGTCAAGAAGCCCCACCGTTACCGCCCCGGAACCGTCGCTCTTCGTGAGATCAGGCGCTACCAGAAGTCCACCGAGCTGCTCATCCGCAAGCTCCCCTTCCAGCGCCTCGTCCGCGAGATCGCCCAGGACTTCAAGACCGACCTGCGCTTCCAGTCCTCTGCCGTGATGGCCCTCCAGGAGGCCTCTGAGGCTTACCTCGTCGGACTCTTCGAGGACACCAACTTGTGCGCCATCCACGCCAAGCGTGTCACCATCATGCCCAAGGACATTCAGCTGGCTCGCCGCATCCGTGGAGAGAGGGCTTAAATTGCTCCCTTGATTTCAACCCAACGGCCCTCTTTAGGGCCACATTCCAACTCATTGTTTTTGTTTTCTGTGTGTATAAACTATTCTTTTGCTTGTTTTAGGTGTTTTTGAATACTTTAGTCTAAAAATAAAGCTGTGTCTTAAACCTAATGCATTGTTTTTGTAAGTAAATCTTACTTTAAATCGTATTTGAAACGGGTCGATGCCTAAGACCCTGTTTATTGACCCTCCTGTATAATCAACCAGCGGCAGGTGGCCGCGGCGCGTCTTTTTTTCTCCTGGGGTCGGGGCTAGGTGGTATAGCGCCACTGGCCTCTTTATAGTGTCCCGTTCGGAACGATTCGTCAAGCAACCACTTGCCAAACGTACCATGCCGCCCAAACCGTCCGCCAAGGGAGCCAAGAAGGCCGCCAAGACCCAGAAGGCCACCCGCACCGGAGATGGAAAGAAGAGGAGAAAGAACCGCAAGGAGTCTTACTCCGTCTACATCTACCGTGTCCTCAAGCAGGTCCACCCCGATACCGGAGTCTCCTCCAAGGCCATGTCCATCATGAACTCGTTCGTCAACGACGTGTTCGAGCGCATCGCCGCCGAGGCCTCCCGTCTGGCCCACTACAACAAGAAGTCCACCATCTCTTCTCGCGAAGTCCAGACGGCCGTCCGCCTTATCCTCCCCGGAGAGCTTGCCAAGCACGCCGTCTCTGAGGGAACCAAGGCTGTTACCAAGTACACCTCCAGCAAGTAAGCTCTCAATGAGCTTTCCCAACCCAACTGCCCTCTTTAGGGCCACATTTGAATACACAGTATTGATTTTGCTTGCATAAATAATGATTTGTCTAGCTTTTTATAAATATCCCCTGTGTAATATTTTTAAAGGGGAGTTTACCACTTTAAAAAAAACAAGGCACAAAATCGGAATTGCTGGGAGGTGCGGTAATCGATAGGTATCAGGCCAATTTGAATGACTTTCTGACTTCATTCCTTCGTTTGTTCTTCAGTTTTCTAAAACAAAAATTTGTAAGAATAAACGAACGAGGTGGATCATATTTAAGGGTTTATCTTGCTTGTATGAATAAACAAAATGCTTAGTTGTTTCTTTAGCTCCTCCGTTAGTAAAGTGCTAGTCAGTTAAGGTATAGTCAAGCCAAAATAATCCAATTTTAAGAGTTTTTCGATAAAGAAGGAGTAAATCTCTGATTAGCACTACACAATACAACATTTGGTTCGTTGCCTTCTTTGTTTCACACGTTATGTGTAAACGGCTTTTGGATTGCTGTCTGTAAATCCGCAAATGCTATGTAGGCCCTGTTAAGACGAGGGTGACCTGAAGTTTTTTTGTTGTCGATTAGCTTTTTCTTTGGATATCGCTTTTTATTTCCATGTGACGTAGTGCTTGTCGCTTTCGAATTGGTGACTTAAGTCTTTGTTATTGCCGGTCACGCTTTCTCGAAACAAAATTTTTGCATAATTAGCTTGGGTAAATGGGGCCGATGGATGTGGGTTTCTCGACGCTGTCAAACTTGCTTGAAAAAGGATACATTCTGTTAGTTGGATTTACCACAATATTTGGAATAATTTTGAAATTACCAAACCTACAAGTTAACCACCCTTCCTAGTTTGTTCCTAGTTTCTATGTCCTTGGCTAACGATGTGTTGCTCAGTGTCTTGTTTTGCTCTTGCAACTCATGCAGCCAGAGTCTTACAAACTGTTCCACACCAGTCCACCCGCCGTAAACCTGCATAGCGCAATCGCAGAACTACTATTGATCGGGACGCTTATTTTCGCGCCTCTTTTTGAATATTATGGCGCGAAAGGCAAGCCCTTACCACGCCACGGCAACGATGGACATTCAAGTTTCATTGACAGAGAAGTTTCAGCGACAATCCCGGGCTCCATTATAATAAGAATGAGACAAATATTTTATCAATCACAAAGATGTTTTTTTGAGATCCAAAGGCAAATAAAGCACGAGCAAATGTGGCCCTGAAGAGGGCCGTTGGGCTTTAAAAGGGGGTAGCCATGAGAAGCTTAAGCCTTAACGGCCTTGGCGGCGGTCTTCTTAGCCTTGGGGACCTTAGGCTTGGCAGCCGTCTTCTTGGGAGACTTGGCCTTCTTGGGCGACTTGGGCTTAGAGGCGGTCTTCTTGGCGGCGGCGGCCTTCTTGGGCTTCTACTCGGTGGTCTTCTTGGCAGTGGACTTCTTCACGGTCTTGGTCTTCTTGGCATCGGTCTTGGGCTTCTTCTCAGCAGCGGGCTTGTTCAAAACCTTCTTGGGGGCGGCAGCGGTCTTGTCAGCGAGACGGAAGGATCCGGCGGCACCGGTTCACTTGGTCTGCTTCAGGTCACCCTTCTCGACACCCTTCTTCAGAGCGGAACGGAGGCGAGCGTTGATCTGAAGAAAAAAACATTAACAAAGAAAAAAAAAGAAAAATGAATTGTAAATAAAAATAACGTTCTATTAAAATCAATAACCACAAAAGCGGGATCTATCATAAAAAAATTGCTTTTTGGCAAACGACAAAAGAATTCAAGCAAGAGTTTTGAATTGATTCCAAAGTATTCAAACTAGTTTGCGGCTAACGTGAAAAAAACATACCTTGGTGGCGTTCTCCTCGATCTTGAAGTTGGCAGTGATGTACTTGAGAATGGCGGCACGGGAGCTGCCAGACCTCTCCTTGAGCTCGGCGACGGCCTTCTTGACCATGACAGAGTAGGTGGGGTGAGTGGCGGGCTTGACGGTCTTCTTTTCCTTGGGGACCTTGGGGGCCTTAGGGGCCTTGGGGGCCTTGGCTTAGTGGCCTTGACGGCAGGAGCAGCGACTTCGGCAGAAGACATGACGGTAGAGAGCTAGCAGTAAAGAATTGGCGTGCCTGACCCAGTTTTGCGCCGGGTATTTATATACGAGCAGGTTCTTACGCGATAACCCTTGTTTAGGGCCCGCTGCCGCGCGGCAATATCGGGTGCCCCTGTGTTAGAGTTGTTCAGCTTGGCGCTGGTTTTGTTATAAACGAACAAACTTTGTGAAAATTTTTGAAATGAATAAAGTTAAAGAGAACACGGGCTATTTAATGATACCACTCCTGTGTTACTTACTAAAGTTACTAACTTAGATATGGAGCATCAATGAGATCATTTGGCTCAAGATGCCCAGTTTTCAGCATTCAACGCTTCATGAAACATTTTTGTGTGAAACAATGTGCTTTAATTTAACAGTTTCTGAAAGATCTCATTCTAACCCAACTTTTGATATCTAATTCGAACATTTTACAGTACCACCAAGAAAGTAACAACGTCCGAGAAGAAAGGTGCTAACACAGTCAGCAATATTCAGTATGATCTTGCTCCTTCTTGTGGAAACTAAACTGTTTGTTATTTATATTGACATAAACAGAAAATTAAGCGGTTTCTCAAAACACTCTTTTTGTTGTTTTTGATGCATCGTGAATCGTACAAATCCATTTTGTTTGCGGAAAATGAAACCAGCGCGCCCGCGTTTTCCGTTGGCTGAGACACGTGAGCCCACCCTTCAATATCCAATCCACCTAAAATATAAATAAATCATTGTTTTATGTTGACAATCATTATTTTGCACTCTTTGTTTACTGATTTTAAACCCAAATTCAAAAACGTGTTTTCCCAACTGTGTTTCCAGATGTAGTTAATCTAAGAATTTGTCGTTCCTTTTCTTTATTTGTTAAAGTTATTATAACAAGTTCAATTTACTATGTAACATTTTAATTTCAGCATTTGGTATTATAGTTCATATAAAATGTGTTAACATTCCTTTAAAATTGATTTTCAAACATTTCCCTGGCTAATGGCACTGAAATACGTCTTCATTCCTTTTTCTTTACTCTTTCCCCTCAGTAATTCACATTATGTTTCTGGTTAGGTTTGCAGTTATAAAACCATTTGTTTTTCTCTTGCATCTGTGGTTACTATGGCTTATTGATTGACCTTTCTTATGACCTGTCTCATTAGGATGCCATGATTGCTCAAGCCACTATTGATTGGACGCTTATATTCGCGGCTCTTTTTGAACGAAAGGGCGCCAAAACCTGGGTACCACGCCGTCTGTGATTACAATGGGAATTAAAATTTTTTACGACAACAAAGCCTTAAAGAGCAATGTCTGCGATTGGATTCTTTGACAAATTTACCTGCTCAATACAGGGAACAAATGATAGCTTAACGGGGAATTTAGTAACCGTATTGGACTTGTTCCCATACTAAAAAACTAGCAACGTTTGTCTAGCGATTACGTGACAGTTTGAGGACAATTTTTCTTCGTTTTTGAAAAATCTGCATCTCAGATGCTATGTGCTGCCATTTCGAGCAAGAGGCACCTGTGGATGACCGGCAGCTTGTGGTGCACTGTGTTTACGCATCCGCCAAAAGCATGAATTTTCATTTTTATTCCCCATTCACATACGTACGCAATTGGCTCTCAAGGCATGAATAGTCCCACAGCCTACAGTAACGAGCACCATAGGTTAAAACAAAGCGCTTAGGGTTTCATGACGGTTCAGAAGATGCATCCTCCTGCCGTCGACGACAGCATTAAAAAAACACTCGGAGCTTTTTTTTCGATAAAAAGTTTGAAACCCGCTTTTTTTCTGAATACTATCCCGGAACACACTAGACAACAATAATAAACAAGGTACAAAACAAAAGTTTTTATTGTTACGCAACAAAATCAATTACTGTGATTTAAAATGTGGCCCTAAAGAGGGCCGTTGGGTGTGATTGGTCTCTGGATGAGTGGAATTATCCACCGAATCCGTAGAGGGTGCGACCCTGGCGCTTGAGGGCGTAGACGACGTCCATGGCGGTGACGGTCTTCCTCTTGGCGTGCTCGCAGTAGGTGACGGCGTCACGGATGACGTTCTCAAGGAACACCTTCAGGACTCCGCGGGTCTCCTCGTAGATCAGACCGGAGATGCGCTTCACTCCTCCACGGCGGGCGAGACGACGGATGGCGGGCTTGGTGATGCCCTGGATGTTGTCGCGAAGCACCTTGCGATGGCGCTTGGCTCCTCCCTTTCCGAGTCCTTTTCCTCCCTTTCCACGGCCAGACATGATGCAGTGGTTCGACGAGTCGAGTGGCCGTACTGTCGGAAACCCAGCTATAAACACACCTGCAACGCGCTCCCACCCGATAACATTGGCGTTTTCCGCCAAAAAGAGACGCTGGCTGACCCAAGCCAATCAGGCAAAAATCAATTTTCGGTGTCATCGAGGGAGCGTGAAGGGTAATAAAAGTCATTTAGGCCACCAATTTGAGGCAACACACAACACCGGTTGACCTAAAAAGCAATTTTTAAAAAAAACTAAGCGAATCAATAATGCCACAATTTTATGTCACCCACATCACAATTGGAACATGGATTTCCATCAGGCTTTTGCACGAACATAATCTCCTTCCCAGTATTTCACAAAACAATCCAAAAGCCGTTTAATTAAATAATATGAATAAAAAAGCAACGAGTTCAAATGTGGCCCTGAAGAGGGCCGTTGGGTTGTGGGGTGCTGATCAGAGATTTACTCCTTGTCGCCAGCGGTCTTCTTGGGCAGAAGAACAGCCTGGATGTTGGGCAGAACTCCTCCCTGGGCGATGGTGACACCGCTCAAAAGCTTGTTCAGCTCTTCGTCGTTGCGGACGGCCAGCTGAAGATGGCGGGGGTTGATCCTGGTCTTCTTGTTGTCACGGGCAGCGTTTCCGGCGAGCTCCAGAACCTCAGCAGCGAGGTACTCGAGGACAGCAGCCAGGTAGACGGGGGCTCCGGCTCCGATGCGCTGGGCGTAGTTTCCCTTGCGAAGCATACGGTGGAGACGACCGACGGGGAACTGAAGTCCGGCCCTCGACGAACGAGACTTGGCCTTTCCTCCGCTCTTGGCTTTTCCTCCCTTTCCACGTCCGGACATGATGAGATGCAGCGATTGACTGTGTAGTCTTAACAAATACGGCAGGGTAGCCCGTTTTATGGCGCTGCCTATCGCTTGGCCACCCACCTGCTACCCGCTGGGCCGCAGGTGGGTGGTCATGCTATCGGCACGCACCCCATGACATCAAATCTCCATTCGACTGCACAAACCTTTAGCAGTGCTAAGCAAAACGCAAAATAAATCAGCATTGACTTAGTTATATTCAGATTTTACTGACAAGCTAATTAACGAGAAAACTAAAGAAGTAACAGAAACGACACATTTATTCATACAAGCAAAATTAATACTGTGAGTTCGAATGTGGCCCTAAAGAGGGCCGTTGGGTTGGGAAAGCTCATTGAGAGCTTACTTGCTGGAGGTGTACTTGGTCACAGCCTTGGTTCCCTCAGAGACGGCGTGCTTGGCAAGCTCTCCGGGGAGGATAAGGCGGACGGCCGTCTGGACTTCGCGAGAAGAGATGGTGGACTTCTTGTTGTAGTGGGCCAGACGGGAGGCCTCGGCGGCGATGCGCTCGAACACGTCGTTGACGAACGAGTTCATGATGGACATGGCCTTGGAGGAGACTCCGGTGTCGGGGTGGACCTGCTTGAGGACGCGGTAGATGTAGACGGAGTAAGACTCCTTGCGGTTCTTTCTCCTCTTCTTTCCATCTCCGGTGCGGGTGGCCTTCTGGGTCTTGGCGGCCTTCTTGGCTCCCTTGGCGGACGGTTTGGGCGGCATGGTACGTTTGGCAAGTGGTTGCTTGACGAATCGTTCCGAACGGGACACTATAAAGAGGCCAGTGGCGCTATACCACCTAGCCCCGACCCCAGGAGAAAAAAAGACGCGCCGCGGCCACCTGCCGCTGGTTGATTATACAGGAGGGTCAATAAACAGGGTCTTAGGCATCGACCCGTTTCAAATACGATTTAAAGTAAGATTTACTTACAAAAACAATGCATTAGGTTTAAGACACAGCTTTATTTTTAGACTAAAGTATTCAAAAACACCTAAAACAAGCAAAAGAATAGTTTATACACACAGAAAACAAAAACAATGAGTTGGAATGTGGCCCTAAAGAGGGCCGTTGGGTTGAAATCAAGGGAGCAATTTAAGCCCTCTCTCCACGGATGCGGCGAGCCAGCTGAATGTCCTTGGGCATGATGGTGACACGCTTGGCGTGGATGGCGCACAAGTTGGTGTCCTCGAAGAGTCCGACGAGGTAAGCCTCAGAGGCCTCCTGGAGGGCCATCACGGCAGAGGACTGGAAGCGCAGGTCGGTCTTGAAGTCCTGGGCGATCTCGCGGACGAGGCGCTGGAAGGGGAGCTTGCGGATGAGCAGCTCGGTGGACTTCTGGTAGCGCCTGATCTCACGAAGAGCGACGGTTCCGGGGCGGTAACGGTGGGGCTTCTTGACTCCCCCGGTAGCCGGGGCGGACTTGCGAGCAGCCTTGGTGGCCAGCTGCTTGCGAGGGGCCTTTCCTCCGGTGGACTTGCGAGCGGTCTGCTTGGTACGAGCCATTGCTTTGGTTTCCTTGCGGGTTGCCCGATTTTGCGCCGGTCCGCTCTTTTGAACGCGCAAACAAAGCGACCAAGCCCCCCGAAAAGACGCTCTTTCCTGCGATCGGTCGACTGACCCAGCACCCCCGCAAAAACACACGGCTGCCACACTGCTTTCCAACAAAGACAGCTATGTCCAAACCATACATACTTATCTTTTGGCACCTTTAACTCTCTTTACCTTTTACCTACAACATTTTGGCCTTCCTTTAAAATAGGCTTCCAACCGGGCTGCTTTTAAAGGTAACGAGACTAATAGAGTCCCAAAATAGTGCCATTCCAAGCGAAAGGCACCTGTGGATAACCTGGGGATGCACTTATTTTACACATCCGCTTAAACCATGGAATTATTTAGTTTTTGGGCGTTATTTTGAACTTGTCTGCACTAACTTTGGAAAACAGGGAGAAAAGCACGTCCTGTCTCATAGAGTAATAGATACTGAAAGTAATATAAACCCGAGTGGAGTTTCAGTACGATTTGTGGCAGCTATCTTGGCATCAACAGCATCAATAACTTGGTACTTTTTTCGATGAAATGTTGGAGATCCGATTTGTTCTGACAACAAATATAAACAGTAAACAAAAAAGATGTTTTTATATAAAAAAACAAGCATTTAAAAGTTCGAAGTTCAAGTGTGGCCCTAAAGAGGGCCGTTGGGTGTGATTGGTCTCTGGATGAGTGGAATTATCCACCGAATCCGTAGAGGGTGCGACCCTGGCGTTTGAGGGCGTAGACGACGTCCATGGCGGTAACGGTCTTCCTCTTGGCGTGCTCGCAGTAGGTGACGGCGTCACGGATGACGTTCTCAAGGAACACCTTCAGGACTCCGCGGGTCTCCTCGTAGATCAGACCGGAGATGCGCTTCACTCCTCCACGGCGGGCGAGACGACGGATGGCGGGCTTGGTGATGCCCTGGATGTTGTCGCGAAGCACCTTGCGATGGCGCTTGGCTCCTCCCTTTCCGAGTCCTTTTCCTCCCTTTCCACGGCCAGACATGATGCAGTTGTTCGACGAGTCGAGTGGCCGTACTGTCGGAAACCCAGCTATAAACACACCTGCACCGCGCTCCCACCCGATAACATTGGCTTTGCCCGCCAAAAAGAGACGCTGGGTGACCCAAGACAAGGATGCAATAATCGATTTTCGGTGTCATCGAGGGAGCGTGATGGGTAATAACAGTAATTTAGGTCACCAAATTGAAAGCGAAACACAGCAATGGTGAAACCTAAATATAAAAAAGCGATTTTGACAGAGAAAACAATTTCAATTTTCGTACGATATTGTTCGAGTCCGGATGACAAGATTTGTACTATAAAGCAATTGCCCCAATCTAATTAAACCACAAATGTATCTACGACTCTCGATTGATTTTTTAAAAGCTTTTGGTTTTTCGTTAAACAATTTCGAAGCAGTAATATATGTTTATTAACAGCAAGAATATATAAATAATCGGGAATGTATTTACAGCCTGATCACAAAGCTGGTAGGCGTCCAAGGCTGAAGTCTTCTGTAGAAGACCTCCCATAGCACACCACACGTTCCAAAGCAGCCAATGATCACATCCCAAATAGGTCTCGGACCAAACTCCTTGAAGATCTAGCTGTAAAAGTGTTTTTGTTTAATTAAGCTTATATGAGGGGCATTCCGACAATGGCTTTTTTCTGTTTCCCACGCAAGAAATTTGAGATGTCTTTAAAAAGTCATTAAAGTTTAACCTTTTCCAAATTCCGAAACAGACTTCAAGAATGTAAACGACGAAGGAGACAAAGCATGTAATGCTCCCAGATCCATTCTCCACCCACTCGCTCTTCGTCCGATTGAAAACAACCTTGGAGAACATGGGATGGATGCTAAAAAATATTATTGATCATCGGCAAAAACGCATTATTACCTTTCAGCTGTGCCTGGAGGCCGATAAATGCGGAGGCTAAAGACAGTATTTAATCATCAAATTTGTCAAATCAATGAGCATATCCAATTTGGTTTCTATTTTAATTGACAAAGTAAGCTAAGATTGCTCAGTTCACGCTAAGTTAATAGCGCCAATAATGACATTAAATATAAATGTATTACTTCTGGGCAAAACGCTTTACTTAATTATGTGCTACGCTATTATTATGTAAATTCTGTTTTTATATTTTGTTAAAAAAAGAAAATCTACGAAAACAAAAGTCTTTGCCAATAATCCAGCACCTTGACGAATTTCGATTAGGCAAAAAAATTTTAAACGCTCAAAAGTGATACCCATAATGCCATGTTTACAAACCCCCTTAGAAATTCCTGCGAGCAATTTTTTAAACTTTGATGGGAAAAACTCACGTTCAGTATAAAATAGGAAGAGACGAAATTAGACGGATAAAAGTAATTGCATATTGAGACAATATAAGTATCTGAACTTACTAATTAGCAATAGTTTCAAAAATTGAGACTGTGGGGGAGGCAAGAAAACAAAAAGAAATTGCGTCAGGCGGCTGTCCACACTTGGGGAACACGTAGGCGCGCTGGCGCGTTAATGAATCATGCCATTGTGACAGCATTTCTGAGGAAATTTATTTAGGTGTAAGAGGTAAACCTAAATTGTGTTTCGTGTACATTTGGCTCATTAGCTCCAACCGTCTTGATTTGACCGTGAGATCATGAATAGATCAAGCCACTCTACTGCGGGTGAGTGGCTTGATCTATTCTAGATACTTCTAGAAAACGCAAGTGCTTCTAGAGTACGGTAGTGTAGTTAAACAATTTTACATGTAACATTCAACGTGCCCATCAGGTACGTCAAGGGTGCTTCTAGACACTGATCCGTTTATTTGATGGTGTGAACTGTAGGGCAACTCCCGCTAAATAGACGCTGGGTAACCCAAGACAATGATTAAAAAATGGATTTTGGTTTTTGGTCTTCAAAGCAGCGTGATTGGCAAAAACAAAAAATTAGGTCACCAGTTTGAATGCGACACACAAGATACCGGGTGATAGATATAAGAAAGCCATTTCGAATGAGAAAAAGCGGAATCGATTACCCCACCACTTTAAATTTTTAGGTCACCCACATCTCAATCTAATTACGGGGTTTCACATGGACATTATGCTGTTTCAGGAGATACACAGAACAATCAAATAGCCGTTTATACATTATTCACAGAAAGGAACGAGTTCAAATGTGGCCCTGAAGAGGGCCGTTGGGTTGTGGGGTGCTGATCAGAGATTTACTCCTTGTCGCCAGCGGTCTTCTTGGGCAGAAGAACAGCCTGGATGTTGGGCAGAACTCCTCCCTGGGCGATGGTGACACCGCTCAAAAGCTTGTTCAGCTCTTCGTCGTTGCGGACGGCCAGCTGAAGATGGCGGGGGTTGATCCTGGTCTTCTTGTTGTCACGGGCAGCGTTTCCGGCGAGCTCCAGAACCTCAGCAGCGAGGTACTCGAGGACAGCAGCCAGGTAGACGGGGGCTCCGGCTCCGATGCGCTGGGCGTAGTTTCCCTTGCGAAGCATACGGTGGAGACGACCGACGGGGAACTGAAGTCCGGCCCTCGACGAACGAGACTTGGCCTTTCCTCCGCTCTTGGCTTTTCCTCCCTTTCCACGTCCGGACATGATGAGATGCAGCGATTGACTGTGTAGTCTTAACGAAAGCGGTGGTTTTCGCCACTTTATGGCGCTGCCTATCGCTTGGCCACCCACCTGCTACCCGCTGGGCCGCAGGTGGGTGGTCATGCTATCGGCACGCACCCCATGACATCAAATCTCCATTCGACTGCACAAACCTTTAGCAGTGCTAAGCAAAACGCAAAATAAATCAGCATTGACTTAGTTATATTCAGATTTTACTGACAAGCTAATTAACGAGAAAACTAAAGAAGTAACAGAAACGACACATTTATTCATACAAGCAAAACTAATACTGTGAGTTCGAATGTGGCCCTAAAGAGGGCCGTTGGGTTGGGAAAGCTCATTGAGAGCTTACTTGCTGGAGGTGTACTTAGTCACAGCCTTGGTTCCCTCAGAGACGGCGTGCTTGGCAAGCTCTCCGGGGAGGATAAGGCGGACGGCCGTCTGGACTTCGCGAGAAGAGATGGTGGACTTCTTGTTGTAGTGGGCCAGACGGGAGGCCTCGGCGGCGATGCGCTCGAACACGTCGTTGACGAACGAGTTCATGATGGACATGGCCTTGGAGGAGACTCCGGTATCGGGGTGGACCTGCTTGAGGACACGGTAGATGTAGACGGAGTAAGACTCCTTGCGGTTCTTTCTCCTCTTCTTTCCATCTCCGGTGCGGGTGGCCTTCTGGGTCTTGGCGGCCTTCTTGGCTCCCTTGGCGGACGGTTTGGGCGGCATGGTACGTTTGGCAAGTGGTTGCTTGACGAATCGTTCCGAACGGGGCACTATAAAGAGGCCAGTGGCGCTATACCACCTAGCCCCGACCCCAGGAGGAAAAAAGACGCGCCGCGGCCACCTGCCGCTGGTTGATTATACAGGAGGGTCAACTAAACAGGCTCTTAGGCAATCGACTCGTTTGAAATACGACTGACACTAAGGTTAACTTACAAAAACAACGCATGAGGTTAAAGACACAGCTTTATTTTGAGACTAAAGTATTCAAAAACACATAAAACACGCAAACGAATAGTTTATTCACACATACATAAATACTATGAGTTGGAATGTGGCCCTAAAGAGGGCCGTTGGGTTGAATCAAGGGAGCAATTTAAGCCCTCTCTCCACGAATGCGGCGAGCCAGCTGAATGTCCTTGGGCATGATGGTGACACGCTTGGCGTGGATGGCGCACAAGTTGGTGTCCTCGAAGAGTCCGACGAGGTAAGCCTCAGAGGCCTCCTGGAGGGCCATCACGGCGGAGGACTGGAAGCGGAGGTCGGTCTTGAAGTCCTGGGCGATCTCGCGGACGAGGCGCTGGAAGGGGAGCTTGCGCAAGAGCAGCTCGGTGGACTTCTGGTAGCGCCTGATCTCACGAAGAGCGACGGTTCCGGGGCGGTAACGGTGGGGCTTCTTGACTCCCCCGGTAGCCGGGGCGGACTTGCGAGCAGCCTTGGTGGCCAGCTGCTTGCGAGGGGCCTTTCCTCCGGTGGACTTGCGAGCGGTCTGCTTGGTACGAGCCATTGCTTTGGTTTCCTTGCGGGTTGCCCAACTTGCGCCGGTCCGCTCTTTTGAACGCGCAAACGAAGCGACCAAGCCCACCGAAAAGACGCTCTTTGCTGCAATCGCTCGCCTGACCTACCCCCTGTCGGTAACATGCCAAAAGGGATAAAAACAAACACATTTCTATACGTTGAGGCCCCATTCATAACAGGGCAATTATGTTCAACGTCGACAAAACTATTCATTTTAAGACTGTTCATTGATTTCTTGCCCCCACGATTTGCCAACACATAAACGTAAAGAAAGAACAAAACAAGCACGACCCCGAACATCAGTTGGTGCTATATAATATTTTTTCACCCTTATAAAAATAAAAAATGACCGCGAAACCAAAACATAACACATTGAAGACAAGATAATGATGCAAAAATCGATTTTCGGTGTCATCGAGGGAGGGTGAGCTAATAAAGAAGATAAAGGTCACCCATGGGAATGCGACACACACTGGTTGACCAAAAAATAAAAAAAAAGCTATTTTAACTGAGAAAAACAAGTCGATACGACCAAAACTGTGAGCCATCAACGCCATAGTATGGATACATCAGCAACTCACATGAATTCACTTCTTATTATATATTTTTTTCGAACGTTACACATAACAAATAAATGTAATTTTATAAAGAACATGTGACTAAGCAAAAAACCTGAGCTCGTCAACTGACAAACGGCCTTAGGCTACAATCTGTATGCTTATCATATGCGTTAAAAAGGGTCCTTAGGCTATCATCTTTGCTAAAGGTTTAAAAGCTTCCTGCACTTTGCAAAACGGAAGGAGCGTTTCATTTGCAGAGAGAGAGAGAGAGAGAGAGAGAGAGAAAGAGGGAGAGAGAAAGAGACAAAAAGATAGAAAAGAAGAAGAAAAAGAAGAAGAAGGAAAGCACTCAAATGAACGTGACATTCGACAAGGTACCCGGTTGATCACTAAAACAAACGTTGCAAAACGAAACGGCGGAAAGTCAAAACGAAAAAAAGTAATGAGAAACGGAACACAAGGTCATGCCTGCCGTTTCCGTCAATGTTACCAAAACTGCTGTCCAAAGAACATTTGTTATACAACATTAAAATATTTATTTTAAAGGGCCAACACCACGCTCAGGAAACAAAGTCATCATTGTGCAGATCCTCAGGCAAACGCAGACCATTATAGTTGAAAAAAAATACCACTCTAAAACAAATTTATTATTTCATTCTAGAAAAACTTACATATGCTTCAGTTTTCCTGGTAATAACTACACCCTGTACGTCAACACGTAGAATGAAAAAACAGTTCATGCCAAAAATTGCGTCGATTCTTGACCTAAAACATTTGTGATTCTTAGGAAACAGTTGTTTTGACTGAAAAGTGTCAAGTAAAATTGTTTTACCCTTAAATCTTCTAACAACCGTACATATCCTCAGAAAACATTATACATGAGCACACAATACTTGATAAAAATAAGTTATCATTCTTGAGAAAATTTAAGTTTCTGTAAATTTTAAATTTCAGGGAAAATTTTAGAAATTTTAAGAAAAAGCGACACAGATCGTTCACTATCTACTAAAGCAGAAAATGGAATTCTATTTCAAAAGCGGAGTGAACACAAAGAAAAAAATAGAAAGAAGCGGCTGCGTTGAATCAGATGATTGGCAACACATTGCTTTTAACTATACGAAACCCATGTTTCTGTGAAAAGTAAGAGACTTCAAGCAAGTCAATTAATTAAAAGTGATAAACATAAACGTTCTATTGTAAATGCCCAAGAGTTTCAATTACAGTGATCCAAAGGGAAAACATAATGTCAAAAATGATTGAAAACCCCTTGACAAAAGTTTTATTGATTTGTCAAAAAACCAGACGCCACACTTATTCAACATTCATCAACCACAGAACTAGTTTTTAAACTCTGCACCCAATTTTAAAAAATGAATTACATGATATACACAAAAATGGAAAATTACATTTTATACAAAAAAACAAACAACGCCAATGATGGAAACAAAGGGGTGGTATGGGGAGCCTCTTCATTTTTTGTTCTTCGCTCCGTTGTCCCTGAAAATAGGGTAGATAGAATAGAATTCAGGACACAAATATTGACAAAAAGAGCATTAGGGAAAAGAAAGAGATAACCCACTTGTACTTGCAGCGGATTCTTGCAGCGAAGACCTCACCAAGCACGGTGATGACTGTCATCTGGTCTTATATCGCTGCTCTTCACCACACGAAGACGTTCACGGTCTCTTCCCTTAAAAATAAAAGTCTCATGGAGGAGTTCGAGTACCAAATACCTCTTTTTTATCTCCTTCTCTCCACGGTAGGCATTCGCAGGGTCTTGGATGTCTTATTGATGGACGACCTGATCGCAATTGATCTGAAAACCACCGACTTAGCATTTCAAATTACTCATATCACATTTATAACGGTTTTTTACCCAAAATCAAGACAAAATTACATGAACTAAACGCTTTCAGGTTTAGAAAAAACCTGACTTTCAAGAAAACTACCTCGATCATCATCTTCTTGCCGAGGTTAGACTCCTCAGTCGACTGCGACGAACTTCTGCTGTTTGTACTGAAACACTTTCAGATTTCCCTATGAAAAAAACACACCGCCAACTGTTTTTTCATTACTGGTCCGAGAGCGGAGGTAGGGTATCCGCCCTTCTGTTAGAAGAATGCTGAGAGTTTGCTGAAAGAGGTTCATTTTAATGCAACACACACACACACACACCTAAGTTTTATGTAGATCCTTGAGATTATTTATAAATCTGAAATCATTGACTTTATTACGACAATACAAGAAATATGAAGAGTATGAATAGAGCAGGATTAGAAGATACAGTAAAATCACTTTTTTGAGATTTATGGTGGAAATGGACACATTTATTCGTTCGACTTTGGATTTTTGAAATTGCTAAAAGCAGGAGCAACTGTAAAGTGGCACAATTGAACCACACACGGCAGAACATTGGCGGATAATATGAATAATGCATGAATGAAAAGCGGCGGATACCAGATTATAAAATATTGCGACAGGGAACGTTCCTTAGCCCCCTGAGGACGTTGAAATCCTTTAAAATTTACTCAAGATCATACACACATATACGCAAACACACACCTACACACACACATACATTCTGGTCTCTTTTGAAAAATCCTTTTTACGTAAAGAACGTAGCAACGGTAAAAATTGAGCTGAAATTTAATTTTTCAGTTAAAACTAAAATTTAAAGACTGTGATTAAGCAAATTGCTGATTTGAAAGTTTCAGTTTTTAGAAATCGTATATAATTGTAATAAAGTATATTTTTCTTATTATTTTTCTTAGAAGAAAACATATTAACATTTATTAATTTTATATTTTTCCAACCCCCCTTGGTGAATCTTATTATTTTTAAAACCAGTTGTTCTACAATCTAGCTGACAAGTTTCCGGGCAAATCCCAGTCAACAACAAAACAGCTCCAGTCGCGGCGGGACCCAGTCCACCGACGCATGTTTTAAACGACGCTTTTGGCGCCAAATTATCGCTTTCTTCCTCGTTTCTTTCATCATTACAAATGATGGGCTTTTTAATTTATAATGTGAATTACACATATAAATGTTTAAATAAACAAAAGAAATATTCTGTTTTTAGAGCCAGGAGCCGTGGACTGCTTGAAACGACTGATGGATAGAAACACAGAAATAATTTAAGAAATGTTGGCTTGTAAAGTTGTGAGTTTTTCTTTGATATGACGAAACAATTTTTGTCAAAATTAGAATCACAAATGTATTTTTCAGGTGTTCTGGTTCTCATTAGCGCTACTTCAGAGAAGAGTCGTATACATATAAGATAAGTTAATTTTCATATATTTTTTTCTTTTAACGAAAAAAGATTTCTATAGTAATATTTTAAAATTTCAGAAAAGCGACCACTTTTGAGGAAGACTGACAAATGGAAATGGCCCAGCAATTCTCAGAGTAAGTTTTTTAAAAAAAATTTTATTTTCATTTTTCGATCACTTTAAAAAAAAATTCCAAGCACTTTTTAAATTGTACCGTTACAGGAGCTCGGTTCAATCAACTTTCCCCCACCCAACGGATTTTGACCAATGGAAAGGTTTGTTTTAAATTTTGTTTTTTTCAGTCTTTTAAACACTAGGACTTTGATAATTGAGTTTTACAGGCTCCCGTGGCGCAGATCAGACATGTTTTGTACATTGGAAGGATGAGATTCTCCTTCTCCCAAACTCATGGACAATTCCAAAACAAAAACATTTAGAGTGAGTTTTTTTTCATTCCAAATTTTAAAGATTTACTTAATTTATATCACTGAACGACGGAGAAATTTGTTTTTCCAGGAATACCGAACAATGCGTAGCTGTGATAATGAGTTCAAACAATAATTGAGGTTTGTTTTTCAAGACACTTTTAATTTCACTCTTTTGAGTTTTACAGGCCCTTGTGAATAAGATCCGAAAGACTGCGAGCTGTAGAAGGCAGAATGTTTGACTTGTTATCCGAATCTGAAGGTTGGCCTGGTAAGGTTTTAGAGTTACACTATTTTTTAAAATTTAAATTTCTAAATAAATGAATAAGTAATTTAAGGCCGGAAGAAAGGACAATTTGACAAATTAGGGGAACACTAGTCTGCCAAGTAAAACACCGAAAACGGAAGAAGCTCAAAACACGAAGGAAGGATTTTGAACAAATCGAAAGGTTTGAAATTAATTTTTTTTTTAAGTTTTTATTTCAAATTCTGAAACTTATAAACTGATTTTTCCAGGCTCCTCTCCCGAAGATAAATTATACGTCGATCCCTGGAGGGATCAGTTTCCAATGTGTCCGGACTCATGGAGAAAGCTGAAAACGAGGGTGAGCTTTGCTCTGCTAATTTCATTTTAGTTTTACCGTATTCCAATCCCTAAACATTAGAAAAATGAATTTTTTTACGGGTTCTCTGAACAATATATCTTTATTACAAGGACTTCAAACAATAGAGGTTTGTTTTACAAAGAACCTTTTATTTTTCATATGTTTGTACTCTAAATCTTGCTAATTTGAATTTACAGACCCCTTTGGATAAGATGTTACAGACTGCCGCCTATAGAAGATAATTTTCTAGTCATCTCTAAAGGTTGGCCTGGTAAGTATTTTTTTTCAAACTTCTTATTATTTTCCCATTTCTATGTATGTGAATACATACTTTTAGGCAGCACAAAGGGACAATTTTGCAAATAAGGAACACATTGTCAAGTACATCAGAGAAAACGGCAAAAGCTGCCAAAATGGATACCGAACATCTAAAGGAAAAAAACCCTAAAACGCTTAGCTAATACGGTAATTTTAATTGATATGTTCATAAAAATGTTTTTTTAGGAAAGTTCTGGGCCTTTGCCATTCATTGATGCGCACACTTGACAATCAACTATGGAAGCCGTTGGTTAGTTTATTTTAGTCGTCAAATTCATCAGGATGCTGATAACGGTCTCGCTCCCTAGACGAAGCGAAAAAAAGCGAGTAGCCTGAATTTGTGTTGGTTTACGGCCCAATTGCTGTTGGTACGATGTGTTTAAGGAAGGCAAGGTCACGTCCAACTGGGCGCGGGTTATCGCGTGCGGGTCACGTCTCACTGCAGCAACCCTGCCCATAGAAATTTTAGAGTCGGCATTTACCGATTTGTCTGAAAGCTTTCAAAATAGACTTACATCAATGATTCATTTTAACTAATCATGATTTATTATTATGTTATCAACTTTCCTATTGTGTTATGCAAACACCCAAACGCGTTTTTTTACGTTTCGTACAATACTTTTTTCAGGCTGTCCGACGGGTTCAAACATTGCATTTATTCGCAGCTCGTCGAAGGCAGGACAAGGCAAGTTTCAGGTTTGTTCACTTTTTAAAAATGTAAATAAAGTTTGTACAGTTGTTTATAATGATGCATGGAATAACGGTTGTGTTTTAATCTTTAGGTACGCTTTCTCCATGGGCTAGAGAGAGAAAAATCAAACCTTAAATCAAATTCATTGTGATGTAATGTGACATCTTATCACTCAAGCGTGTGTGTGTGTGTGTGTGAGTGAGTTGGTACATGTGTGAATGTCCGCACGTGTGGTTATGTGTGAATGTGTTTTAAGCTTCAAAACGTGTATGTTTCTGTGTGTATATATGTATATGTATGTCAATGACAATTTTATGTTTGTGTGTCTATTTGTGTATGTTAGTCTGTGTGTGTGGGCGTGGGCGTGGGCGTGAGCAAGTCGGTACTGAGTGAGTCTATGTGAGTCTGTCAGTGCGTTAGCACACACACACACAATTTGTGTGCGCATGTGAGTCTGTAAGTAAGTGTGTGTGCATGTGTGTGTATGTGTTCAGGTGTGTGACGTGTGTGTCTGTGTGTTTGGTATTATATAGGTGTATGTGTGGGTGTGTGAGTGCGTGAACGAGTGCGTGTGAGCGTGAGCCTAACATCCATGCACATAAAAAAACGTATAAGCGACACCCCCTCAGCTTCGCTTCGAAGAAGCCTAGCTGACTGTTTCAAACCTAAATCATGTTCAACAACAATGTTTTTACAGACCAAATTATTATCATAATGCTGTTGAAACACAAACTTTGAGAAGGGCACCTCTTCTTGTTCTTCCGCCAGTCTCAAAAAACTTCGCCGATTCACTTGAAGAGCTGAAAAGTTTTTTTTCCAAGTGTCTCGCTTTTCGCTATTTACCATATGTGTTTATCTGTGTTGGAATTATTTCTCTGTTTCTCCCTAAGACATGCAAATGTTATTAGTCTCCTAATTTCGGTTGCGTTCCTTAAACCCTTTGTCCAAAAGTAAACCTTGAAAACAAAACAGTGAGTCAGTTACTCCAACGGAAAGTAAGCGAAGCCTAAAAGTATACATTTCTGGACGATCAGACTCCCTGAATCCGTGAACTGAAAACCAAGTATCATATTGCTGAAATGTCACAACCATACTTTTTTAAAAACAAAAGCCATCAGCATATTTGTTTTTAGCTGACTACATTCCATTTATTAATTTAGGCGGCTAACTAAGCTGATCTTCTTATTTCAGCCTTACTTTTGCTTAAACATAAAATTTTAGTTACCGCCTAAGTTTGGCTGGAGTTTGGGAATTTTTTGATTTCATGTTTGATCAAAGTGTTTAGGCGTAATGATTCAAACGTAATATCCGAATGTTTGTTTGGGTGCCACGGCATGTTCGCCGTTGGGCACGTAACGTCGAAAAACGTTTAAAAGACGCCGACTGGTCTAAGCGACATCACTCCAACGATGATCTACTGGCTTCTGTTTGCATCCGCCACGATTGCTGCTGCCAACTACGGCGCTCCTGAGCTACCCTCGTACAATCCTCCAGCTGACAGCTACAATCCTCCAGCTGTTGTTCCTCAGCCTGTTTATGTCCAGGTCCCACCTCCTGCTCCTCTTCCAGAACTGCCCGCTTCCCACGAATTCGTAAGTTCTTTTTTTAGAACTGCATCATTTGAGCTGTATTTTAAGCTCCGCCCGCGCAAGAGGTACTCTTCTGAATCTAACTCTCGTGAAGACAAAAAATGCAGGCGTTGCAAAGATCTGAAAACCAAATGTGGAAGCATGGAAAACTGTGAGAAGCCTAAGATTTCGTAAGTTGTGTAAATATCCACTTTTGAAGACCACTTTTAGCTACATCAAGTGCGACGGATGCAAGCGTGCAATCATCACATGCAAAGGAACCAGCAGTCAGCTCCTGAAGACCATTGATGGAGACGTGTTGGCTTCTGGAGTTGGAATCCAGAAAGTGGTCAAGTGCGGCAAGCACGGGTAAGGATGATTTGGCTTGAGGCAATCTGAACTTTTTTTTAGATGGACTGGAAAGGACACACAGGGAGACAAGGTGGACTTCAAGCACGTCGTTTGCATTGGACCAGACAATTAAAATTGAAAAAAAGTATACATCGTCTTGTAATAGTGCAGTAAATACAATTTTCTTCAAATCGAAATTGTTTAAAACTCTGAAATTTTTTAAACGTTGAAGAACCAAATTTTACCTTTAAGATCGTTTTTTTTAAGATCGTTTGTTTTTTTTACCTCGACAGATCGTTACATTGTTTCCATATTTAGTAAAAAAGCTGCCTGAATAATAATTTAGTCAAGCCTGCAAAGGGAAGCGAAGCACGGTCAGGGGACAATATCGGCAAAAATACTTCCCTGTTAAAGTTAGGGCCGGCCCGGTATAGCATTTAAATCTTTCGGCTCAAGGCAGCCGAGGCCTGCCTCGAATTGAACAACAGGGAAAATGTTTGCATTAACACTTTTTTACGTTCTCTTACGTACACGCCTTTGTCAGCGCCGCTCATTTCTCACACAGTCGCCTGCCGTGGAATTCAACGCGCCCCTGACCTAATGGATAACGCGCCGGACTCATAAGCGCAAGGTTGGGAGATCGATTCCCCATAGTTTTTTTGTGTCAAAATTTTGCGTTGTTACTCTCCGTAGTAAATAGTTCACGCATACAAATGTGGTTTTAAGTGAGTCACAATGGTTAACTTGAACTTTTTTCCCATGTACTAGGTTGATCAGTTTTACGTGGGTTGTGCGCATCTGTACATTTTACAACAACCAAATTTTGATTTCAAACGTGTAAAATCTGACTTTATACAAAAATTATACAGTTTATTGAGGGAAAGCTATACATGTCGATTTTCACAATCCTATCAGCAGATAACGAGTTATCGTGCATCACCATAGCATCTGCTTGAAAAACGCATCCATCTGCAAAAAAAAAATTAACTGAGACGAGATATATAAACGTAAAAGATTTTTTTACTAACGGGACGTTTGCCAATCTTCGTTCGGTCAATTGAAACCGACTTATTGAAAACAAGGGCTCCATTGGAGGAACTGGCTAGAGCGACGGACAACACAAACAGGGTGATAAGGAAGAGCAACGGCATAATTTTTGGGTTCAAAGTGGAAGTGTGCTCCTTTTATGCAAAATAGAATTTCAATTAAGTCAATGTGCTTATTGATTTGTTCAAATAACGATCAAAGCAGCCTTATTGGGTACCGTTTGGTTTGAAGTCGGCGATGACCCGAACTGGACCTAAGAATTGCAGACCCAGCTGATCTTGATCCTTTATCAGCTATCACATAGACGTCAACTTCAAAAATTTCACTGATCTATGCTTTATTTGTGAATGTTCAAAAAGCAAGAGGGTGTATTATCGTCTATCCTAGACGCACTCGTGTCTGAAAAAACGGCAGCCTGAAAAGAGGATTTTATCTGTGATCAATAAAACCCGTACGGCGAGGACGAGCTTGGGCTAATTCCGTAGAATTTTCATGGCTGGTGGTCAAGAAAATTCGAAGTCCTTGGCTGATCCAGTCTTCGAATCTTCAATATCCCTGAGTACCTCTTTTATTTAACATATGGTTAAAACAAAATATAATTAAAATCTTTCTACAAGGATTGCTGCTATTTTGAAACCTATTACGTTTAAAGTGGCCGTTGTGTCTTTTGCCTGTCCGGTATCCCCGAAGAGGCTATTGCAAAAATTTGGTTTTCAAACGCACATTGCTGTGGTCAGAATCCCTTAGTACCTTTTGATACTGGGTTTAAAACCGACGCTCTACGGAAAATGACTGGAGTCATCGGCAGCTACCGCCGTGTTCCTACGGAGAACAGCCGCTCGTCTCTAACCATGGCAGACAACGCACAGTGGCAGAGACGCAGAGTAGCTGGCTATGGTCCAAAATTTCAAACACCGCTTTTTATTGCTTTAAATTAAAGCTTCAATAAATAGTTGCTTTTATTCGTTAAAATAGAATATCACCATGTTTTAAAATTGAAATTAAAATAGTGAATAGTTGTCATTTTTGTTTTAAACTTATTTGTTTTACCACGAGAGAACAGCTAATATTTAGAGTATTTCAGAATGTTTTTGTCCTACTTCCTGGATGTTTTGGAACCCTTTGAAAATAAGACCGTAATTGGAGTTGGGCAAATGATCCTGCGGTACAAATCCGTAAGCTTTTACACTTTTTGTTCCCATTTCTTTTGATTTTCTAGAGCCAGAACTATAACTGATGATAGTAGAACCGTGGTTGCTTGTTTAAGGAACGTCAAGGATTTTTGGAGATGTTAATTTTATTGATGTTAATTTGACCATTTTGTTTAACATTTTAAGGGTTATCAGCTTTCTTTTTCACACATAAATTTCCAACTTCAATTTTTGTCAAAATTATTTTAAAAATAGGTCTGAAAGTGGCTGATGACCCGTAAAAGCGAGATGACATTTTTAAACCTTTTCTAATCTTTTTTTTCAGTGCGAGTCATCAACAACTGCCATTTCTTGGCTATCTTCGTTTGCAAACTGCCCTCCACCGGCTATTTTGCGGAATTGATAGAGTGACTGTCCATTTCACCCAAAATCTACCTTTACCATCTCCGGGTTGGTTTTCTCTTTAAAATTTTGCTTATTTTTAACTTTCAGGGACTTCCGCCAAGGCAACTTTCATAAAATCCTAAACTGTGGCCAACCCAGGAGCCCCAAGCTTGAGACGATGCTAACCGAGAGGTGGAAAACTTCTGATTTTGAATTTATATATTGTGCTTCAGGATCCCGTTACACAAAATAACAAGAATGGGATTGGAACAGTTTCGGCAGCAGTGCACTATGGTAAACTTTTTTTAGTTTTTAACCTTCCTTTTTCTTGTTTCCTAGATGAAAAATACCATCCTAGAGTCACATCGGCCACAAAAGTATATAAACTAGCATAACAAAACCTTTTTCGGCGTTACTCTTCGAACAATGCTTCATGGGCAGTTACTTCTACATCGGCAGTGTCACCTCCCAGTTCTGCGGAGTCAAATTGAGTCTTAGTTTTCTAACTGTCTTCTCTTCCTTGCAGTGTAAATCTGCAATGTTTGGTCTTCATGTTGTTTTTTTTTTAATTTTCAGGTATTTTTACAAGGATTATGGCAAATGCTGTCAACACTTCCTTCTCCTGTGGCCTGTGGATGGACTGTTAGAGTGGTTGGTTTCCCATTTACGAATACATGGTTTTTGCTTTATCCGGGTTAGTTTTTTCTTTCAAATTTAGATTTTTTAAAGTGTTGAGGGACTTCTACAAAGACAATACGTTCATGACATCCGGTCATTTGGCCATCCCTGGGACGGTTCTGATGTTCTTTTGCCAGACCTTTTCTTTCCGGAACATTGCTGAAAGAAAAGGGGATGATGTAATGCTGACGGCGTTTGTCTGAAAGAAAAAAGGTGTGCAGGTGCTGTAAGTTTATTTGGCTTCAATTTTACTTATATGGGGCAATCAGTGTCGTTTTTAGAAATTAGAGTTGCAAATTTGAAAAAGACTACTTTTTCACAAACCACTCCAAAAACGCATTAAAAAAGAGGCTGATTCCCTTTAAGTTATGTTTTCCAACAAACGAAACTATCCGTCCATTTTGTCAAACCTATTTTCAGCGGGACTCTTCCAAATTAACATAGTAAGATCTCCACTATTTGATTTAAATTTACTATATATTTTTGGATCTGCTTCTAGGATACTGGATCTTTAGCTGTGACCTTGTCTTCTAATTGATCTTATCCCTTCTGATGCCAAAGCGTCTAAACACAATTGCTCATAAGTAGAGTACTGCATGTTAATTTACTTGTTTTTCTTTTTTCCCAGATTTGAAATCATCCCAGGTATCAGTTTTACTATAGGTTCATTATTTAGAAAAGTGTTGATAGAAGCGGCCATAATAAGAACCCTTCTGTTGACGGAAACTGTTCACCTAACGAATGTGAATTGTACTGCAATTTAGTGCAGAAAACGTCGACTGAAAAAAACTCTTGATATTTTTTTTCTATTAATAATTACTATTTTATGTGTGTTGCTCCATCAAATATGTATTAAACATTGGTAACATTCGGAATGTCAGTAGTTTCCAGGTTGCCGCAAACTCAAGTCCAGGTGAAATAGCAGGGGGGTACTGTGCGAACATTTAGACAACCTGCAAATAAAAACAAATAATGTTTAAGCAATTCTTACATCTGTGACGTTTCCCAAACCTCGGATTGCACCTCTCCGGATATTTCATTCCATGGGCGACGGTGGCCAGCGTCCACAGAACTACAGCGATGAGGAACAACAGCTTCATTGTTCTGTGTCTTCAGGGGGAGTTGCCTCTTTTATACAAGAGAATGATTGAAATTCACTGCGTCACCGCGCTAGACACAACTATGACTTCCAAAGTAGTCTAGACATAATATACTGGAATAGACTGAAACTAGACAATAGCACTGCACTAATTTTACAAGCCAACTTTTCGAACTGTCAGACCACTTTAACAAAAGTGACTGAAATTCTATACCTCTACCATTAGGATAAGTGATTTTTTTGATGTGATCATCTGAACAATTTCTATTTGCCTTGTATTTTTAGAATGAGTGCCCTTACCAGCTAAGTCACTACTTCGAATTAGTCCAATTACGCCTTTGTAGTGAAATCCAGCAAATATCCCTCCATGCCCAATTCTATAATTCGGGCCTACCCATTTGTCGGTGTACTTTAAACCTCCCAATCCTAGAAATCGATCCACGCGATTAGCCGTGTGTCTATCTCGAGGACTAAGAGGTAGCCGACTTGGGCAACCCCTTGCTCTGATCTTAAAGCTTTCTGAAGTATCCCTTAATTTTCAATTGCGACAAATTTGTAACAGCTTTGTAAGGCCCTGTTGTCGAATAAAACGTTTCACTTATACTTACATTGTTTCAATTTTTTCTTGCTCTAACAGAGTGATGGTTTCGGTTGCTCGAAAATCACACATCTGCCAAATGCGAGATGTTTACAAAATAGGTAAGTATTAAACAAGTGTCGGGGACGCTAATTGACAACATACATGACTGGTGGATCAATTGTTCTGTTGCCTGTTCGGTATCCCCGAAGAGGCTAATCCAAAAATTTATTTTTCAAACGCACATTTCTGCCGTCAGAATCCCTTAGTACCTTGAGATACTGGGTAAAAAACCGACGCTTGCCAGATATTGGCGAGGGTCAATCGCGGCAGTTGCCGAAATTGTACGGTGGTCAGCGGCTCGTCTCTAACCATGGCAGACACCTAAGCGTCAGGGACGCAGAGTAGAAAGCTGGATTTTTTTCTAAATGTTGTGTATTGTGTTTATTGATTTTAATTAATGTTTCATTTATTTTTTTTGTCAATTATTTTAAAAAAAGGGTCATTCAAAATTTAGAAAACAGAGGTTTTTTTTCTATTTTTCTCGATTAGAGCAGGGATGCCATAATATTACCATTTTTCAGAGCACGGTCTACTTCAACTGACTTTCTCCGATGCTCCACCGGGCCGTTTTGCTTCTCCTCCCTGGTTTTCAAAGGAACCTCTCCCAAGATGACGGAAATTGGAATTGAACAGATTGTCTAGCAAAGCACTAAGGTAAGTATTTTCTTGAATTTCCAACTTTGGTTCTCATTTTTCCTAGAACTAGACCTGAATTCGGAGAAGTACCAAAATAATCTTCTGAGATTACCGAAAAAGCTGGAGACGTCCATCTATGCATTATTCAATGGATCCTCATACAAGCGAGCTGTAGGTTTATGATCTGAACATTTGTAAAGGGTTATCAGCCTATTTTTCAAGTTTAATGGATAATTTAACACTTTTGTGGGCCTACAATTAAGGCAAAAAACGTTTAAACAAGGGTTGTATACCAAGGACATTTATAGTCCATTGTGAAAGCTCCTTTTTTCAATTGACAATACACCAAGAATGGAAATATATTGACTACCTTCATTTCCTACTGGAAACTTCCCTACATCGGTCGAGATCGTCATCCTCGCCATTGTTCTCAGCGTTCCCAATGCCTTCTCGGACTTGGATCTGCGAATGCGGGTGGTCGCCTGCAAACCAGTCAACTAGCAGTTCCAAGATCTACTGCCGGTAATGTCTTGCACAAAAAGTTTGTTAATTTTGAATGTCAGGTACTTCGGCGAGGATGATATGTTCATTAAAAGCTGAATCGTTGTTGGCATCATGGATGTGGTAAGACATTTTCTGTCAGATTGATTTGGTTTTCATTTTTTTTTCAGGAGCTTGTTCTGGATTGATGGTGCTCTGGTTGTGGTGTCGCTCTTCAACAAAATGATTGCCCATTTCATATTCGACAGCCGAAAGTGATCGTTGAAAGCTTGTTGTACAAAAGTTTTATTTAATTTTGCTCTGTTAGGACCCCGCTTTTTCCGATGCGTCACAGGATTGTGTACCAACTTTTTTCCTTTTTTGAACAACAGCCTCAGCACCAACATCGCACTGTTAATAGGCTCCTAGAATCTTCAAGGTGAGGGTACCCAAATAAAAGGACTTGACATGTTTGACCATTGTTTGCCGCTAAATTTTCATTGCATGCATTCAAAGTTCAGAGCGCGCTTTCTTGATAGGAACCCATCTGCTTCCGTCCACAGTTTTGCCATTAAAAAGAATATTTGCAAGCTGACAGTCGTTTCTCTGTGATTGTGGCCTTGGGTTTTTTTTAAATCCACGGAAAAATTAGCAACCCAAAACCGAATATCCTCACTTTTGCAGTTTGTGTGATCAGATTCCTTATTGCCTCAAATTGGCCTTAAATTAATCCTTAATGCCACAAGTTGGCTAGTTTCAAAAACTATGCAAGTTGAACACAGTTGGCTGAGCATTTCGCGGCGGGACCCAAACCACCTTGCCAACATGTTAGTAACGCAGGGCACCAGAAAGAAATTAGCTTTCTTTAATCTTAAAGTTGTTTGTGTAGTTTTAATTTTCTTAAAGTGAAGCAATACATAACCTAATTTTTAGAAACCGGATGTTCACCAGCTAGTCTTGCGTTTCACTCAAGGCACTCAAAGGATTCTGAATATTACAAAATGTGAGCTTTTTTCTCGTTTTCTATTTATAGTTTTTATCAGGTCCGAGCTGAAAAGAAGTCACTTGTCATACAGTGTTTTTCAAGAAAACATTTTGACCCAGGTTGGTTAATATTACTTATTTTTAACACTTTCTATTTTCTTCTTGTGGGAATTAATTTCCGCTATTTTAGCGCGCAACTGTTTCATAAAAACTTGACGAAAAAAGAACAATACAAAATTTTAATAACAAAAAGAGTTTCGTTACAAAGTTTCAAGCCTTTTAAAAGCTTTTTGCCGTATCCTTCCCTCTTTCCTTCCCATTTGTTGGTGTTTTTAAAACCTCATACTCCAAACGATCGATCCACGCAAATAGCCGTGTGTCTGTCTTGCGGAAGAAGAGGTCACCAACTTTCATATCCCTTTGTCACCTGGCAAAGCCTCATTTTGTCCATCGCGGCAATTTCATTAAAATAATCAGAATGCAATAAGATTTTTTGAGAGCAAGCTTTTTAGCGCGTTGTTTTTGATAATTAGGTACGCCGCGTTGACACGGATTTATCTATTTTGCATTTTTTCAGAAGCGACGGACACTTGTTTCAACCATTTTAAAGTTTTTGCTGTAAATGCCAAATAGTTTACCATATTTCAAAAATGAATTCGTTTTCAGAATGCTCAACGTCTTCTTTACTCTTCCCATTTTGTCTGCCACGAGTTATTCAACTAACGGATATATTGCCAAATATTTGCTTGACATTAATGTTATGCAACAAATAAATAGATGTTAAATTACTTTCCTGATATCTCCAAGTTTTGTACACTCCCCCGAAGGCCGAGCTTTTCAAATTTCTGTGACGCGAAGCTGCTACGTGTGTGAAGATGCTAATTAGGAAAGTGCGCCTATTTGCAGATTAGTTTACGGTCCGTTTGAAAGCGCGCTAAAGAAAACAAACCAAGCAATGATAACGTGTTTACATTCTCAACTGCGCATTTTCTATTTATGGAAATGAGTAAATTAATTTGAGTGATATGGGAAATTACGTCGGGTAGAAACAAAAAAAAAACAGATTTTTAAAAACACACAAAAATCAGGTTTATGAATTGCTTTTAGAAAGCGGGTGCGTGTGTATGCGTACGTGTGCGTGTGTGTGTTTGTGTTCGTGTACGTGTTCGTAGTCCAGCATGGGTGGAATTCTTCAATTTTTCGCTGACTCATTTGTATTCTTTGTGGTTTCGGTCTAGACAAGTACGTCTAGACAATTGTTTCCTGCCTACCAAAAATCAAACCGAAACCATTAAAAGGGGCCCTTCGCTAAAAATGACAGTTCTGCTATGAAGGCCTTCTGCATCCTTGCTCTCTTCTTTTTCTGTTCCGCCCTGGTGGCCAGTGCCCCTGTGGAAATCACGACCACTGCTCCTCTTCGTTTGGGCCGTTGGATCCCTTGTAAGTTCTTCCTGGATGTTAAAAAACCTTTGTATTTCAGGTTGTTCATCGATGATGCTCCAATGCTTCTACATCTACGCGCCTCCCTAAAGTCATATCGCAAGAAGGCTGTTTCATCTACTTTATTGATACACATGCATTATTATGAGAAATAGAACATAAAGTGCTTTATATCACTTTACTGGGGGAGGCTTTTAGACGAGGAAGAACAGTATTGTTGTTTATAGGTACTACTGGCGTGATATTACTAGATTTTTGAAGCATTGATCTGATTGCCCAGTAGGTACAAACTCCTTTTAGAAAAGGAATAATTCCAACCAAGTCGTGTTTCAGCTGAAATTAACTTTGGATTCCAAAATAAAAAAGTAGTGCAAAAAATAGCGCTAAAATTTGAAGGAGACTTTATTTATTGAGTTTTTGAGTTGTTTATTGACTTTTGAAAAAAAAACTTACAAACAATAGCACATCCGATAAGTCATTTTGGGTTGTTCCCCGATTCCACGCAGCTAAAAATGCTTTTCCCTCGTCGTTAGTCGGAATTGTGGTATTTGAGAAGCATGAGAGGTCACAGATCCGCATTTTTGAAGCTTCGATTGTTCTACTGAAAATAATAGGCAGAATATGTGCTGGCAACCAACAAATAGTTAACAGAGCACCCTGAAAAATAGAACTTTTATGTGAGATCACTTATGTTACCTGGACAAGTAACACAAAACTGATTCTGACGTAACACTTTCGAGTATTTTTGCTATATGCTGATTTCACTTTCATGCGCACAATTACAAAAGCCCCGATGCAAGAAACTATTGTAACTACGTCGTATGCAAATTGAGCACTGTCTGACACATAAACCATGATCTAAAAGCAATAACTACACAAAATGAGTCAAGTGGCTTACTTGATGAATAGTCACGTGTAATAGATATCCAAGTTGAAAGTAGAGGCCTAAGACAGCGATAGTGAAATGAAATAGACAAATAATTATGTATACCAGCACGTCGAAATTCCTACCGCTGAAATAAAACGTAAAACGTCTCTTTTTTGTTTTAAGACTCACTTTTGAACCTTCCGCTTCCAAGAAATGGCAAGAACGGGGACAGTTGTCATTTCGCTTAGAAATAGTTGAAACATAATCATGTACAAGATTTGGGCAGGCAAGTCCTTCAAGTGAAAATGTTCACCAATAACACCCGTCTGAAAGATTTTTATTATTACGATTTTAAATATAATTGTTTTCTTTATAATTGACTATAATGAAAATTATCTATGTATTAAATTATTTGTGCGCAAATTTATAAATTATTTAAGAATATGAACACTCTCTGATAAGAGACCCGCCCTTCCGGCCCTCATGGGCCACCCTTGAAGATTAGAAAAGACCTTACCCATAAAATTACTCGGGTGATGATCAAAGCACAATCAATCCCGCTGCTTAAAGCCAGCAGGATTTGATAACTGTCCAAACCAGACCGCTTAAACAGTCGATAAATTATGAAAATGTGCAATGGAAGGCCAAAGATAAAACTGATATAATGAGGTATCTTTTTTATGATTGATGGTTGAGACTCAATTGTGTTACAAACATACATCTGAAAATGAGTACTAGCCCAATAGGAACCAAATGAATAAAAGAGATTAAAAAAACAGATTGGAGTTTTCAATCCAGAAGCTTTTTTAAACAAAGAGAGAAACTTCGTAAAAATGTTTTTCTCCCATTCACCAAAAAAAGGTCAAAATGAACGTAAAAAAGGAAAGAAATGCTTCGCATCACAAATATTTACAGACAACCTTCCGAGTGCATGCGCGGATCTAATACTACATCTCTGTCACTATGGATGCGTTTCGCGGTTCATTAGATTGCGTATAAAGTGCAAAAAGAAACGTGCTCATGTTGCGCGTGAAATTTCTGCTTGCAGTCCGAGAAAACAAAACAAGAAAAATCTTATTTTCCAAGTAGAACAATACTTTTATATATGTATAAGTAGGCGATCATAATTAAAAAAGTGATTTAAAAAGGCCCAACAACGACACAACGACACAACTCAACAAAAGGTTGTGATTTTCGGGTTCCTGGCGATTCCGTTAGGTTCAGTTTGACAGAAGTCATGAAATAAATAGCGACAATCAAAAAATTTAGTTTCTGTGAAGATTTTCTTCAGGGGAAACGCAAAAAAAACGCCTGTAATGATTGGTTTATTAAAATTTTAAGGCAGTAATGTTTATTTTTCAAAGTTTATTTTTTTCCATTACTGAGAGAAACTGAAACTGTCATTGTTGTTAAGGTAGATTTGAGTTTTTCTCAAATCTACCTTGAGTACTTCAGCATGGAGTGGTTTTGCCAAGGACGACAAAACTGTCCACTCTTTTGAAGCCAACTCGTATCACAGAAAAAAAACCTTTCAAGCTTTTTCTCCGGCTTAGCGGATTTCAATATCTCGCGCTCCAATTACTTTGATGTTTCTAACAAGAAAATAACATTTGGCAAAAGCTCATTCACCACAAGCTGCTGTCAGTAAGATATCCGATCCGGCTCACGATTTTAGACCAGTCAGGTTGCCGATATTTGAAAATAGCAATTTTACCCTTTTAAATTTGAACGTTTTTAGCTTTTGAAACCCTAACGAAAACTTCTACTGATTTTAGTAACTCGTTCTAACTAAGAGAGACGATAATCCTTCGATAGCTCATGTTATTTTTTCTGTGTCTTGAGGACGTTCCGTAAAGTCGTACCGCCCATCTATACGTCTGTGCCAACGGAATTCCTTTGTGTGAACATCGGCAGTATCAGTTTTTGTCCACGCCATCCGCCGACATGCCGACAGGTGAGGATACTTTTGCAACAAACAAGGATAGGCGGATCGAATCGTTGCTTTTCCGCAAAATAAAGTTTTATTTTTCAGGTGCACCAGGAAATGCGTATGTCTTCAACGGTTTGTTTCCTCTTCGTTGGATCCGGAATAGCCTTTCTGAATGCAAACACAACTACTGTTTTCTCTAAGGTGGTAGGTCCAAGGAAGCAGGTTAGTTTCTTTTCTAAGACATGCATATGTGAGGTTTTAGGGCCGCCTTGTCCGTCGACTTCTGGGTTCCGCATATCCGCCTTCTAACTTTTGCTCTTTCGTCATCTGCCTGCTTATATATAAAGATATCGTTTGTTGAAAACATGGTTTATTGTATGCTTTTGCTATTAATGAAAGTATGGTTCTTTTGACTTTGTGTAGTTTACTTCAACACAACCCATTTCCCGAAACAAAAAATGTTGTCTTTGTTATTTTTTTTCTGGAAATCTTGTTGAATGCAATAGTCATCCGTAGATAGCTATTAAAAAAACTTGTTGTTGAAATAAAACTTCTTCTAAACAAATTTGAACATCATTTTGCGGAGACTGTCTTTGAGTTTCACAGTTTTTTTGCAACTGAAAATGATGAATTTAGCTTAGGTTGCTAGTTGAAAGAATTCTCGTATAGCGCCATTCACATATTTCTTTCGGCGATTTTGACTTTACGTTTGAGCCCAGGAATGCGAAACTAAAATCATGTGTCAGCTCCGTTTAGGTAATTCTTTGTGTTCCTGACTGATTCAGTTACGCGCCTGTTGCACCACAGTCGCGCGTGTCGCAACCATACCAAGGTAGACTGCTTCTCTTCTCTTGATTTCCTTTAAACCAGGTATATTTTAGTTGATTCTGATTTGGTACGTAGACATTCTCAAGTAGTAAACGCAAGGCCCCTAAAGTCTACATTAGGAATAAGGTGATGTGAATTCACGTAATTTTATTCCTAGTGTGGACTTTAGGTGCATTTTGAAAATTAGTGCAACGAACACTGCTGATTTGTTTTATTTTCTGTTTCCAGAAGTGGAGCTCGGCCTCCCTCAGTGTCGCAAAGGAGATATCCCTTGCTCAGTTGGTGACCACAGTGACCAACTGAGCAAGGGATATCTCCTTTGTGATAATGAAACCGGCAAGGTCACCCTGAGCCTGAGACGTTTCTGCTGTCCTGATAAATTTGGGATTTCAAGGTGACAATTTTTTGTTGTTGTTGCAGAAATACCTCAATTTCCAAAACCTTTTTGAATTAGGAAACTCCCTACCCTGCTACACCCGCTCACTCTGTATTTCTTAGCTTTAGCAATACTCCCTCCGCCAAGAAACTAACTTTTGATTTTGCTAGGTAACCGACGGACAAGATTGCTTAAGGGAAAGGGAGATATAAAGGACTTCCTGATTACTCAATTGTTTCAGGATTAACAACTGCTCGAAACTTGGGACAAGTATCTTATTTCTGCAGAAATTCTCTTGCATACCACATTGTTCTTGTTGTTTGGCCTGTAAGTCATGTTTGTCTGAATTATCGTATTTGTCTCATTTAATCGCCATTACATTCCCCATGTCCCTTTTTCTTATGCAACTTTCTATGTATTAATTAATGTTTAAATGAACGTAGTTACAAATTGATTTTTAGTGATTATCTGGAAAGCACCTGAATTAGTGGCGCAGTCAGGGATCGAGATTAACCGTAACTTACATAAGAAATCCCGTTTTCGGTGTTTGTATCATCTAAGGAATCATTTTGAGGATAAAAGCTTTGCCGTTTTGCTGTTGTGCAAACTTGTCTGGCCACCCTTTTCAAAGCCACTTGAATGGCTTTGTTCGGTATCAATTTAAATTGGCTTGTCCAATATAATTTACTCGTTAAGCCATTCAACATTTTACAAAGTACATGTGTGTTCAAACTACGACAATATTGGAACCAAATCATTTCGCGATTTCATTGTGGTGCTGTTGAAAAGTGTTGATTTATATGTGAGTGAAATTGTAAATTTATTAAGAAACTGCAACAAAAAAGATAACTTTACGCTCCTTTAGAATAAAAGCAATAAACGAAAAAAAGGAACAAGCAAATAATAAAATCACAAAGCCCAAGAGTTCAGATAAGTATTTGTCTGATTTTCAATGTGCGATTGTCTAGGCAGAAAAAACCATGGATTTCTAAAAAACCAACGATCATTGCTTTGTTTTGTCTAGCAGAAATGAATATAATGGGAGTTGCCATCAAGAGACATTTCAAGAATGAAAGTCTTCCTTTTTCTCGTTCTTACATTGTCGATAACTTTCGCAGCGGCAACTGTTGGTGCTTTCCCATTAGATTTCTTTGTCAATCCCCAGGTTGCCAAGAAGTCACAACCCGGTAATCCAAACATTTGCAAACGCCGTTTACGTTAGTTTTTTTTTCTAAAAATTTTAAAAAAGCTTGCAGTTTGTGGAATGATACTTCATAAATGCACATGGGTTGGCCACGCCAGACGTCCAGACGTCAAGCGTCAGTGAAGAATAAAAGCTTGACGCCCTTTCTGTTTGTATATTGCAAAATCATAACGCTGATTTGAAGTATAAAACAGTTTTCAAAGTGTTTCATTTTCTGTTTGCATTAACAAACCTTGCAGTTTGTGGAATGATACTCCATCAATGCACATGGGTTGGCCACGCCAGACGTCCAGATGTCAGGGAGGAATAAAAAATCGACTCCCTTTCTGTTTGTTTATTGTAAAAGCAGTTGTTTTATCTGCCAATCTTTACCATAAATCGGCGGCCACGGGAGGCGTTTCCAAATGGGAGGAGTTGAGCCGGCCGTTCTAACGACTTCAAAAATTATGAAGACTGCCCTTCTGATCGGCATCCTACTCCTCGCCTCGTAACTGTGCAAGCTGCGCCAATTGGGTATGATTCATTTGTTTTCATAAGGGTATGATTCATTTGTTTTCCACAATTTTTATTTTTAGGCTGCAACAGGCAGGCAATGTGTCGAAATTGACATTGAGAGAGGAGTATACTCTGTTATTTGATTTTGGATATGTGTAATAAACAATTATTAACCAAACTTATGTTCTTACTCGAAAGTGAGGTCGCAAATTTGTTAAGAAAAAGATGATAAGTTTATGGTCCATTAGAATATAAACATATGACGGGAAAAATAAACAGGCAAAGAATAGAACCACAAAGCCCAAAAGTTCAAATATGTATTTGTTTGAATTTCAATGTGCGATTGTCTAGGCAGACAAATACATGGATTTCTACCAAACCAAACGTTCATTGCTTTGTTTTGTCTAGCAGAAATGTTGGTATATAATGGGTGTAGCCAACAAGGGGCATTTTAAGAATGAACGTCTTCAATTTTCTCTTTTTTTACTTGCGTATGTCTTTCGCAGCGGCAATTATTGGTGCTTTCCCAAATAAGGTGTGATTCTCCGACAGTGGAATCATGAAATCATGCTTGTTGGTGAGGAGTAGGCTAAAAACGCAATAATTCAGGAAAGTCAGGGGGGGGGGAACTGGCATAAAAGCGGGGCTCGGCGATTCACAGTCAAAAATGAACGCCGTAAGATTTTGGTGGTAAATAATATAAACTACTCTTTTACAGACTGTTACTACACACGCTGCAGATATCAATCCGGCCGGCGACCAAAGAGAATGGCAAAAGCTCCAACAGTTACGATAATTTAATAAACTTTTGCTTCTAACCGTGTGTTCTTCGTTGAAATTTTTATTAACAGAAAAGCAAAGTCAGGAGCCGAAAAATTGGGTAGTTCCAATTCGAAAGTAAATTGTGAAAATGGTTTTTATGAAGTTTTACTTATAGTTTTGTTATACAACTAATCCAGGAAAGGAACTACATAAATATTCGTAAAAAGATTAGCGTATAAAAGAAAGAGATTTGTCCTAAGAGTTAAGGTTGAAGCTAGTT
Organism: Oscheius sp. G VE-2021; assembly: GCA_022343465.1. Classification (NCBI taxonomy): domain Eukaryota; kingdom Metazoa; phylum Nematoda; class Chromadorea; order Rhabditida; family Rhabditidae; genus Oscheius; species Oscheius sp. G VE-2021. The sequence continues at coordinate 21,588 of JAJQXH010000024.1, read as the reverse complement.
TTGTTAATTTAAAGGGCTGCCTCTGAATTCTGTTTTGTGTGCAGGAGCGGCGGAGACGCGGCTGTGATGTGGCCCGCACCCGTAAGGGATCGGCGCCGCTGCGGCACGGGGTTATATAAGCGGCGTCGTTTCCACAGCCTGCATGAAGCAGTTGGAACTACTAGCGTCACCCGTAAGCGTATATCCGGGGCACGTCGTTGGTAGAGCGCCTCCTGTGTGAATCGTGAGTTCAGCTGTTTGGGGTTCCGCTGGCTTTATCTCATACCGATCGCTTCTAGGAGTTTGATTGACGAAGGGGTGGGGACGTCCCCCAGATTCCCAACCTTTTGCTTTGTCGGATAATATTGGGACTTGTGATTTGGGTGAATATTCCTCAGTGCCTTCCTTTCAGACCATTTTAAAAGCAAATTTGACGACAATTTCACTATTTTTGACAAGTTTTAAGAAAACTTTGAAAAATTTCACAAGCACTGGGAATTTTCCTTAAAATTATCGACCAGTGTCACAAAAAGAAAAATGTTACTTAGAGCAAAACCCATCGATAACTGAACAATTTTTAAGCAAGGAAAAGAACAGTTTCTGTTGAATATATCTGGAAATATTCCTCATTTCCTTTCATTTCACCATTTTAAAAGCAAATTTGCCACAATTATCACTATATTTGACAAGTTTAAAGATTAAAAGTATCGACCAGTGCCACAAAAAGAAAATCTTACTTAGAGCAAAACCCATCGATCACTGAACCTGAGAATTTTCCACAAGTTCTCTAATAAACGATGTTTAAGTAAGGAAAAGAACAGTTTCTGCTGAAGATATGAAAAATTGATTAATTAACATTTTTCTGCAAGTGAAAATAGATATTGACTGCCACCTTCAAAACAATTTTTGGTTAGGGTTGAACTGATTTGTGGAATTTAGGACTTAAGGTAATACGGACCTTAATGAAAGAACAGGCGAAATAAAGTAAATTTCTGTGTTCCGTGGGCAGCAGTCTAGTCTACAGTATCGCAATGGAATTAAGTAATACACCCACCACACTGTAAGTATGTCATAACTTTATAGAAATCTTATAGAATTACAGTAATTCCTGGACGTTCAGTTACCGTACCCCTTTAGTCTACGTAATCCTGTTGATGAGCAAGGTACAGTTACCTAGTCCGTAATGTTGTTATAATAAGTGGTTTCAAAAGTTAATTTTTAACCTTCAAAGTAATGTCACTATGCGGGATTTTCATTTTCCTTGTAATCATAGCCAAATCATAGCCTAATTCACTGAAAAATGTGTTGTTATAAGACATTCAAATATCAACACTAGACACTTTCTTTTCTTCTCACTTTTAAACCTTTCCCTTATTTCTATGCGATAGTCTTTTTCATATATTTAGAAACATTTTTTTATCACAAATGTTTTCACGGTAAACGGAAACCCTAAAATGAAAACAAATATTGTAGATATGACGTCGTTTACGACATGTGAAGCATGATGTCTGCTGACCCGTAGAAACTTCAAAGAAAATAAACGGGGTGGCGCTGCGAGTTTGCATCCAATCACCAGTGAAATAATAAAAACCAGACGTTGTTAATATGAGCTGAGAGTTGTAAATACGTTGTTAATACAAAGGATAAAATTCCATAAAACGGGTGTCTGAAAAATGCTTTTCGTTTAGAAGCAAGAAGAAGAAAAAGTACACGATTTGATGGACAATAACGCGCCTTTTTTAAACACGCTGACAGTTTTATATAAGCAACTAAAACAAAGTTATGAAGAATTTTAAAAAAAGTTCTAAATCTCTAGTCACTTTGCAACATTATTAAAGAATAAATAACCACGTGCCTATCGTTCGATGCTCTCAAAAATAAAATACCAATATTTGAGATTAACGAAAGCAATTAGGAGATGATCTCATTTTTGCCTTTGAGACATTAAGTTTTGTTTTGAACAAAATAACATAAATGTAACAAACAAGAAACATAAACAATTTGCAAAATTTCGTTTTCAAAGTACATTTCAAAGTTTTAAAAGAACATTTCAAATTTATGTTTGATCATTTTGGACATAAAGTTTGCAGTAGTTTGCATACCTCACTTTTTATTTTGACCCGATTTTTAGCTTTACAAAGTATCCCAGAACAGCTTATCTCGACCCAAAATCAAAGACGTTTTTATTATAATGTGTCCAAGGATGCTATACTATATTTCAGCCTAAACGAAACAATAAATTTTCCTGTCCAAGAAAATATATTTTCTTTCAGACATCGCGCAACAGCGCGTAAGTAAGCACAGTTTCTCAGTGCGGCGCGTTCGAGCTCCCTCTTTATGATTCATTCTCCTCTGTTTGGTAAAAAGATGGTTGTTGGATTACGTACAAAGAACACGACTCAGAATTTTTTTCTCGGCTTCTTTTGCTGTGAGAATTTCCCCTCGAATATACACACCAGCTTCAAATTTATTTCTGCTTTTTGAAAAGTGCCTTGTTTACAACTAGAACTTTTGGTTGTTATGTTTTACGTTGCGCTTATCTGAGAATTTTCAAAATTACAAAGAGAATTAAACGGCTTTTAACCGCATAAAAAAGCGGCCGTCGACCGTATAAAAAGCAACCTTTGGCTGCAAGTCAAAGCGGCCTCGGCCTACAAGAAAGCAAATTTTGGCAGTAGAAGAAACAGCCTCGGTTTTGCCCCCTTCCCCCCCGAAATTGACTAATTTCAAGTTAAAGCGGCCTGCGGCCGCATAAGGTAGTAGCATTTGACTTCACGAGAAAACTGCCTTCGGCCGCACCATTTTTCTCTCGTTAAACTTCACAGTCAATACAAACTTTTTAGATTCATAGACAGTCTCTATAAAATGTAAACGACGGAAAAGAAAACATCGAGAAAGAAGCGGCAAAGGAGACTGTCTGAGACTTGAACTAGGGTCACCACGGTATGTTGTTTCTATGTTTTGGGTGGTTTTTAAGCCAGTCTTTTAAACCAGAAAAAGTCTTTTTTAAAGCCCATGTATGAAAATAGTCTTTAAAAAGACTTTTTATTTTTCAATTCATTTGCGTGTTACACCAGTTTTGTGTGGCTACGGAAAAGCTTAAAAAAGCAAAATGATTATTTCTAATCTTTTTTATGCACCGTTGGCATATTTACCAATCACACATAAAATCAAGTGAAATAGTATGTTGTTCCACAGTTACAAAATTCGGGTAAACCTTTTTTCTCCTTTCTCTTGCTCTCTCTCCCTCTCTCTCCTTTTCTTTCTTTTTTTTGTCTCTTAAATTGCAACTCGCTGGTGTGACGGGGCTTTCTTTATGACAACAAATACGATATTGAAAAACCTACTGCTGTTTTTGTCCCTGGCGTTTTTTATCACCCCGAAAAGAAGTCACTTCCGTCAATCTATTTTAATATTTACTTGAGCTTCACTTTCGTTACAACTGGTGCTGGAAATTTCACTCTACGAACCAATTTATAGCAATGAAAAGGCGTTACAAAAAACTTAACTTTTTCAGGTTGGAGAGGGTTTGGAGCGACACCATTCTGCCAATTAACCTGCTTCTTCTAGATCTTCTTCTGCTTCCCCGTGGTATGTTGCGTTACTCGATTCCTCCGCTTCTGTATTAATTTGCAGGCCGCTCTTGTTGTCCGTCTCCCGAGCCCCATGGATTCGTTGATCATCGACGTTTTTCTAAAAACTTGTTTTCTTACTTAGGTATGTATTTTAAGGCTGTAGGATTGACGGAGGATGAGGCGAGGCCAATTTTCAACTTCATTGTGGAGTCGTCTCTACTGAACCCCTACACAATCAAAGTCATTGAGAGGAGTACGGGAGAAGAAGTGGCCGTTCGATTGATGTCGGTTGGACTACGAAAGCCTTGCTTGGATTTGGAACCCGAAGCGGAAGATGATGACAACGAGCTGTCGAAAAATATGGCAAAGATTGCTGTAATCCTGGACAAGGCTAAGACAATGTTCTGGCAGACTGTGGATGTTAACAAGGTATGACAAACAAACAAGAGGAAAAAGAGAGTGAATGAATGAAAGAGGACAAAAGAGAAAAAATACTCATTGCAGGTGTTGCGAAAAGAGATCAGCTTTGTCTTGCCACCGCATCAGAGAAAGGGGATTGCTCGGAGACTTGTGTGGAAAGCGCTTGAAGTGGAAGAATTGAAGGTGAGAACTTTCAACTCACAACCTCACTCACTCACTCACTCACTCACTCACTCCCCGGATTGCTCGGAGACTTGTGTGGAAAGCGCTTGAAGTGGAAGAATTGAAGGTGAGAACTTTCAACTCACAACCTCACTCACTCACTCACTCACTCCACCTAACAGGTTTTGGTGTAATTTCACTTTTTTCCTTTCTGACTTTTCATTACTCACTCACTCACTTATTCACTCTCATTTTTCAGGCAAAACAGATACAAGGGATGGTTTCGGAAGCATCCTCACGTGCAATCAGAAGGCTTCAAATGTATTGTGAAGCCCCACTACGACTGCTCTAAAAACGTTAGTATTTAGTTAAACAGAATAGCAAACGTGTTACAGGAGAAACCAGAAGGAATCAAGGTTCTCTTCAAATGTCTATAATGCGCGTCTTACACAGCTTACGGGAAGATCAGTTTGAATAAACTTGTACAATTCTGTTGGTTAAAATTAATAAATAAACTGAGCGCAAAGAAGCGTCAGCCAGAACCGGGTTTCTGAAACTAGCAGGGGCGTAACGACTGAAGGCTTCAACTTCATGTATTATTGAATGGGAGAAATCGATTTATAGAGAGAAAGATTGAGAAGGGGAGGTTTAAATACAATGAAATCTGCTTGAAATTTGAATGAAACAGTAATTTCTAGATGGAAGTTTTTAAAAAATTCTATCAAAACATTTTGTGTTTTCAATTACAGTATACAGTTTAATCAACCAAGCAAAAAACAATGCGCATTAAAAAGATTTGAACTCAGATAATTGAGATTTGTAAACAAGCTCTCTATCATTGGACTATTCTGTCGGCGACGGGGGCGCTTCCATTAAAACAATCACTATTTCGCGTTTGGCGGCATCATCCAGCCGTGCAACGAGTCCTATAGGCCGTCAGTGGGTGCAAGATGAAAACCTGGTTCTGCTTACACAATCACACTTATGATTTTATGTCTTTGAACCAAATTAAAAAAGATAAGCAGAACTCTAAGTCGGCAGTGTCAATTTAACATAAACAAACGTGGTGATTTAATTTACCGTGTGTAAAACTAAGCTTTTTCTCGGTATTTTGTTGCGGGATTTCCGCCATTCGCCTTACGAAAATCCTTTGCGCAAACCATGATCCACCCTTTCTTTCCAATTCAGATGTGTCACCAAAAGATTTTCGAATTCGCAAATTCTGCCTTTCAACAAGTGATTTTTTCAGAAAAATATTTTTTGAAACCAATCTTTCTAGTTTTCATTTACCAGAAAGAGTACAGTATACTGATTCCGAAAACCTATAAACATGCAGAGAAATGTTTTAAGTTGAGGGAGTTTTGGTCTCTAAAAGCCTCAGATGATAGCAATCGTCAGCCCTTTCAACCACCAGATAGAGTAAGTTTTTCAGAGCTCAAAACACTAATGAAGTTCTGAAAAAAGTTATTTTTTGAGGTAGATATGGACTTTCCAAGACCCGATCGAAAAATGCCCTATTTAACCCGACGGATGAGACACAATTCCAAAAAAAACTTTGTGAGCAATCGTCAGCCCCTTTAATTACCAGATAGAGTAAGTTTTTCTGAGCTCAAAACACTAATTAAGTTCTGAAAAAAGTTATTTTTCGAGGTAGATATGGACTTTCCAAGACCCGATCGAAAAATTGCCTATGTAACCCGACGGATGAGACACAATTCCAAAAAACACTTTGTGACCAGTCGTCAGCCCTTTCAACTACCAGTTAGAGTAAGTTTTTCTGAGCTCAAAACACTAATTAGGTTGTGAAAAAAGTTGTTATTCGAGGCACGAACTTGATGGGCTCGCGACAATTCCCTGTGATTTTTTCAAAAAAAATATTTTTTGAAACCAACCTTTCTAGTTTTTATTTACCAGAAAGAGTACAGTAGACTGATTCTGAAAACCTATAAACATGCAGAGAAATGGTTTAAATTGAGGGAGTTTTGGTCTCTAAATGCCTCAGATGATAAATCACATAAGGGGGGACCCTTATGTGATGTTTGACCACAAATGTTTTTGTGAGCAATCGTCCTTCTTCAATTACCAGATAGAGTAAGTTTTTCTGAGCTCAAAACACTAATGAAGTTGTGAAAGATGTTGTTTTTCGAGGTAGATATGCACGAACTTGATGGGCACGCGACAATTCCCTATGTAACCCGATAGCTTAGACACAATTCCAACCAAAAATGTTTTGAGAGCAATGGTCACCCCCTTCAATTACCAGATAGAGTAAGTTTTTCTGAGCTCAAAACACTAATGAAGTTGTGAAAGATGTTGTTTTTCGAGGTAGATATGCACGAACTTGATGGGCAGGCGACAGTTCCCTATGTAACCCGATAGCTTAGACACAATTCCAACCAAAATTTTTTTTAAAGCAGTGGTCACCCTTTTCAATTACCAGATAGAGTAAGTTTTTCTGAGCTCAAAACACTAATGAAGTTGTGAAAAAAGTTGTTTTTCGAGGTAGATATGCACGAACTTGATGGGCACGCGACAATTCCCTATGTAACCCGATAGCTTAGACACAATTCCAACCAAAAATGTTTTGAGAGCAATGGTCACCCCTTTCAATTACCAGATAGAGTAAGTTTTTCTGAGCTCAAAACACTAATGAAGTTGTGAAATATGTTGTTTTTCGAGGTAGATATGGACGAACTTGATGGGCTCGAGACAATTCCCTATGTAACCCGACGGATGAGACACAATTCCAAAAACAACTTTGTGAGCAATCGTCAGCCCCTTCAATTACCAGATAGAGTAAGTTTTTCTGAGCTCAAAACACTATTTAGGTTGTGAAAAAAGGTGTTTTTCGAGGTAGATATGGACTTTCCACGACCCGATCGAAAAATGTCCTATGTAACCCGACGGATGAGACACAAATCCAAAAAACATTTTGTGAGCAATCGTCAGCCCTTTCAACCACCAGATAGAGTAAGTTTTTCAGAGCTCAAAATACTAATTAGGTTCTGAAAAAAGTTATTTTTTGAGGTAGATATGGACTTTCCAAGACCCGATCGAAAAATGCCCTATGTAACCCGACGGATGAGACACAATTCCAAAAAAAACTTTGTGAGCAATCGTCAGCCCTTTCAATTACCAGATAGAGTAAGTTTTTCTGAGCTCAAAACACTAATAAGGTTGTGAAAAAAGTTGTTTTTCGAGGTAGATATGGACTTTCCAAGACCCGATCGAAACAATTCCCTATGTAACCCGACGGACGAGACACAATTCCAAAAAAAAAACTTTGTGAGCAATCGTCAGCCCTTTCAATTACCAGATAGAGTAAGTTTTTCTGAGCTCAAAACACTAATTAGGTTGTGAAAAAAGTTGTTTTTCGAGGTAGATATGGACGAACTTGATGGGCTCGCGACAATTCCCAATGTAACCCGACGGATGAGACACAATTCCAAAAAACTGTTTTGAGAGCAATCGTCACCCCCTTCAATTACCAGATAGAGTAAGTTTTTCTGAGCTCAAAACACTAATGAAGTTGTGAGAGAAATGTTGTTTTTCGAGGTAGATATGGACGAACTTGATGGGCTCGAGACAATTCCCTATGTAACCCGATAGCTTAGACACAATTCCAACCAAAAATGTTTTTGTGAGCAATCGTCAGCTTCTCCAATTACCAGATAGAGTAAGTTTTTCTGAGCTCAAAACACTAATGAAGTTGTGAAAGATGTTGTTTTTCGAGGTAGATATGCACGAACTTGATGGGCTCGCGACATTTCCCTATGTAACCCGATAGCTTAGACACAATTCCAACCAAAAGAATTTTGAGAGCAATGGTTACCCCCTTCAATTACCAGATAGAGTAAGTTTTTCTGAGCTCAAAACACTAATGAAGTTGTGAAAGATGTTGTTTTTCGAGGTAGATATGGACGAACTTGATGGGCTCGCGACAATTCCCTATGTAACCCGATAGCTTAGACACAATTCCAACCAAAAATGTTTTGAGAGCAATGGTCACCCCCTTCAATTACCAGATAGAGTAAGTTTTTCTGAGCTCAAAACACTAATGAAGTTGTGAAAGATGTTGTTTTTCGAGGTAGATATGCACGAACTTGATGGGCTCGCGACATTTCCCTATGTAACCCGATAGCTTAGACACAATTCCAACCAAAAATTTTTTGAGAGCAATGGTCACCCCCTTCAATTACCAGATAGAGTAAGTTTTTCTGAGCTCAAAACACTAATGAAGTTGTGAAAGATGTTGTTTTTCGAGGTAGATATGCACGAACTTGATGGGCAGGCGACAGTTCCCTATGTAACCCGATAGCTTAGACACAATTCCAACCAAAATTTTTTTGAGAGCAGTGGTCACCCCTTTCAATTACCACATAGAGTAAGTTTTTCTGAGCTCAAAACACTAATGAAGTTGTGAAAAAAGTTGTTTTTCGAGGTAGATATGGACGAACTTGATGGGCCGATCGAAACAATTCCCTATGTAACCCGACGGATAGCTTAGACACAATTCCATCCAAAAATGTTTTGAGAGCAATCGTCAGCCCCTTCAATTACCAGATAGAGTAAGTTTTTCTGAGCTCAAAACACTAATGAAGTTGTGAAAGATGTTGTTTTTCGAGGTAGATATGGACGAACTTGATGGGCTCGCGACAATTCCCTATGTAACCCGATAGCTTAGACACAATTCCAACCAAAAGAATTTTGAGAGCAATGGTTACCCCCTTCAATTACCAGATAGAGTAAGTTTTTGTGAGCTCAAAACACTAATGAAGTTGTGAAAGATGTTGTTTTTCGAGGTAGATATGCACGAACTTAATGGGCTCGCGACATTTCCCTATGTAACCCGATAGCTTAGACACAATTCCAACCAAAAATGTTTTGAGAGCATTGGTCACCCTTTCAATTACCAGATAGAGTAAGTTTTTCTGAGCTCAAAACACTAATTAAGTTGTGAAAAAAGTTGTTTTTCGAGGTAGATATGGACGAACTTGATGGGCTCGCGACATTTCCCTATGTAACCCGATAGCTTAGACACAATTCCAACCAAAAATTTTTTGAGAGCAATGGTCACCCCCTTCAATTACCAGATAGAGTAAGTTTTTCTGAGCTCAAAACACTAATGAAGTTGTGAAAGATGTTGTTTTTCGAGGTAGATATGCACGAACTTGATGGGCTCGCGACAATTCCCTATGTAACCCGATAGCTTAGACACAATTCCAACCAAAATTTTTTTGAGAGCAATGGTCACCCCTTTCAATTACCAGATAGAGTAAGTTTTTCTGAGCTCAAAACACTAATTAGGTTGTGAAAAAAGTTGTTTTTCGAGGTAGATATGGACGAACTTGATGGGCTCGAGACAATTCCCTATGTAACCCGATAGCTTAGACACAATTCCAACCAAATTTTTTTTGTGAGCAATCGTCAGCCCCTTCAATTACCAGATAGAGTAAGTTTTTCTGAGCTCAAAACACTAATGAAGTTGTGAAAGATGTTGTTTTTCGAGGTAGATATGGACGAACTTGATGGGCTCGCGACAATTCCCTATGTAACCCGATAGCTTAGACACAATTCCAACCAAAAATGTTTTGTGAGCAATGGTCACCCCTTCAATTACCAGATAGAGTAAGTTTTTCTGAGCTCAAAACACTAATTAGGTTGTGAAAAAAGTTGTTTTTCGAGGTAGATATGGACTTTCCAAGATCCGATCGAAAAATTCCCTATGTAACTTGATGGATGAGAGACAATTCCAAAAAAATTTTTTGAGAGCAATCGTCAGCCCCTTCAATTACCAGAAAGAGTAAGTTTTTCTGAGCTCAAAACACTAATGAAGTTGTGAAAGATGTTGTTTTTCGAGGTAGATATGGACGAACTTGATGGGCTCGCGACAATTCCCTATGTAACCCGATAGCTTAGACACAATTTCAACCAAAAATGTTTTGTGAGCAATGGTCACCCCTTCAATTACCAGATATAGTAAGTTTTTCTGAGCTCAAAACACTAATGAAGTTGTGAAAGATGTTGTTTTTCGAGGTAGATATGGACGAACTTGATGGGCTCGCGACAATTCCCTATGTAACCCGATAGCTTAGACACAATTCCAACCAAAACAATTTTGCGAGCAATGGTCACCCCCTTCAATTACCAGATAGAGTAAGTTTTTCTGAGCTCAAAACACTAATGAAGTTGTGAAAGATGTTGTTTTTCGAGGTAGATATGGACGAACTTGATGGGCTCGCGACAATTCCCTATGTAACCCGATAGCTTAGACACAATTCCAACCAAAAATTTTTTGAGAGCAATGGTCACCCCCTTCAATTACCAGATAGAGTAAGTTTTTCTGAGCTCAAAACACTAATGAAGTTGTGAAAGATGTTGTTTTTCGAGGTAGATATGGACTTTCCAAGATCCGATCGAAAAATTCCCTATGTAACCCGACGGATGAGACACAATTCCAACCAAAAACATTTTGAGAGCAATCGTCAGCCCCTTCAATTACCAGAAAGAGTAAGTTTTTCTGAGCTCAAAACACTAATGAAGTTGTGAAAGATGTTGTTTTTCGAGGTAGATATGGACGAACTTGATGGGCTCGCGACAATTCCCTATGTAACCCGATAGCTTAGACACAATTCCAACCAAAAATGTTTTGAGAGCAATGGTCACCCTTTCAATTACCAGATAGAGTAAGTTTTTCTGAGCTCAAAACACTAATGAAGTTGTGAAAGATGTTGTTTTTCGAGGTAGATATGGACGAACTTGATGGGCTCGCGACAATTCCCTATGTAACCCGATAGCTTAGACACAATTCCAACCAAAAATTTTTTGAGAGCAATGGTCACCCCCTTCAATTACCAGATAGAGTAAGTTTTTCTGAGCTCAAAACACTAATGAAGTTGTGAAAGATGTTGTTTTTCGAGGTAGATATGGACGAACTTGATGGGCTCGCGACAATTCCCTATGTAACCCGATAGCTTAGACACAATTCCAACCAAAAATGTTTTGAGAGCAATGGTCACCCCCTTCAATTACCAGATAGAGTAAGTTTTTCTGAGCTCAAAACACTAATGAAGTTGTGAAAAATGTTGTTTTTCGAGGTAGATATGGACGAACTTGATGGGCTCGCGACAATTCCCTATGTAACCCGATAGCTTAGACACAATTCCAACCGAACTTTTTTTAAAGCAATCGTCACCCCCTTCAATTACCAGATAGAGTAAGTTTTTCTGAGCTCAAAACACTAATGAAGTTGTGAAAGATGTTGTTTTTCGAGGTAGATATGCACGAACTTGATGGGCTCGCGACAATTCCCTATGTAACCCGATAGCTTAGACACAATTCCAACCAAAATTTTTTTGAGAGCAATGGTCACCCCCTTCAATTACCAGATAGAGTAAGTTTTTCTGAGCTCAAAACACTAATGAAGTTGTGAAAAAAGTTGTTTTTCGAGGTAGATATGGATGAACTTGATGGGCTATCGAACCCGATCGAAAAATTTCCTATGTAACCCGACGGATGAGACACAATTCCAAAATTATTTTTTTGAGAGCAATCGTCAGCCCCTTCAATTACCAGAAAGAGTAAGTTTTTCTGAGCTCAAAACACTAATGAAGTTGTGAAAGATGTTGTTTTTCGAGGTAGATATGGACGAACTTGATGGGCTCGAGACAATTCCCTATGTAACCCGATAGCTTAGACACAATTCCAACCAAAAAGTTTTTTGAGAGCAATGGTCACCCCCTTCAATTACCAGATAGAGTAAGTTTTTCTGAGCTCAAAACACTAATGAAGTTGTGAAAAATGTTGTTTTTCGAGGTAGATATGGACGAACTTGATGGGCTCGAGACAATTCCCTATGTAACCCGATAGCTTAGACACAATTCCAACCAAAAAGTTTTTGAGGGCAATGGTCACCCCTTCAATTACCAGATAGAGTAAGTTTTTCTGAGCTCAAAACACTAATGAAGTTGTGAAAAATGTTGTTTTTCGAGGTAGATATGGACGAACTTGATGGGCTCGAGACAATTCCCTATGTAACCCGATAGCGTAGACACAATTCCAACCAAATTTTTTTTGTGAGCAATCTTCAGCCCTTTCAATTACCAGATAGAGTAAGTTTTTCTAAGCTCAAAACACTAATGAAGTTGTGAAAAATGTTGTTTTTCGAGGTAGATATGGACGAACTTGATGGGCTCGAGACAATTCCCTATGTAACCCGATAGCTTAGACACAATTCCAACCAAAATTTTTTTGAGAGCAATGGTCACCCCTTTCAATTACCAGATAGAGTAAGTTTTTCTGAGCTCAAAACACTAATTAGGTTGTGAAAAAAGTTGTTTTTCGAGGTAGATATGGACTTTCCAAGACCCGATCGAAAAATGCCCTATGTAACCCGACGGATGAGACACAATTCCATCCAAAAACTTTTTGAGAGCAATCGTCAGCCCCTTCAATTACCAGATAGAGTAAGTTTTTCTGAGCTCAAAACACTAATGAAGTTGTGAAAAATGTTGTTTTTCGAGGTAGATATGGACGAACTTGATGGGCTCGAGACAATTCCCTATGTAACCCGATAGCTTAGACACAATTCCAACCAAAAGTTGTTGAGAGCAATGGTCACCCCCTTCAATTACCAGATAGAGTAAGTTTTTCTGAGCTCAAAACACTAATGAAGTTGTGAAAAAAGTTGTTTTTCGAGGTAGATATGGACTTTCCAAGACCAGATCGAAAAAATCCCTATGTAACTTGATGGGCTCGAGACAATTCCCTATGTAACCCGATAGCTTAGACACAATTCCAACCAAAAATTTTTGAGAGCAATGGTCACCCCCTTCAATTACCAGATAGAGTAAGTTTTTCTGAGCTCAAAACACTAATGAAGTTGTGAAAAATGTTGTTTTTCGAGGTAGATATGGACGAACTTGATGGGCTCGAGACAATTCCCTATGTAACCCGATAGCTTAGACACAATTCCAACCAAAACGTTTTTGAGAGCAATGGTCACCCCTTTCAATTACCAGATAGAGTAAGTTTTTCTGAGCTCAAAACACTAATAAGGTTGTGAAAAAAGTTGTTTTTCGAGGTAGATATGGACGAACTTGATGGGCTCGAGACAATTCCCTATGTAACCCGATAGCTTAGACACAATTCCAACCAAAAATTTTTCAGAGCAATCGTCAGCCCCTTCAATTACCAGAAAGAGTAAGTTTTTCTGAGCTCAAAACACTAATGAAGTTGTGAAAGATGTTGTTTTTCGAGGTAGATATGGACGAACTTGATGGGCTCGAGACAATTCCCTATGTAACCCGATAGCTTAGACACAATTCCAACCAAAAATTTTTTGAGAGCAATGGTCACCCCTTCAATTACCAGATAGAGTAAGTTTTTCTGAGCTCAAAACACTAATGAAGTTGTGAAAGATGTTGTTTTTCGAGGTAGATATGGACGAACTTGATGGGCTCGAGACAATTCCCTATGTAACCCGATAGCTTAGACACAATTCCAACCAAAAATTTTTTGAGAGCAATGGTCACCGCTTCAATTTCCAGATAGAGTAAGTTTTTCTGAGCTCAAAACACTAATTAGGTTGTGAAAAAAGTTGTTTTTCGAGGTAGATATGGACTTTCCAAGATACGATCGAGACAATTCCCTATGTAGCCCGATGGATATGACACACAACCCAAAAAATATTTTGAAAGCAATCGTCAGCCCCTTCAATTACCAGAAAGAGTAAGTTTTTCTGAGCTCAAAACACTAATGAAGTTGTGAAAGATGTTGTTTTTCGAGGTAGATATGAACTTGATGGGCTCGAGACAATTCCCTATGTAACCCGATAGCTTAGACACAATTCCAACCAAACTTTTTTTAAAGCAATGGTCACCCCCTTCAATTACCAGATAGAGTAAGTTTTTCTGAGCTCAAAACACTAATGAAGTTGTGAAAGATGTTGTTTTTCGAGGTAGATATGCACGAACTTGATGGGCTCGCGACAATTCCCTATGTAACCCGATAGCTTAGACACAATTCCAACCAAAAAATTTTTGAGAGCAATGGTCACCCCCTTCAATTACCAGATAGAGTAAGTTTTTCTGAGCTCAAAACACTAATGAAGTTGTGAAAGATGTTGTTTTTCGAGGTAGATATGGACGAACTTGATGGGCTCGCGACATTTCCCTATGTAACCCGATAGCTTAGACACAATTCCAACCAAAAAATTTTTGAGAGCAATCGTTACCCCCTTCAATTACCAGATAGAGTAAATTTTTCTGAGCTCAAAACACTAATGAAGTTGTGAAAGATGTTGTTTTTCGAGGTAGATATGCACGAACTTGATGGGCTCGCGACATTTCCCTACAATTACAAGATAGAGTAAGTTTTTCTGAGCTCAAAACACTAATGAAGTTGTGAAAGATGTTGTTTTTCGAGGTAGATAATCGTCAGCTCCTTCAATTACCAGATAGAGTAAGTTTTTCTGAGCTCAAAACACTAATGAAGTTGTGAAAGATGTTGTTTTTCGAGGTAGTTATGGACGAACTTGATGGGCTCGCGACAATTCCCTATGTAACCCGATAGCTTAGACACAATTCCAACCAAAAGAATTTTGAGAGCAATGGTCACCCCCTTCAATTACCAGATAGAGTAAGTTTTTCTGAGCTCAAAACACTAATGAAGTTGTGAAAGATGTTGTTTTTCGAGGTAGATATGGACGAACTTGATGGGCTCGAGACAATTCCCTATGTAACCCGATAGCTTAGACACAATTCCAACCAAAAAAATTTTAAGAGCAATGGTCACCCCCTTCAATTACCAGATAGAGTAAGTTTTTCTGAGCTCAAAACACTAATTAGGTTGTGAAAAAAGTTGTTTTTCGAGGTAGATATGGACTTTCCAAGATCCGATCGAAAAATTTCCTATGTAACCCGACGGATGAGACACAATTCCAAAAAATTTTTTGAGAGCAATCGTCAGCCCCTTCAATTACCAGAAAGAGTAAGTTTTTCTGAGCTCAAAACACTAATGAAGTTGTGAAAGATGTTGTTTTTCGAGGTAGATATGGACGAACTTGATGGGCTCGAGACAATTCCCTATGTAACCCGATAGCTTAGACACAATTCCAACCAAAAATTTTTTGAGAGCAATGGTCACCCCCTTCAATTACCAGATAGAGTAAGTTTTTCTGAGCTCAAAACACTAATGAAGTTGTGAAAGATGTTGTTTTTCGAGGTAGATATGGACGAACTTGATGGGCTCGCGACAATTCCCTATGTAACCCGATAGCTTAGACACAATTCCAACCAAAACAATTTTGCGAGCAATGGTTACCCCCTTCAATTACCAGATAGAGTAAGTTTTTCTGAGCTCAAAACACTAATGAAGTTGTGAAAGATGTTGTTTTTCGAGGTAGATATGGACGAACTTGATGGGCTCGCGACAATTCCCTATGTAACCCGATAGCTTAGACACAATTCCAACCAAAAAGTTTTTTGAGAGCAATGGTCACCCCCTTCAATTACCAGATAGAGTAAGTTTTTCTGAGCTCAAAACACTAATGAAGTTGTGAAAGATGTTGTTTTTCGAGGTAGATATGCACGAACTTGATGGGCTCGCGACAATTCCCTATGTAACCCGATAGCTTAGACACAATTCCAACCATAAAATTTTTGAGAGCAATCGTTACCCCCTTCAATTACCAGATTGAGGAAGTATTTCTGAGCTCAAAACACTAATGAAGTTGTGAAAGATGTTGTTTTTCGAGGTAGATATGAACGAACTTGGATGGGCTCGCGACAATTCCCTATGTAACAATTAGACACAATTCCACGAGAGCAATAGAGAGTAAGTTTTTCTGAGCTCAAAACACTAATGAAGTTGTGAAAGATGTTGTTTTTCGAGGTAGATATGAACTTGATGGGCTCGAGACAATTCCCTATGTAACCCGATAGCTTAGACACAATTCCAACCAAACTTTTTTTAAAGCAATGGTCACCCCCTTCAATTACCAGAAAGAGTAAGTTTTTCTGAGCTCAAAACACTAATGAAGTTGTGAAAGATGTTGTTTTTCGAGGTAGATATGAACTTGATGGGCTCGCGACAATTCCCTATGTAACCCGATAGCTTAGACACAATTCCAACCAAAACATTTTTGAGAGCAATGGTCACCCCCTTCAATTACCAGAAAGAGTAAGTTTTTCTGAGCTCAAAACACTAATGAAGTTGTGAAAGATGTTGTTTTTCGAGGTAGATATGAACTTGATGGGCTCGAGACAATTCCCTATGTAACCCGATAGCTTAGACACAATTCCAACCAAAAATTTTTTGAGAGCAATGGTCAGCCCCTTCAATTACCAGAAAGAGTAAGTTTTTCTGAGCTCAAAACACTAATGAAGTTGTGAAAGATGTTGTTTTTCGAGGTAGATATGGACGAACTTGATGGGCTCGAGACAATTCCCTATGTAACTTGATGGATGAGAGACAATTCCAAAAACATTTTTTGAGAGCAATCGTCAGCCCCTTCAATTACCAGAAAGAGTAAGTTTTTCTGAGCTCAAAACACTAATGAAGTTGTGAAAAATGTTGTTTTTCGAGGTAGATATGGACGAACTTGATGGGCTCGAGACAATTCCCTATGTAACCCGATAGCTTAGACACAATTCCAACCAAAAAATTTTTGAGAGCAATGGTCACCCCCTTCAATTACCAGATAGAGTAAGTTTTTCTGAGCTCAAAACACTAATAAGGTTGTGAAAAAAGTTGTTTTTCGAGGTAGATATGGACGAACTTGATGGGCTCGAGACAATTCCCTATGTAACCCGATAGCTTAGACACAATTCCAACCAAAAATGTTTTGAGAGCAATGGTCACCCCCTTCAATTACCAGATAGAGTAAGTTTTTCTGAGCTCAAAACACTAATTAGGTTGTGAAAAATGTTGTTTTTCGAGGTAGATATGGACGAACTTGATGGGCTCGAGACAATTCCCTATGTAACCCGACGGATGAGAGACAATTCCAAAAAAATTTTTTTGAGAGCAATCGTCAGCCCCTTCAATTACCAGAAAGAGTAAGTTTTTCTGAGCTCAAAACACTAATGAAGTTGTGAAAAATGTTGTTTTTCGAGGTAGATATGGACGAACTTGATGGGCTCGAGACAATTCCCTGTGTAACTTGATGGATGAGAGACAATTCCAAAAAACATTTTTGAGAGCAATCGTCAGCCCCTTCAATTACCAGAAAGAGTAAGTTTTTCTGAGCTCAAAACACTAATGAAGTTGTGAAAAATGTTGTTTTTCGAGGTAGATATGGACGAACTTGATGGGCTCGAGACAATTCCCTATGTAACCCGATAGCTTAGACACAATTCCAACCAAAATTTTTTGAGAGCAATGGTCACCCCCTTCAATTACCAGATAGAGTAAGTTTTTCTGAGCTCAAAACACTAATTAGGTTGTGAAAAAAGTTGTTTTTCGAGGTAGATATGGACGAACTTGATGGGCTCGAGACAATTCCCTATGTAACTTGATGGATGAGAGACAATTCCAAAAAAATTTTTTTGAGAGCAATCGTCAGCCCCTTCAATTACCAGAAAGAGTAAGTTTTTCTGAGCTCAAAACACTAATGAAGTTGTGAAAAATGTTGTTTTTCGAGGTAGATATGGACGAACTTGATGGGCTCGAGACAATTCCCTGTGTAACTTGATGGATGAGAGACAATTCCAAAAAAAAAATTGAGAGCAATCGTCAGCCCCTTCAATTACCAGAAAGAGTAAGTTTTTCTGAGCTCAAAACACTAATGAAGTTGTGAAAAATGTTGTTTTTCGAGGTAGATATGGACGAACTTGATGGGCTCGAGACAATTCCCTATGTAACCCGATAGCTTAGACACAATTCCAACCAAAAATTTTTGAGAGCAATGGTCACCCCCTTCAATTACCAGATAGAGTAAGTTTTTCTGAGCTCAAAACACTAATTAGGTTGTGAAAAAAGTTGTTTTTCGAGGTAGATATGCGTTTCCCAAGATCCGATCGAAAAATTTCCTATGTAACCCGACGGATGAGACACAATTCCAAAAAAACATTTTTGAGAGCAATCGTCAGCCCCTTCAATTACCAGAAAGAGTAAGTTTTTCTGAGCTCAAAACACTAATGAAGTTGTGAAAAATGTTGTTTTTCGAGGTAGATATGGACGAACTTGATGGGCTCGAGACAATTCCCTATGTAACCCGATAGCTTAGACACAATTCCAACCAAAACGTTTTTGAGAGCAATGGTCATCCCCTTCAATTACCAGATAGAGTAAGTTTTTCTGAGCTCAAAACACTAATGAAGTTGTGAAAGATGTTGTTTTTCGAGGTAGATATGGACGAACTTGATGGGCTCGAGACAATTCCCTATGTAACCCGATAGCTTAGACACAATTCCAACCAAAAATTTTTTGAGAGCAATGGTCACCCCCTTCAATTACCAGATAGAGTAAGTTTTTCTGAGCTCAAAACACTAATGAAGTTGTGAAAAATGTTGTTTTTCGAGGTAGATATGGACGAACTTGATGGGCTCGAGACAATTCCCTATGTAACCCGATAGCTTAGACACAATTCCAACCAAACATTTTTTGAGAGCAATCGTCAGCCCCTTCAATTACCAGATAGAGTAAGTTTTTCTGAGCTCAAAACACTAATGAAGTTGTGAAAAATGTTGTTTTTCGAGGTAGATATGGACGAACTTGATGGGCTCGAGACAATTCCCTAGCAATCGTCAGCCCCTTCAATTACCAGATAGAGTAAGTTTTTCTGAGCTCAAAACACTAATAAGGTTGTGAAAAAAGTTGTTTTTCGAGGTAGATATGGACGAACTTGATGGGCTCGAGACAATTCCCTATGTAACCCGATAGCTTAGACACAATTCCAACCAAAAATTTTTGAGAGCAATGGTCACCCCCTTCAATTACCAGATAGAGTAAGTTTTTCTGAGCTCAAAACACTAATGAAGTTGTGAAAAATGTTGTTTTTCGAGGTAGATATGGACGAACTTGATGGGCTCGAGACAATTCCCTATGTAACCCGATAGCTTAGACACAATTCCAACCAAAAAATTTTTGAGAGCAATGGTCACCCCCTTCAATTACCAGATAGAGTAAGTTTTTCTGAGCTCAAAACACTAATGAAGTTGTGAAAAATGTTGTTTTTCGAGGTAGATATGGACGAACTTGATGGGCTCGAGACAATTCCCTATGTAACCCGATAGCTTAGACACAATTCCAACCAAAAATTTTTTGAGAGCAATGGTCACCCCCTTCAATTACCAGATAGAGTAAGTTTTTCTGAGCTCAAAACACTAATTAGGTTGTGAAAAAAGTTGTTTTTCGAGGTAGATATGGACTTTCCAAGATCCGATCGAAAAATTCCCTATGTAACTTGATGGATGAGACACAATTCCAAAAAAATTTTTTGAGAGCAATCGTCAGCCCCTTCAATTACCAGAAAGAGTAAGTTTTTCTGAGCTCAAAACACTAATGAAGTTGTGAAAGATGTTGTTTTTCGAGGTAGATATGGACGAACTTGATGGGCTCGAGACAATTCCCTATGTAACCCGATAGCTTAGACACAATTCCAACCAAAAATTTTTTGAGAGCAATGGTCACCCCCTTCAATTACCAGATAGAGTAAGTTTTTCTGAGCTCAAAACACTAATGAAGTTGTGAAAAATGTTGTTTTTCGAGGTAGATATGGACGAACTTGATGGGCTCGAGACAATTCCCTATGTAACCCGATAGCTTAGACACAATTCCAACCAAAACTTTTTTAAGAGCAATGGTCACCCCCTTCAATTACCAGATAGAGTAAGTTTTTCTGAGCTCAAAACACTAACGAAGTTGTGAAAAATGTTGTTTTTCGAGGTAGATATGGACGAACTTGATGGGCTCGAGACAATTCCCTATGTAACCCGAAAGCTTAGACACAATTCCAACCAAATTTTTTTTGAGAGCAATCGTCAGCCCCTTCAATTACCAGATAGAGTAAGTTTTTCTGAGCTCAAAACACTAATAAGGTTGGGAAAAAAGTTGTTTTTCGAGGTAGATATGGACGAACTTGATGGGCTCGAGACAATTCCCTATGTAACTTGATAGATGAGAGACAATTCCAAAAAAAAATGTTTGAGAGCAATCGTCAGCCCCTTCAATTACCAGAAAGAGTAAGTTTTTCTGAGCTCAAAACACTAATGAAGTTGTGAAAAATGTTGTTTTTCGAGGTAGATATGGACGAACTTGATGGGCTCGAGACAATTCCCTATGTAACCCGATAGCTTAGACACAATTCCAACCAAAAATGTTTTGAGAGCAATGGTCACCCCCTTCAATTACCAGATAGAGTAAGTTTTTCTGAGCTCAAAACACTAATTAGGTTGTGAAAAAAGTTGTTTTTCGAGGTAGATATGGGTTTTCCAAGACCCGATCGAAAAATTTCCTATGTAACCCGACGGATGAGACACAATTCCAAAAAATTTTTTTGAGAGCAATCGTCAGCCCCTTCAATTACCAGAAAGAGTAAGTTTTTCTGAGCTCAAAACACTAATGAAGTTGTGAAAGATGTTGTTTTTCGAGGTAGATATGGACGAACTTGATGGGCTCGAGACAATTCCCTATGTAACCCGATAGCTTAGACACAATTCCAACCAAAACATTTTTGAGAGCAATGGTCATCCCCTTCAATTACCAGATAGAGTAAGTTTTTCTGAGCTCAAAACACAAATGAAGTTGTGAAAAATGTTGTTTTTCGAGGTAGATATGAACGAACTTGATGGGCTCGAGACAATTCCCTATGTAACCCGATAGCTTAGACACAATTCCAACCAAAAAATTTTTAAGAGCAATGGTCAGCCCCTTCAATTACCAGAAAGAGTAAGTTTTTCTGAGCTCAAAACACTAATGAAGTTGTGAAAAATGTTGTTTTTCGAGGTAGATATGGACGAACTTGATGGGCTCGAGACAATTCCCTATGTAACTTGATGGATGAGAGACAATTCCAAAAAAAAATTTTTGAGAGCAATCGTCAGCCCCTTCAATTACCAGAAAGAGTAAGTTTTTCTGAGCTCAAAACACTAATGAAGTTGTGAAAGATGTTGTTTTTCGAGGTAGATATGGACGAACTTGATGGGCTCGCGACAATTCCCAATGTAACCCGATGGATATGACACACAACCCAAAAAAATATTTTGTGAGCAATCGTCAGCCCCTTCAATTACCAGATAGAGTAAGTTTTTCTGAGCTCAAAACACTAATAAGGTTGTGAAAAAAGTTGTTTTTCGAGGTAGATATGGACTTTCCAAGACCCGATCGAAAAATTCCCTATGTAACTTGATGGATGAGACACAATTCCAAAAAAAATTTTTTGAGAGCAATCGTCAGCCCCTTCAATTACCAGGAAGAGTAAGTTTTTCTGAGCTCAAAACACTAATTAGGT